>CM068836.1:50802819-52002819 GCA_028554795.2 Sinohyriopsis cumingii
TAGATTTCTATCAACGGCATAAATTGTAAACTTTTCAGTTGCGTTCTTGTCTATAATTGTTGATATTGTATTGTTAAACCCGGATGAACTCAACGATAATATATTAAACTGCATCATTGAAATCAGTGTCAATCGATAAATGCCCTTAACAGTTGCGGTGATATTTACTGTATTCTGTGTAGGAGTCCAATCGAATGATCCATGCCGAATTGTGTATACTGTGTTGATGATGTTCTCATGAGGGATTTTTATTTTTTCAAATTGCTCTGCTACTCTCGGTAGCCCGTCTTTAATCGCTTCAACATCAGTTCTGATTATTCCTACTTCCTGCCAATGCGCGTCTATATTATTCTTGTTCGCTGCAACATTAGTTTTGATTGTTTCTATTTCCCGTGTATTCTCGGTCATACTTTTTTTGTTTGCTGCAACATCAAGTTTGATTGTTCCTATTTCATATGTATGCACGTCTATACCTTTTTTGTTCGCTGCAACATCAGTTTTGATTAATCCTATTCCCCGCCAATACGCGTCTACATTTTTTTTGTTCGCTTCGACATCAGTTTTGATTGTTCCTATTTCCTGTGTATGCGCGTCCACACCCTTTTTGTTCGCTTCAATATCAGTTTTGATTGTTCCTATTTCCTGTGTATGCGCGTCCATATTATTTATGATCGTTGTAACATCAGTTTTGATTGTTTCTATTTTCCGTCCATGCGAGTCTACATTATTTATGATCATTGCAACATTAGCGCCGATTATTTCTATTTCCCGTTCATGCGCGTCTACACTCCTTTTGTTTGTTGCAACATCAGTTTTGATTGTTTTTATTTCCTGTCCATACGCAGTGATATCATTTATAGTTATTGTAATCTCATCCGGCTTGGTATTTTTTTTACCAAAGAATTTATCAAAGTTGTCATCGATCCTGTTAACATTTTTTCGCAACGGGGGTAAATTGGCCGACATCTCCATAAGATCCGAAATAGCATTTTTTATTATTACAAGATTTGGTTCGTCTGCCGTCGGGGGTCCCCGAAAAAAACTATTGACAATGTCTCGCATTTCGCTGACGTGCGTTATCATCGACCTGAACTGTTCTCCATGAAAGTTAAATTCACCACGTAAACCCTTTAACGAATTTGACATGGTTATATAATTGTCGCCAAGTGTACTTATTTTTCCATTTATTGTCAAGATGGATTCACCCGGTTTGAGTCGTCCGTCGCCGGTATACAACGCGATAGTGTCCTCGGCGGCATCACGCTGTCGTATTAAAACGTCATTCAGCGACACATTACTGGATTTCAATTTACCCTGGCGGTCTTGAAATACAACTATTTCATCTGGGTCAACACTGGTTAAGTTCAACGTATCAGCGATTTCATCCTCAATTAGTTTTTTTATGTCATCGGTGGCGGGCGTTTCCGTGGGCTTTTTCAGCGCCGAAACCGGTCGTCCCCAGATATCAATCATCGTTATTGTAAAATAAACCAGCGTTTCTAATTAACCCGCCGGGCCTCTACGACCCCACTAGTATATTCGTTTACAACCATATGAGGTGGTTTTCGCGATGATGAAATCGCCGCAAGTACGTTCAATACCTCACGGCCACATATCGGCGGGTCACTCAATTGCTGTGTTGGCAGCGTGGAATAAAAAAACCCGGGCTGAACACGCCCGGGCTGAACACGCCCGGGCTGAACACGCCCGGATATACCGCATAAACTCTTTCGGCGGAGCTAACCCGTATGAATCAAAATAGACGATCGCACGCGGATCAATCGCGTATGCAACCCAATGAGTTCCCGCTCCGGAGGACCCATCGAGGTTAATTATACCGGTTTCAATATTCCTTGGTTTTGTCGGTAATTGATCCCTCATAAAAACACCTCTGAAGTTTTTTATCGCTAACGCGTTTGCGGCGTCTATTAAATCAAAATTAGACATTGGAGTTAATAAACGGTTCCCGGTAGTCTTAGACCCTTTCCCGAGTACCATGAATACGGGGTTCCCGGTAGTCTTAGACCCTTTCCGGCCACGGGTCGTTTTTTTTTGTAGCCTTTCCCGGTTGCCTTCTTCAATGCCATCCCCGCCGCGGTACCAACGGCTCCTAACGCCGCCGCCTTAGCCACTGCTGGTGCGGCCGCGGCAATCAATGCCGGAATCGCAGCTAACAGCGGAAATATCCCACCGGTCTTTTCCATGTTTTTAATTGCTGCGGCTGAAAAATCTATTTGAACACCCTTTTTATTCTTCATCGCATCATTGAAATGTTTTATTTGACGCGCTGTCAACGATATCTTATGATTACCACCCGCCATCTGTGACGGCTTCAGCGTTATTGTGATCCCGCATTGTTTAGCCGACTTTGATCGTAATTTCTTGACTTGACCATCAGTCAACTCTACACTGACGACACTATACGACATTTATTGTAAACGCGTTTTGTGCTTTCAATTACATGTTTTCCACTGGCGCATCAACGATTCTCATTCGTCCACCAACGCCTTCTAGCAGCATTGATTTATCGCTGAGAATGACAGCAACCGCTCTATAATTAACACCACCCGGGGCTATACGAGCTCGGAAGTGTATATCAACGACGGATTGTCTCGTTAAATCAAGATGTTCCAGCGAAAAATAATAAATCGGATACAGGTTTTTAAAATCAAGTTGTGATATTTGCAAACCAGTGTCGACGTTTTGATCACGACCCATATATGACAGCAATCGATGATACACACGTGCGACATGGTTGTCACCGTAATTAAGCTGTATATCCTCGGATGGTTCCTGTTGTCCGTTTATTCTCAGCGAAACATCCCTGACTCCTAATTGATCAAATATCATATGGCTGCGTTCTTGACTACCCAATCGTTCCCTATTCTGCAGCGCTATGAATATATGACGCGGGGCTGAAACACCCTGTTTTGATGCCAAGTGCCATGTAAACGTATCGGCGACGTTATCCTCTTTAGCATCAGTTGTTACCGCTAGCCAACTCAACAACGATTTCCCTCCCTGTTCCATAAATGCTAACAATCGTGCTTCCGTGGTAACTGATGGAGTCAGCACCGGCATCCACAATGCCATTTTAGTTAAAACGACTTTACCGGCAGCGACGCCAGCAGCACGCCATATTGCATTGTTATCATCGCCCCTTCGCGTCAGCGCGATTGTATGCTTAGCCCCATAGACAACTTTTCTGACATTTCTGCAGAATCCAAATATGTGATGGAGTGGAATCGCGCATGAAAACTGTCGGCGTGGTCCTTGCAACATTCCTACTCGTGCTGCGAATCCTAGATTGTAATCATTGTTGGTGCTTTTTATAATATTGAAATTAGCGCCTGGTCTTGCTCTGCGGTCTGGATTGGCTGCTTCAGCCTGTGGGTTAACTGCGGTATCTCTTTCCGCCAGCACGTTAACGTACTGAAGATGGTCAGCGTTATTGGTGGTGTCCTTCGAAAACATCATAGATGGGCCCGCCGATCTTGTATAATCATCCGAGTATCTCGCCAACCCAATTATCGTTGTTGCAACATCAACCTCGCGTTCTATTGATTCAATTTCTCGCCCGTCAATAAGATATCTGGCGCTCTCAAATAACGCCATGATACCGTTGTTGACGAAGCCAACTCGAACACGATGGTCATCTGCGTATGGTGCATTATCGGCGGCATTTGTCACGAGTTCTCCCTCGATTTCGATAAACGCTTCACACGGCAAAAAATATTTACTGGTATCTTGGACTTGAAGTTCAATTCGCGATCGTAGGTCAGGTTGCGCTGCATAATAAGAATAAAATTGATAATCACGGACAGAATCATCCCTGCGCACTGGGGCGTCCATATCAAACGCGGGATCAGCGGTTCGCGCAAACATTCTATTATTTATCATGTTGATGTTTTCAATTGAAATCCATCAACGTCGTTTTCGTCGTAAATTCAAAGAATTTAAACCACTCCCCGCTATCGCGTTCATGAGCGCGTTGGTTGCCGCATCGGCGGATGGCGAAGTCGCCAACGACTGAGTCGTCGCCAACGACTCTAGTTTTTCTTCCACGGCGTTATTTATTACTTTACTGACATTTGCAGGCATCACTGTCGTTGATGGCATTACCGGTGGTTTCTGTTTTTTTCTCTTGGATTTCACCAACGACATTAGTTTGTCCCGCGCGGCTGAAAGCGCCTTTCCGGCAACATCTCCAATAGCGCTGATTCCCTTATCACGAATAACATCAATAGCCTTCATTCCTAATTGTTTGGCTAACGGCGCTACTTTTGGAGCCATTCTTGTAAATAACCCCGCAATGGTGCTACCGAGACCATCTCCATAGTACGCGCGGTAAACAGGCAATCGCGAGTTTACCACGTAGACGAGTACTGGTTTATCATGGTTGTAGTGTATGATCATCTTTATTATAAAAACACCGGTTTTTCAATTAATCATCCACGAGTTCGTCTATGAGCGTTCGATATGCATTAATGTCCATAATACCGCCTGCAAATAACCGCTTGCAAATATCAGCGGCTTCATTGATTATTTCCGGAGAGTTATTTCCGGCTCGTTTTCCTCCAATTAGTACCTCTAGCCGTGATATATCACTGAGAACACTACCAGGACAGGTAACGCCGTAGGATTCTTTACCAACAGAGTATCCTTTTCCTTTTTTTGGTGTTATACTCTTAACTTCCTTGTGGAATTCATCGTAATCGGGATCACCACGATGTGGTAATGCTTCTTTATGTTTACTCGCTAAATACACTATTCTTGCCCAGTCCTTTAACGACTTTATATTTTTCTCGTAACCGCTATTGATATGCTTCTTATCTCGTATGCTCTTAGCAAAATTGTTGGCAGCAAAATTAATTAATTCTTCCCTGCTGCTGAAGCCTCTAATTTCATCTATTGTGCTCTTCTTGAGTACAATACGGGGTATATTCCCCTCTTTTTCTTCCGGTATTTCTTCTTCTGGTATTTCTTCTTCTGGTATTTCTTCTTCCGGTTCTTTCGCAGTAGCACCTAGTTCTTCTTCATCGGCCATTGTAACATAGGGTTCTTGTGGTTCGGTTATAGCGAGTGGTGGCGGCCTCCGTGTTGTAGCAGCCGCTATTTTTGCAGGAAGTGTTTCTAAAGACCTTTTTGTTTGTTTTGTCTCTGCCGCTATCTTTTCAAGCGCACCAAGAACGGGTACAGTTGCCGCCGTAACATCTTTGGTCGCTTTAGTTACCGGGGCAAATAACTGTTCACTTCCAACAGCAAAATCAGTTTGCATTTGTTGTCGCGTTTGAAGTTTCTCTCTCACTCTGTCTCGTAACGGTATAAACTTTTTAAGCGCTGCTAGCCGCTCTCTGGCTAGCCGAGTAGTAAGTGATTCGCCTACCATTATTGCAATTGCGAAGCAATTTCTAATTTCTCGCCGGAGTTTTCGTCTATAATCCTTCTAATGTTTTTGATCTTGCTAGAAATCTCCCGGCGTCGTTCATAAACACGTCCGAGTTTTTTTCGTATTATTTCAACGGCAGTAAATAGTCCAATGAATGCATTTGCGTCATTGTGGTACAAGTTTTCATTAATCGTATGTTGTAATCGTTTTATAAAAAAATACTCGCGGGCCAGGGTAAAACGCCCCCGTTTCGACTGTTCGTTAATAATCTCATAATCGGATAATATTTTTTCACTGTCGAGACCATCAGATAATTCAATTCCTTGATTTTCTAATTTTGAAATCTCGGCTAATATATTATTGATGTCTTCGATATTCATTATTCTTATAAAACATCTTGTTTTTAAAAAAAAAGAAAAATGAAACCCCGTGTATCAATTCCGAAGGTGTTTAATAATTCGTTAGACGTGACCTCGTCAGCGCCATAGGCGCCGGTGACTTCATCACTCGCTGATTTCTGTTATATATGAAAATCGAATTCTATGCCCGGTCTTTTTTGAGATCGCTGAATTCTGTATTCCTTCTGCAACAAATCGTATTGAGGCGATATAAATGTCAAAATATTTTCCTGCCTCATTCATCGACTGAAATATTTTTTCCTCGTAAGTTGTTGTATCAAATGACTTTACGGGTTTTGCTTTCTTTGGGTATTTACCGGTTTGGCCTTTTTTGGTATTCTGACTTTGCGAGATAGCTTGCAAGTTTGTAAGAGAATTATCAGTCTTATTATTGTTAATATGATCAATCACAAGCCCATTTTCGATTAATCCGTTGAATGCTTCAAATACAATCCTGTGAACATAATACTTCTTTTTTCCGGCACCAAACATCAAATACCCCTGATTACTTACGGTGCCAACCGGCTTCTTCAGTTTGCGGTTTCTAACAATGCCGTCGCGAGATGCCTCGTAATTGACGAGCACAGGATGCGGCTGAAATTCTTGGTCCATTTGTATAATAATACTACTTGTCTAATTTATTATTTGGTTTAATTATGAATCTTTCAACGTAGTCTTGGGGGGTTTTAATGACGAAATCGGCGGTGGGGTCAATGACGGCGTTTTTAATTCGCTTGTCATAATAGCGTTTTAGTTCCCTGTATCGCTTTCCGCCACAATTAATACACAACTGCGATTTTCCTCTTACACCGACGTGACAAACCAAGCACGGGAGGGGGCCAAGAGAACCATTACGAACGCTTTGTAAATGATACCCGCAGAATTCACCTCTACATGATTTATTGCACGGGGTTGTCGACCCAATCATCAACCATTTGCAGTGATTCATTATACTATATTCTTTCATTTAAATACTTGTTTTAATTATATGGATGAGTTTGAGAGATTAGCAGTAATTAAGCCCTGGAAAAATATTAAGTTCAATCTCGATAGAGTCCTCAAGGACACACCAAAAGCGTTAATAAACGATAAAACCCTGTTGAATAAAATACGCGATTGTATCAATGAATTCAAGCGTGATGGCGCATCTCACAGTTGGTCAACATTTCGAATTGATGGCATTGTTGATGCTACCATGAACGACAACCGCGCAGCAACGATAATATCACAACTTGACGGTAAAAGGTATTTCTTCAGAGTAAAATTCATTGTCCGGGTGGAATCAGGCGATTGGATCATGCGTGATAAATTTGAACCAGTTCTCAGCGACAAGAAAACAGTCACTGTTAGCCGCGACTCCAAGCCGGGGTTGTTAACCGGAATTGACAAACCATACTATGAACGAGCGTATCCTGAAACAGCAGTTGTTTATGGAATATACCCGTTAAATAAGAAACCTGATATCGGAAAACTGAAACCGATGAAACAGTCAACTGGGATAAATTGTGTAGCAGAACGAATAATAGAGCATTTTACAAATGCATGTCGAGGAAACAAATTGACTGATTTACGACGTAGCAAAATCAACCAGTGGGAACTAACCGTAAAAGAGCGTGGAGCAACCATCAGCGACATAGCGAGATTAGAAACATCGCTGAGATTTCCAATAACCGTTACAACGATAACCGGTGAAGTATTATACGAATCGAAGTATAAATCGAAGGGAGCCCCAATCAAAATTATTGATCATAACGAACACGCATGGACGCCCGTGATCACAATATTTCCACGGGATAGAACAGTAAAGTATATACCCGAAGAATTCCTGGGAGAACAATTCTCCAAGGACGGTTTTCTCGCGGAGAGGAAACTATTTGATGCTATTGCCTACTTGTGTAAAAACGACCCTGTATCAATGTGGTTACTTCGCAGCGCTGAAAACGATGCGGATACCTTTGATCAGTTTGTAAGACCAAACGGTGAATTATATCGCACTGAAGCATTTCACAACAGGATGAAAAAAACCGCCATAGAATTTGAGGAGCATGATGAACAACTGCTAACGAATTGTTTTACGATTCCATCGGTTGTAGCTCATGTTGCAGCAAGGAAAAATGCGTGGAGACCAACGCGCAGGGAATTTCTACCGGATGTACAATCCAGTTGTTTGGAATACTATCACGGTGGACTATGGAACACTGAATACAACCGCGACGCTATGATCTCGGTTGATATGGTTGCCTGTTATCCAGCGAGTTTTCTCGGGTATGGATCCGCCGCTGAGTACTTTAGACGATTTGGACACCCCAGTCATGAAATGACTCGTGTTGCTATTAATGGACCACTGCCTGATTTTGATTTAACCGGATTCGCTCGCATAGTATCATTTGAATTCGCGGCAGGACTCCATCGCTGTTGCTATATTTGGATCGGTAGACACATGGCTGAAAAGAGATGGCTGCCAATAGCGCTGCTACGGTATATGATTGATTGTAGCATGCTAGTTTCGTTGATTGTCAGTGACGCGATTATATCATACCGGGCACAGACTGAAGTCTGGTTACCAGAACCGGAGCGTCTAGATAGCATAATTGACGAGTCCAGAAAAAACATTGATGCCGACGAGGAATATATCATCGAATGGTCCAGGAGGATATTTAACCAACGAAACCGCGAGGCAAAAGATCTCGGTAGAAGAATAATTGGTAAGTTCACACAAGGTGGAAAAAACCACGACTACAAACGATATTGCTCACGGCTGATTATAGATGACGCAGAATATGATTTCGTAATCAAGGACACAGTGGCAAAAAATAGATACGTGAACTGCAAAACAGCTTTCTTGTCCAATGGAACGAGGTTGGGTACAGTTGTTACCTACAGCGATGGAGACAGCCCGGCGTATCCACATTTGAGGGCGTCTATGCTGGGATATGCCGCTATCAATTTATTCTCGATGATAAATAGATTCCCCGATACCGCGGTTAGAGTAGCCGTTGATTCGTTTTACATAGACGTAAAGTATAAGGGAAACGTAGCCGAGTTTACTAGTCCGGACGAGAGTTGGGGTACATGGAGAATTAAAAATGAAATACGACGCGATTATTCCCCGTCAGCAGATGTCACCGTTGAGAACAACTACTTACGCGGTGATAAATTGTCAGAATGGTCTAATGCACCATCGTGTTCTGATCCAATTTGTAGACACAAGACGGTTTATTTAAGCGGCTGTGGCGGGTCAGGAAAGACGACTCGGGCAATTGAATTATTTCGAACGCGGGCAAGTATAATCGTGCTTACACCGACCCATAGACTAGCGCGAGAGATAAAACAACGAAATGTTGACGCCGTTACTTATCACAGCTTTTTTCGATACAGCGGCGGTGAGTGGACTCCTGATCGAATGGGGGAAAAATTTATTCCTGAGGTTATCATTTGGGACGAGATATGTACTGTTTCGTTAGATACTTTACAAATGTTTCTTGAGTGGTTGCTGCGCGCGAATACAGCGGTGATCATGTGTGGCGACCATGGTCAACCACCACCATTTGTCGGCGAGGGTCCACATGATTGGTTGAGCGGGTTCGTGGACTATTATGAAGAAACCGATACTGATTACCGAGCACTTGATGAACAACTGCGCGAGGTTAAAAAATTAATCAGATTACAGCCGGATAGAGTTCAATGTGAAATAATCCGCGAGGTGATTCCGGAAACGCCGTTAAATGAATTCTGGGAAACATGGAGACCAAACGATTTGATTGTAGCGAGTAGAAAGATAGTCAGAGACACACTTCAGCGGAAATTGTTTGCGTTGCATAAGGAAAAGTTTCCAACGCGTCCAGTGCCGTTGTGTTATAGACCCGCGGACACACGGCGGCAGAACATTGAAGTTGAAATTCCAGCCCCGACAGCGTCGGGGACAAAAAAACAAATTCTTGTGCTGAATGATATTGTGCTCGTTGATATCAGCGTCGTCGAAGACGCGCTACGTGCTGATAAATCCCCGTGGACGCTAGGATACGCAACGACAATACATTCCTCGCAGGGACTAACCATCACGGACACAGTTGTTTGGATAGTTGATAATCGCATCGAATGGTCGAATCTAGTCTATCTTGCAGTGTCCCGAGTACGGAGAATAAATCAGCTTCGAAGAATTGTTGTTGACGAAGTCAGTGACGGAGTCACCAACGACAACGACATTATCGATGCAAGCGTCATTAATAGAAAACTCTCGGGTTACCGCCAACAGGATAAAAAAAAACAGCGGCGTTTTGATATTGATGCCGAATTAATAATCTCGCTACGACAACAACAGAATAATCACTGCGCGAGTTGCAATTGTATAATGAGTTGGCGTTATTCGGATAAAGACACTCGCCAATTTACCGTGGATAGGATCGATAACAGTTTCGGTCATGTCAAAAACAATGTGAGGTTGACCTGTCTTGAGTGCAATAGACGCAACGGCGCTAGTTAAGACCACGTGGGGGCAATTGAGTATCGTTAGGTATCACTTGTAGTTGCTCGCGTGTAAATCCGCGCTGAGGAGCAGTTGAATCCAGTCTATAGATCGGTGGTCTACCAGTTGATCGTGTTATCGTTGATATGTTATGTGTGGTAACACTCCAAATAGGATCGGTAGCCCTTTTTTTACCGCCTTCAAGCTCTCCTGGTTCATACAGATATCTCACGGTAACATCGCCGAGAATCGGCTTGGAAACGCTATTTATTTTTGATTTTCCGGGTATATACTCGTATTTAATCGCGTCGCTGGGCTTCATGTTGATTGCTCGGGTAATCTCGTTATTTAACGCTGCAATTACGCCTGGCAACCTTTTGACCCATTCACGAGATCGTTTTTCTTGGATGAATTCCTTCGCGTATTGATATCCAAATAACCGTTCAGCAAGAGTCCGATTGAATCGTTCAACAATTGCCTGATCACGATGTAGCGCAGTATGACCTCGTCGTATCGCGACGCTATGATGTTTCAGCGTTGATAAAACAACGCCGCGAAATTCACTACCAGGATCAACTTGTAATAGATTTGGCCAGCGCAGAGGACCTCTTCGATAAATTCTTTCAAACGCAGCGGCTACTTCAGTTGCTGACTTTGTTTTTAACGGCTCCGCTTGTTTGTATCGACTCGCAACATCAACTACGGTTAGCGCGTATTTGTAACCGTTGTCATGAGGCAAAAATAGTATATCAGCCTGATGAACTTCATTAGGTACGCTGACATCAAAGCGCGAGAAGTTGATTTGTTTAGGCGGTGGTAGATAGATTTGCCATATAGCCTGTTTGGATAACCAATTAGCCGCAGTGGTCTTTGTTACCTTTGCAGCGCTTGCAAGCTTACCAATTGCGGCCTTCCCCTTCCAGTATCCTCTCGGAGAATAATAGATGGATTCCATGTTGTTATTATAAACGCTATCGTTTTCAATTACCAGCGCGAGAAGCTCCGCTTCCAATCATTAATTTACCTTTCATAGCCGATTTTACCAACCATGAAGCCAATTTTTCTTTGAATGATTTATCAGGAATAGCATTTAATGCGTGAATTAATTTTACATCCGCGATATGACGCTGTTGCAGATCGCTACTTTTGTAAGCAACATCATGAGCATGACACGCTTTATCGATAGCGTTTATTGGATACTCACCGGGTTTGGGCTGATTTTGATCATCGAGTCTGATATCTAATCGTGTTCCGGGGCCACAGTAGCTATATCCTGGGAGGTGCTTTTCTCCTGGATACTTTGCCCACGGTGTTCCGGGGAGTTTTGATAACTTGGCTGCGATGTCACCTCCTCGCTTTTTTTTAAAACATCTCCGGGTCTAATAGAAATAAATCTAAATTTCTTTGTACCGCATTGTACACACTTGCCAGTAAGGGCCGATCTGTTATTTCTTGTTGTAGCGGTTGTCATATCATTTGTGCCAGTACGTACTCTACACTTCACACAATATAGATCCATAATTTATGTATAGAGATATGAATATAATTGATTTTTCGGCGACTAAAACAAGAGAACCAGTTAAGCATGTTGCAGCGTTACCAAACTCGATCCGGATGATTATCATCGGACCATCTGGATCCGGCAAGACGCAATTGTTACTCAATTTAATAATGAGATGGATGAAGTGGGATAAGTTGTATTTGGTTGCTCCTAGCGTAGATGATCAACGATGCTACGAGGTGTTGAAAGATTTCAACGAGAATGCATCAGCGATCGCTAAAAAAAATGTTATTGAGTTTATTACAGATATCAATGATGCACCAGGTATTGATGATATTGATGGCGACGTTAACAATCTAGTCGTGTACGATGATGTTATGTTAGACAATCAAAAAAACCCAGCTAGGATATTTTCCAGAGGCAGGCATAAAAACACTGACGTGATATATGTCACTCAACGATACACTCAGATTCCAAAAGTAATTAGAGACAACTGTAATATTCTTGCTGTATTCAACGGCGTTGATACACACACGCTACGAAATATTTGGCAGACATGGTGCGGCGGTGACATGGACTTTAATGGTTTTCGAAACTTTTTTAGTCATGCTCAGTCGACCCCACATGGATTCGTAACGATAAATTTACATGATCCTCGCACACGATATCGTATCGGACTTGACCAAATATTCGGTTAAATTGCAAGTAGCCACTTAGCAGCAGAGGGGGCGATGACATCGACGCGGTCGTCGATGTGCTTACCGGACGCTGACGACGCTGGGGATCGGCGCGCAGAAGGTGTTAATTAAACCAAATGACGTTTGGACGATCCCCCAACGACGTCGTCGTTTTTTTTTTACCAGGCGCTGACGACACTAGATCGTTGAGTGCAGAAAGTAATAATTAAGCAAAATAACGATTGGACAAAATGTCCGATTCGCCCCCTCTGCTGCTCAAACACATACATACATACATACAACATACATACATACATACATACATACATACATACATACATACATACATGCATGCATGCATGCATACATACATACACACACAAACACATACATGCATGCATGCACGCACGCACGCACGCACACACACACACACATACATGCATGCATACATACACAAACACATACATACATACATACAACGTACATACATACATACATACATACATACATACATGCATGCATGCATGCATACATACATACATACAACATACATAAATACATACATGCATGCATGCATACATACATACACACACAAACACATTCATACATACATACGTACATACATTCATACATACAACATACATACATACATACGTACATACATGCATGCATGCATACATACATACAAACACATACATACATACATGCATGCATGCATGCACGCACGCACGCACGCACACACACACACATACATACATGCATGCATACATACACAAACACATACATACATACAACATACATACATACATACATACATACATACATGCATGCATGCATGCATGCATGCATGCATACATACATACATACATACACACACAAACATATGCATACATACATACATACATACATACATACATACATACATACATACATACATACATACATACATACATACATACATACATAGCGTGACTCATATATTGTCATAGAGTGGTTAATGCAAGTTACGTGTTAACACACATGCGTATTAGTCGGCCGCAGTAGGAATAATTAATTAGACTAGTAATGACAACTGTATTCCAAAATCATGTATTAGAAACCTTATATTTATAGCTCAATGGTAATGTTATTTATTTACCAGCTGATAGTGCGTGAACTTGTGTTCATTGTATCATTACTAGCAAAGGTGTACAGATTGCATGTGCTATACGAAGATAAGCAACATCGGTTCTGATTTTTATATAGACATATTTGTATGGTTGTTTTAATAAGATGTTCCATATTGTGTGTGTATACGTGCATATGTGTATGTGTGTGTTTTTTTCAAATGTACCTTTAACAATTTTTCAGTCATATAGCTACGATGTCTGCAGTGTGGCAGCTTATAGTGATCTCTAGCAATGGGGCATCATGCCGCAGACATTATTATCATGTCCCACCCAGTCACATTTTCCCGACACTAGGCCGACCAGACCTAACACTAACCACTTAATGCTGACCGCCAAGCGAGGCAGCTGATAGTTTTGATAAGTCTTTGGTATGATTTGGCTGGTGTTCGAACCGCGCCACTTCCCATATCCGAGACGGGCGCTCTAACCACTTTTGCCACGGCAGCGGTGAACCATGTTGTAATTGAATTAGTTGATGCAGCATTTGTCCTTAATCTTGTAGTTCGATTCTTTGTTATGTTTCATCATCAACTATTATCCTAAATTTGTTCAGCCTTATGGTGCCCGTTGTGGCTGAGTGGTCTAAGGCACTCGCTTTAACTGATCACCCTCATCTCATATTGGTTTGAGTCTACGGCTTGGCCAATATGGGTAAGTGAGGAATTTGGCCAATAGCTTCTCGTGGGTCAGTGATTCTCCGGCCTTACCAGGTTTATCCTCCACCAAATAAACTGGCCGCTACGTGTAGCCTATCATGTGCTTAGAATGGATCTAAACCTAAACAACAACAACTATCTCTCTCTCTCTCTCTCTCTCTCTCTCTCCGTTCAAGATATATTCATTTAAACATATATATTTTTGAAATCATTTCATTTTAAACACGCTAAATGACATATATTCTGCTATGCGAATCTCTCTCTCTCTCTCTCTCTCTCTCTCTCTCTCTCTCAATGCAAGAAGTTATTTCCAGTCACACACAGCTCTTTTTTGTTTTCAATGACAACTTTGAAACTGAGAGGAAAAATTATACGTTGTAACAGACCACATCTAGATCTATAACGATAAAGTAAAGATATATTCAAAACAAGCAACAACATTACTAGCTTTGAGACCAGACTATTTTAAAAATCCAAAGATATGTTCGTTTCACACAGTTGAAAATTATTTAGCCTTCGGCTTATTTTATTGTTGTTTAGATATACTAAGATACACAATATAACTACAGTCCTTGTGTTGTTTGCGCGTGAAATCATTGAAACAATTCTTATTCATAGAGACACGGTAAACATTGAATTAAATAATGACTTACGATTGGCAAAGCTATTTTGAACACCTCCCTCAATTCTGTCTTGCATCCAAATGGAAAAATCTTCTGGTAAAGGCTCCGAAGACAGGACATTTTATTTTCCATAATGTTCTGTTTAATTTTACTGCTATTTTACTGACAATTCACTAACCTATACTAACACACACAAGACTATTTGTCGCATTGTAAAAATATCTTAAACAACTTTGTGTTTCATGGGTTGGGTTGATTTGCCGCTTCTTTTATATAATCCGTGAAAAAAATTCAACGCAAAGTGACAAATTGCTAAAAATATCACATCTTTACCAGTGTCCTCTCGTAAATATGAAATTTAGAGCAGAGTTCATAATTCAGTTCGCAGATTTCACAATATGGTGCAAGAGCTTATAGTTAAATATCCAAATATGAGAAGTCACGAAGCACCGGTATACTCGCGTGAGCGAGCATACGTTGAATAGACGATGAGGCTGTAATAATACTGAATTATATGTTTGCATTTCATTAAAATAATGCTTTCTGTGTTTAATTTTTGCATTTTGTTTCAAATAGTCATGGCTGCAATTACGTGTTTTGCTATTTTTCATTTGAAATGTATTTAAAAGGGTGCACGTAGAAAGCGCAAATTGTTTTGTCAAAAGACTTTAACCACTGATAATCCTAATCGGATTATCCATATCGTGCCTATACCAAAACTATCAAAAGCTTACCTCACCTAATTTACCTGTATCAGGATGGATATAAAATATACCATTCCTAAATGTGCACCAAGAAGACATGTAAGTCAGCAGCGAAAACACATATGCAGTGTCTGATACTAGAGCTTGTTCAACCTGACGATCGTCCTAACTGACCAAGAATACTTGGAAGGTAACTAATGATGGTAATTGCGAACGAAGTGTCACGGTATAACCTCTTGTTTCTCTGAAAGTTAACGAAGAACTGCACAAATTACCCTTGCATTTTCATAACAGACTTTGTTTAGTTTTTAGTCCTTTTAAAATAAATAAAGGTGGTCTAATGTGCGCAAGCGATCAAACATATAAGGTCTGCAAAAGAAAACAGTATTTTTCTGAGCAAAGATGGCAAAAATTACAGTTAAAGTGACGCAAGTGAATACGGCCGATTTCATCGTGATTACACAGTAAACTTGTTGTGACAGTTGTCAAGCACACCCTTAAAATGTCTTCCTTCCTATAAAAAATCTTGAGTTAAATATCATGTAATGGTGCATCTAGTATTGTGAACAACATTCAATTCCAAAAATTTTATGATATAGTGTCAATACAGAAACTAAATATAGAGTAGAAAATTATTGATCCTTCTCTTGCATAAAAAGAAAAATCTTCAACTCTTTCGCCATGATACCTCATTGATAGTACTCTTGTATATATATATATATATATATATATATATATATATATATATATATATATATATATATATATGTATATATGTATATATGTATATATGTATATATATATATATATATATATATATATATATATATATATATATATATATATATATATATATATATATATATAGAGAGAGAGAGAGAGAGAGAGAGAGAGAGAGATAACGGAGCAAATCCAATACGGTTTCTGAATGTGTCTGGCAGTGGTGTCGGGATAAAAAGCTCTTCGTCAGGGGAAAAACAACTTAACATATACAAAAATACCCCACAAAATCTACCGCAAAAAATGTCTGGACTCCTATATAATATAATTACTAGGGGCAATTTACAACAAGTGATATAACAATACAAAGTTGTGCAAAACTATTAGACGAGCCGGTTTTCTAGTCTGCCACATAATACCAGCATGTTTTGGCCTCATTCTAGGTTGCCAACAGATGACTGAAAAACAGCGTGGCCAGAGTCTGTTTCTCTTTGCCTTCTTTCGTCTTATAGCGTGGTCTTTCATATGTTATGTAGTCATTCATCGTCCCGACTGCAGCTCCCTCTGGTGGCAATTGTTTCCCTTTAGGTGCACTCGGCGAAACCAGTTCGACTCTGTATAGTTTATATAGGTGATTTCAATTTCCTCTTATTGTATTGTTTGTTGTAATTTTCTATGTATGTGCATTTCTTTTGAGTCCCAGTCATCTCGTTCCACATTGTTGATATTTCCTATTTCCTGTGGAAGATGCTACCTTCTACCACGTTTTGACCAGAAAACTATACAAATAGAAAGAGTTGTTTTTAAAAATAAAAAACAAGAAAACTTTTTCATGTTTTCTTTCTATATTCTAGAATGTGAGTTCCTGCTTGCACTTTAAATTCGCGATACGCTTGTATCCTGGTTCAGTACATTAATTTCAAATTTCTTTTGAAACCGTTCAAACTGATGCTTCCAGCGGAATTGGAATGCCGAAAATATGTATCGCTTCTAGTGTTTCCGTTATTTTTCTTTGTATTGGAGGCGTCTAGACTATCTGCATTATCTTTCCATTGACATGCACAGCTCCATATGGGAGTGGTGGTTGCTCTCCCTTAGGGTATAGAATGTAAAGTCCCTTTATGACGCTATTACTCAGTGCTTGTACCAGACCAATAATTCCTTTATTCTCCAAGTCCACCAAATTTATGCAAGGTAAACCATTCTTCAGGTGGACGTGCTATCATATATATCCCTTATTCCCCTGCTCTTCTCGGGACCACACGTGTTATTACAGCTTCCGTCCTTTCCGTAGTTGTGGTCAAAAATTCCCCAACACTGGCATTGTTTTGAATATCTTTTCCCATATTAAAATTCTTAGTTATTTTATTAGTGTAGCCTTTTCGTTATTCTCAATACATGTATAAAGTCCATGCAAGTCTAGTTAGCACACATTATGAGCTGTACTCGCTATCTCCTATTTCCAAATTCATTCTTGTATGCTTGTAGGCCGCATTTACCAATTTTCTTCACATTCTGTATGCTTGTTTTCAATATTTTCATTACATCCTGTATGGCTGTTTTCAATATTTTCATCATATCCTGTATGCTTGCTGGCAATATTTTCGTCACATCCTGTATGCTTGTTGGCAATATTTTCATCACATCTTGTATGCTTGTTGGCAATATTTTCATCACATCTTGTATGCTTGTTGGCAATGTCTTCATCACATTTTATATGCTTGTTGGTAATATTTTCATCACATCCTGTATGCTTGTTATCCATATTTTCATCACATCATGCGTGCTTGTTGGCAATATTTTCATCACATTTTATATGCTTGTTGGTAATGTTTTCATCACATCCTGCATGCTTCTTATCCATATTTTCATCACATCATGTATACTTGTTGGTAATACTTTCCTTTCTCATTGGCAATAACTGATCTGAACTTGCTTCGGTGGCATGTTCTCCCTTGTATATCTTGTGATTAATGCTTTGCTTGGTTTCTTGATGCAATTTGTGTTGAACCAGTCAGAATGTTTAGAGCCTGCACTTATACACCATTTTTATAACAGAGAGTGAACATATTATTAAAAACAAAACGCCATAAAGGTTCCAACATTGGCTGATGAAACATATTTCTGATCAAAATCATATATTTGTTGTTGCTTCTTTTGTTTTGTTTTTGGTTTAGCTATTGTATTTTGTTGCCTAACTTTACTAGATCATATGCCATTTACCATTAGATCTTTTTCTTGTAGATTTCTTTGCGCAAAAAGGACAAAATTAGTTTCATATTTGGTTATAATAAAATTAAACTCGTGTTTAGGGTTTTAGAAAATATGTTACAATTTTTATTAAAAGTTATTTCCATGTTACTTAGGGTTACTGTATAAAGTCTTTCACTTCAACAAGTGCCAAATGAAGCTGAACCCATGAAATTATATATACCGTAATTGTATCCTACCACAAGGGAAATAACTCGTAAAACACTGTCATAAGACCAGTACGTTAGCCAAGCGACTTCCCTATAAAAGAATGATATTTTCCCCTTCAAGATCTAACTATATTATATATATTATTCAATTAATTTTCAGCTCGCATGTATCAGACAAAATGCGAAGTTCAAATCTTATAAGGTCAGAAACGTTAATGGAAATGCATTAACGTGAGGAATGGATCTTATAAATGGCTTCTTCGCATGGAAATATTGCAGAAATTTATTAGAAACTGTCGTAGAGAGTTAGATGAAAAACATTTTATGAAGGTCAGAGCCTATAAAAATAACATTCTGTACAGTATTGTAACTTCGCCGAACAGCACTGTATCATGAACGTAAGTTCAGTTAGGTAAGATTTATCCGGTACGCCTTATATATGAAAAGTGACGCTAAAATGTCATGAACTTCAACAAAAGTTGTGAGCAAATTGTTGTCCAATCATTTAAAACATAACGAAGTAGAACACGTTTGTATTTTACCTTTGTAAATGAATGATCTTCCTCGTTAAATGCAATCAAATTTAACATTAATGAAGCTTTCTTTTCCCTGAAAAAATGAAGAAACTAGTTTAAAGAGGTACTCATAAAAACCATTATCGCCTACATGCATCAATAGATCACAAGTCAAGGAGTCATAACACTACGTTTAAGAAACCTATCTGTCACATAACGTTTACCGTCATTTGTGCCATAAAGTTATACCATGAAGACCATTTGCCGCGCTGTGAGTTAAAACCAGACACAGTCACGATGCAAAGTCGGTGTGAAATGTCAAGTCTTTCACCTTATGAGATAAACTGAATCTAAGGTTCGTGTTAATTTGTCCAAAAAATCTAGCTAGTTGAATAATCCAATATGCCATTGGATGAAACCAGTTCATTGTATATAATGTTATTCAGCTTGTTTCATAAACCTCATGTTACACGAACACGTATGCGATCCTCTCGTCATTTAGTGACATTCACTAACCGGAATTTTCAATCAATCATGCGTCATAGGTGGATGAACAGCTTTGCCATTACAGAGAAAACGGGCCTTAAGCAGTGCGTAATGTGATAATCTTATACAGAGCGTGTATGACCCAATCTTCATCCAATTTTTCATTAGATTTGTTCTGTGTTTTGTGTTTTTATGCATTCGGGTGGTTTATGATGTTTTCGTTACTTTAAGTAGAACAGAACATCCTTGTTGGACTGACTTTCTCGTTCTTAAACAAACATATATATTTTAATAACTGAATACTACAAATATGACACATCCTATAAAATATTAGAGTGGATTACATATAAGCAATTCATGCCAAAAGCGCAGTTGTGACATTGAGAGAGAAATGCTTGAAAACTCTGCTCAAAGTATATAAATTTTCGTACGGCACGATTACGCGGAAGTGATGTGCTATTTTCAGTTGTTTACTTGTCTCAGTGATTTCTGAATCAAGGTCGGGAAGTAAGTCAAAATGAATTTTCTGAAAAAATGCCAAATCAAGTAAATAAGATTACATAACTTTGACCTGTAATGAAATAAAAAATAAAAAGGTTTTAAAACTTACAAACAATTAAATTAAATCAAATATAAATTAAATCAAATATACATAACACTTCCTCCATTGAGATGAATACAGATTTATATGATAAAGCTTTCTTTCTACCATAGATTAATTATACACGAGGTTAAAAATAACTCTTATAAATTAAACAAAGTGTATATAAAATAATACATTTCTGTACACGGGAAAGTGCATCTGCTATTAAATTATCTTTCCCCTTGATGTGCCTGATGTCTATATCATATTCATGTAACAACAAACTCTATATTAATATTCTTTGATTTTTATTTTTCATTTTGCCGATGAAAGTAATGGGGTTGTGGTCATTAAACACAGTTATCAAAGGACCTGAACTAATGTAAACTTCAAAATATTGTGATGCCAATATCAAAGTCAAACATTCCTTCCCGACTGTTGAATAATTTCTTTGGTGCTTATTTAATGTTTTAGGAAAATCGCACACTACATGATCAATACAATGTTCGTCTTCTTGAATCAGTACTTCTCCAACCCAGACATCACTTGCATCAACATACAGTTTAAATGATTGGCTGCAATTTGGAGCTGTAAGAACTGGCGCGCTTTTAAGTATGACTTTTAACTAATCAAAAGCGTCCTGGCATTTTGCAGTCTAAAGGAACTTCTTTTTCTTACTCCATAAATTAGTCAGGGGTTCAGCAATTAAAGAAAAATTGGAACACGCTTTCCGATAGTATCCAGCCATACCTAAAAATTTCATCAGTCGCTTTTTATTAACAGGCAGAGGGAATTCAGAGATAGCCTTGACCTCAGCATCCAGGCTTAACATGTCAGTGCCCCACGATATGTTCTAGAAAAGTTACACAAACACGGCAGAAATCACTTCTGGATAAATTAATTGTCAAACTTGTATCTGTGAGTCTGTCAAAGAATTTTCTAATTGTTGCTAAATATTCTTTCCAGGTGTCGTTGTAGATGATGACATCATCGATGCAAACAATTGTCTACACCAGAAGTAATCATATTCATGAGACGTTTAAAAGTACTTGGCGACCCTTTCATCCAAAACGGCATTACTTTATATTGAAAAAGTCTATCTGTAGTCACGAATGCCGAAATTTCCTTTGCTCTTTCCATTAGTGGAATTTGCCAAAATCTTTTCCGAAGGTCCAATTTATTGACATACTTGGCATTTCCGATCTTATCAATACAATCATCAATTCTTGGTAATGGAAATGAATCTGTCTTTGTCACACTATTTACCGTTCTATAATCAGTGCACATACGGACATTTTTATCTGGTTTTGGAACAAGTATGGATGGTGAACTCCAGTCACTTTTACTGGGCTCTATGAAAAAATTCTCTAACAAATAGTGAATTTCTTTTTTCAAGTATTCCTGTTTGAAGGGGTTTATCCTGTACGGGTCTTGTTTCGCAGGTTTGGAATTTACAATTTCAACGTCATGAAAAATTTTGTTCGTTCTTGTAGAAACATATGAAAATAAATGCTCATATTCAAATAATAACTGTGTAAGTTCATTTCTTTCTTGCTCTTGCAAATGTAAACGTTTTTGGTCCAGATCTTTCATACTTTCTGAATTCCGAAGATTTGTCACTCCAGTAGCAGTAGAATCCGATAATATTCCTTCACTTAAATCTTCACTGAGTGGGACAGGTACGACTAAATTAATTGCTTGTTTAATCTGGCTATCTTTTTCAATATACTGGTACTCCTATAATTTATTTAGATCCAAGGAACACTAATATTATAATTTAACTCATTGATTTTCTTTTTAACTTTGTAAGGGCTGTAATATCTAATCTGAAGAAACTTTTGAAGAATGAGCAAAAGAGACAGAACTCTATTACTAGACTCAAAAGTTCTCTCTATTGTAGTTCCGTCAAATCGTAATTTCAGTTTTGACTTGAATTGCTGAGCGCTATCGCAAATTTGTCTAATCATGTAAATGGTCAAATTTTGGGTCTGGAACTTTCCAGCCTATTATGCTTGAATTTGGCATTCAGCAATTCAAGTCAAAAGTGAAATTACGATTTGACAGAACTGTAATGGAGAGAACGCTTGAGTCTGGTAATAGAGTTCTGTCTCTCTTTAGATTTAATATTCCTCAAATGAACCGCCTCTTTAAACCTTGTTGACGCACACATAATGGTCAACAGGTTTTGGTTACCTGACTTGGTCCTAGGTAATGGACCAACACAATCTACCATAATTCTACTAAATGGTTCGTCAATGGCAGGAATAGGTTGCAGATGAGCCTTAGGTATCTTCTGACTGGGGTTTCCTACCATTTGACAAGTATGACAAGATCTACAGTATTTACAAACATTACTTTTGATTTTTGGCCAATAGAAGTGAGTCAAGATCTTGTGATAAGTTTTATTAATCCATAAATGACCAGTCAAAGGAGTTTCATGGGCCAGACTAAGTATTTCTTGTTTGTAAGGTGTTGGAACTACAATTTGATAGGTCACGGACCACTGATTACCAGCTGGTACCTCGGGAGGTCTCCGTTTTCTCATAAGAATTCCATTTTTAAAGAAATAACAGACAGGAACGTTAGTGGCATCATTTTCACTAATGGCTCTTTGAAACAAACAGGAGATATCAGGATTATTTTCTTGTTTAACGACAAGTGAATGTCGTTTGTCACCCTGATTAGAATAAAGAGAATGAGTCGTTAAAAGAAGATCACTGTTATCAATACCTTCGGATTGATCCAAACAAGGAGTGAAAGTGATCTCATCAAAAGTCTGACCAACACATGTGTCAACTAATGGAATACTTTCCTTATCAGCATCATTCTCAAGAGCTTTCTTTGCCGTAGCTGTGGTAACTGTGCAAGCTGGGAATAAATCAGGGAATTATGTTTCAATTGGATAAAATTTTTGATCCAAACAAGGCTTTTCATTTACAATTGGATTAACCACAACCACGTCTCCAGCTAGGTCGTTGATTAGTAATAAATGAATGCCCTCAACGGGTAAAGCAGCACTATTCCGACTGGCACTGGTCCTGCGACATAGTCTGATGCCATATTTACACGATGGAGAGGAAAATTAACAAAGCCGCACTCTACTCCCTGAATAAGAACACTATCATTAGAAGAAGATTTCTCAGAAAAAAGGCAAAGTGCCGGATAATAAAGAATCTGAGAAGCTCCTGTGTCCCTTAAAAATTTAATTGGGATATGATTGGCAGAATCACCCAAGAGTGACATAGAACCCTTCGATATGAATGGTTCATAATTCTCATTAATAAAGTCAGACTGGGGTTTATTAGACCAAAAATAATATGATTGCTTTCAATACATGACAGTGAGCATGACCTCTTAGAAATAAGAGCATTTGAAATAGGTCAGTCTTAATTCAGATGCCTATTTTTCAATTTGTAGCAATCAGAAATAAGGCGTCCTTTCTTCTTGCAATAGGCACACGTAGGAAGAGACAAGGATCTTTGATCAAGCTTATCTGAAGCTTGCGTTTTAGAAGTTGTGCCAGTTTGAGATTTAGAAGAGCTTGTATTAGGCTGACATACTTTTCTGCCAGAAGACTGTTGAGTAGAAGTCTTATTTACAAAAGAACTTTATGAGTTAAAGTATACTCATCAGCAACACATGCAGCATTTTCCGAGGTTTCGATCTTATGATCGTCAAGATTAGTCTTAATGTCACTATGGACACAGTTCTTGAACTCTTCAAGAAATACAAGTTGTTTGAGACTTTCAAAATCTTGTTCAACTTTCTGGGCTAAGCACCATCTACCAAATAACTGCTCTCTTTCTCTAGCAAATTCGACATGATTTTGTCCAGCTTCTTTTTCTATAGTTTCTGAATTTATGCCGATAAGCTTCAGGGACTAACTCGTATCCCCTTCAGATGCATTCATTAACCGTATCATAGCCACGACTTTGGTGAACTGAAAGTGAATTGTAAATATCACTAGCCTTACCAGTGAGTACACATTGTAATAATTGAGTCCAATGATCCCTTCGCCATTTCAAATTTTCAGCAACATTTTTAAAACGAGTAAAATATTTATCTACTTCTCTTTCTCTTAAAGGGGGCACTAACCTAACATTCTTTGTAACATCAAAACTTAAATTTGTATTTGAAGTGGGAATGTGCTTTTCACTTGCCAGCTCCATTTCGTTTATTCTACATTGATATTCCCTCTCTTCCTTCTCAATTTGCGTCCGCTTCTGTCTGTCTGTCTGTCTCTCTCTCCCCTTTCACTGATTGTAAATGCATTTGCTCTTTCTATTTCTCCGACTGTAAATGCATATGCTCTTTCTGTAACTGTAGTTTGTTTCTTTTTATAACCGCATTTGTCTTTCTTTCTCACTTTCTTCCGATTGTAAATGTATTTTCTCTTTCTCTTTTACCAATTTTATTTGTTCTGTATCTTTCTCTAATTGCAATATTGTATTTGATTTTCTTCTTAATATATCTGAAGTTCCAGCTTCTTCAACTCCAATTCAATCTTGTATTTTAATTCTAATTCCTTTACCTTTATGTCTGAGTCTGATACAGATTTACTGATCGAAATCAAATCACTTTTATCCAAAACATTCTTCTCTACTGGGCCACAATATTTTTCATTTCTTGCTTCATTAAGGAAGTCTTTACCACAGAAAGATCAAACTTTCTGGCAAATTGAATTTATTCATCTTTTTTTTTTAAGAAAAGGTATAGTTGGCCCTGGGTAGGACTTGAAAGAAATATTTTCACTTTTGATGAAATTGTAGAAATAGCTTGCCAGTTTCACTAAAAATTTCAAAGTTGTAAAAGAATACGTGGGATTTTTAAAAGATTTCAAAAACTTGAGGAATTTAAATTTAAAAAAACAAACAAGGTTTCCTGAAATATTTAGCCAAAATTCAAATATTCAAGGACGAGCTCCCAATTTCTTATGTCACATGTGTAGGCTCTAAAAAAACAGTAACAAAAGAATGAGTGAAAACAGCAAGCTTTTGAAAAAATTCACAAATAATTTATTTCCTTGGAAAAACACTATAAAAATAAAAAATAAGAACTTACGGTTTTAAGAATCAAATCCAAAAATAATCCAAAAATAATACACGAATTAAATTTTAGAAGTCCTAGTAATAAAAAGTCCTAATGAATTCAAGTTCGAGTCCCGATGAAAAATTCAAAATGGAAGGCGATGACGTATGATATATACTTTATAGTATAGATGTGTCTACAGTTCTTTACTGATTCAAAAACAATATTCCGGGTATTGAATTTCCGAATAAAATTTAATGAAATGTCCTTGTCCAAGAATTCTGTATGAGCACTCAAATATTTCCAGGGAAAAAAATAATCTTTCAGGATCCAAATAATTTGAATAAAAATTAATATATAACTCCAAACTGGTCACAAGCAAACACTTTCCCAGTGTCCAAGGTAAACGCCCAAACTGAGAAATATCTTTCTAAACATCACTATTGAATCTAACTACTGCGCAATTTCGGAAAACCCAAAATTGCGAAATATGGGCTGTTTACATCTAAAATTACGTACTCCCAGTGTGACCTTGATATGATTGCTGCACAAATAACGTGCTTTTGGTGGAAGGATTACGTAGGACAAAACAGATGATTTTTAACTGTTATGTATATATAATTTTTATTGAGTGCTTGACCTTTGTCTTTAGTCGCAGGTAGAGACTTGGTCTACCTGACCATTCGCATATTTTTGTCATGTTTGTTTGCTGTAAGTACGTTGTTTATTGTTATTTAAGTTCAAGGACTAGCCTTATTTACAAGCTTAATATGTTCTGGAAGCGAACACATGACCCACGTCCTGGTCATCTCATTGTGTCTTCGGGTTTTATATACGTTTGTGGCAAAGAAAATTATTCATTCCTCTTTTAAAGTCCGTCTGTGGAATCATTTCCTGTTGTGCTCCAATATAATCTGAGACAGATCATTTATTTAAATTATTCATTGGAATTACAAAGTGCTCAGTAACCTTTTGAAATAAAATATTATTTTTGGACTTTCATGAATTCATTCAAAGACGTTATGGATTATGTAATTGTGATACATCAAGAATGTCGGTAGATCAACCTATTTAAGACTAGTGCATATCAGCCTATTCAATATTGGAATTCATCCGGAACATTCTATACTTCTGGACCTGTGATAGAACATTTAGGATTATTTGGGATATAATTTACAATACTGTCAGCTCCGCTTAAAGTTTCACTTTGTAACAAAGAGAAATATATTGTTTTGTTGATTTTAATAATTTATTTGGTTTTGCTTCATTCTATTACTTAGTTTAAGAGCAAAGATTCGTAACAGTAACAGTTTATGTCATCTGGCACAAGCGGCAGAAATGTAGGCAAGTTTTTAATATTCTGTACATGGCTATCCTTAAACTAAATTTTATATTTAGGAACATTGTAATTTTAATAGAATAGATAATGATCACACTAACATGTTCATATTAGATATTATAATCAAACTTTGTATGCAATAATACTTTGTAAAGTCCATTAAATCCCGAAAATAATTAGGTCTAGTTAAAAAAATAAGAAAAAAAAAGCAAAAAGACGTAATGTAATTTCATAAAGTATTTTACTGTAGTAAACTGAAGTAATTATGTAATTTAGATCATGATATTTCATGGCCTTTCAGAATAAACTTTTGTGATTTTATTTCAGCAGGTTAAATTAGCATGCACATACTGGTACATTATATTATGTCAATTTGTGTTATCAGTTCAAATGGGAAGTAGTCAAAATATATTTTATGATATTTACATATTTTTAAAAATGTCTAGACTTTTATAAAATATCGACGTCCAGAAATTCAAATAAAATAAAGGAATCATTAACTGCATATTAAATTATATTTTTTGAAATTGTTTTCAAACTATTTATTTGTTCAAACCTTTAGTGTATTAAGTGTAAATTACATTTATTATTTTAATAGGAAATGGGAGATATATTGGCGGATCAATTTGAAATACTTCCTGCATCCACATTATATTGCCGTCAGAACCACACTACCATTAATGACCACAGGTTAAAAATGAGAGTAATGTTAAAGGATGAGAAAGAAGCAGCACCCTGTCACCGAGTTGACAAAATAGTACGTAGCAATGGAGAGGCTGGAAGGGATTTCTTGCCAGTTCTTCAAGCCCTTACGGGGCATACGGTATCCTGTGAAATTTCATGTTATCTTTCTACATTAAAGCAATATATGATAATGCATTACATCCAGTATAAAGATGCCAATATTATTGGCAATGAAAGCATATAAATGCTGCTTACTTATTCTCAGGCGGGTGTTAATGAATAAAATAAAGGTTTACATTAATTTTCTACGCTTTCTTGCAAATTGTTTTATGTTTATTGGTTTCGTTATGAGGAAGAGTAACGGAGTTGAGAGGCCAGGGAACCAGACTAATCTCCAAGGGCAAAACAATCAGAATCCTCCTGCTTTCTTCGCTGAATGAGAATTGCTGAGCATGCGTAGCACTGCATCTAGTCAGCGGATGTATTAAGTTTATATTGAAAATAAAACTGCACCCAGCAACGGAAGTGGTGTAAGTGGGTACAAGTTCTTTTTTGATTTGATTGGATCCTCTGGGTAAGAGAACTTTCTTTCTAACAGCGAAGACACGTGTACACAGCCATAACCGTTAATGCCACACATTCGCGCGAATAAACGTGCACAATAATAAATCGATGCTCAAAATTCAAGTGACAAGTGACTGTATGTTTGTGTCCCCTACCCCTATCCTCCCCCCTCCACCCCAACCCTTAAGGAAATATGGCAAATACTTTCA
This sequence comes from Sinohyriopsis cumingii, assembly GCA_028554795.2. Taxonomy (NCBI): domain Eukaryota; kingdom Metazoa; phylum Mollusca; class Bivalvia; order Unionida; family Unionidae; genus Sinohyriopsis; species Sinohyriopsis cumingii. Next base: position 50,830,950 of record CM068836.1, read on the forward strand.
ACATAAGCTCAAAGGCAATTGCATGATCATTACGTGCTTGTGCGAGCATTGGCAAATATGTGCATGACATGTTGCAGGCATTGAATATTGTTGTTCATGCTTCTGTCTGGTTTACAAACAGCTCTTATCCGTTAAAAGACATGGTTGTGGCACACGTTAAGCTTAACTCAGATATTATAATATCAGCGTAAATACTTTGGGCATTTTATAGGATTGGCTCAATATAGATAATATTAAGAGCTACAATTATGGGCGACACGTCAAGAAGTACTGTTGTCTCTAGTTGTCTAAAGTTCATACATTTTACTTTGAATGTGATTTTTATCTGTCTGATAAATCAAAATGTCGAGAATTCGTAAAATCTAGATTGTATTCAATGTAAAAGGGCCGAAAATCCCGTTGAAAGAATAATAAAAGTAGGGATTAGTACATGACTACAAGTAATCTGGTGACATGACGCCTCAATGTAAAGTCTGAGACGCGAACTACAGTTAGACGTCAAGATGCTTTTACATAAATATATTTGGAAATATAAAACTATTGATGGATTTTGCCCCAAGGGATGACCTCGTTTTAATACAAAATAATGTACCTTCTAAACTATTGACCCGCAATATTCAGAACGATAGATAAAGCATTCATTTCTTATGTAATGGTACCGTGTATGTCATTCATGGTGTTGCCAACTGAAATCTCTCTCTCTCTCTCTCTCTCTCTCTCTCATAGTGCAGTTAGATATCTAGGACAATCAGAATTGCTTCGGCAATGTATGTTGGACACATGTTGGACAGATTGTTTCTCATGTAGCTCAGTCTCCTAGACTGTGCTGTGTGTACGAGTTTGCAGTACTATATAAGCATTCGTATTTATCACTTATCATAGCACAAATATAAACTTAATTGAGAATGTTGTGACCCAAGTTTCTTGCTAAACTGGCTTTGCTAAGTTTATGGATTATGCACTGCATATAGGCAAAGCAGGCAAACCATCAACGTAATTTCCTGTTGGTTCATTCTTTCTAATTATAGGTGTGAAAAAAGAGAAAAAGAGAAAATTTGGCTTGAATTTATGTTTCATGCGATATTGCATCTTGTCCTTTATAGTACGTTCTTGAGCACCAAATTCTATTCCTGTACATATATAAAACTGTCCATATACAGAGGGTATTTTATGCAGAGAAAATAAGCGTAATACCTGATTTATACTGCTTTCTATTTTCGGTTCGCAGTGCTAAATCCTTCATTTAATCTTTATAAACTGGGTGTTTATATTTAATAATTATGTTGATTTTATATTTAATAATTATATTGATTTTATATTTAATATTTATGTTGATTTTTGTGATATTACATGATGTGGATGAATACAAAATATTATTCTCATTAAAAATGGGTAATCAGACATAATAGTAAGTCGCATCTGGTTTCAAATCTCGGCATATTTGGGTCAGACGCACGGATGATTTTGTGTACGATAGCATTGACAAAACAAATGCTTACGAGTATTTTGTACCCAGCGCACATTAAATAAAGCAACATTTTGTTGAAAATGTATGGTCCATCGTAAAGGTGCATTCATCGAAAGGTTTTATTTATTGATTTTTCAATACACGTGTTGCAGTGGCTTAATGGAAACGACAATTAGTGCAATAAACTTCTACAAATCGACCCACTCCTATTATGGAAAGAAAGAAAGAAGCCCATTTATGGTGTAACTTTGTCAGTTATATTGAGAGGCAGGTTTTGTTCTTAGTGTCTGTCACACATCAACACTTGAAAGTTACTGTCATGATTTGACAGAATTTGGCCAGTAAAATAATCTTCTCTAAAACATTGTTTGCTACAGTAATATGATAAAACTTAAGTATATTTATCACATGAACTCCAACGGTTTCCTGAACAGTCTGATAGCGTGTAGTAACCACCATTTCATAGGCGTCATCTTATATGAAATCAACAAGTAGACACATGAACTTGTGAATGTGAATTTAAGCAAATGATATGATGTCTCTTCTATTACTGTAAAGTTTAACATCTCTCATGTTTTCGACATTGACATTGCGCACTATGCACGCACATCCCGATTTACTTTGGTAGGGGAAGCTCACACCCAAAATTTTATTTCGCTCCTCAGTGAATTTTGATAAAACATGTTATGTCGCTAATATGCCAAAATCAAGATTTGCGAAAATTTAATAACACTAAAATATCGTGATTTAAAGTATACCATGCACAGACAAACATAGCAAATTACGTGCCTGGGTCATCTGATGGCGAAAAACGAACCGTACCCTTCCGGTCACGATTACAACGCCATAGCCAGTGAATCACCAAGGCTCCAGTACAAGGACGGAGAAACAAGTAGACGCGGAGCAGAAATCGTTATATCCTCTCAGTGCTCAGTAACATGGAGCAGAATGATCGGTATGCAGAACAAAAACCAGAACAAATATGATGAAAATAGAGGAATGGATAGATATAAAACAAGTTTCAAATGATTGTTGAAGGAAAGTAGTGCCCCAGGATTATACATATTTATGTCCCGTGGGGAGGTTCATTAGTTTAAATAGAACAATTTAAATATCCAGATATACTTAGCTGGTAATTTTCACTTTTTCATGCGAACCATTAACACTTTCTTCCCAAATGGATTCTCTAATTGGATTTTAATTGTATGGAGGGCGTAACAAAGTGCTCGCCTGTATATTCCATAGAGACCATACTCTGAAAATATGTTTATTTGTAAATCAAAGTGTTTAAAATATTACAACTTGTAAACATTAAATTACTGAGGAAAAATCTAAAGCAACATCAGTCATAAGTTTAAACAATTAACAGCAAGAGAGAAACCACAAATACAGATAGTTCTATTAAGACAAATATACTCAGTTAAATAGTCAGAGAGGAAGTTACAATGACGGATATTTTCAAGTATGCGAGCAAATTACTTTCTACATGCGACACGTAAACACAGTGTTGCTCCAGTTTCTCGATTTGGTGAAGCAGTCGTCACTTGGTGAGCCGAAAAATGAATCGAATAGCATTTCTGAGGTAAATTTTGGTCAAAATTCAATACTATACCACTTTTGGATATCTTGGACATTATGCTTTTAAAAATACAAGTTTTTGTTGTAAGATATTACGTAGACAAATTCGTCGAACTTTATTCGATCATCGATCGATTAGCAGAAACTGATTATTATACCATCGATAGATTAACAGAAGCTGATTATTATACCATCGATCGATTAACAGAAGCTGATTATTATACCATCGATCGATTAACAGAAGCTGATTATTATATCGTCTATCGATTAGCAGAAACTGATTATTATATCATCGATCGATTAGCAGAAACCAATGAGTTGCCACAAAAGTTAATTTATTCTGAACACTGCATAACTGGTGATTGAATAGACTGATAAATGTACGAAAAGTCATAATAATAAATAGACGAGAAAGGTCAATACAAAGAAAAGTCCACGCGCATGAAGCCTTGTCTTTTAATCATTCCCTCGTGTTCAAGGTACGATGGAACCTGTCTAATGTAGGCCCTGAATATCTAAAGTTTCTACCATCTCCAGTCGAAGAGCTAAAATTAGTCTTAAACCATTAAAGTTTTCCGCTTCACGGTCATAAGCGACTATGATAAGGGTACATGGACTTATAATTTATTCCCGTAACTACAAGTATCAAATGTCAATTAAGTATTGAAGTATATAAATACCTGATAAACATATCTACCTCTGAGTCACCAATTAATGTACAGAGTAGACATGTCATGTTTTTGGACTCTCTCTCTCTCTCTCTCTCTCTCTCTCTCTCTCTCTCTGGAGGCAAGCGATCTGATGCAGTGCTTGATACATATTGATCGGAAGGATAATACACCCCTAAAAAATCATGCCTGTTCCAGCTGCCTGGACCTGCTCAAGTTTGTATCACGTGGGACATTTTGTAAATCGGTATCGCACATTTATAAAAATATCTTGCAAATAACCTAAATAATTACTTTTGAGGATTGATTAGGAAGAATCTTTTTTCAGTCCAAAAGCCCAAACAGACTTAGTGGACACAGTTGTTCAATTAACTGAATTGAATTTACAAGCTATCTAAAATACACTAGGCTATTTTTACAATTAAACGTTGTTTAAATGTACGTTACAAAATTATTAAAATATTCCGGTACTCATAATTTCTCTAAATTTAAAAATGTTGGTCTGTCGTTAATCTCTCTCTCTCTCTCTCTCTCTCTCTCTCTCTCTCTCTCTCTCTCTCTATATATATATATATATATATATATATGGTTGGTAAATCTTTATATAATAAGCATCGAACTAAAAAATACAATAAGCGATCAAGAACAAATGATGTGTACATCCAAGTAGGTAAAAGACTTAACAAAGTCTGTCATGAACTGATTTATACAGTGTCGCCCATCTAGCAGATTAAACTTCCAGTCTGTTAGAATTTACTATAAATTTAGCAATGGCATTTATATTATTTAAAGAAAAGATGCTGTCAAGGTAAGTTTTGATCCGAAATTTGCGATATTTAAATAAAATTAAGCTTGATTATAGTTCATAAGACGATCGATCCATCCAACTTTGTATAAAATTGTCCAATAACTATAATTTTAAAAACTCTAACATTATTCCAATGTTGCTGACCTCTTGATTAACCCAAATTTCATAGAATCCTAATAAAATCTTTAACTATATATACCCAATTTATGTTGTTGGATATGGCTTCTATATCGTTCAAGATTATTTGTATGTATATTTTATATATATCTTCGATTTGTGTCTAATATCTTAAACCAATACTCCAGAATGTGGTAAATCTATTTACTATCACTGTCGTACTCATTAGCTGCCGCTAAATAAAAATCATTTTGTGTTGACTTTTTCATTTCTAATATCTTTTTGTAAAAATGTAAGTGCAGTCTTTCAATACATGTAGCAGGAGTAAAACCAGAAACTTTACAACAATAATTTAAGATTCTCGACATGGCTTGTTTTTGAGGATGTAATTTCATAAACGTGTAAAACCCATTAATAATCATATCAAAACAATCACTGCGGAATTTATTTTAAGTTTATTTGATGTAAACTTTTTCCTGCCTCTTGACAATGAACATGTTTGTTTAGTCCATTAAACGTAACATCAGATTTTCCTTTTACACATCTTTCGTTATAGTGTAAAATATCTTCAACTGGTGATGTAGGAAATAACACTAAAATCATACAGATATATTTATGATTTGCAGTATTTGACTCCTACACATGAATAATGTCACTCCATTTTCTAAATATGTTGCCCAAAAATAACAGTTTGAGCACCAAAAGAAAGAGATAAACTAGCTAGAACCGGCTTGATCATTCTTACAGTATATAATCAGTTTCAGCTGGTTCTCATGCCGGCTTCAGCCAGTTCTCTAACATTGCTCTGTGTGGCTTGATTGTTGAGTTGTTTTCAAAAATGAAAGTCAGTATATATAAATAACATTAATAGAAACCAGGGACGTCATGGGGGAAGGGGTATTTGCCACCCACACCCCGCATGTGCTGTAAAATTGCTGTAGCCTATACAGAGGCGTAGCTATGATATTTTGCGCCCGGGGACGAACTATAAAATTGGCGCCCCAGCCCCCTCCCCGTTTGATCACATTTTTGAATATTACCCTTGTTTACTTATTATAATGTAACGTTGTAAGCCTCATGTTGGCGCCCCTGTACCTTGGCGCCCGGGGACATATGTACCCCCCTGCCCCCCCCCCCAGCTACGCCTCTGAGCCTATATACGAAAATTAACAAGCCCGTCAAGTTTAGCCCCCCACCCCATCACGTTTTGCACCCCCCGACCCCCCGAAAAAAGTTGAAATGAAGTCCCTGATACAAACTGAAAAGTAAATATAACAGCAAATACATTCTATTGACATTTTAAAATATCAGCACGTTATTGTTTAATAACCTTTTAATAATTACATCATTGGCAATATCTGTACGTTTACATAGCTGATTATTTTTTATTCTAACCGTTTTATCTCTGAGGGCTGGATTTACGAGATATTAGTAGTACTCCTAAGGTATTGTGATTTGGTTAATGTAGTTAAAGAAGAAACATATTTTTCTAGAAACAATTTTTTTTTGGTTGATCAGAATTTCAGAAATCTTGAACAGGATATTTTACTATGAATTTACTACATCACTGCATTCTGAAGAAAGTGGCAAATTATTTAGAAAATGTGGACAGTTAGCGTGGTAAGATACAGCACCTACCCACATAAGTATTCTCACCAGATAAACGTGGTTGAAAATGTTGATAATCTCACCATTGTTTGTCATAGCCAATATGGCCGACGTTGGGCTCTCCTGACTTATCCTTAAACCTTAGCCGATTAATGCATTGACCCAAGTGTTTGAAATAATCCTGCCTTCCTGACAGGATAAACGGCTGAATAACCATCTTTTTACTTTTACAAAAGAGTGCTTGTATTAAACTTAGAGGCCACAAAATTTACATTGAATGGAGCATGTTTTTCAAGATGGCGGCGCCCTACTTCAAGCAAGCCTTGTAATTTCAATATAAGCAATCTGTCGAGAAAAGGAGTAAATGATGTAGCGAAAAAGACAGTGATCTGAAGTAATAGTTGTTTACATTTTCTGGTTTTTGTTGTTGGCTTAGTCAGTAAATTCGATTTTAAATGGATTATATGCACACCAACATACGATGTATCAATAATTTTTCTCACAAAATGTCCATCAAAATGTATAAAAGAAAAGCTTTAGAGTACGGACAAAATAGCTATGGCTCAAATTTGCTTTATTTTTCAATTAATAATAGCTTTTCAAGACTCTAAAGTGAATTATGGTAGACATGAAATCACGACCACATGGAAATAGAAATTTCGTGTGAGTAATTTTGAAAATTAAAAGTTTCTGTTCAAAAAGCCTTTCCAGTTATTTGTCATGCTATGGCATCCAAAGGCAAAATAATCCAGAAGTACTTCAATCTCTCTTTGCATAGGGCTTAAAGACAGAAATCATATAAAAATTAATAATTCCGAAATTTGAGTTTCATTAGACAGACTCAGCTTTTAAAGGAAATCGTGGTTTTTAGATGTGATATCGCCACTTAAGTTTGTTCTTGCAGTCGAAATAAGTGAGTTTTAAGAGCACTCTTGAATTGGATAACTGTGTTTTTGTGTCTAACTTCAGTGGGTAGTTCATTCCACGTTGCTGGGCCCTGGTATGCAAAAGAACATTGTCCATATGACTTCGCATTCGTAGTGGGAATACTGAATAAACGATTGTCAGAAGTGGAGCGTAAGTATCCTGCTGGTGTGTACACATGGGTGAGGTCGGATAGGCATGTTGGACTGGAGTCCGTCAGTGAAACGTAACACAGAGAAAAAAAATTGTGTTTGATTCTGGGTCGAATGGATAGCCAGTATAGGGTACAGAGCAGCGGGGAGGTTTTCTCTGATCGTGGTACTCTAAGTATGATCCCAGCAGCTGTGTTTTGAACTTTTTGAAGTTTATGGAGTAGATATGGAGATGAACCAGACATAACTGAGTTACAATAGTCCAGTCTTGAAAGTACTAGTGAACACACAAGTGTTTTAGTGGCATCAACTGAAAGATATTTGCGAATGGAGCTCAGCTTTGCATATGTTCATGACATGTTGGTGCAACGTGAGAGTACTGTCCAGAGTGACACCTAGGATTCGTACTGACTGTGAATTTAATGTTGGTGTTACTGATATTTATTGGTTGAGGTAAAGGATGTGACTGAGAAAGTCTTTCTGTTGTGATCAGAATGGCCTCAGTTTTATCATCATTCATCTGTAGCTTGTTACATGTCATCCATTCTTCACATCAGAAATGCACCTCTCTACACCTTGGATGGTAGCATCAACTTCAGCTGAGTGGCTAGATTTGTATATTTTGGGTGTCGTCAGCGTACAACTGGTGAGACACTGGACGATGATCTACGACACTTGAGAGCGGCTGAGTGTATCGAATGAAGTGAGCAGGTCTAGAGTGTATTCAATTTGCAGACACAATTTGTGTCCTGTCGACCAAGTAGGACTTGAACCACAGTAAGGCTGTATCATGAATGCCAAATACATGCTGGAGACGGTGAAGTAATATATCATGGTCTATTGTGTCAAATGCTGCAGACAAATCAAGGAGGGTGAGGACTGTAATCTTTCCGCTATCCAAAGCAGAGAGAATGTCATTAACTACTTTTAGAAGAGTAGTTTCAGTACTGTGGCATGGGCGATATGCAGATTGTACGTTGCTAAAAAGACTGTTTGAATTCAGATGAGATACAAGTTGGGATAGAACAACCTTTTCTAAGATTTTTGATATGAATGGGAGAATATAAACTGGGCGGAAGTTCTTTAAATCGTTCTGGTCGAGTGTTGGTTTCTTCAACAGAGGCTTTACAATCGTGGTTTTGAAAAATGATGGGAATTCCCCGGATGAGAGAGAGAGGTATTAATAACATCAGTTAGTGAAGGCAATACTGGATCTAAGCACTCAAGCAGCAGTGATGTTGGAATTGGATTAAGTTCACATGACTTTGGTGCACTCTTCATCACGATTGTACTTACTAAATCCATAGAGACAGTTTCAAATGCTGGTATTGGTTGCCGCTAAAATTCTGTATCCCAACTGCATGGTGACGACGAGTCAATTGAAATTGTGTTGTCAAGCTTATCTCTAATGGTTTGTACTTTGTCACGGAAGAAATTTGCCCTGAGGGTCGACTAGAGAGAAGGTAGTTGGAAGTTGTGTCATTTGTTCCTTGATATTAGCTTGTTAATAATCTCGAACAGCTCTTTGCAGCTTGAACTTTCCGTGACCTTATTACTGTAGTGGGCTGATTTTGCTGCATGGACTATGTGTCGTTCTTCTTAGCGTCTTCATAGATTTGCTTATGAACAGTCAGTCAGGTAGAAAGCCAAAGCTTTTCAGCTTTATTGCGGTCTCTTTTAGCAGTGCAAAGCTGGTCCATAACACTGCTATACCATGGAGAACACTTTTGAATTAATACTCTGCTTTGGTGGCTGGGGCATGTTTGTCGAGCAAAGAACGCAGGCAGTTATCAAGTTGTTCTGCTGTAGGAGGTAGGCAAGTTGTTAGGTTTGCTTGTATGTCATGCATTAGTTTGGTTCTATTTATCATATGGAGGTTTCTCTTAGTAGCAAATGAAGGTGGAGGGTTAGGGACTGATACGTCAAGATGGCATATAATGCAGAGGTGATCTGATGCAAGGTCATGGGATACCAGGGAGGACCGTAGAATGTTATCATCAGGTATATTAAGAATGCAGTCTAATATGTGACCATATTTATGGGTGAGCTGGTTAACTGACTGTTTGAGGTTGAAAACATTAATGGAATCTAGGAGTTTTTTTATGTGTTTGGGTTTCCAGGACAGTGAAAGTGGAAGTTGAAATCTCCAAGAATAATCAGGTTGCCACCTATCGAATTTCCATACTCCAGGAGATTCAGAAACTGTTCCAATAGGGAGATTCAGTCAACTTGTTTTTTCTACTAGGAGGAGGGAGGTATGGGCAGAAAATATGGACTGACCTTTGTTCAAGTGCAAGTGTGGTTTGGATTAGTTCAAACAATGTGTGGTAGAAACTGAAGGTTGTGGTGTGGTTAAGACGTTTGATCATCAAGTTCTTTGTGATGACAGCAATTACATCTCCGCGAGAGTGGCGGGGGAACGAATTGATGGAGTAACCGGTGGGTGTTAGATCCCCGCACTTGGGCTCATCGCCTGGTGTTTTTAGTCATGTTTCTGTCTTTAAAAAGACGTCGATATTCTGATTGTTGATACATTTAACTATTTGTGTGCGCTTTTCCGGTGGTTCTACTGATTGGGCATTGAATAATGCAATACGCAGATGTATCTCTTGGATAGCTGACACAAAGGTTGACGATTTAGTAGGGATTTGAATTAGGTTATCTAAATTAACGGTTGAATTTTTAAATTGTTGAGCCGGAAAGGGCATAAGGGAGATAACCGAATTCTTCGTCCTGTTCTACGCCGGCCAGCTCTGAAACGTTTCTTTTTCGCTTCTGTTTACATTTAAGTAATGATAAAATTAATCCAACATGATGCGTCATATGGGCCAAATGAATGTTCGTTTAGTCTAGAGCACAATATAGTGTGGAGAGCCAAGGAGTGGTCATTTAAAGCAATTAATGAGGGTCCATTATAGCATAAACGGGTTGACTGGCGAGTATCACGTGATGGCGGTTTGTTCAACAACAAAGGAAGTTGTAGCAATGGAGCAAGACAGCTGATAAAAATCTAATTGGTCTCGTTTCCAAAACAAGGAGATGAAGAAACACAACGAACTAAACAGCCAATGCATGATGAACACAATAACGTAGACGAAGATAGGCAACAAGCACATATGTCATGAAAAACAGCACAAAAATGCAGAACAGCTGCTTGAAGCGATAGCGGCCATCTTGTACAAACATCTTGTACATTATGCGTGAAACCTGAATGGGATAAGTAACATACGAAAACCATAATTATGTAGATGAAAGTTTTATACGATTTATGTTTTACAAATTTAGCAAGAGATGTATCATTTTCATAGATTTCAAGGTGAACACGCTTGGGAATCAAAGAAAGGTCGATTTATGTTATTGAAACTAGACAATAAATAGTCCTAGAAACCCAGGATGCGTCATAGGGGCCAAATGTTGTCAATCATGCAAATCTTTGTAATAAATCCACATTTTCCATCAGAATATAATTATTATCCTTCTTAAAAGAGATGAGATAATTATTCGGGAAATGAATTTTGTAGGATCATTTACTCAGACAAATGCCTATTTTCTTCTTCATGTTGCAAACGTTTATTTCATTGTTAGAATTAGTTATCTAGAATTTCTTACATTGGATATCACATTTCCTTTCGTATGTTTGACAGCAATAATATGTTTAAACCGTCATCGAATTAATATCGTACTTGATAATTCATCGAAAATGCACCGTTCAAACACTACTTAATTTAGCTGCCTAAATATGAAAGTAAGTATTCGGGTTCTGTTCTAATATATGTACGTATCTATGTGTGGATGTGAGTGTGTTAATACTTTTGTTTTTAAAATAATCGCAATATCGTGGACAATGTTCCATGTCAGTAGTGAAGGGGGATACTCTACGGACAATGGGAATTAGCATTACAGAACCCCTTGGGACAATCTACGGACAATGGAAATTTAACATGGCGAAAAATCGTGGGACAATCTACGGACAAGGGGAATTTAACATGGGAATAAATCGTGGGACAATCTACGGACAAGGGGAATTTAACATGGGAATAAATCGTGGGACAATCTACGGACAAGGGGAATTTAACATGGGATTTTTTTTAAAAAAAATTTTTTTAAAAAGGGGTAGGCAATTCAAAAGACTATCTCTTTTCGAGAAATATGGCTGGCCCTGAAAAGGGCCTTTGGGTTTTATGTTAATGTATTCATTAACATAAATGGCACCGCATTGGTCTTCTTCTTGTCCTTAGGCTGCGTCTTACTGTTGGTCCGTACATCAGCACTCTTTTCAGGCATCCTTGTCTTTCGACGTAGATCCTACGTATCCACAGGCTGGTGTTTGTCCTGTGGACAACGGTCCACTTCGATCGGACATACATGAGCAAGTCTGTCCGAAACATCATGGAAGACACAAGGGTGGATGACTCAACTGTAGTCCACATCTTGAAGCGACGAGAACAGGTGAATCAATGCAGTGAACGGAGCTTATTTATAGGCGGAGGAAGGATTGAAACGGATTGAGTTCATTTACCAATCCGAACACGCGTTACAGAATTCAGTCAGCTCGCATCCAATCCGAAGAGAGCAGTCTGTGACGTCACGTAGTCAATATAGATTCGCTAGCGCTTGTGTGCAGTCAATCTATGCGACAGTGATTCAACATGACGGAAACTCAGAAAACGATCCAGTGGGGTGCACCAGCAGGGGAGACTGCCCAAGGGAACCCGGACTTACTTTCAGAAGAGGTGAATTGGGATTTTGTGGATTTTCTCTCCTCGCAAGAATTTGTTCCGGAACCTTCGTTACTTTCTTCATTACCGCAAGTGGATAATTTTAGACAGAGACAGAAAGAAGAATTGGAGAAATTTATACAACGACAAAAGGAAGCGGAACAGGCTTTTCTCCTACAGCAACAGCAACAAGAAGAAGAGGTAAGAAAAAAACAACAGCAACAACAGCAAGAAGAAGTAGCAGCAAAGAAACAAGAGGGTGAAAATCAAACGGTCACGGTACTGTTGGACATTTTAGCGGAGTTAAGAAGTCTGAAACAAATGTATCAGACTTCTTTATCACGACCGAAGAGAATACGACCTTCCCGAGCCAAACATGTCAACCCTGTGACTAAGCCTACCGTACCACCCTTAGTGATTTCAACCCAATCATTATCATCATCAACATTACGCAGTCCAGAAGTAGGCCTTGGCCGTGGCAAAGGCTTAAGGCAGTTAAAATTGATTGCTTAAACTCACCCCTACACCTTAATTAAAAAAGGCCCTTTTCAGGGCCACCCACATTTCTCGAAAAGAAATACAATTTCAATTTGCCAATAACTCAAAAAAAACTCACCCATGTTACCTTTTTAGTACGTGTCTGTGTATGAGTGCGTGAGTGTAGCTTCTTATTTTAAAATCACAACTCAAAGACACTTACCTTATATCATTCATTTATTCTTTTCTCCATTTTTTACAATCCAATTCACAATTTATAACACAACACTTTAATAAAAAAGTTCATTAATTTCTTCTTTTCTCCTTGTTTAGTCTCTCTGTTTTTTTAATTTCTTCACCGTCACACTCTTTTCCTCTTCTTCCTCCTCGCTTTCTTCCCTTCTTCTTTTTTTCTCCTGTTTCTTTTTCTTCACCTGTCTTCTTTCTTCCTCAGAAGAATCCCTCTCTTCCTCTGAAGAATCCCTCTCTTCTTCTGAAGAATTCCTCTTTTCTTCTGACTCCTCTTGTTTCTTTTTTGGGCAATCTGGAGACCAATGTCCTTTTTCTTTACAATAATAACAGGTATCTTGACTTTTGTCTTTTTTATCCCCTGTTTTTTTTCTTTTTTGACGGTCTGGACACTCTGAAGACCAATGCCCTTTCTTCTGACAGATATAGCAAGTATCTTGACTTTTATCTCTAAAGGAAGGAGAATAGTCCGTAGGCTGGTCTGAAGAGAATTTTCTAATGACCCCTCGCAAAGCTCTGACGAAACGTTCCATCTGGTCAGTCTCTTCCATCGTTGTGCTCGGCTTGAGAGTGAAATGAATAGTGAAAGGACAAGACACACACCCTTTTATATACGCTGGTCTGCTATGACTATAAAGTAGTTTATGGTGTTTGAACTTGAGTCATTTGACTTTTTGCTTTCAAGATGAAACGATCCCATTCATTCGAGAAGAAAGAAGAAGAAAGTAAGAGGCAGAAACGTGATCTATCGCCTCGTACCAGGGCTGAAATCTTGGCACAAATTCATGCCAGTGATTTTGAAGAGGACATGAGTGAACCAGAATCCGAACCCTCTAAACCAAGTTCATCACCCTTAGTTAACCCTGAAAATTACTATTCCATTCGAGAGACGGAAAAGCGCTCCTCTAGAAAATTTAGAACTACGGCTTACAAATACACGGTGAAGTTTAAAGATTTCAAGGCTGAAGTGCCGTTAGAGAAAGCAGAAGTGTTCATCACCGAGGTGTGGGATTCTTTGCTCACTGCACTCAAGCGACAATGTCAACCCAAAGAAGACGATCGCTTGAGACTTTCCATACAACACGACGGTTTGAAATCCCCTGTTTGGATCGAGTTTAGCACCCCTGCAGAATTAACTGCTTCCAAAGTCATGGACAAGATTCAACACGTACAACAATCTAATGATCAGTTTGACATCACCGATGGTAAAGCCACACTGGACATGACCCACGTCTCTCCTCCTCAAGGGACAGGGCGCAAAAAGATGTTATTGGTGGACGACCTTCGCAACACCAAAACAAGTCTCGTCCGAATTAAGAACCCTCATGACCAGATGTGTTTAGCCCGTGCCATCGTGGTGGGACGAACCTATGCCAACAAGAACGACACGGTAGAATGGAAAAGAACCTGGGACACTATTCAACGTTCCGACCGAGCCAAACAACGAAACGAAGCAGAACTCCTGTTACGACAAGCCGGACTGTCCAAAGACACACCCTGTGGCATTCCTGAGATGCAAAAATTGCAAGATGCCCTAGCTCCACGATACACCTTGAAAGTGTACCCTCAAGAAGTGCGCGGGTCTCTGTTGTTTCGAGGGCAAGATTTTAAGGACGGAAAATACATTCACGTTTATCATCACGATGACCATTTTGATACCATTACCAGTATCACCGGATTCCTGGGATACGGTTATTACTGTGAGAAATGTGACCATGGTTATAATAATCGAGAGCAACACAAGCATTGTGGATCGAAATGCTCAGGATGTTTGGCCTCTTCACCCTGTCTGAGCGAAGAACCAGTGCCTTGTTCCACTTGTCTGCGTACGTTTGTCAGCCCTACCTGTTACCAACAACATCTGAAAACGCAAGGTTCACAGAAGAAATGTGCTTGTCAACTCCTGAGATTGTGCCCTACGTGTGAACAAGTCATACGTATCAATAATACCAAGGCACACGTATGTTCAGGAAAGAAAAAATGTCACATTTGTCACCACATCGTGGACTTGGAACACCAATGTTACGTGCAAAAATACCAGCCCCCACCAGAGAAAGAGGACGGTCACAAGAAGAAAGGCAATTTCATCTTTTTCGATTTCGAATGCATGCAAGAAACCGGCATTCACATTCCTAATTTCTGCGTGGCTCATCGAGCGTGCGAGAAGTGCATTCAAGAACCTATCTTCAGTCATTGCCCTCACTGCAGCAAGATTCCCGGAGGGCGTGAAAAAATCTTTCGGGGACCCAACACGCTAGCCGATTTTGCCCAATGGGTCTTAGACCCCGTCGACAAGACGTGGAGCCAAGAGGACATCGAACGTTACGGAGATTGTCATCGTCATGCCACGGTGATGGCTCACAATTTCTCCGGATACGATGGACAGTTTCTTTTGAGGTACTATACAGAACAAGGCACCGAGCGTCCTAAAGTGACTTTGAACGGAGCCAAAATCATTTTCATGCAAGTGGGACAAGTGCAGTTTAAAGATTCGATGAGTTACTTGGCCATGCCTTTGAGTCGAATGCCTAAAACGTTTGGAATGACAGAAATGGCTAAAGGGTACTTTCCACACTTTTTCAATACGGAAGCCAATCAACACGCCGTTCTACCCCATTTGCCTGAGGCTCACTATTACGACCCCGACAACATGCGTACCGAACAACGAGAAGCTTTTTACGCTTGGTACCAGGCTCACGCCTCGGACCCTTTCGACTTTCAGGAAGAAATGCTAAAGTATTGTCGTTCCGACGTGGACATTTTACGGCGTTGCTGTGGAAAATTTCGAGAACTGTTCATGGAACACGGAGGGGTGGATCCTTTGAAAGAAGCTTGCACCATTGCCAAAGCGTGTTCCTTAGTGTATCGACAACGATTCATGCCTGAAAACACCGTGGCTGTCATCAGTCCTCAAACGACCCACTTTGTCAAACGTCAATACTCGGTCAAAGCCCTACGCTGGTTACATTACTTGTGCGACAAGGAAGACAAATGGATTCAGCATGCCCGCAACGGAGGGGGCGAAAAGACCATCGGAACGTATTCGGTCGATGGCTGGGACTTAGAAAACCCCAAGATCGTGTACGAATTTAACGGTTGCTTATTTCACGGATGTCCCGTCTGTTACCCTGATCGTAGCACTAAAAATCAGTTTTTACAACGAACCATGGAAGACTTGTACCAGGACACTTGTCAGCGACGCCTAAAGTTAGAACAGCAAGGATACCAAGTGGTGGAAATGTGGGAACACGAATACGATCACCGTTTGAAAACCGATCCCGAGTTTAAACGCCTCGTGGAAAGTTACCAGTTCATGGACCCGCTGAACCCAAGGGATAGTTTGTACGGAGGAAGGACCAATGCCACCTGTTTGCTGTACCAAGCCGACGAAGAGAACGGAGAAGAAATCAAATACTTGGACGTGTGTTCGCTGTATCCCTACGTGTGCAAATATTGTCGCTTTCCTGTAGGGCACCCGCAATTGCTGACGGAACACATCGACCTGAAAAACATTCGACAATACGAAGGCTTGATCAAGTGCAAAGTTTTACCTCCCACGAACCTATACCACCCCGTCTTACCTCACCATTGTCAAGGCAAACTGATGTTTCCCTTGTGCCGTACTTGTGCCGAAACGTGCAACCAAGACCAACCTTGTCAGCACAGCCAGGAAGAACGTGCCTTGACGGGAACCTGGGTCAGCGTGGAATTGTTCAAAGCTCTGAACATGGGATACCAACTGTTAGAAGTGTACGAAATTTGCCACTTTCCTAAGACACAACAATACCACAAGGGTGACCCCACGCAGAAAGGCATTTTCGCCGACTACGTGGATGCCTTTTTGAAACTGAAACAAGAAGCCAGCGGCTATCCTTCCTGGTGTCACACTCCCGAAGACCAAATACAATTCAAAGAGAAATATTACGAACAAGAAGGTATCACTTTAGACCACATCGAGAAAAACGAAGGCAGGCGATCGTTTGCCAAAGTGATGTTAAATTGCTTGTGGGGCAAAATGGCACAACGCCCGTGTTTACCCAAGACGGAATATTTGACAGAACCTTCCCGCTACTTCCAGATGATTCACGACAAAACCAAATACATGAAACACGTGGACGTCGTTCGAGAGAATTTGATCTTGGTCAATTACGAAGAAGATCTGGACTTTGTGCAAGACGACCCTTTTGGAAACGTCATCATTGCGGCTTACGTGACAGCCCATGCTCGCTTAAAATTGTACGAAGCTTTAGAACTGTTAGAAGAACGCGTCCTGTACTTTGACACGGACAGTTGCATTTACATCCATCACCCGATTCAACATCACCCTGACATCGAAGGAGACCGTTTAGGAGCCTGGACAGACGAGCATCCCGACGACAAGATTCTAAGTTTCGTCAGTGGCGGCCCCAAAAATTACGGCTACGAATACCGGGACAAACAAGGAGAAGTGCACACGACGTGCAAAGTGAAAGGACTGACTCTGAATTATCGTACCAGTCGAGTGGTCAACTTTGGGGTATTGAAAGAAGCCTTGCAATCGGGAGAGGATGGAAACTTTAAAGTGACCACTCACCAACCGAACAAGATTGTACGTTTACCCACTCACCACATCGTCAGTCGACCCCTGGAAAAAGTCTATCAAATCGTGTACCAGAAGCGAGTGCGACTTCCCAATCATTTCACCTTACCGTACGGTCACGTCGGTATTGGTCTGTATATAAAAAAGGAACCCTAGGCAAGATCGATAGTTCATTGTGACTAGCAAGACCGAGCGAACAAGATGAATACTTTGAAAGAGACATCGTTCCAGTTTGGGGATTGTAAAAAAGCTGTATCTTTCTCTAGTGTGACTAATACTGGATGGATAAGACCCAGACATTGCGACGGAAAATGTCCGGAAGGAAACTGCGATTGTCCATGTGGTTACCATTGTAATTGCGTAACGGAGTTTGCAGACGAGTGCGATTGTGAGCCTTGCGATGGGACCGATGCTGTACCTTGTGACCTGAGCGATGCCGTAAAGCATCATGGGAACTTTGTTCTCACTGCCCCTGTCATGGAAAGTGATGCTGTGCGTGTCAAACCTGTGGGATGCGAAAGCGATGCTGCTCGTCCTCTTGGACATTTTACTGGGTTTCGTTTTAAAGGGGAATGTCGACCTTCACGTTTACCTCCCTACGGATGTCATCCAGCCCTGAGCAAACTCCTGCCCATTTCACTCAACCCTCATCGAAACGAACCTGTGAAAAACGAATATTCGTTTCCTGTGCGTTCGTCGGAATACTGCGACTTTGAAAATCGTCTTCAATCGTTCAAAGGAAAATGGCCAAAGTATCTGGGAGGACCGACCCCCGAAGAATTAGCCAGAGCCGGATTTTTCTACTTGGGCGAAGGAGATAAAGTCAAGTGCTTCAGTTGCGGTGTGTCACTTCACCACTGGGAACCGCAAGATTCGGCCTACGTTGAACATGCTCGATGGTCACCGAATTGTCATTACTTACCCTTAGTGGGACCGAGACATTGAAGTAACTTTTTACCATAATCATCTGTTCATGGATACTTTACAAGAGAACATTCGTGCTTTGCCTGTGGAGTTGAGAGAACGCATTTATCGAGAACTGGTCAAAATACAAGTGAAACGTAAAGAACAATTGCATCCGTTACGTCACCGGTGTTTGAACCACTGGTACCTGAAGGCTATACAAGGATTGATTCAATTGAAAGTGTTCCATCGGACAGACATTGATCAACGATCCTCTAGTTTTAAAGAGGATTGGTTTGGTATGGACGATTGTAGTTACATCATTGTAAACGTACTGCATCGAATTCCAGAGGAAGAGTTAACGAATTACCAACATCTTGAACACAATGTCAACTTGGTGAAAGAGGAAACTTCTGAACGAATTGTAATGTGTAGATTAGTGACTCAACGATTTAAATTCGACACTGAAGTGAAACCATGTTTGTGCAAAGAGTACATTTCTTGTGTCAGACCAAAGAGGAATTAGTATGACCTATTCATGGATACTTTGCTAGAGAACATTCGTGCTTTGCCTGTGGAGTTGAGAGAACGCATTTACCGAGAACTGATCAAAATACAAGTGAAACGCAAACTCAAAGTGATTCGTCCGTTTTTAAATTATGCTATGTTCCAAAGTACAAGAAGACTGATTATGAGTGGATATTACATTAGACACAAAGTTAAACGAGGCTATTGGTCGCCACCCAACGATTCCAAAAACAGTGTATATAATTATGGATACTTTACAAGAGTACATTTTGGGCTTGCCTGAGGAGTTGAGAGAAAGGATTTACCGAGAGCTGGTGAAAATACAAGTGAAACGTAAAGAACAATTGCATCCGTTACGTCACCAGATCTTTAACCACTGGTACCTGAATGGTATAAGAGGACTGATTCGTCAGAAATTTTTTCACTGGTCAGACCTTGTTGAATACTTTCAGTATATGAATGATGATGGGCTAGACGTTCGTAATTTTGGTTACTTGGAGATTCACTTACTGCAACGTATTGAGGAAGACGAGTTAAAGGATTACCAACATTTGTTACATGGAATCTGCTTAGAAAAAGACGAAACATCTAGACAAACTCTGACGTTTCAGTTACAGTGTGTAACATTTAAATTCCCTACTGGAGAACGAACGTGTTTGGTTAGAAATTACCTTTATTGCTTCCGAAACAAAGACACTATAAAATCAAGTTGCCATGCCACGGATTATGTCACATATCATTCAACAGATTCCGTGGAAGGAACTCAATGACCATATTCAAACCGTGGATCATTACCGTCGATTATTACAAGAATTGTATCCGTTCAATTTGGGACGACAAGTGGTGTGTGTCTTAGTGACTTGTTTTCTGGGATTTCGTTTACCAGCCGATTCTTTGTGGACTCTTTACGATCAGTACTTACCACCTCCATGGCCTTAAATGGTCACGAAAAACTCCTTTTGCTCAAAGCCTTGCGGTTTCATCTGGATACTTCTCGACCTCAACAGGAAAAAAAGATTCGTCAACTTTTAGCGACCCAAGACGTGTATGACGATGTGTGTGTAGCTTGTGACTTACACCCTCATTGGACAGATGTTCGTGATTGGAAAAAGGGGGGTTTTGAGGCTTGGACCCAAGAAGTGGCCCAGTATGCACAAGAGTTGTTCAAGGAAAAAAGTTACTTTTCAACCCGTGTTAGTGACGGTGCCAGAAGAACCCGTCACCGAGAACAACCACTCGCTTCAGGACAGGACTGTCATGGACATGCCTGAAAGGTCATTCCGGGAGGACACTTGTGTGACAATACCTCATGTAGAGACTGTAAGAACATTACACACTGTCCCTAGGACATCTTGGTTAACCAAAACATGTTGTACAGACACTTGTTTATATTCCACTTTGATCGCTTTGCTGTGTTTTATATTCCTGTACATCACTATTTGGGTTGTATGTATTTTTGTCTTTCGTGTTCATATTTGAAAAAAACATTCAATAAACGTGTTCTGAAAAAGTATATAAACTCTTGTCTTGTTTGTTTTTTCGTGTCACAAGTGACATTTCTCATACCATGGCTACCTCTGCTGTCTCTGCTCCCTCTTCCTCTACTGTCAAAGTCATCGACGAACACTTAGATCGTGCCAGTTGGGAGGCTTTGTATCTTCGCCATCCCTTTAACATGCTCATTGCTGGACCTAGCGGTTCAGGCAAAACCGAATTCGTCAAACGTTTGATCGAACATAAACATCATTTGATCGATCGGCCCCCTCAACGGATCGTGTGGTGTTACAAAGAGTGGCAATCGGCGTACAACCTCTTGCGAGAAAGTCAAGGCGATTCCATCGTGTTTGTGGAAGGCATTCCTAAAGAAGACGATGGCATCGTCTCTGACTCCCGTCTAACCCATTTGGTCATTTTCGACGACATGTTAGGAGAAGACGAAGAAGAAATTAAATTGTGGTTCACGCGCAAAGGGCATCACCGTAATGCCAGTGTCGTTTACATCACCCAAAATTTGTTTCAACAAAGTAAAGCCCATCGCACCATCAGTCTCAATGCGCATTACGTGGTCTTGTTTAAAAGCCCTCGAGATAAATCGCAAGTGCAAGTCTTAGCCAAACAGTTAGGAACGCCTTGGCTAACTCAGGCGTACGACGATGCCACTCAAACTCCACACGCCTATTTACTCGTCGATTTGAAACCTACGACCCCCGAGGATTTGCGATTTCGTACCCACTTGTTTCACCACTGGTGCCAAGACGGAGGGCCTGTCCTGTACACGTCTCCGTCCTCGACTTCATTTCACTCCCCATGAAAAAAATCTATAAAAACCTCAGACCCTTTTTCGTCTGTCTCACACAGTGTGAACATGACGTCCCTTCAGTCTCATCTTCCCGTCAAATTGATTCGTGCCTTGTATGGCATCAGTCGAGAAAAAGATCCACAAACACGAGCCCGTGTCTTAGAAGCTAGTCTCAAAGAAGTCTTACGATGGTTCACGGTGACGGCACGTCAATTACTCCAAGGAATCATTCAGATTCCTCATCAAACCCAACGCTTTTTCGATCGAAACAAAGTCGCTTTGGTCCAACTGGCCGATCCCCGCATCGACACTCAAACCAAAAAACAAATCATTTTGAAACCTGGAGGGAGCGGTACTCTAGGAGGGGTCATCATTCGCTCACTCTTAAGATGGGATCCTAATGCCCCCAAAGTTATCCCCAAGACAAAAGTCCAACGAAGTCCCAAGAAGAAAAAGAAAAAGACCAAGTCCCCAAGAAGAACTTCTCCAGTGGCGGGACCCTCCTCTTACCAGACACCACCACCATCACCCCGGAAAAAGAAAAGAAGCCCCCAGAAAAAGAAACAGAGAAAAAGTCCCCAGAAAAAGAAAAGTCCACAGAAGAAAACTAGTCGCAAGAGAGGCACTTCGGCCAGGACGCAACCTTACACTCGCAAGCCACGACCTGCCACAACGTCTCCGGCAGCCTCACGTTTGTCCACTTCTCCGTTGATGTCACCAGGAACTGAAGAGTACTTGGAGACGTTGATTACACCAAGAACTTCTCCGTTGATGACCCCCAAAAGAACTTCCCCAGTGGCAGGACCTTCCCATTTAGCAGCAGTGGCTGCTGCTCACAAAGTACCTTCTCCCAAAATCAAAGTTCAAGAAAGATCGGGCATGTTACAAAGTTTACTGGATTTGTCCAAGCAAGAACTGGCTCGATTTAGTCCGTTACGTACCCCTGCACGACGTGTCATGCCTGTCCTCAAACTGATAAAACGTAAAGACAATCAGTGGCGACGCGTTCCAGTATAAAAAAGGCCTGTGACCGAGTAGGGTATCAGTGTTTTTAGGTGCTCCTAAAGACTCAAAGATGTCACCCTCCAGAAAATCCCAAGGAAAGAAAAGGAAAGGACTACCACCACGTTTAGCCAAACATGGGGACCTGTTATCTGTCCTGTCCAAAGCTTCTCCACCCCTACGAAAAAAACTCATTCAAACAGCCTCCAAA
The DNA here is from genome assembly GCA_028554795.2 of Sinohyriopsis cumingii. Classification (NCBI taxonomy): domain Eukaryota; kingdom Metazoa; phylum Mollusca; class Bivalvia; order Unionida; family Unionidae; genus Sinohyriopsis; species Sinohyriopsis cumingii. The sequence goes on from CM068836.1 coordinate 50,853,239, forward strand.
GAGGTCATCGATACCGTGTGCGAATGTTGTTTGAACGTTTTGAAAGGCACGATCCCTTTGTCCAAACACCAGAAACAATGCTTAGGCAAACATCGTCACGTTCTTCGGAAAATGGTTCAAAAGAAAATTCCCATTCGTCAAAAAAAGAAGATGTTGGTCCAACGTGGAGGCATTTTACCTCTCTTGTTAGGCCCCATACTGAAAGGAGTCTTGGGAACCATGTTGGGAGGACTGGTGGGAGCAAGATAAAAAGGCCTTCGGAAGTCCCAAGATCTCAGAATTCACCCCTGACAACCCCATGGAAGGACGAAAACTAGCTTTAGTGCCTTACAAACGATGGATGGAATACCATCGGTGGCAAGAACAACGCACCCCGCATTTACCTCCCAATCCCAATTTGAGCGAGATGTCCCAGTTACAACACGAATTGCAATCCTTGCTGGATCGCCAAGATTTGTCCGAAACAGAAAAATCTCAAAAGTACGGTCAACTCTTGCAAAGACTACAACTCTTTCACCAGAAAGCTTTAGACGAAACAGCTTTACCCACTCTGAAAGATTTTAAGACCTTGATGAAAAGTCCAGCACCATCACCAGTACCAGTACCAGTACCACCAGTACCCGTGACCAAGACAGAAAAAGGAAAAGAAGAAGAAGAAGAAGGGTTTCAAACTCCACCAGAAAAAGTACGCAAGTTAACAACACCACCTACCTCCAGAATTGGATGGATTAAAAAGATGATGGCCACCCCTTCTTCCTCACAAGAGAAAAAGAAAGTGAAGACAGAAGTGAAGACAGAAGTGAAACAAGAACCGATATCCCCTGCTCAGACATCCTCCTCCTCTTCGACACCTATTGCTGGCCGCACACGCAAAGCCTTGCAATCCAAGAAAATACCCCAAGAGAAAAAGAGTAGCCTCTTCCAAGAGTGGGTGCCTTATTAAGACACCAATCCACACAAAAAAAAATGGAAAAAGTCTTAGCTAGCATTTACTACGATCCCTCCCATCCTGCAGGTTACGCAGGAGTTCAAAAATTGTATCGTGCTGCCAAAACGCGACTGAAAAGTCTCCGTTTACCTCAAGTGCAACGATGGTTACAAGAACAAGCTACCTACACTTTACACAAACCCATTCGACGCAAGTTTGCCAGAAGTCGCACCCGAGTGGAAGGCATCGATCATCAATGGCAAGCCGATTTAGCCGATGTCTCTCATTTGGCCAGCTACAATCGTGGTTACAAATATTTGTTTTGTGTCATCGACGTCTTTTCCAAATTTGCCTGGGTCGTACCCTTGACTTCCAAATCCAGCAGCGAGTTAGTGCGAGCCCTGCAACGGGTGTTGAAAAAAAGCGGTCGTCGCCCTCTTCGATGGCAAACGGACAAAGGCACCGAATTTCTGAACCAAGCTTTCCGAAAAGAATTAAAGAAACGTGACATTCATTTTTTTACCACCGAGAATCCCGAAACCAAAGCCAGCATCGTGGAACGTTTTCAACGCACTTTGAAAGAACGCATGTGGAAATATTTTACGCATCACCACACTCTGAAGTACATCGACATCTTACCGCACCTGGTGCAAGCGTACAACCAATCTTACCATCGAAGCATCGGACGTGCCCCGCAAGACGTGACTCCCGACAACGAAGTGATGGTGTTCGAGCGCCTGTTCGGTACGTCCCCGACGAGGGCTGTCCTCAAGAAAAGTGGAGAGTTGACCGTAGGAGATTGGGTGCGCATTGGCAAAACCAAACGCACTTTCGACAAAGGTTACTTACCTAACTGGACGACCGAACTGTTTCGCGTCACTGGACGAGTACATGGCCGTCATCCTGCCGTCTATAAATTGGAAGACATGAACGGAGAAGTGCTCAAAGGAACGTTTTATTTGCCCGAGTTACAACGTGTCACCAAAAAAGAAGACGACGTGTACGACATCGAAAGCATTCTCGAACGCAGAACCCGTAAAGTGGGCAAACGACGTGTCAAAGAAGTCAAAGTACGTTGGAAAGGATATCCACCCAGTTTTGATTCTTGGATCGACGCTTCGCAAGTCATCGACTATAAAAAGAAGAAGTGACCATCATGCCCTTTCACACATCAGACGCAGCTACGTCGACCAGTCCTTCTTCCCCTAGTTCTTCTGTGCAAGATTTACAAAAACAACCCTTGTGGGTGTGGTGTGGAGAACGTGTGCCTAAAACGCAAATCGTCTTTTTCTGCCAAATCTTCGTGGTGTATTGTGTCATCGGGGCAGCCATCGCCAATTTGAGTTTGCAACAAGGAGACAAACAATTGTGGACCATTTTATTGAGCAGTTGCATCGGTTACCTGCTTCCCAATCCCTCCCTGAAATTCTCCTCGAACGGGAACGTTGTGTCCAGTGCCAGTGCCAGTCACCACTCCAACAACCACAACCAGAACCCCATTTTGGGCGGAGACACACCTCTGACATCCACTAATATTCCCTCGGACAACCACAGAACTCTGGAATTATGAGTCACCAAAACCAATTTTACTTAACCTTACCCAGTGACAGTTCCATGGAGGTGTTTCCCAACAACACGTTGTGCTGTTACACGGCCAAATTACCTCAAGCCATCCCCTTAGATCACGAAGCCCATTGGGAAGTGGCTTTAGTAGAAATGATTCACCCGACCCAAGTCCTCAATGTCGTTGCCAATCAAAATGTTTTTGATGTGGAAGTTTATGACGAACAAATACAACAGTGGATGGATACCCATAGCAAATATAAGCATAAAACCCCTAGCACAAAAAATCTAAAGTACACCATCTATCACTTGTTCGTTCCCCAAGGGTATTATTTTAGTGGTCAACATTTGGTCAACACCATAGCCACCAGGTTTAATGGCGTGTTTGGGGAAGCTTTTAAGAATGTCAAGAACAAAACTGTCACCCTGGAATACCACAAAACAGCTCGTCGCTTCCTGATAAAATTTCCTGAGGATAAAATCATGGGTTTCTATTTTTGTGATGAATTGTTTGACATGTTGGGCGGTGACATGGAGATGAGGAAGAGAGTAGAACAACAAAAAAAACCCCCCGAATTATCAATCATTTACGACAACGAGACTTTTGGCCAGTATTTTCGTACCCCGGTAGAACTGAACCAAGGACTAAATTTGATGTTCGTGTATTCCGATGTGGTGGAATACAACGTGGTGGGACACACCTCCGTGCCATTACTGCGTGTCATTCCTTTCAAAGTGGATTCTGCCGCAAACGCTGACGAGGAAGGTGGAAACACTTACCACGTCCACCGCGAATTTGTCCATCCTCACTATTTGCCGGTCAGCAAGTCGTATTTGGACACGGTCAACATTACTATAAAAGGAGATCTGGGACAAAATATTCCATTCACCAAAGGAAAAGTCACGGTGAAACTCCATTTTCGAAAACGGTTCTCTCACGACTCGTAAGCAAGTCATGTATCCAGTGTACCGAGGGGTGGCTCGACAGCGAGGACACGGTTTAGGAGATATGTTAAAATCGGCCTTTCGTTCGGTGGCCCCGGTGTTGAAACCGATGGTGACACGCGGATTGCACGCCTTGAAAGATGCGGCACTGACGCAAGGCAAAGAATTTCTCCAAAATGTCATCATCGACAAACAAAACCCTAAAGAAGCCTTCATGAGGGCAGGCAAAAATGTCTTGCTGCAAACGGGCAAAGACATTTTGGGCCGACGAGACACACCTATAAATGCCCTGCACGCTACCGAGTCAGGCATTCAGCAAGGACAAGGCAGAAAGAGACGACGAAGAAAACACCCTTTCACCAGACTTCAAGCGAGAAAGGCCAAGAAAAGAAGAACCGTTCGAGACTTAGACGTTTTCGATTATTGAGACACAGAACAAAAAATGATGCACCGAGAGTCTTGCGCTTGTTCCAAGACGGAACTGGATCTGTTTGCCATGCCCCCCACCATGATGACCATGCAAGAATCTCAGTGGGTGGAATTTCACCCCGTCTCCTCATTGACCGATTCCGCTCCCATCGAGTTTGAAATCAAAGGACAGCCCGAAGATTACATCGATCTGAATAGCAGTTACTTGTACCTGAAAGTCAAAATTCTAGATAAGAATGGAGGTCCTATGGACACTGAACCAGTAGCTCCCGTCAACAATTTCATGCATTCCTTGTTCAGTGGAGTGGACTTGTACTTGAATAACAAACTGGTCAGTAGCAGCATGGATACTTACCCTTATCGTGCCTACCTGGAAAATCTCTTGACGTACGGAATAGATGCCAAGAACACTCATCTCAATTCCTGTGTAGTATGGGAAGCTGACGAAGCAGACGAGTTTGAAACATTCGAAATTGATCCATCAGCCAAAAAAAACAATGACGGATTTATAGAACGAAGAGACAGAATCAAAGATGGAAAGAGTTTAGAACTGATGGACCGTTTACATTTGGACATGTGGTTGCAAGAGAAATATTTGCTGAACGGGGTGAATGTTCGCCTGAGACTGAATCGGAGCAGTGCCGCTTTCCATTTATTGGGTAATGCTGACGAGTACAAAACCAAAATCCTAGAAGCCAAACTCTACGTACGACGCGTGGAAGTGTTACCCAAAGTAGGTAACGACATCAGTCAAACGTTGAGCAGAACGACCGCCAAATATCCCATACGACGTGTGGAAGTGAAAACCTTCACCATTCCCGTTGGACATCATTCCATGATCGAAGATCATCTGTTTCAAGGTCAGTTACCGAAACGTTTGATCCTTGGTATGGTCGAGAATTTAGCCTTCAACGGAGCCTTCGATAAAAATCCTTTCTACTTTCAACACTTCAAGGTGAAGAAAATCGAAGTCAGTCGTGATGGCAAGACCTTGTGTACCCGACCTTTTGAACCTGACTTTGAGAAGAAGAATTACTTGAGATCGTACTTGTCCCTGTACGAAGCCACCGGACAGTTAGGAACCAACACCAGTCACGGTATTACGTACAACGATTATGACGGAGGCTATGCTTTGTGGGCGTTTGATTTCACTCCAGACCAAGGCAGCGACGAGGGACATTTCCACCCTATAAAATCCGGCCAGATGCGTGTGGAACTTCAGTTTGCAGATAAACTGACAGATACAGTGAGCGTCATCCTGTATGCAGAATTCGATAATACCATAGAAATCAACAGTTTGAGAGAAGTCATTCTAGATTACTAGAAGTCATGGAAGATTGTTATCCCTCTTTACCTAGTGGAGAAACTTTGGAGATGAAATGTGAGGAGACCGTGGAAGGAGAAGAATCTCAAGACAAAGAAGATATCATGATGAAGTCGAGATGGCCAGAACAAGAAGCCCATTTAGTCTCCTGTTTTGCCAAACACTTGGTCGACAAAATGACGGAATTGATCAAGAAAAATTGCTATGGATGTCAAAACGATCATCCCAGTCAAATTCAACACGATAAATGCCTGATGTTAAGTCAAGAAGAAAAATTGGACGAGTATCTGGACGAAGCTTGGAGTCTCATCTCGAACAAAGACGTGTTGCACCAGTGGTATAAAGACTTGCGTGAACATTCTTGTCCACCATTAACCACTCAAGAGATCCATCGTATCGAAGCTCTCCTGAATCAGAGTGAGGAAACAGAACGAATAACCGTTTATTCGTCAGACATTTTCAAGCAAAAAGTCAGGATCGAATTGACGACTTATTATTACCTGTGAAGAAGAAGAAAACAAACACAAATCAATGGATACCTGGGAACTTTATTACCTTTTGAACCACAGTTCGTATACGTCTTCTTGGAATCCTGTCGTCTGTGCTAAAGATGAACTCCCTCATCGCAAACCTAAAGACCATCAAGCTTACGTGATCAACACGGACGACAGTCATCTCCCAGGAACCCACTGGGTAGCCGTCTACTTTCCTCAAGAAGGCTGTGTGGAATATTTCGATTCGTACGGATTGCCGCCTTTGGAAGACGATATCATCGACTTTATGAGAAGAAATGCTCAAACCACCCGATTCAATAATGTGAAATTACAAGGCACAGATTCCTTGGTGTGTGGACAGTACTGTGTGTATTTTCTGCATCATCGCAGCCTGGGCTATTCCTTAGAACATTTAGTGACTCATTTTGATCCTCGTTCTTCTGCTAGAAACGATGTGAAAGTAGATCGATGGTTTTGTGACCATTATGCTTATCTTTTGTCTCAAGCTAGGAAACGTAGTGTCCATCAATGGCCTAATGATTTCCAACAGTGGAAATCACAATTTCATTCACAACGTTGTCAGCCCTGTTTAAAGTAGAGTGTGAATTGAGAAAAAAATGTTTGTGATTTGAAAAAATGTTTGATGTTATAGTGTTATATTATTGTTAAAAATGTTAGAGTTGTTGTTTAGTGTTAAGTGATTTTTGAATAAAAAATGTTGTGTTTAGAAAAAAATGCCTTTGTCTTTTGTTTAGCTATAAGAATGTTGGATTGATGCTCTTTCATTTCTTACTATCCCTCTCATGAACGTTGCGGCTCGAAAACCGTGTGGGGGATGTTTTCCTTCACGTCCGCGCTTTAACTTTAAGAACCGGGTTGTTCCCAGTCTAGCCATCCATTGTCGACTCATCCTCCTAAGAAGATGTGCTCCAAACTAGCTAAGCTCAACGAAGCCTACGTGAATCTGCATAGGGTCAGACACAGTCTGATACCGAAACCAGAAGAAATAGAGAATGTGAGAATGTTAAAAATCACTGAAGACCTGATAGAAGAGCTCTTCAGAGAAGAAATGAACAGGGAGAAAGAAGAATGGACAGAGAAGTACAGACTTCAGAGACAACAGCAACAGCAGCAACAGCAGCAGCAACAACAGCAACAGCAGCAGCAGCAGCAGCAGCAGCAGCAACCTGAAGCTGACAGAGGCTTTGTCGATTGTCGTATCGACACCAAAGAATTCTTCTTCTCTTTCCGAAGAAGCAGACCTATTGCCAGAAAGTCTATCCTCAGAGGACATCGCATTCTTAGAAACTAAAAGAATGCCATAGCAAAACAAAAAAACAGCCCTTTTCAGGGCTACCCAATACTCAAGAAAAGAAATAACGATCGATTTGCCAATGTGTGTAGGTAGAGTAGTGTGAATATAAACACTAACTCTTTATTAATAGTGGAAGTGTATGTGTTTGTGTGTTTGTGTTTATAAGTGATAAAGTAGGTTGGTGTGGATAGTAGATTAAAATGATGTTAGTTTTTTAGGGCTGTTTGAGGTGTATATTTGGGGTTAGATTGGATTGCTTTGCGTATGTGGATAGTCTATTGAAGTGATGGGTAGCATAAAAAAGTGAGTGAGTGTTTCTTTTAGGTCCGTGCGTTGTTGTTTTTTGGTCATGATCTAGGTAAGATGAATTTTATGTTATTAGGGGGATGTTTTCCTTCACGTACGCGCTTTCAGTATAAATTGAAACTCGTTCGGCAGTCCAGCTACCCTTGTTGATTGATCAACACAGCCAGAAGAATGAACACGAGACTTGAGAAACTGTTGGAGCTTCATGTGCATCTGGAATATGCCAGGCGCATATTAAATGAACTGGCCGCGGAAGCCATTGTAGAGGAGGGAAGGGTAAGAGAGGAGGAAAGAAGAAAGAAAGAAGAGGAGGAGAGAAGATATAAAGAAGAAGAAGAAAGAAGATATAAAGAGGAAAGAAGAAACAAAGAAGAGGAGGAAAAGGAGAGAAGAAATTTCAAAATCCCAGAGAGCGAAAATTGGGATTCTGAAGCGACATATCCTGCCTCTGCTCTCTGCCCCCAAAAGGTAAAAAGTAACTGGGGGATAAGATGTGTATGTGGCGCCAGGCCTGGAAGGTGCCACCATTAACCAGGTGTCCATGAAGTTCCAAACAAAAACAGCCCTTTTCAGGGCTACCCAATACTCTAGAAAAGAAATAACTATTAATTTGCCAATGTGTGTAGGTAGAGTAGTGTGTATATAAACACTAACTCTTATTTCAGATAGTGTGAGGGTATGAGTTTGTGTGTTTGTGTGTTTGTGTTTGTAAGAGCTCAGGTATGTTATTGTGAATAGTAGATTATGGGTTTCTTAGCGTATGTGAAGAGTATAGTTAGGGTTTTATTATATGAAATGAGAAAGTAGGGGATGTTTTCCTTCACGTACGCGCGATGTTGGGTCATCATCTAGGTAAGATCCATTTTATGTTTTAGGGGGATGTTTTCCTTCACGTTCGCGCTTTTCGTATAAGAACCCACAGTGCTCGTTGTTCAAACCATTCTGCAAAGAATACAAAGAAGATGGCTTCTAACCAAATGGACAAAATGGAAAAATTGCAAAACGTTCTCGACAATTTAGGAATGATAGAGCAAATGTTGGTTAACCTAAACGAGGATCACTATTCATATAGTCCCCATCGAGTGAAGATGGAGATAAACAATTTACGAAAAATGAAGGTAATCATCAGTGATCTGTTGAAAGAAATAAAGGAGGAAAAGGAGGATGAAGAGGAAATGATAAGGATGAGAGAATGGAATGAAAAAATTGAAAAAGAAGAAGAAAATGAAAAGAGGAAGAAAGAAGAGGAGGAAGAGAAGAAAGAAGAGGAGAAGAAAAAAAAGAAAGAGAAGAAGAGTGTAGGAGATAAAATAAGAACTTGGTGGAGGAAAAGAAGAAATTAGAAGCAGAAGAAAACCCAAAGGCCCTTTTCAGGGCCAGCCATATATCTCGAAAAGAGATAGTCTTTGAATTGCCTACCCCTTTTTAAAAAAATTTTTTTTAAAAAAAATCCCATGTTAAATTCCCCTTGTCCGTAGATTGTCCCACGATTTATTCCCATGTTAAATTCCCCTTGTCCGTAGATTGTCCCACGATTTATTCCCATGTTAAATTCCCCTTGTCCGTAGATTGTCCCACGATTTTTCGCCATGTTAAATTTCCATTGTCCGTAGATTGTCCCAAGGGGTTCTGTAATGCTAATTCCCATTGTCCGTAGAGTATCCCCCTTCACTACTCATGTCAATATTTTATACATATAACCTTTTTAACGTTGTCTTTACACTGGTAGAGTAACTTTCTAAGTTTACTTAAATCGAAAAAGAATCGCCATTAATAATGCAGATTGAAAGGTTTCTACTTGATGACGCATATCTATATTTTAAATATACTTCGATTTTCTCTATCGGTATTTTTCTCTCATCGGTATTTTTCTCTCTTCGGTATTTTTCTCTCATCGGTATTTTTCTCTCTTCGGTATTTTTCCAAAATTAATAGGCTACTTTGATGGATCATTGTGGCAAACGTACGTTCTTTTCATGCATGGCTGTTTGTTATCTTTATTTTGAAGGAAAATGGAAATTTTTAAATTGAGCCATTTCGTTCTGCGTCTGCCCGTTTTCCAAAACTCCGGAAGTAAGAAGTATGAAAAAGCACTATTGTAATCTAATTGCACATGTTTAGGAAGTCGGGCTGTTTTTCGTGTGTGTGTGTGTGTGTGTGTGTTCGATTTTTAATGTAGTTTTAACAATTTTTCAGCCATATCACTACAATGTCTGCAGTTTGACAGTTTATAATGATGTCTAGCACTTTGGTATCATGCTGCAGACATGTAGCATGATGTCCCACCCAATCATACTGTTCTGACACCACGCCGACCAGTTCTAACAATAACCTCTTAATGCTGAGGGCCAAGCGAGGAGGCTGCTAGTACAATTGTTATAAGTCTTTGGTATGATCCGGCTTGGGTTCGAACAAGTAACCTCCCACATCCGAGGCGGACGCTCGAACAACTGGCCAGCTAAGCTGTCTGTTTATTCTGGGTGACATCATAAGTAGTGGATCTGTACATTACATGCACTGTAGAAGTCATTCAAAATTGAAAGGAAATTGTTGATTACTTTTGTGGTTTCGGGGCATGTGCGCAACGTTATATTTCAACTGAGAAATAATTCAGAGAAATAAAAAAGGAAAATAAACTCTTTGAAAATGTTTATCACCTTAAGCCCAGCCAAGCTGTACAGATCAAGCCTGATCTTTTTTATTGCTCGAGGAAGTTAAAAACCAAAACGGAAACAAATAAGCAAACGGAAGTGAATATTATCGTCCAGAAACAAAAATATCTTGACCACATCCTTTTGTCCAGATGCAATACGATCGCTCCAGATAGAGCAATGGCTGGTTGTTTTTTTTTTCTTTTTTTTTTTTTTTTTTGTTCCTTCTGTCAAACGTGAACTTGAGGAATATACGAAACCTTAGCCGCGTACCGGTTGAGTATTGCGCGTGTCAGAGAATTCGGAGTTCTCAGAACCAGCGACTTCTTACTAGTAAGTGAATGTTTTAATTGAAAATAAATAGAGAATGAAGACATTACAAGGACGTATATTTTGTATTTTGGCTGTTACATGTCTTCAACTATATGGTTATAAGATATTATTTGCTTTTAGATTTAAATGAATAGAAACAAAACATATATAGTTCCTGCAATTGGAAATGTCCCAGAATTAGGCTCGTGTATTCAAGCTGTGTTTTTTTTATATTAGACTATTCCCACGTTATGACTGCACTATCGATGCTATTGAGTTTTGGTTCAACATGGCAGAGAGATATATAATAATGTCCATCGCATAAGTTGTGAAGACGGCAATATAAATTTTTTTTAGCGCCTAGTACCACGAATGTCCATGCTGTCACCGTTCTACAACAAGAAAACTGCTGTGTGACAAATTTCCGAACTCTTGACCTTCCTATTTTAACTGTACAGGTGTTTACTTTGCTTGCGCCACTTTAGTTACATCATTTCAGAGACATGATTGACGATTGGTGGAGAAATCTGAAAAATCCCCTTTAATACGGTATATTCTTCAGAGCGGAGGTAAGACAAATATGGAAAGTTATAGGTGTCATTTTAATGACACCTTAATTGTGCACATAGCTATCTGTATATACTTAATGGTATTTTCAAGCAAAGTCACCATCATTATTTTAGATAATGTAGTCTTAACTGTTTCTGTGCAGATAACCAGCTGATAGTGCTGAAAGTAAATTCAATACATTTTGTCCTGTTCTATAAGGTTTGCTGAGACTAAATCAGCTGATATAGATACTGACAGAAAAACCACTTCTTGTTATTTTTTTAAAAATTTATTTATTTATTTATTTATTTATTTATTTTGAGATTCAACTATTTTATTTCAATGATCAAACATTATATTTATTCATTAATAGTTATGGCCGCCCGTGAAATTAGGGGGCCCTGAGTGGCCAATGGGTTTAAAGCGTTCACCGTTACGGATCACTGCCATATCACCTCTGTCTGCGTTGGTTCGAGTCTCGGGTTCGTCCGATGTGGGTATGTCAGAAAGCTTGCAGTAGCTTGTCGTGGGTCGGTGTTTCTTTCAGGAGTTTTCCCGGCTTCTTCTACTACCATTTATACTGCCGCCATGTATAGCCTATCTTGTGCTAAAAATTGGCGTTTAACCCTACAACAACAACAACTGTGAAATTCTAGTTCACCTTTACACTGGCACTGTACTTGTTTCCTTGTACCTAAAATTCCTATAATCAGATACATCCTTACAATCGAAGACCTAAAACGGGAAGAATCAATATGTTTTTATCATGATAATCGATACGTTGCCGGTATGTCCAACGAGTGTGCCCGCGTCTCCAATATCACGGGACCTGATGACCCAAAACTCGGACTATACACTCTCCCACGTTATGTGTTAGTACTATGACTGTTCATTTTGTCTCTAAATGTTGGTACTCCATATGGAAGGACCAAAAGTGGTACTGATTCCAAAACAGTCATTGTAGGGTAACCTAAAATATTTTTTCTCCAAAACGATTTGTTTGCTTCGTTAAAGAAATATCATGATAAACTTTTCAAAATTTATCCCAGCTGCTTAAACATATTTGGAAAGACTGACACACTGTGAATGGTTTGAAATAAATTTAGAAATACTTTAAAATATAAAAACGGTTCCCTGTAGCAAAGTTACTAACAATTTCTTAACAAAGAAATTAAAGGAGATAATTGTATGATATTGTGAGGAAGACAGAAAAGTGAAGAAACTTGAGGAACACATATCTTTCAGTACTGGAAAACTGATAAAATCGAAAGTTTTAAACAATATCTATTTAATTTAAAAAAATGCATTTTCACTAACGTCAAAATCTTCGATGTTATTAAGTTATTTATACGTTCCATTACCATAATATTCCAAGACGAACTAGTGTGTACTGTTGCAAACATCATGAAATACAGTTCATTTTTTGATCTTAAAAGGTGTACAGTTCTAGAAAAGTCTAAAATCTTCACCATCCTCGGGTACTTGAATGTAATATATTTTTCATAGCAAACACTTCGATATGTTCTAACTAGAGTAATATTTTTGACAACACCTAACGAAATGACGCCAGCCCTGAATTATAACAAATGTTCTAATTTGAAACAACTATATTTTAGCGACAATATATTAATATGGTAGAAAAAAATAAAAATATTGTAATATATAAAATGGTATGATAAAAGACAATTCCTCGTTTTGTCTGATTAATACTGACAGGCACGGCCTTAGCGAACGCAGAGCCCGATTTGTATCATTTTGGCGGCGCCCCTCTGGATTTACGCGCAGGGCTCCCCGCGAGCAGGGCATTTGGAAATAAACTTTTAAGCAAGTTTTATATGATATTGAACTTAAAATTTTCTTCCATCGCATTAAAGTTACACTCTCTCTCTCTCTCTCTCTCTCTCTCTCTCTCTCTCTCTCTCATCGGTCCAATAGGCACAAGGCCGGCCCTGAATACTGACTTACTTGATGATTTACAAGATTTTGTCGGTTTACTGTTCTCTGTTCTGACAGGTGCAAATCTTTCAAATTACAGGCCTTACCTGTTTTTCTTAAAGTAGAAAAATTATATGCAATACCTATTTTTTTAAACAAATCTTTATTCAATATCTTCATTACTTTCCTAATTAAGGTTCTAAGTCAAACACATATTCAGGGGTAAATCAATTTTAACAAACTCTTCTAAAATATCTTCAATTAGTAGCATTTATTTTTAAAACATGCAATGCATTGGAAATTAGAGTTCAGTGAATGCATGCTCGACTTACGAGTGAGGATTCATTGAACACATATTAGACTTTGGAATCTGGGATTCACTGAATACTTGCAAGTCTTTGGAATATATGGTTCACATAATAAATGAAGTTCTTCATCGCAGAGTTTAACGTACAATAAAGAAAGGAAATGAATAAATGAGTGCGCTTCGTTGGAAATGTCACCCACGTCATATAAACGCCTATACCCGAGGACCACCCGACCAGAAGTCAATTCTTCTTCCATAAGCCACTCTCTGTCCAGGTGAAGATGAACCGACAGAAAATGTATGCCTTAATTTTATCCAAGAAAGTCTTTGAGATGCTATTATTAGCATCATACTGATTGGCTATTTATATTGTAATAAATGTATCATCAATTTACTTGACTTAAACTGCGTATACTCACACGACGTATCAATTGTCCTTTTCGTATTCCCAAAGGAAGCACGTGCCATGAGCCAGAGAATCGAATATGACGCATAAATCATTGATGAACTGAGGGAGTGCTAGAAGTCTTCGCCTTTGATTTCCATTTGCAACGTGTAACCGAGATGAAAATATCATTCTGATTGTTTCCTAATTGCGGTGAACAGGGAGAAGGCATTTGGCTTCAGTATATAAGACGAAACGTTTCCTCTGTCGTGACTGAGAATTCTACAGGCGCAAGGGATTGGCTGCCAAGAAGTGTAAAGGTAAGTCTTAAGTATATTTTTTAAAAAAAACTTTGCTTTCAACGGAAGCTTTTAATGGCCAATGCTTTTCTGTACAAACATTATCCACTGTATAGTCAGACCTTTGAGGTTTTCTTTGGACGTTTAATTTTAATTTGTAATTTGGACATTGAAATTTATTGACCAATAATGTTATCATCCTTATGTGGTTGAGTAGTTCTGTTATAATCACTCCATGAATTATTGAGATGAACTGTTTGCACGAATAATATGTATTTAAAAAGTTGATTCTAAATGGCGGGAGTGTTTACTTAAAGCGATCGGAAGCTAATAAATTTGTATGGCACAATCATTAAGTTTCCTAATGTAACAAAGTCTTCAGTCAAGTTGAATGTTTTCATTAATGTAGTCGTCACGAACATTCTATTCATAGTTTCTTAAGATTTGTTCGCCAAATATTAATTAAATAAATTTGTATCTCTTATGAAGTACACAACTTCTTGTTTTCCGCATCCTACAAATAACTTTATGGGACAGACATTTGTGACGGCAACACGAGCCATTGAATATCATTCCGTGATCAGGATGGTTTCGGCTGGTTTGACAGCTGTATCGTGGCTGCATATTTTCCCATATTATGACAGACTATTGGAAATTTAACAGCCTGTATGTGTATGACAATAAAGCGCTCCATTTATACAAATGCGTCTGGTAATGGTAGTCGTGGTGGGAGGGGGGTTAAAGAGACTATCTTATATTATAAACGTGAGCTTTGCAGTAGCAAATAGCACATGGATATAGAGGTATTGACGAGAATTGCAACCCAAATTATATATATATATATATATATATATATATATATATATATATATATATATATATATATATATATATATATATATATATATATATATATAATGTGTATGCACTAAATTTGCAATTTTCTATGTTTGCATTATCTGTGAATACAGAATGTTAATTTTTTAATTGCATCTTTACCTCTGCAAATTTGATATGGTTGAGATTGGAGTGATTCTATATGCGAATATTTTATTAACTGCATACATTGTTTCTAACTTGCGTCATTCCTACTCTATATTTCCTTTCTGCATTATAAAATGTGTACAAGGAAGAAGAAAAAACAACCAAGCAAACAAACAGCAGTAAGAACCAAACATCATCGAAGTCACAGTGAAAGTTGGAGTAAGATGTTAGCATAATGCCAGTCTATTGAAATCGATATTATCTTACAATGAAATGATACGTAGGGCACTGATACAGATTCATGTTACGGTGACCTCGAGTTTCCCGGTCAACATATTGTCAGTAACCTATCGGATAAGGTTTGGGACTTCATTTTAGGGAGACTTATCGGTAGAAACGTAATGCTCCGAATGACTTTTGTTACCAAAATATGTGAAAGCTATTATTTGATCGCAAGGTGAACGGAGCGTGACATTGAACTGGGGTTATCAGTTCATCGTTATGTCAGAAATTCCCATTTTAATTTGACTGTTGTAAGGCGCGTTGGAATGATATCTCAGTATCATCTGTTATCATAATGAGACATTTCTGTAATGACCCGTTCAATATGGCAATAAATGGCGATTTTACATCATTCCACGGAAACTATACACTGCCACCAGGTTGGGCATGTTACATATTAGAAGAATGGAAGACATACGCGAATAACCGATTCGACTCACAGCCTCGCTATACTGCCTCGTTCCGCCAGTGTGGTTGTGTGTGTGTGTGTGTGTGTGTGTGTGTGTGTGTGTGTGTGAGAGAGAGAGAGAGAGAGATATGTATGTATCCTTATTATTAATATTTCCTTTCATTCTTTAATTTATAATTTCACTTCATATAATCATGCATCTTCCTGTAGGATCTAGGAATAGCACTTTCCGCTCTACCTAGTTTATAACAGTAACATTCCATCTGAGATTATGTATGCCTTCACTACTGTCTGAGGGATCCGGAGGGAGATAACGTTAGCTTCGGTAGCCTTATTTTGTTCCCTTTGTCTGTCCATATATCAAACAATCAGTCACACTTTAGTTTCAAGAGAAAAAATATTTTATATATATATTCTTCTGCATTTCTGCATATATTGTTAAAAGTTTCCGACGAACTTAAAGAGGATAGTCAGCAGTACAGAATACGTTGCCATTGAAAAAAGGATGCTGGAAATCCAAACGGAAACCATTACCTTTAGATGAGGGTATCGTACCCGGTATCGATAAAGTGCGTATCGACTTTAACTACTGCACTATTGAGCATCTTAGGACAAGTGCGGATTTAATAAAAGATTTCTTTTTGTCGTACAATTTTTTTCAATGATTGTAAATTATTGTCCATCTCAATTTGTTCCATTTTTCAAATGCGTTATATATGGTATTGTATTTCAATGTAATTGCTCCAATTGTTTTATTTAAAAAAAAGTGTGTATGTATTACCGACTAAATATGATTCGTACATCTCGTTTTCTGTATCGTACGCCTCGATAGTCAGAATGTGTAGGTATTACCGACTAAGTATGATTCGTACATCTCGTTTTCTGTATCGTATGCCTCGATAGTCAGAAGCACAGTCTGGATTTATATGATTAAACTCCAGACTAACTCCGTATTTGGTAGGTGGTAGGTCGCGGGTTCGAACCCCGGCCGGGTCATACCAAAGACTTATAAAAATGGTACCAGCAGTTGCCTCACTTATAACTCAGCATTAAGAGGTTAGTGTTAGGACTGGTCGGCCTGTTATCAGGGTAATGTAACTGGTTGGGGCATAAACTACATAACTGACATCTCACTGCATAATGTTAGAGGTCATTCGGAGTAAAAATTTGCTATATTCAAAAACGGTACTCATTAAAAATCCTGCCGAAAAATTATTTAAGCTCAAGAGAATACAGATATTAGGTTTCAGTTTACATTAGACATAAACTTATTTATGTGTGTAACTGTAAAAATCCCTTCTATATGGAGACTTTCTTTACCCGAATGACCTGTGACCTTTGGAGCTCTTCGATACGTAAAAACAACATTATTCATCAAACGTTTCAGCATAAAACATATAGCGATTATAGCCGATCATAGCTCGTTTGCCAGAACAACTATATACCGGCAAATATTTTATAATTTCACCATCATATCTGAATAAATATATTCTAATTACAACAGTATGATATATGAGGGGAAAACGATTGATTGAAATTTCCTGATTTAGTTCACATTGTAATTTGCACAAATGGTGCATCATATTGGAATCTTTATCATCATTGTTTAAACTAAGTAGGTGAGTAAGTCAGTTGACGTTATGGTCTTAAATATCTCTTACATATAATGAAATAGGTACAGTTTTTGAATCACCGCTTAGAGCAAGAATGTATGGCATGATATGAAGATCATGTCGTCCAACACGCATCGTCATTTTATTGCTACACTTATATTTCCTTCATTGTCTACAGTTTGGACAAAATCTAATACTTATGTGTTCAGCTGCATCATGTATATATCTTAATTTGGTTGTATTTCAATGAAATGATATGAAATTTTAGTGTATAGGAACTTCTGGAACAGGCCGAAACACTCCTCTTTATTTTGACATTTTACGCGAGGGGTCGGAAACCTATTTTACATAGCGTGATACTTTAGTCCGGATTAATTACAAAATGAACGAGCGCGTGCCACCAGTAAGAGATTAACACTGTTAAAATCGAGATTTTTGGCACCTTGTGGCACGCGTGCTGTAGGTTGCCGACCCCTGTTCTACGCCAAAGTCAAGAGGCTGAACCCTATAAACATGTTATTTTCTGCTTAGACTGAAATGCCGCTTTGTATTTATTGCAAGCAACATTCTTTTCCGGTTAACAAATCTCCAGGACATGTCAGAGAAAATATATTTGATTTTCCTAGGGTCTACAGTAGGATGCAGTAACAGCTGCTTGTCACAGTGTAGTGATACCTTGAAACCGGAACTCTTTTAGGCTTCATCCATTGATTCATGCAACTGTTTCTGATTAATTTCAATAATCGAGAAAAATAGATTCCGCACAAGCCGTAGCAGCAGTTTTCATCTCTTTTCTACCTGAATTTTATACGGTGCTAAAGTGTTGTTACAATTAGGCAAGAAGTGACTCCTATATTATGAAAGCAAATAGAGATACTGTCAAATATGTACTTTTAGACTGTGCTTAAATTGTTAAAATTCGGCAAGAAGTGACTCCTATATCATGACAGCAAATAGAGATACAGTCAAATACGTGTTCAAGAGCACATCGTTTAAGAAACTATCTATCTGAAGAGTCCATATCAGTCGTCATATTCCATCTTGGCTTCCCGTTGCTGATCTTTTCAAATAGGTACCTTTTTATGACTTTGATTTTTGTACGATGTATCTGAATTAAAATAGGATTCGTTTTATAACTCGATAGGGCATTTATTTAGCTTGTGTGGTAAGGAAAGCTTTTTGTTTGGTTTTGTGATATGAGCTGGAGTATTTACCCTGGACAAACTTATCATATACGACAAATAAAACGACGCTGCAACGAGACACAATGTACTTGATGGCATCCAAGATTATGCCCAGTTATCGTTTGGTTTTGATGGGTTTTTCAGATTCAATCTTTCTTTATTTCTGAAACACCAGATGAATTAGGCACAGTGTCATCAATGGCATAAAAAGTCTGAAAGGACAGCACTTAATCATTAATAAATGTCTAGCCCTCTTTGAGGCGGTGACACTCCATCATAAGGTAATTATTAAACAGTAAGACGACTATACACATTGAACCACTTACACGACTAAATTGCTATGAACTGCACACGTAGTCGCAATACTTTGTGCGACTTCCCTACGAAGTGTTTGGCACCTCCATATGAAATATGTTTCACATTAGTTTCATACCATCACGCTTCCTACAGAAATGGAATTACTATCTGATCTTTAGAGGACTTGTAGCCTAACACAGTTACAAAAGGTTTGATTTACCGAATTGTTAAATCTTTGTTACGAAAGGCGGTTAGTAACTATAACAGGTATGAAAAAAGATTTTTTTTTTAAAAACTTGATATGGGCAGTTATTCAGAACTGCAACAGCAAGCATATGCAGAACGAATAAAATATCTGAATATTTTTTGGTCATGACATATCTTGAGATCTTAACCTCTTGTACAATTTTGCCGATACATAATCCTAGCAATCAGTAATGAGTAGATTTATTATGTGTCAGAGTCAGATATTAAAG
Source organism: Sinohyriopsis cumingii (assembly GCA_028554795.2). Lineage (NCBI taxonomy): Eukaryota > Metazoa > Mollusca > Bivalvia > Unionida > Unionidae > Sinohyriopsis > Sinohyriopsis cumingii. Next base: position 50,872,226 of record CM068836.1, read on the forward strand.
TTTAGTCCTAACTGATCAGAAAACGACCGGCACCCGAACCGCCACCTGAACTGCGAGGCATACACACTCTGAGGGATTGATGACTAAATTGTAAGACATATACACTCTGAGGGATTGATGACTAAATTGTAAGACATACACACTCTGAGGGATTGATGACTAAATTGTAAGACATACACACTCTGAGGGATTGATGACTAAATTGTAAGACATACACACTCTGAGGGATTGATGACTAAATTGTAAGGCATACACACTCTGAGGGATTGATGACTAAATTGTAAGACATATACACTCTGACGGATTGATGACTAAATTGTAAGGCATACACACTCTGAGGGATTGATGACTAAATTGTAAGGCATACACACTCTGAGGGATTGATGACTAAATTGTAAGACATATACACTCTGACGGATTGATGACTAAATTGTAAGGCATACACACTCTGAGGGATTGATGACTAAATTGTAAGACATATACACTCTGACGGATTGATGACTAAATTGTAAGGCATACACTCTCTGAGGGATTGATGACTAAATTGTAAGGCATACACACTCTGAGGGTAGCACGAAAATTTAGGGGAAATATTAGTTTATTATAGTGTCTCAATCTAGGGTATGTGCCATCTGTATTTACGTCTCCATTTTTATAGATTATTAGATTTTTGTGATTACTTGTTTGATTATGGGAAATAGGTGTTAGGGAAATATTTCTCAGACCGAGTAATTAGCTAGTTGCTAGGGGCAACCGTCACAGAGTACAGTGTTGATGAGATTTCATTATGTCATGATTTAGTTTCGAAGTGAGTCCACGTCAGAGTCAGATAAGTGAACATGGAGCCAATTAGTTCCAATTAAAATCTAATTGTGTTGATTGGTGGTGTATTTCCATTTGCAGTATTTGTGATAGAGATTGAGAGCCAAGTAGTTCTTATTAAAATATAATTATGTTAATTAGAAGTGTATTTCCATGTGAACTATTTGTGATAGGGACTGATAACCGAGTAATTGATATTACAATCGAACTGTGTTGATTGGTGGTGTATTTCTATGTGAACTATTTGTGATAGAGACTGTTAGCAAATTATTTCCTTGCAATAACTAATTTTGTTGATTGGTGGCGTATTTCCATGTGAACTATTTGTGATAGGGACTGATAGCCAAGTATGTCCTATTAAAATCTGATTATATTGATTGGTGGCGTATTTCCATAAGAGCATTTGTGATAGGGACATATATTTGTACAATGGAATAATTGAGAAGGGATTGTTCCATTATCCAGATATGCCTTTTATTGTTGCTGTGATGGTAAATATGGTGAAGTGATACAGGTAAAACCAAGTTTATAGTCGTGATTGGACGGACCTAGGGACAGAGTAGGAAAATAGTTCCCGGTATATAGTGTTTGAGTTGTATTTATATTTTCACGGCGTGAAGTACGTGCGCAACGTTACGGAAACCTAATCCGGAGAAACCATGCATTTGAGAGATTGGCATGCAGTTGTGACTTTTGGTGGTCATTCATTGATTAGAGGAAAATTACGTATAGCCTTGGCGAGTTGTTAGAATTTCCAGTAGACATCGATCGTTGTCGGGAAGTCCTTGGAAGTAAGGGGAAATAAGTGACTTCCGGCAGAATTCACGCTAGGTATGGATTGGCTTGGTAAAAAGACATCTTTAGCATGGTATAATAGCTCTGTCGCCTAAAAAATAAAGAAAATATAACAATATAAATCAAGATTCAGATACAGTGTGTGTGTGTGTGTGTGCAGGCATGTGTGTATAGTTTTAATAATAGTATTTACTATCTTAAAAACTACAAAATAGTTTTCTGAATTGTTCGGGATTAATTTAATCTTTAAGACGTCTTAACATCTTAATTAAATTTAGCAAAAATCAACAATATATTATGTCATTCTGGTCTGAATGACCAAATAATACATTTTCAGTTCTATAAGCTAAATTAAAATGTGTTATCAGAAATCAATACATGTTCCACAGTCTAAAGAAAGTATTTTCCGTCTCTCTGTCACCCAGAAGTGATACGTATTCGATAACCAATAAAGCCAATAACCAATAAAACAGTATCAAGTGTGATTTCTTATCGATCCAGGTAGGCTTTTAAATGGGTACCCAGGGATTATATCTTACATATACAGCTATAAGATATAAGATCTATGCATTTTGTTCAAAGACAATAGATCCAGTTTAAATTTAAATTTTGCTAAACAGTTTAATTTATCACAAGCTTTATCAGAAATATATTTAACTTGTGCATGTCAAGTGGTATAACTAACTAAAATAAACCCAATATTTGTGCTGAATAATCTTTTCTATTTTTGTTTCGGAAATATATTTTGTAGTATTAACAATGTCAGATAGCGGCCGACAGATTTACAATGCAAAAGAACTAAAATGTGTACATGTACACATTTTCTATAAGGTCTTCGTGACGGTTTACAACTACAACGAAACACAAACTTGTAAACATTTTAGCAAAATGAGTATAGGTACACATTTCTATAACTTTCGCTTAAATTTGGTGGACACAGTGAGAACCAATTCGGATTCCTTTGCAATAATAAATTAGAACAGTGGTGCTTTCTGATAAGGAATTAACCTCTCGAGTTATTTATATATTGGTCTGGAGCAAAGAAGACCGCTTGCTTTTATTGACACGAACTCATTAGAAATTAAAGCGTGAGAAATAAATACGTGGCGCCTTTATCAGTAACATTTAGAAAATCAGCGCGTTGCAAAGCAAACGTGAATCTCTCTCTCTCTCTCTCTCTCTCTCCGATTTTATTAGTTTTACGCCAGATAATTTTGATTGAAATACATCTTTTAGAATATATTTATTTAAGTATATTAAATAAATAAATATTACATTTGCTATGAAATTAATGTTCGTTTGTTTAAAATTAGTTTATTACCATTAAGCTATGATACTGTCAAATGTGTACTAGTTTTTGACTATTATGGATAAGGAAGCGAGCAAAACTAAGGTCTTATTTCCGTCTTTGGAAAGAATGATTCTAAGTCATTGTTTTCCTTTAACGCCTTATACTGTTTATAAACTTTGTATACGACACTTTCAGCAGCAAACGATTTTGAACCGAATACCTATAGCTTCCTGCAACTTACATTAATATTCAATATTCTTCTTTCTTTGTTTCGTCAAAAAGTTAGAAGGTTTCATAAATAAATTAGAACTAATTAGCTTTTAGAATATATATATATATATATATATATATATATATATATATATATATATATATATATATATATATATATATATATATATATATATATATGTGTGTGTGTGTGTGTGTGTGTGTGTGTGTGTGTGTGTGCGTACGTATGGATGGATGGATGGATGGATGGATGAGCAAGATTTAACGGCACATCAACATAATCATGGTTATATAATGCCAAGTAAGTTTATCTATCAAAAAAATTGCAGACATAGCAAAAATAGGACCAAAAAGGATTAATTGATTAAAATACAAAATCAAACTTGTTATATACAACACATTCTTTAGTAAAGCCAAAGACATATTTAGATGGGGCTTTATCACTGGACCATGATAAAATAGTCGCCTCCTATAGTCAACGATAAAACATAATTACTTGTGAGTTTATGTGGATTTCGTGAATTATTTTGGTGTAATTAAATAAGAATCATTGATTTACTTAATCATCAATACAAGAGAATAAATAGAACTATATGGAATTCTAAGTTTCAGCTTTGATGATTGAAATATATCGAAATAATAACGTTCCATTTAATTTTTGCCATGATATGCCTTTAACCAGTTTTTCTAGCGCAACATTTTGTTATTGTGGAACATTATATACATATATAACGTAGATACAGTTAGGGTGTATTAAAAAGAAAGGAGAATAAAACATCTGTCAATTATAAGGAGGCAGTTTTATTTCAGTGACTGTATTTCTCTCTCTCTCTCTCTCTCTCTCTCTCTCTCTCTCTCTCTCTATATATATATATATATATATATATATATATATATATATATATATATATATATATATATATATATATATATATATATATATATATATATATATATATAAAGCTTTAAACTTTTGGAAAGTATTCACTTTGTTCTGAGAATGGTGTAAAATTCCATTCAAGTATCGAAAAGAAGCAGAAAAAAACAGGCAAGATAATATATACTTTTGAAGGAATTAATAACCACTTTCAATGTAAAGACAAACCTTTCTAACGAAATGCGATTTCTTCAAACGGTTAGGAAACAATATTATAAATGCGAAAAATCGTACATCGCAAAAATGATAACCAACACGAAACTATTAATTAGAATGCGATATCCTTAAGAAAAAATTCTTATTTCTTATTTGAAATAAAAACCTACCAATTCATTAAAAAAATGAAGTTATTATGGCAGATCATTATGTGAAATATATCAAATGTATAATTGCCACTTTCGTTTTATGTGGGTCAAAATTTCGAATTTGTTATAGCTCCATTATTGCATTCGCCTACACCCCTTCCCGTGTAGACATGGACCAATTGCAAAAATGTCTGTCAAAATGGTGTTTTAACAAAGTAAATAATTGAAAGTGATAATTTCTTAACATATTCTCTGTCTGTCTGTCTGTTCTGTCTGTCTGTTTGTCTCTCTTACTCTCTCGCATACACACACATACACACATACAGCGGCATCCATTCACACATACACGTACGAAGATTTTCAAATTATTCCCAGCAGTCACTTGAAATCTTTGCCCTTATACACGAATAAATGTGCTGGAATTCTCGATGACATGATCTTGAGCCCAATTTTGAGACATTATGTACATTTTTGCGAAAAGGTTTGCAAATGGCGTTTTGTTTGGCTGTACAAGGAGGTTCTTTAAGTCACACATTAAGATACAAACATTTTATTGTAAATTTTAAAAGAACCTCTGCTATTGAATTTCGATTATACATTTGCATCAGAAGGAGTGCTTGAATTCAAATTTGCCGTGGCACTGAGATTAGATGTCTGAATAATTTTTTGGAGAAAAGAAAACCCACTTACAGAATTCATATCAAGCGTTGGGAGAATTTAAAGACTGAATTCACTCTCGGTGATTTGATCTTTAAAACTTGTCTAATACAGAAACAAACATGAATGATCATGACATAAACAGTCTCTATTCTATGCTGTAATTTAATTAGGCACGAATCTCACAGACAAGGTATTTTACAAACACAAAAGAAATCCCTAAAGTCAGTTTTGAAGAGACAAGCTTTCAACGTATTTTGATCTTTTTCTGTCGAGAAAAGCAAGGGAATGCTATTAAAAGGGCGATGAATCTAGTGTCTAGTACAAGCGAAAACCTGACAGAATCCCTCATTAAAATCCAATCCAGATTAAGGCTGGCTTGAAAGACTCGACGAGACGACAAAGAAATAATCAACATCAAGATCTCAAGGGAGCAAGTCATATTATACAATACTATATGCATCAGGCAGGAGCACAAAGGGTATCTCTTGTTCTTCCATGACCACACTCTTCTTTTCTTCAGATGTTTTTTTTTTTTGAAAAATAGATATCAATACGTAAAACTAGGTAAAACTTTCCTGAACAATATCATCTATAACCCCGGTTCACATTTCAGAAAGCCCTCTCTCTACTCCAGTTCCCTCTGCAAACATTGGTTCTAATAAGAACATTTAGTGCTGGCTGGCTGGCTGGTTGTTTTGGGGTTTAACGCCATTTCTCAGAACAAGATAGGCCGCATATGGAGGTCAGTATAACTGGTAGAAGAAGAACCCGGGAAAACTCCGGTAAAAACTACGGACACACGGGAAGCTACTGCAAGCTTTCTCACATACCCTCATTGGCCAAGCCCGACACTCGAACCCATGCGGGCAGCGGTGAGGTGGCAGTCATCAGTAAAGGTGAACACTTTAGACAACTCGGCCATCCGGGGCCCGGACGTTTAGTACTGTAAGTCTTTGTTATACTGACAAACCGCTATCGAACGGAACATGTAGCGTGATGTAATGAACGTAATGGCGGTACACATATAAAAAAGACTACAACAGAAACATTAGTCACTTACACCAGGCGACATCAAAGGCTCAAAACGGGGCATAAAGGTGTGCTTGAGGTCTGAATTGCCCAGTGGTAGCGCACAGGTAATGCATCTCAGAGATTCTGGGTTCAATTCCTTGACACAGCAAGTTTATAGATTTCGGCTTCCCAAAACCGGTTGTTCCCTCTAGTGGTCATGGTTTTACCCACTTCAAAGTTATCCCAAACCGAGATACCGAGTCGTCAAATATGCAGAGCTGATTTAAATGAGTGTTCATTTAATAAAAACAATTACGAAACGAGTTTAATAATATTATATCCCACGAGCTATTGACAGTGAATGATATATTGGATGATTCAACGTGTTTCATAAATTTGGTGTCAAAGAAACGCGAGTAGTATTATTTCCCCTATACTACTAACGCGAACTTGTGTTTATCACCTGTTTTATGACTATTTCTTTTTTCTCTGACGTTACTACGTGGTGTTGCTGAATGGCATTTGTGACATACAACCTTGATATGACGTCAGAACGATAATAAAGGTTATTATCATCAAAGTATGTATAGCTTTCCTATAGTATGTGCAGTTTCATATTTTTGATATTACCACACGTTAAAATATCACTTTATGTTATTCTGATTGGTCCAAATAATGCGGTAAAATTATTGTGCAGTATCCTCTTTACTGATTGGCTGGGATCGTGGGAAAACGTTTTTAACCCCGCCTTCTTGAATGTTTGGTACGGAATGAACATTTTTTGCAGACATTTTTGAACTCGACTCGCGAAAGGAAATTGAGGAAAAATTACCTCCGCTGTATGAATTTGGATATGTTACCCTACAGGGGTTTGTTATGTCATGTATAACAATATCATAATGAGAAACATGGCTTAAAACTACAAGACAAGAACAGCAATAAGAAGCAAAACTAAGGGCATTGCTTATTTGATGGCGGGGTGGGGAGAGGGAGCGGTATATATGTAACATGGATATAGAATCCACCGTATATACAAGCGTGGTTTAAATGTTAACTTACATAAGTAAATAAACTCACCTTTCTCCACAGAAGAATTTGGACAGAAATGGGTCTCTTAACTGACATAACTTTATCCAACCACAGCATCTTTGCGCAGTGTATATGGGATGCAAATCCGACTCAAAAAGAAATTTGTTTACGTATTCTGTACAGTCTAGTCTATTGTTCCAGTCAAATACTGTAAATATCCGGTCACAAATGCGTTGCAGTAAATATGGGAATTTCTGCATCCAGTAATCATATTTCACATAAAAATCGCAAAAATGTAACGTTTAGTGGGGCCCCGAGTGGCCGAGTGGTCTAAAGCGCTCACCGTTACGGATCACTGCCATCTCACCTCTGTCTGCGTGAGTTCGAGTCTCGGATTCGGCCAATGTGGTTATGTGAGAAAGCTTGCCAGTAGCTTCTCGTGGGTCGGTGGTTCTTTCCGGGGGTTTCCCGGGTTCTTCCTCCACCATTTATACTGGCCGCCATGTATAGCCTATCTTGTGCTGAAAAATGGCGTTAAACCATACAGCAACAACAGTTCTGCAAGTGACATTTTAGGGTAAACATGTACTCTAGGCCTACTGTTACCGTATCAATGTGGCATCACATCGTATTAATCATTCTCTTTTGAAAAATGATTTTGTCGTCATAAAATGTTCTGTTTATTCGGATGGAAGCTTTTTCTTTGATTTATAGTTTCTAAAAATGTACAATCTACTTTTACTAGTTAACTTTGTTTGGGACTATATTTTATGCACAATTTCTGTCATAATGAACGAAATTATTTGTTCTTCTTTCTATCTAAATAATTTCCACTGAAATAAAAACTACGTGATGAAAAGAATCTCAAATGGGTAATGATTTAATATTAAATTTATGAAACTCGTTGAATAATGTCCAGCTTTTGTGAGCCTTGGCGAGCAAAAGCTGTACAATTCAACTCGTTTCATAAATTCAATATTAAATCGTTATCCATTTGAGATCCTCTATATATGTGATAAATATAGGTGCCATATTAGGAGATTGGGTCACTGAAATACTGTTCAATATACTTTTGACCGTGCAATTTTAATTGTTACATCAAATTATCAAGATACACAAGATTATGGAAATCATTATATTTATATAAAAATATTTTCTGTCATACATTTTACATATCAGGATGACCGGGAAATGGGTGGAACATTATTTCAGTTGGGGGTTATTATAAGGCCATTTGACGTCATTGAGAATTATTTATGGTATCTGGTTGTAATGAATAGGAATACAGTCCATGGATACACGCCGGAAATCTATATGTGGCTCCATGATGCCCGAAGCCTCACAAACCGTCCCTATTAATAAACATTTTATCTGATAATGACACTACTATACATCAACAATGCAAGCAGTCTTGTAAGTCGAAGATAATAAGCTGCACGTGCTGATATAAACACAGGTGTGGTTGTCAGGAAAAGTCACAAGCTTGCCGATATTTAAAACTTAATTGGAAAAGTAAACTGTCAAACGCAGGTGCAAAGGAAAACATTGATATAAAGAAACTGCACAGACAATACGTACGCCGTAGTTAGCATTTAACTGATCCTTTAGCACTCTTTGACCGAGATTGTGCAATATTTTTCATTGCAATTGTTCGATTTTGTGTTTCAAGAACACATTGGACAACGTGAAAAGGAAATATTTTCCCCGTAACACGACCGTGATTTACACAGCAACAGTTGGCATGGCAGAAAGTTAAACATCTAGATTTTAGTAATGACCAGAATGTTTATCTCTAATTATTCATAAACGTGTGTTTTCAAAGAAGACTTCCCGATCCAGTCTTTGCAACGCCATGCGAAGTTAAAATCCGTCAAATTTAGACATGGTCTTCAACTGTTATCTGATGGATTAATCGGTAAGACGATAAAACCTGTGGTCGTTATAGTGAGTAATCGCTATCGCAGTATGGCCGCAATTAACATTTCCTTTCCAATAGCTTTGTTTCTGAACACATGATAAGAAAGCAATAAGTTTATCTTCAAATGTTAAGAGTTATTCGTAAATTCAATCATATGTACTTGATGCAACAATTTAAATTCATTTATTGAGGAAGCTCTGTTGCATCATGACTGCGACTGACATTTGTGCCCCCCCCCCCCTAAAGATAGGGACCCTTAAACCAATGCACTAGAAGGAAAGATATACGCTTCAAACGGTTGTTAGCTACCTGAGTGTATAAACACTTCCTTCAACTTTCGCTTGCGATTTCCCTTTAGTAAATTATGATGGATACAGTATAGTGCCCAACACTGAGCAAGAGCACTATACCTCACCTCTTCAATCAACAAGAAAGAGATCATGTTCTTGGCGAATCGGCGTGTGACAGTAATGTCCGTTCAAAAAGGTGTCATGACCCGGCCATCACCAGGCATGTTATCTGACGGTCAAAAAGCACTTTCCTTTAATAATGTCGTCATCCAATCAGAACTCAATACTTTATCATGTGATATACTCACAAACCGTAGGAACAGTGTTATGAAATGAATTTTCTCGTGACATTTTAAGAATGAATTTGGCTGGTACTTTTACACATTGTTAGAGACTTCTCTTTGTCATGTCCAACGTAATGGCTGGCCTTCTTTTATTGACAGAAAGGAGACAGGAACGTGATAGAAAGCTAGATCCTACTTTTCGGAGGCGTCACTCCTAGCTGTGTCGATATCGTCTCACATCATTGGCGAACGCAGTGAGGTACGGAATCAAATATAAGAAAGGTGAACTCTCATCATGAAGTCTACCGGAAAGAACTGTATTGAAATGATAAGAAATAAAATTCCAGATATATAAAAATGCATCTGCATACGTTTTACATTTTAGATATGAATATGACATTCAAAATGATTATCTTCTTTCAAGCTTACCAACTTTATACAATTCTACAATGTGTGTGTGCGTGTGTGTGTGTGTTTGTGATAATGACTATTTTAACGTAGCTTTAACAATTTTTCATGTCATACCGCTACGATTTCTGCAATGTGGCAGGCAATAGTGATGTCTAGCACTGGATTATCATGCCGCAGACATGTATCATGATGTTCCACCCAATCTCATTATCCTGACACCAGGACGAACAGTCCTAACACTAACCTCTTAATGGTGAGCGCCTAGTGAGGCAGCTGTTAGTATCATTTTTGTAAGTCTTATGTATGATTCGGCCGGGATTAGAACCCGAGACCTTCCGCATCCAAGGTGGACGCTTTAACTACCAGGCCACCGGAGAGGTCTTGGAATATACTTAGCATAAGTTATTATTATTTCCTGTAACTTTGAAGCAGTTTGTTCCTAAATTGTTTTTTTTTTTTTTTGCAAGCATGATGTTGGTAGAGAAATCGTTTACTTTATATACAAAAAATCAATATTAAGATTATAAATAAATATAACTTGATAATAAATATAACTTGATAATAAATATAACTTGATAATAAATATAACTTGATAATAAATGTAACTTCCTAATAAATATAACTTCATGATAAAAAGAACTTCATAATAAATATAACTTCATAATAAATCTAACTTCATAATAAATATAACTTCGTAATAAATATAACTTCATAATAAATCTAACTTCATAATAAATATAACTTCATAAAAAATACAACTTCATAATAAATGTAACTTTCCAATGTACGATTTTCGAATACGTCGAACTAGAATTGAACTGTTACCACAATACATCAAACCTAACATTAAAACATTCAAATCCTTCTATTGGTACTTTAAAGAAAATCTTATATATAAAAAGTGTAGTTTCTTACCTGTAAGAAAGGTGAATTCTCATTATGAAGTCTAACGGAAAGAATTATTGCTGCTTATATGTGATTTGGAGAGCATAATTCGATACCTAGAAAGGGTATCTCCTTGGTACTCCGGTCTCCTTAGGATTCCCTGACTGTGCACTTTTTCAGTTTACTTATGACTTCGGAGTTCGTAACCTTCCTGATACCTGTTCTTGATGTTTACCGGTGTCATTACAGAAAAATTTGCTGTACCAGAGTTTTCCATGAAATATATGTACTAAACTGATATTATCAGTAGAAAGGAATTATCTGATGTGGCATCTATCTTACATCCGTACTGAATTCGCTAAGTTATAATATAGGATGAGTTATGATACACTTATGCAATGCAAATAATTTTACAATTCTTACATAGGAAACACAGTCTTTGTTGAAATACTACATATTTAAATTACAAGAAGAAAACAATGTTTATAATACAAGTTGTTAAACAAAATTCATTCACGAGAGATGTACTCTTTAGATACTTGAAAGAAATCGACACCTATTAAAAATCAGTTGAAACATATTTCTCACTTACAAACTTAATTCCTCTTCTTGGCATCCGTACGTCTACGGGAGACGATAGTGTAGCTACAGAGTAAGGTTTCATTTCTCCTTTTTTCTAGCTTGCTTTATGTTTCTGTCTTCCTCGGCTGACAGCTAGGCACCAGGGGGAACGAACATCGTTGACATTGATGTTGGCCGTCTTCATGTCCTTCTTGCAAACATCTTTTTTGCGCAGACTACGTCGTCCAGTCGGTCGTGCATCTTCTACTTACTCCCCATATAACAGGTCCTTGGGAATGCGACCTGGGTCCATTCTCTTGACATGGCCGAGCCAGCGAAGGTGCCTTTCGCTGAGAATGGAAAACATGCTTTTCATGTTGGCGCGTTCTAGAATCTCGTGTCTCGCATAGGTGGTCCATGTTTCGCTGCTGTAGAGGAGTGAGCTGAGCACGCAGGCTTGGTCTTGTCGGTGAGGTTGGGGTTGTTCCAGACCCTCTGGTTAAGTGTGGCCATCATAGCTGCTACCTTGGCAACCCTGCCGTTCACCTCAGAATCAATGGAGAGTGAGCTTGAGATGTTGGACCCGAGGTATGTGAAGTTCGCAACAATTTCCAAGTTGTACCCATCGATGGTGACGGAGGGAGGGGAGTATGCGTCCTGCGTCATTACGTTCGTTTTCTTCAAACTGATGGTCAGTCCAAATTCCTTACAGGCGTGGGAGAGGCGGCATCTCAGCTGCTGAAGTCCATCAACCGTGTGTGATGTCAAGGCTGCATCGTCGGCGAAGAGCAATTCACGTATGAGTACCTCTGTGACTTTAGTCTTAGCACGGAGACGGGCGATGTTAAACAGCTTTCCGTCAGTCCTGGTATGGATGTACACTCCCTAGCTGCATTCCTTGAAGGCGTACTGGAGAAGCATGGATAAGAAGATGGCGAAGAGCGTTGGTGCAAGGACACAGTCTTGTTTGACTCCGCTGAAGACTAGGAAGGCCTTAGATGTTGCGCCATTGAAGCACACTGTGCTGTGCATCTGTTCGTGGAACGACCTGATGATAGCAAGCGTTCGTGGGGTGGGGGTGGGGGTGGGGGCAGCCGATCTTCTTCAGGAGTTGGAAGAGTCCATTTCGACTGACCAGGTCAAACGCCTTTGTCACGTCTATGAAGGCAATGTAGAGGGGCATCTGCTGCTCGCGACACTTCTCCTGCAGCTGGCGTAGTGGGAAGATCATGTCTACAATTGTCCTGCCGGCTCAAAAGCCACATTGGGTAGACGCGGGAGGCTAGGAACTGCAAGCGCGCCAATGCAACACGGGTGAAAGCCTTTCCGACGATGCTGAGGAGGGAGATGCCCAGTAGTTGTTGCAGTCGCTACGGACTCCTTTGTTCTTGTACAAAGTGACGATGTTGGTATTACAAACTTAATACTCCACGCCATACTCACCCAACTGTTCCGGATCGTGACCCAAGTCAATAACAAAAAAAGATATACATATATTAGGAGTGATTCTTTTTTAACCGCCTGTATCGAGCTAAAACCAAGTTTACAAAAGTAAAATGTCACTCTGCTATTTTTGTGTAATTAAACTGGACCTACTGTCAGGGACCACATGGGAGGGGTAAACAATTACACCCCTCTCGAAGATGATTACCATGTGGGCAACTTCCAAGCTGGGTAAATTTTCATCTGGCGGTTTGGAACGAAATATAATTACATACAAATGGAAGGAAGGACAAAAGGAAGAAAAATGTATACTTTTAAACATCTGGATCATTACAATTGTATTAGTTCTATAAATAGAATACATTAATTTCTGGATTTTTTTAGAAGTTTCTTGCTAAACACAAGAGCAGCTGATCCAATTCACTGAATAAGTTGCTTTCTGTAAAGAAACATTAAATGTAGCCTACTACAAGATTCAGAACTTTTAGTTTGATTAATTAGTTAATATAATATAGTCATAAGTCAATACTTAATAAGCGGAATACCACTATAAGTCTTTTTATATCTGGCATCTCTTAAAATGTGTCTCTTATTGATTTTTAAATATGTTATTTCGTACAGATTTAGAAATATTTATCGCAGATATTGGCAGGATGTCTCAATTTTACGTCTTCTCCACTAATGTTTCGTTCCACGGCACTGAACGACCAACGCTCAATTCAATTTTGCAAGATTGCGAAGAGCTACTAATGTCAGAACTTAAAAGCCACTCGATACGAGTAACGGGTCCCAAATCGACCACCAAAAACAACTTATCTGCAAAAATACTTAATGAAGCCAAGACTTTATTGCCAGATGGAAAAGGTCAATAATCTTAGATTATAACTCATTATGAAGCAGACCGGAAGAAACCATTTGATTATGACAGAAAATATAAAAGGAAATTCAATGTATGTCGTATTATCAAGGACGTTGTGAGATATTTGACCAAGGTCAAATATTCATAGAATCAATGTTCTTCCCTTTTATTAAGTTACGGGAGTAATTACACCTAAATGTGATTGTTTATGTATTAAATATAATTTGTAAATCGACAGTTCTATTGAAAACCTGTTTGAACTAACTAGGTCCGATGGCGGTATAGACTTTCTAGTATTCAAACAAATATAAGTGCAGCATGGCAAGCATTTGTTGTTAAATAAAAAGATGGAAATAATTCCGCTCGTGCAGACTGAAAAGGCCCAAAGAAACCTAAATTGTCTGAATTGAACACTAATGCAAATGGTGAAACCTTTTGAGTCATGCATTTTCAATGAAAGTTCTAAACTCGGATGTTCTAAATCATTAAATCTTGTTGTAAAATCAACGTTAGAAAATGTGGTTCATTTCGGAGCATTCAAAGATTGGAGTCAAGTATCATGACCATGGATCTGCCTCGGTAGCCGACACTGTCTGGTCTGGGCAGGAATCAACCCATCACCCTTCTGGTTTCGAATTCGGCACGTTAACTGTATCACCTCATATTAATACCATAAAACAAACAAGAATCAATTTTCTTTCTGTTTCAGGTAAAGATGGCCTCTTCAATGCAAGTGTCTCAGCTGATTTGTGCTGTCCTATTTCTGTTAATGAACTTCGAATGTGTCAGCTTACAAAAGGCGGACATTGAGAATGACATTAATTTCAGGTGGGTTATACAACTTAATTTCTTTAGTACTCAGTTTCAAAAGAAAGTGTTTTATATTTACAATTGTTTATGCACACAGTCATCAATATATGTCTGAAGAGACTGAGAGATATGTGGCACTGTGTGCAGGAACGTCATTTCAGCTTTTTTTCGGGAGTGGGGGGGGGACAAAACTTGATGGGGGGGGGGAGAAACTTGATGGGCTTGTTAATTTTCGTATATAGGCAACATCAATTTTACATTTTACAGCACATACAAATTCGGAGGGGGGGGGGGGCAAATGCATCCTGCCCTCCCCACCAAATGACGTCCCTGGTTGTGTACATAAGCACAAAAAATTCATCTCATTTGTGTTCGTTCTATATGTTGCGTTTATACAAAATAATAATTGAAGTTCATATGCACGCATACAATATAATGTTTGGATGCAACTCACAATCACTCATACATGCTATATATATATATATATATATATATATATATATATATATATATATATATATATATATATATATATATATATATATATATATATATATATATATATATCTCAAACTGAAAATTCGATGACAATTGAAAACTTGGTTTTGATTTTATAAATGATTCTGAAACTTTGAGCATAAAATAGCGTTCCCTTTCTAGCATCGATTACTCTTAATCTATTTTCATTCTTTCTCATATAACTTTTGATGTACATTAGGTTTCATGACATCGTTACATGAATATTGTATACTACCATTCTTCTCTTTTATCAAAAACATATGAGTTTATATGAATTTGTATTACATTCTTTTTTTATACTATCATCATCCTTGTCCTGCACAAAACCAATAGAGTTAAAATACTACCCAATGTTTTGTGAGACAATACTTTCCAGAGAGTAATGTGTTTGAAAATCAATACTTTTTCACAACAAAAGAAATCCCCAGACGTACAGAATCATATACAATATAGTAAGATTGAAGAAAATTTGATTTATTAAAATATATGTGTATAAAATTTGTTTAAAGAAATATGGTACAAAATTAATATAAGCTTTACCTCTGCATAACGTGCAGGACATGCATACCGTATTTACCTGAGTAAGATTATTAATCTATCAGATTTGTCAGTTATTTTTTTTACAATAAAAAATTCAAACTAAAAACCATTAATCTCTATGCCATTGTATTAGTCAACGACGGATGTGAATGTACACTGCATTACATTTAAAGTACTAACGGTACAAGATCAAGATCAAATGCTGAAAGTTTACCATAATAATGCAATTCTCAATTTTTGCCAATAAATAGGACAATTTCAGGTATGCGTGCGTACTAATTTGAGATAGGAATAAGTCGTTGTATTATGTGTTTGGGTAGTATTTTGATATGCATGGCGTGAATTATTGATCTACGGCCTGGAAAGTACCGATCTACGGCTTGGAAAGCCTTACTGATAGATGATGCAAATATACTTATGGGTGATGGGAACGTGAAGCAAGAAAAATCTGTGTAAGTGCGGAATGCAGTTTCGTGAAGGCGATGTTGTCAGTTGATTAGAGGACAATTATTGTGGTATTTGCTCGTATCAGAACTCTTCAGCTGAAAAACGAACATTGTCTCGAGGGTCTTGGAAATAATAGAAACATCAACATCAAGCCAGACTCATGCACCTGTTGTTTGATTCCCGCGGTAGTGAGACATATTGCGTTTTACGGTACATATATGTGACAAAACTTTTACCTAATTTGGAAATGTTGACATCTTAGGGCACGAAGCAAACGGGTCCATTTGTGCCGCACAGGAATTCTACCGATTTTGAATCATCTGGCAACAAAGGGTGGTATCTCTCAATCTATAAGCGATATAATGTCATTTTTCCTTTAATTCATCCTTCAATAATGTTGATAAATGCAAGGGATTATAGTCAGAAAAACCATTATGTACTTATTCCATCTCATCTGCCACTGCCAACATGCTACTGAAACGCCGGACAGTTGGCATAAATAATAAAAATGAACAGTATAGAACCAGTACACCGTACTAATTAGGGTGCACATGTCCGCACACGTATGCACACAAAGATAAGGACAAAATGCCCTCATGATTTCATGTTGAGCTTACCGTGCTGTATTGAACTGCTTTTACGACATATTGGTTCAAATACAGCCTTAGAATGAGGTTCAACTAGTATAGTTTTAAATGCATATTTGCTCAAAAACATGCAAGCCCGGTACCGTTTTGAGTTACCTACCTGACCCAGTCATGCAATCTAGTTTCACTACTTCTAATCTTCAGTGCATCACTTCCAGGAAGGATGTGTGAAGAATCATGGTCTTTCTTTTGTGCACACCTGTCATCAGTTCACAACCAATTCAATGTTTGCTGTTTAGTACGATTTGCACGACATCGTACCAATTCGCTCGTACATACATATATACATACATACATACATACATACATACATACATACACAAAATATTGGAGGGCTGAGTTGGCTGGGATGTTAGTGAGCCGGACTCACTACCTAAAGGGTGCGGGTTCGAACAGTACCATCGAACCAGCTAGGGTCATCTACCGTGGAGTGTCCCTAGGAAAGACAATTTACTCTAGCTGCCTCTGCATTAAATAACCTTCTTGTGTTGTCGTGCGATATAGAATCAAACCAGTACAAACCAAACATGCCCGCTTTTGTTAATTCACCCAATTTCGAATAATTGTCAGAGTACAAAAGTAACATTTGAGCCAGCGAATTAAATGACTTTTTACCAAATGTACACATTATTGCCCGATTACTCGCACCAACTGATTTCAATAGGATGCAAATTGCTATTTCTCTGATTTATGGCCGTATCAAATTTGCACATATTTTCGAACATAACAGTTATAGCACCCGCACAAAGAAGCGAGAAAAACAGACAAATGAATCTCTAGTTAAATACTCAAAGGGCGGATACCTTTACAGATAATTGGTACTAGAACCAGAGTAGTCTAGTGAAAGCAGACGAATTTCTTTCATATTAAAATAAATCTTGATGATAAATGTGCGTTCGGCACAATGTTTCCATCCACCTGTACTTAATACCATTACCAATGATTTTTCGATAAAATTTATTGTGAAAACTTTAGAATAAATTTACTTTTAAAAGTAAAACATGAAATTCAATAGAGTAAACAGTGCACTAATTATAAACGATTATTTAATTTCAGATATTTCCAAGAATTCGACAAGTCTAGAAGCGGACTAAAATCTATGCGAGACACGGTCAGCAGTTTAGATAAAGACCTAGAGACATATCAGTAAGTAATTTCCAAGGTGATCAGTGGCTGGTCGGTCTTGTAAGATGAGTCGTTATCCAAAGCACTAGCCTTGGAAATATATATGCATATATCTGTATGCGTATGTATGCACATCACGCCCAAATATAAAATATTTAATTAAACAATTAGTTAACTAAGCAGATAAATTAAATCACATTGTGAAACACTCAAAAGAAAAGAGAACAGACAGGTGTCTGGGAATTAATGAATTTTGTCTTTATATATGACAATATAGTGGTTTTATAACTAGAATTTATCATCTTGCTTTGATTGAATGTTGGTATCAGTAGGACTTCAAAACAAAACACGAATTCCTTTACGTAAGTGTATGCATACATGATCTCCGTGAAAGAAATTTCTTAATTTATAATTTACTTTCAAACTTTCTCATATATGTTATGAGAGAATAAAAACATCTCTTTCAGAGATGTCTCAAGCTTGATAATTTCTTGCATATACCTGTATGTTTGTCTAATTTTTATGACCTCGTCTTTAAGAGAAGAATATTTGGGCACAACGCCGTGTCTGTCCCTCTTTCCATTCATTGTTCCATTTCCGAACGATGACTTCAGTTCTTACGTACCTACCATTACCAAATTCTATCTGAGGAAAGAATAAAGATCACCAATTTGAAGGTCACAATGTCAAAGGTTAGGGTCATTAGTTCTACATTATAAATATAGATTTAACTTTACCGATAGCTTGCACCTGTGGTAAGAAAGAAGCGTACGGATTTGGGGCTAAAAGGATCAAAGGTCAAGGTCAGTGTGACTGAAAGAAGAAAATAGATTTGTTTGCATACATTTTTTAATTGTTGATCACATACCTTGAGAAAAATGTGTTGAGGGCTTGCACTTCAGATATAGAAGAGGTTTGTTTTGAGGGGTTATAAGTTCAGACGTCAAGGTCATTGGACTCAAAGAAAATCTTTTTTTTCTTCTTCAGAATAACTTCTGGTTCTAGAGTAAAGTCCTTGACAAAGCGTCGCAGGTGTCTTTTCTGCATAGGGAGTCTAAACCATGGTCACCTGGAATCTCCGTTATAAAATAATTTTCTGAGCGTTGTTAGTCACTAATCGTACTCGATGTGTATGAACGCGTCACTTGAAATGGCCACTACAGCCTTGAATAAGATTTGGAAAGGAATGGTTTAAATTTTAGTGACGTAAGAAACCGCGTCAGCCATAGCCCTCAACAGTTTTAATATAGATAAACATACAGATTGACATATCCTAGAAAGTAAATCTTTTCCCCCGAAGGAACGGCATAAAATATAAAGTAGTTCCAGCGCCCTTTCATGTTGGTGCATACAAGCAAGTTGTGACAACTTAGCATGAGCGGACAATTCAGCGTAGTACAATTTTCCAGAACATGCATTTCTGGAAATTTTGCGCGCGTTTAATATTCTAGATTTTGGCACTTTGTGAGACACACTACTGTATAGATTTTAACGAGGTTAAAGTTTTGCTATCTCCCACTTGAGCGTGAAAAGTCGCGAAAATAAGAACCTGTAACGTGCGAGTGGCAAACGTTACAGATACTCCCTTCAACAATAACACCTTCTCTGCAAGTCGCTAAAAAAGTGTTCCGTGAACATTGATTTTAGAGAAATAATAACAGCTTGCAAGTCCTACTAGGTAACAAAATGGCGCTCCATATAGATTATGTATGCTTGTTGTAAATTGTTTCTTATCGGGATATAATAAATGAAACGTGCTGTCTTAGAACCTGTAATGACATAGAATGTATGATGAAGAATGTTTTCAAACCATATCATGAACAAATACGATACAATGTATCAAGCTGCTAATCACGTACTAAATATTTTCTTAATTTATTTTATGTACATATTGCAAAATTTTAACTTCTTTAGGATTTTGTTTAATTCTGTCTTGTTGTACTTACTGTTTACTTTTCCTTTATCTTAATAAATTTTGTAAACTCCTTTCTGCAGAAAGAGGACATGTGCTCTCGGCATTAACAGTCATCACTGCTCCCTTGCTAGTCTTGACAGCGTCATGCAGTCAAGCGAATGGCTGAAAAGCGGATTTAGCCCCGGAAAGAGGTCAGCCGAACTTGCACAGGATCCAGTCTTTGTTGAGAAAGTCGAAAGGTGAGAGAGAGAGAGAGAGAGAGAGAGAGAGAGTCTCTTCATGTAATTGTGAAGGTAGGAAAGGAAAGAGAGATGTAACCTACCTAGTTAACATACCAATCTACCCGACAAGTTACATGTTACCTACAAAACAAAATGCTTCCTGACTGGTTACATGTTACTTACAGAATAAATTACCAATCTTCCCAAAGGAATGCACTTCCCTGGTACTTAAATGTTAGTTTAAAATTGTGTTTGATTGTTCTTTGATATCTGTAGATCAAAACTGTATAGGAATTTATTCATTTTTCACTGTTATTTTTTAGTCTGCTTTTAATCTAAATTGAAATTGCTCTCCAAATGACGCATTTGGACAATACCGTTGTCTTCACAGGCTGTCTGGCATAAGGTTCTACCTCGTTGTGAAATGTCATTAGCATCATCATTGCGTTGTGCAATATGAACACTTGGTGCTACCTCGTGAGTTATTTTAGAGGACCGGGTAATGTTGAAAACATCTATTCAGCAAAGCAATGCTTCTAAACTCTCTTGGCTTCTCAATTAACTATGGAGTTTGTTAATTGGATTTGCGACGGACGCCCGACTGTTTCGTTTGCTACGTCAAAGGGAATCCGGCTTGCAATCAGCGGCTAAAGAATTTAGGTAAACAAAACGAGAAGCAAAGATTTTATTTGGGCCAAATAAGCATGCTATCTTTTAAACACATTCACTTTTATTTGAGGGAAGGAAATATTCCGATTAAGATGACATTAAAGGCAGAGGGAAATCTGCACCTTATCATCCCGCAGGATAAACTGATATTTCAGTGGTCGAACACGTTTTAAATTAAATCAATCGTCATCCTCGACAGTCGAATCTACATGAAAAACTAATCAATTCTCTGTCCAGATTGAAATTATAGAATGATGATAAACGTTTCCAGTATGATTAGATGCCTATTGTTAATCTTGCATTGCATGTTGTTGTTTTGAAGGAAGGTTAACAGGTTCGAAAGGAGTAACAAGACCAATTAGAACTTAACCTGAACGTACTTGTCATGACATGAGCAATTCAAGTCCAAATTTTTCAAGTTCTTGGGCATTCTGGGAATAATGGAACCAGCTTCGCTTTTTGAAACATGCATTGAGCACGATACATACATACATACATACATACATACATACATACATACATACATACATACATATATATATATATAACAAAGTTCTTGGGTTTTGAACAATACAAAACGATAGTGAAGGTACGGACATTTTCCTTTAGCCATTTCATGTTGATCTATCTTTCTAACGATCCATCAATCCATTTATTGGCCCATCCACCATCCATCCATCCATACATACATACATACATACATACATACATCCGTCTGTCCACACATCCGTCTATACATACATACATACATCCATACATACATATGAACATACATCCATACATACATACATACATACATCCGTCTGTCCACACATCCGTCTATACATGCATGCATACATCCATACATACATATGAACATACATACATACATACATACATACATACATACATCCGTCTGTCCACACATCCGTCTATACATACATACATACATACATACATACATACATACATACATACATACATACATACATACACGCATGCATGCATGCATGCATACATACATACTGATCATGCCCAGTTCGCTATTGTCGCAAAAATTAAAACGTTTACCAGAGTAGGAAGGGAGATTTCTGACCAAATCATTACATTTGATTGCCAGGTTACTAACCAAATGCATAAATTTGATTGCCAGGTTACATAACCAAATTAATTTCTTTTGGGGCACCAGACAGATGCTCCCCCCATTTCCCCCCCAAAAATTAAAAAGTGTTTTTGTGCGTTCATGTATCTCTTATGGTGTTTGTTGGATGCTTTTATTCGAAATTAATTTTGAATTTATATTTAGTTAAACTAAAATTTATGATGAGGTATTTATTTCCCCAATGTATTCTAAAGGGTTGTTCATCCGATTCTGGCTTCAATTTCCAAGATCGGAATCCATTCCCTATGTATATTCAAGTGATCATTGCTAAGGATCTCCTATGTCCTTTGTATGCTATGTATATATTTGCTATATTGTTTGTGTGATACAGATTTGTATGTAAGGATAACAATAATAGCACAGTTTCACCCCAGTTGTCTTATCTTTAATAACTAATTTAAGAAAGAAAAGGGGTGGGGGATTTTTATTTTGCTGGAAGATTTTTTCCCATTTTCTTTTGTGGATTTTGAAATCGTATTTTGAATTTTGAATGGGAAACGGTTGCTTAGTAAAAAAAAAATAATGTTTTGATGTGTGCAATTTTTTTAAGACGTTTCCCATTTTCGCTAGAAGAAAACCATACATTTTTCCAAAGGCATAAAGGTTTCGTTTTAAATACGGAACCACACTATCTTTATTTCGTTATCGTGCTTCTCCCTGTAAAATGACTATCAACCTTCATTTGTATTTAATGATTTTCTTTTGGTGCCGATGTTTCCTTCAAATATCAAAATTTATCACCAATTCAAAATATATCCGAAGGTCGTGATGTTAAAGATTAAAACAAAATGGGTTGTTTGTTAGTATGTTAGCTAGAGGAAAAAAACTTGGGATTGTTATTCCTATTCACCCATATTTCTTTGCTTTGTCTGTCCATATCCTGGGGCTAGGTGTTTCCGGGACTCCTTTGTAGGCCTGTTCACTTCGCGCTCCGCCTTGTGACTTAGCCCTGCGGGGTCTGTGCTCCATAATTCTTCTAGTCCTCAGGTTCCCTGTCCCTCTAGGTAAACTGCCAAGAGAAAATCCACGGAAGGTTAGCATTTTAATAAGGATAGTGAGGTTTCCCCCTTAAAATACGTGATGTTAGTCAGTTATAAGCTCTGAAGGAACAATGTTTGAAAATAATTTACCAAAACTGCCTCTTGTATTGCTCTATATTTTGATGGGGTGAAAAGATGAGGTGGTGTTTCCAGCCCGCGCTCAGGCCGTTACATATCCCTATTGGGCTGTAAACCGAAACCACCTCCCCATTCTCCCCCCCCCCCATGTGATGTCCTGTAAACTCAGGTTACTTTCCTATATGTATAACCTTTCATTAGTAATCTTTATCAACCGAAATTAAACGGGAAACGATGGAACTCAGTCGGCGGGTGCAGTACCGGCGTTTCAGTTCAGCTGATTAATAAATGTACAGGCGTCAAACCAGTTAGATTCGGTCATTCTTTTCTAGCCAGTTGATTCACTTCGTTCGACATCAGCCATTGGCATATGTAGCTAGTCAATATAGTGGTTTGAACAAGTAACCTCTTGCGGGTGAAAATTTTATTGATGTCAACATGATCTGGCTCGAGAAAAAAAGCATGTGTATGTATATGCGTGAATTTTTAAATTGTAGAATGCGATGTGTGGAGTTCTCTACGGAGAACGCTATTATTGTTCACGTATTATGGTTCACAATTATCTTCCTAGATACAATTTCGTGAGCAATCTGATTAGCCCAGTTTCATATGCTAGCATCCAATCAGATTGCGGATCGGTAGATTCAAGTTTGGGTTATATAAATTTGAAAAGGATTGTTATGGAATGGAGCGGCTTGACTACTATTGGTTAGCAAAGATGGGACCGGTCCAGACTCACACCGTACTTTGTAATGCTTCCTTTTCTGTTGGTTTGAACCGTTATGTTACAATTCAAATTCATTTGCATGCACCAAGTGTTTATTATAAGTCAGACGATAATCAGTTTCTCAGCGGGTACAAAATTAGAGATGGCATTGTACATATATATATATATATATATATATATATATATATATATATATATATATATATATATATATATATATATATATATGCACACACACAGACACAAACATCATTAATTGTCCTCGGCAAATATAGACGAAGTCGTCAACTAGCATTTCTAAACAGATGTTCATGTTCTTATTTATTATTTCTTTTTACAACCGCTCCGGTGGCCTAGTGGTTAGAGCGTTCGCCTCGGATGCGGGAGGTCGTGGGTTCGATCCCCGGCCGAGTCATACCAAAGACTTACAAAAATGGTACTAACAGCTGTTTCGCTTGGCGCTCAGCATTAAGAGGTTAGTGTTAGGACTGGTCGGCCTGGTGTCAGGATAATGTGACTGGGTGGGACATCATGCTACATGTCTGCGGCATGATGCCCCAGTGCTAGACATCACTATCAACTGCCACATTGCAGATATCGTAGCGATATGACTGGAAAATTGTTAAAGCTACGTTAAAAATCCAAATCACATCACATTTCTTTTTACAACATGTATTCTATCATAAATGTTCATACGGCTTCATCTTAGCTCGTCAAAGGTTTCTCGAGGAGTCTGACACAAAAACATGGAGTTAAGATGAAGTCGACATGAAGAGCTTTCAAAATGGGACATAGAAGAATTCATGATAAATTATCAGTTCTTTAAATTAATAACGGCGGCCATTTGATCAATACGGACTATATCTTAGACCGTTATTAAGACTTAAATAAGGGCGAATCAAATTAACATTATATGAATTCGTTTTTATTCGCATTTTAAACGTTCCAGTTTGAGTGAATATTATTCTTTCTACAAATTTCAATTTTAGAAAATGAAAAAAAGCAGCAAAAGCATTTACTGTAAAGGACAATTTGCTAATGATTAAAATTGTACGTTTCTGCTAAACTGAACTTTAATCAAAAGGTACGCTAATTACCATTCATTTAATTGTACTCATCTGCAAGCCTAAAATCAAATGGTAAACGAAACCCATGTGATTAGAGTAATGTTAAAAGTAGAGCGAACCGTATCACACCTTTCATAAATCTGCTTACGCAAGTGAAAGTAGTTTATTTGTAAGGACACTAGAATCAATGTTCCCATCAGATGCTTTCTCATGATAATTTGGATCGGATGGCTACAGTTGTTAAACCTGTACATGAAGGCCACGCACGTCACGAGCAGACGACATATTTGAGCAGACGACCTTTGTATACGTGATATATGCATTAAATTATGTTCATATAGGTCTTTCTGTACCGCTTTAGATATATGGCCGCTGTAGCATGCGTAACTGTAAATCAAATCTCGGTATGCTTAAAGCTACAAAATGATAACAAATAAGGGTATCGTATACGAAATCTCGACCCAAAACACACGAGATTCAACAGACCTGTTAAAAATTATATCTTAGTCGCGTTTTGATTTAAATATAAAACGCACGATATGTTTCTTTTACAATATTATATTTAAATTCAATTGCTACATGCATGTCATAATTACCCAGTGTAATGCTTGGATATGCAGATATGCAGGCGCTAGGTGTAAGCAGGAAGGAAAACATTAACTTTTTCCTGAATAAATTTTGGAAATAAGTCCTCAGAGAGGCTGTTTATAATAGGTAATACCTAAATTACTCCATTCCTTTCTTCAGTTCAAAGACAACACGTTCCTGTCGGAATTACAAACTGATCACAAGCTGGCACTCTCGCTCGCAATACTATTTTCCATCACAAGTTGAAAACAGACAATTTCTTGCAGATAAACATGTTCATGTTTTTATTTAAGTTTTCAAGGGATTCTAAAAAAGAAGTTGAAAATATAGACATTTTAGGACATTAGCCAGCAAATCAATTAACGTTATTGTTAGCTTTTCATATTCTTGGACCAAACTTTAATGCAGACATATTTGAAGTGACAAATTTAAACGAGGCTAATCCTCGGGTCAAACGGTCTGTACATGCACGAGTGAACCTGCAACAGGAATATCATCGACCTTTACAGTAAAATCAGGAAACAATCCTCAGACGTTATTCGTCGACATTAAGAACAATATTCTGAACTATTTTTTGTACAAAGCAGCGAAAGGAGACACGATCACAACATTGTCGGTCTTTTCTGTTAGAAAATATGAACTGCACTCCGCCGAAGGCGAATTACCAAACTCATTAAATTGACGTGACTGCCTATGTTATTTCTCGACTTGACGGAAATGGCCGAGAGCCGTTTTGATCGGATACACCTGATTATCATGCAAATGCTACAGAAGATGTGCATACAGATGTAGCTTGTGTACCAAATGACGCCATGTGCACATTGCAAACCGTCCTAGCATTCATTGTTGCAGCGGGATTGAGGTGACTTATACTTGGATGAAATATGCCTAAGTTTGTGGAAGTTGCGCTAATTTAGTAGAGAGAGCAATGGACTAGTAATCCAAAGGTTATGGTTCGATATCAGACTAGTAATCCAAAGGTTATGGTTCGATATCAGACTAGTAATTCAAAGGTTATGGTTCGATATCAGACTAGTAATCCAAAGGTTATGGTTCGATATCAGACTAGTAACACTGGTCAACAGTGAAATCATTACTGACTTGAAAAGGCCCTAATCTGTAGTATTTTGGTGTGCCGAACACGAATATAACCGTGAAAAATTTGTATTGGCTCTCGTTTTGAAGATATTCATAAACCTCATTTTCTATGTTTCACTGTGTAAATTTCTCCAGTAGGACTGCAGCAACATCCGGAATAATGATGTAACATTGCGTAATACCATCATGCTCACATCATCCACAGTTGATTGCATCATTTTCTGATGCAATGCAATACTAATGCCATGCGGCTGCTGAAGTAAGTTGACGTCAGCAGTGTACTATACATGTGTAGGCCTATTATACTAATGCCAGGCGGCTGCTGAAGCTGACGTAAGCAGTGTACTATATAAAGCCCAATCAGATAGGTTCAGCATTTAAAATATTTTAGACGTTGTGCGAGACAGTTCAAGCTACTGTTACATAAAACTTATTATTTTATCCATTTACGTACAATAAAGAACAGTAATGCCTCGAAAGTGTGTTAATACCACGGACAATTTTTGCTATATTTGTGGGGAAGTGACATTTGCCAACCAGAAGAAAAGTATCAATTCTCAAGTGAAGAAGGCATATCATCTTTACTTCGGATGCAAGGTTGGTGACCAAGACAAGCCTTGGGCTCCGCATATATGCTGTGCTACATGTACAACACAGCTTTCACAGTGGTTGAATTGCAAAAGGTCATCAATGCCGTTTGCAGTCCCAATGGTGTGGAGAGAGCCAAGCAACCACCTAAATGACTGTTACTTCTGCTTGGTTCCTCCTCTTTCCGGCGGAATAACGAAGCGAAAGAAGTCGAGAATAGTCTACCCAAACATTCCGTCTGCATTGAGACCAGTTCCACATGGTGAGGGACTTCCTATTCCAGAACCTCCAGCAGAATATTCTCTTGATTCATCTGACGAAGACAAAGGTGAGTCGACCTGTTCTTCTCCTGGTCCATCAGCATGCAGTGATCCAGATTTTCACTGTGGTGCATCATCAACCCCACACAGAATAACACAGGAAGAACTAAATGACCTGATTCGTGATTTGGACTTATCAAAGAACAAGGCAGAATTGCTAGGATCAAGACTCCAACAATGGAATCTTCTAGAAAAAGATGTCACAATTACTGCATATCGAAAGCGCCACCAGCAATTGGAGCCTTTCTTCAGAAAGGAAAGTAATCTGATATTCTGTTCCGATATTGAGGGCATCATGAATGCTTTAAAAATCACTCATGACCCACAAGAATGGAGACTATTTGTGGACTCTTCGAAACTGAGTCTCAAGGCTGTGCTTTTGCACAATGGAAACATTCTTCCATCTATTCCAGTAGCGTATGCTGTCCACATGAAAGAGACATACGATAACTTAAGGCAGCTACTGAATTCCATTGAGTATAACAAGTACAGCTGGCACCTCTGTGGTGATTTGAAGGTAGTTGCCCTTTTAATGGGACTGCAGCAAGGATATACAAAATACATGTGTTTCTTATGCGAGTGGGATAGCCGAGCAAGGGAAATGCACTACATGAGGAAGGAATGGACTC
Organism: Sinohyriopsis cumingii; assembly: GCA_028554795.2. Classification (NCBI taxonomy): domain Eukaryota; kingdom Metazoa; phylum Mollusca; class Bivalvia; order Unionida; family Unionidae; genus Sinohyriopsis; species Sinohyriopsis cumingii. Next base: position 50,900,127 of record CM068836.1, read on the forward strand.
ACAGGCAGAATGTAGCCATTGGAGAGAAGAATATCCAACACCCAGCTCTGGTTGAGGCTCAGAAAATCTTGCTACCACCCCTTCACATCAAACTAGGTTTGATGAAGAACTTCGTGAAAGCCATTGACCGGACTTTGCCAGCATTCCGATACCTGCTTGAAAAATTCCCTCGACTCAGCGAAGCAAAGATTAAAGAGGGAGTTTTTGTGGGTCCTCAGATTCGAGAGCTTTTCAAAGATGACCGGTTCAACAACTTGCTGGAAGGTGACGCGAAACAAGCATGGAATGCTTTTCGCCTAGTTTCTACAAACTTCCTCGGAAATGTTAGGGCAGAAAACTATAAGGAACTAGTAGAAGACATGTTGATGAAGTATAAGAAACTTGGCTGCAATATGTCTCTAAAGATTCACTTCCTTCATTCCCATTTGGATTTCTTTCCTAGCAACTGTGGTATTGTTAGTGATGAACACGGCGAACGTTTTCATCAAGATATCGCAACAATGGAACAAAGATACCAGGGAAAATGGTCCACTACAATGCTGGCTGACTACTGCTGGACACTCCTCAGAGATGCTCCCGAACAGCTGTACAAGAGACAGGCGAAGAAATCTAAGATGTAGTCAATGACTTGATTTTTTATAGGTAGGCTATTACAGTTGACCTTTTACTATTGGAATGCATTTCGTTATGTAAACATTAATTTCTTGCAGATTACAAAAAAACTAGAGCCAATTTTGCAATTTGACTGTCATATTCGTGTTCAGCACATAAAAATTGATAAGAATTGACTAATTTTATTTCAGTAACATGACTTTTGTAAAAATTTGTTGTCCAGTGTAATCCAAAGGTTATGGTTCGATATCAGACTAGTAATCCAAAGGTTATGGTTCGTTATCTGACTAGTAATCCAAGGGTCATGGTTCGATATCGGATCGACCTCCTCATAGGCAAGATATAGCTAACATGGTTCCGTTAAAACTAACATAATAGAACCAATCTCCCAACCCCGAAAACAAAACATAATAAAAAAGCAATAAAAAACAACAACAACAAAAACAAAAAGCAACAACCCCAAAACAAAAAACAGAAAACAAAATCGAGTGTTTTCTTTTTTCAAGCATTAACTCGCTAAAGAACACCATTTCACTACCCATGTGCAAATAATTCCATAAAGGTATTTTTTTAAGCTTTGCACACGGTTCTATTGGGATTAGCCTAGTTTAGCGTACGACTGATTTCTATTGGATTTACCGGCGATTTCTCTCTGTCTACGCTTCATCACTCTCACGAAGAATTTCTGATGATGGTAGATCATAAAATATCTTTATGGGGTGGGGGTATGCGCCGAAAACAAGTATGTGAATATCCTGTGGAGCGGAACTCCAGGTGGGCAAAGTCTTTAGAGTTACTGCATTTGAAGCGTCTCCAAGGCATAAATTTCACTATAAATCTGTACCTATAACTTACTTTACTCTAGGAAACGCTCCGCTTATTTCTAGCTTTCTTAGAGGAGGGGAGGAGGGGTTTAGCTGTCCACAGCCGCCTCCCCTCAGGTGTTCTGATTGTAATGAACCTCTGTTTAGTTTATTGCAAGTCTCATTCGTGATAAGCATTTTAAATGGAAAAACTATCATTGGGTTTATGTCTTAATGAGTATTCCCACATGTTATTTCATATCCATCATTATAGAGATATATATTTCCCGACAGCTACTTTCATATTTATTGCAGCGCTGACGTCAGCTTAATTGGTGCCATAAGCCAAGCCACGAATGACCGGTTCAATTTCCTACGGACCTTAAGCATTGCTATACACCATTTCCATTGAGATTCTTTTGCTAAACCGAAGCAGATTTCTATTTTTCAGTTCTCATCTATCCGTGACTTTTACTATTTCCATCGGTAAAACGTTTGGTTTACTTTAATGACTATGGAAATCTTGGGAAATAGTAAACATCCAATGTATTGGTAGTTTTTGACCCCTATACAAATTGTAGGACAGCCGATGGATTGCAGTCATCAATAAAACTAAATGACTGAATGCGATGTATACCGAGGACATCATCTCATCAATTCACGATACTGTGAACGACTGATGAATATACAAGATATTTTTTTCCGCGAACTTTTGACATTTTCCAGGTAGTGAACACTGTCACTTTTTTTAAATGACACAGACCACGTATTCATAGTGAGAATTGTAAAGTAGTTTTGTAATAGATGTCTGTTGTTTTTTTGTTTGGGTGTGTGTGTGTGTGTGTGTGTGTGGGCTTTTGTTTTCTCCACTGCCAGCGACAACCTAATGAGAAACTCGTGGATACAGTGATTTCCCATAATCTTCGGCGTACTGAACAAATATTAGATAGATGGAGATAGCATTTTGCTGTGTGCCAGTTTACAGAGGCATACGGAACGTTATGATCGTCCTGAACTCCTTACACACTGAACCGTAGGTATGCCGAAGGATGGATGAAGCAGTGAGTATCTTTTGGTGGGGTTAGTTCTTCACAAAATTCAGACCATCTTTGAAGCTGGAGGGAATAAGGACGAAAATGGTGGAACATCCCGATAACCCATGTTTGTTGTTCTGAAACTAAAACCTATAGCAGTCCCTTAAAGACGGTCAGACACGAAAAAAAAAAAAAAACATAGTTCGCAGTAGAGTCCTCGTGACGTCATGCGTATGCTGACTCAAATCGCATGACACTAGCGATTTTTCTAGTCTTTATTAATGATAAGAAACGATGATATATCTATTGATTTTGTAATTTTGTTAGTTGCTTTCATTACTGTCCACATTTTGACCGTGGAAATAAGTATTCGTAAAATTTCAATTTTTAACATTGTGTACACGTTTGATTCGTTTGAGAGAAGAGACTTGGTGCAGTTTTATTCGTTTGGGGTCCGATATGATTCGAAGTCGTTCTTCTTTTTCTGTTTTTAAACTACTCACCTCTGTTCCGATTTATCGAGCATGCAAATTTCCGCTTGAGGAAAACTTTTCAATGCATGCACTGTGGAACATTTGGATGCTGATGTGTGTTCGCATGAAAGCTATAGCGAACTTCTTTTTGTCGTATTTGGTTTGATTTTAATTGATTATGACCCAAAATTCATTCCTAAATGTACTGAAATTTATTGTATACACGGATCACGAATTTATGAGATTTGTACTAAAACTTCTGAAGTGGTTTGTTTCGCCATCTTGTTTCTTCTCATTTATGTATTGTGCATTAATTTAACATTGTATCATCATAAAACTGTCATGGTTTCTAACGGAATCGTACCTATAATAACTGACCAATCATATTGCAAGAATTTTATTTCTGCGGCACAAAAATGATACGATGACCTTGAATTGTTCCCATTTGAAAATATTAATTTTTCAGACTGCTGGAAGACATAAGCAAAAAGCGGTCGGACCTACAGACAATTGGAGACCTTTTGGATCAAGCTAATGATAACCTTTCTGATAAACAGTAAGTTCTCTTTGGAATATTTATAATGCACATTTCAGCTACCTAACTGTGAGATCTTTAAATAAAGGTCCCTAAAAGGGGCTGATGTAATGGCCCGAAGGAATTTACCAAACATTCAAGAGAATCCAGTGTCTACCATTCCTTGATCGTTTTTGATTGCTGATTGTTTAAATAATCTTTGATATTCATAAGAAACTCCAACAGGCCTTAGTGGGTACAAAAGCATGCTGTTCTACAAGTTTGAGTCGCACCGTTTAGAAGATACAACAATCTGTCCCTTGAACTTTGATAGCGAACCGTTTTCATGGACAGATGATTACTGACTGAACTCCTCTCCGATACTGTAAGCATAAATCCACAGTCTATGCTTGGGTCCTATCAATAACAAATATTATCTGAAGAAAAAATTCCAAAGTTGATTAACTGGTATGATTCATTGTGTTCTGTTATATGCATTTAGTGGGTATGAAGACAAAAATACACTCATACTATCTCTATTATGGTGCTCACAATCCATCACTGATAACAACAATAACAAAAAAGACCCTACCCTAAACAAGTAAACCTCAATCAAGACCTTTGACCTTGAAATAACTGTCACCATGCTATACAAATTTTGGAGGTTAAGAATATTTGCAAAGCCTGGTCAAATACACATGCATATGCACACGTTTTCATAAGCTCAAAAAATTATAAAAATGCTAGCAGTGACTTTGACTAGACCGCATGGTCAGTAAAATTTGGTTTTCAAACTCATTTACATTGTGTGTGTTTGTGTGTGTCTGTAACCTGAAATTTTATCATATCTTTAACAAATATTTAGTCATATCTATACGATGTCTCAGCGTGGCAGTTTATAGTGATTTCTAGTATTGGGGCATCAAGCCGCAGACATGTAGCATTATGTCCCACCTAGTCACATTATCCTGACACCAGGCCGACCAGTCCTAACACTAACATTTTAATGCTGAGCGTCCAGCGAGGCAACTATTCGTAACATTTTTTAAAACAAGTCTTTGTTATGGCTCAGTCGGGGTACGAACTCGAGACCTACCGTATCCGAGGCTGACGCTCTGACCACTAGAGCGGTCAACTTACTTACAGTGTGTGGATATATTGGTGGTAAGATCTACAGCATTTTCATTTAGAACCAAATTACATATTGCAACAGGTGGGGATGTCAGAACAGAACGCTTTATTCAGGACCTGCTACGTACTGTCATGGTGTTTTAGTGAAAAGCCTATATCGATATGACATTCCATTCAGAATAAGTAGTCACAAGAAGATTTTCATGATGGCCACGAAGGCAGCCATTTTAGTTGTCAAATCATCGTCCATCGTTTTAATATAGCACGAATTACATATTACAAGAAGTATTTTATTACAACAGCTGGTATGACGGCAAATCTGGATGTCAGATCGGCGCCATTCTCATATAATGCAATCTGCATGCCATAACGATTCTTTTTGGTAAAACGTTTAAAGTTGATAGGGCAATTGTTCCGAGAAAGAGTAGCGACAAAATTTTCAATATGGCAAACAGTACAGATCGGCATCATTTTCACTCAGGACCATCTAAATCTGTGAATAAGTCTTTTAGTGAAAACTCCATGTCGATATTACTGTTCTCTGAGGAAGAATAGAGATAACAAGATTTCAAGATGGCCATCATAACAGCCATATTTTATGTTATATTAACACCTTTGGAGTTCAGTAAAATTCTTATTAGGTAGCATAGTGAAAACCATTTTATAAAACCATTCGTTCAGAAACAGCGGTGAATAAGATTTTCAATATGGCCTCCATGGCAACGATGTTGGCTGTCTAACCGGCACCTTTTATATTTAGGTTCATGTTGCGTATCACAATAACATTAAGTCTTTTCGCCAAAATTCGAAGGAGATATAGCTGTTTTGTTTGGGAGGAGTAGCAATAACAAGATAATTTAGACTTGGATCATCAGAGGTCTTCAATAAAACCATTTGCCACGTAGTTTGACTTTCCATGAAGTAGTTTAGGAGGAGAAGAAATCACAAAAACCTGCCAACTGATAACGAAGGACGAGGGACAGAGTCCTATCGCATGCACACCGCAGTAACATAGTTGCTGTAGCCTACACCACTGTGATGCTATCATGCGTCAGCATGACAGTAAGCGTCAGTTGATACACGGAATAGAGCACAATGACGCTTTTCTATTAAAGATAAAAACGGCTTTAGCAAAATTTAAAAAAAAGGTTGGCACAAAATTTATAGCACAACACTATGTGCACTAATCAATTACCGTTTAACTGACAAGAACAAACAAATTTCATGTTCAAAAAAGTGGAATAAAATTTCGAAGAGACAATTCAAATCCTAATCTTTGATAACAAGAGTTATTAATTATCTTTGTGATTGGGCTAGTTAATCTCAGCATTAAAATAAAGTACAGCCGTACGGATGCTCTGTTAAACGTGTATTCAGGATTTATATGAAAGCGGAACTGCAAAGTGTAAAATAATTGTTGACCTATGGGAGCTAGACCTTTCATATACAATGTTATAGTAGGGAGTAGTATGATTGAGTTACTTCCCTTTAGCACATGCCCTTCTCTATTATCACCTCCAAAAGGAGACATAAAAAAATGCTCTAAAAATAGACTGGGACTACATTCGTGAACTACTAATTGTTGAAGAATTTTACTAAGTTTATATATGTGTGTGTGTGTGTGTGTGTGTGTGTGTGTGTAGCAGTGGCAGCAGCAGTAAAAGTAGCATTGTAGTAGAATAAAGCAGTAGTAATAGTTGTAGTATTGGTATTATTAGTGGTTGTGCCTGCAGTAGTAGTGCTAGTCGTGTTTATGTCAACGTTCAAACGTTGAAACGTATTTTGGTAGTTTTGGTGATTATAATAGTGTCGTTTACAGAATAGACGAAAAGACCCGATTTTTAAGTTTCTTTAAAATTCAACTTATCGTCTTCATTATGATTTTTTTCGTTAATTTTGTTCTGATGATGATAATAAAGATAACGATTTTATGATTACGATGCTATTATTATTATTATTATTATTCAGGAAGCGTACGTGCCGCCTCCAATTAGGCGGAGCTTGTCGAACAGAGATGGCGTCGGCGATAGCAGATCAGTATTACTACCTTCATAGTCCCCAAAGTCCTGGTAAAAGAAAACGGCGATCCATGGGATTCTTGAAGACTCTGTTAGCCAGAGCCTAAATAAAAGGTATGTTATTATATCCAATTTTAATTAAGTAATTTTCCCATTCGTTGTCATCCTCTCAGCTATCATCAACATAAAGGACAGTCATTATAATTTGTTGTCATTTAAAACTTTTATAGCAAGAAAGATTTGTTGCCGTTTTTATCTAGTTGCAAAAGCGTTTGTGTTATATGCGTCTGTCTTTAATTTCAGGCTGGAGATACATAGAACATGAGAGATTTATCATGGTTATACGACATGAACTTCATCGGTATCATTTCCTGGCGGATTCAAGGAGGATGAAATGACAAGTTTAAGACTTAATATTTTCCTCATAAAAAATTCATGTTATTGAGAACTTTATGTTAATGTAGCTAGTTAGTACAGGATAGCAGTATGTCATTTATTTTTAAGCGCATAAGTGTTTTTATTTTATATTATAAAAACTAATGTAATCAGTATTTTCTTCTATTTTCTTCACTGTAGAATAGAAATAATTACCATTTTAGTACGATTAGTTCGACATTTCTTGTTGCTCTTCCACTTCAAACACTTGGTTTTAGTGAAGGTTATTTACAATAATACAACTTTCGTCCAGTCTAAGAAATGCAAACAGTTTCTGGATCTAAATAGGCTTCTGGGACAGAATAATTCCATATGAAGCTGACTCCCGCCATTGTATAGACCAAGATGTCAGGGGATGTTGGGTGGGCCAAAAAGTTAATGTAATAAAACTTCAATCTTTTCATCGTCACAATGTTGTGACCTTTTCAAGTTAACTTCGATATATGTTTAAATAAAAGAATTGTTCTAATGACCGAACTCAGACCCAAGGAACCGTCGAAAAACTGTTTTATTATCATCTAAAACAAATTAAGTTTGGTAACTAACAATACCTTGCTGTAAGTTTGAACACTCATTCACTGCCACTATTCACTGAATGTATATGATATTCAATGAAAGTTGAACAACAGATCTTTTCGACATAAAATATCTTTTTTGATATCTTTGGCTGATTAAAATGATTAAAATAAAATATTAAAATATTCCAGTAGGTTATGTTATAAGTTTGAGGAAGTGAAATGTATTCAGGTGTCATTCCCGACGATATTGATATTGTTTCTTATCATTGGCAATGCACGGGATCAACTGTAAGAAATGTGAACTTTCATCCTGAAGTCTAACAGAAACTGAAATTCTAAGTGATGCTGACAGGTGAAAACAATTTGCTGACGTAGTAACTCTCTCAAATCCCTATTGAATTCGCTGTGTTAGAATATAGTAAGAAAAGCTATCAGACGAATATGCAGTACAAATGATTTTACAATTCTTACACAGAAACCACAATCTTTATTGAAATAATACATATTTTAATTACAAGAATAAAACAATTGCTTTTAATACGTTTTCCTAAAAATTCAATAATGACATATGCATCTTTTCGAGAATAGCTCATTAGTTCTTTTCTTTAATATGGGATACATATCTACTGTCAGTACAGATAAAACATGCTTTGCCAAACTTTGTTTTGGTCATGAATATCATATAATTGTAACATTACAATAGCTGAAGGTTTTGCTTATTATTTGTTCTTGAAAAATAAAGCTTTAATCATTTAACTTCTGGAGAAACGTTTATATTTGTGCCGCTTATGTGTAACACTTGTGCGCTTTGAGTTATATTGAATGACGAGAATAAAAGGCTGTTGTGACATTACTTTATACGCTGGTAATACTATTTTTTTGGTAATTTTTCGCAGCAAATAAACAAATGCAAAAGGACGATCTTATATTTGTTACAGCCAAATGCTGATTTAGCAATAATATGATGAATACAATGCAAGAGGAACAACAACAAACAAAACAAATACAAACATAAAATGTGTTAATATTAACTAATTACGGCCTTGAAATAAATATGAAGCTTGTCAGAATTAAAATGTTCTTTCATTAACTCATTCAGATTGATACTTTGGCTGGGAATGTATTTCCCAGTTTATGTACAATGCTCATTTTGATCTACGTGTATTATGTTCCATTCACTGATATTTCATATGTATTCATAAGCCCAATGAATATTGTATCAGCAATTTCAACATAGACATATAAACAGATCTCAGATTGAAATGTGGATTCTTTTACAATAAATATGACTAAAGTTAGATATTCCATTTATTATTCTCGCTTTTTTCCGCTTTCCACCACCAAAATATTTTCCCATTTCTCCTTTTATGTACATTTTGCTGACAGGATAACGTATTTAAATGTATAGACAGTTATAGCTGCTTGGGAATATCTATAGAAAAGCTAAAATATTAAAAATTAACTTATTTTTATATATATATAAAATGTGAAAATGTAAGCAAATGGTAAAATCTTATTTATGTATGGCATATTGATACATAGTATAAGATACGCCATTTTTCATTTTGACACGTGCATGTTCTCTATAATACCAGTACAACGGTTTGTAGGTATCTTCTTTTTTTGACTTTCTTCCAATTATTTGCTTTCAACCCACAAGATTGTACGTACTTACTTCCATCACACACACACACACATACACACACACACACACACACACACACACATATATATATATATATATATATATATATATATATATATATATATATATATATATATATATATATATATACGAAATTTACAAACCGCTCCGGTGGCCTAGTGGTTAGAGCGTCCGCCTCGGATGCGGGAGGTCGTGGGTTCGATCCCCGGCCGAGTCATACCAAAGACTTACAAAAATGGTAATAGCAGCTGCTTCGCTTGGCGCTCAGCATTAAGAGGTTAGTGTTAGGACTGGTCGGCCCGGTGTCAGGATAATGTGACTGGGTGGGACATCATGCTACATGTCTGCGGCATGATGCCCCAGTGCTAGACATCACTATAAACTGCCACATTGCAGACATCGTAGCGATATGACTAGAAAATTGTTAAAGCTACGTTAAAAATCCAAATCACATCACATCACAACACATCACGAAATTTACATACATATATTGGCTGACTGACATAATAACTGGATGAAGGAATAAATAAAACAACAAATGAAAAAGTCAGATCGATGGACTGGTTCATGGATATGTCGGATAGACTTTTAACATTGATCAGTGGAGCGAGTATATTATATAAAGTTAAAGTTTACAACAATTACTCACACTTTCCTGTGACTTTCCAGAATATCAATAACCTTTGCCACTGTGATATTGTTATCATTCAAAGCATTAAAACAGCATGTTTATGTAGGTGTCTTCTAACATCTGCATTTATGTTTCGATTGTCAATTTCAGTCTGAAAATTTTAAAATGTATCTATTTCTAAGGTACACACCTTGTTATTTATATGATAGTTCTCGATAGCGAATAGTGACTTTCAGCAGTCATATATACACCACCTACTACCACACCCCGGAAAAATCTAAACTTTACACTTGGAAATTATCTGAGGACCATAGAAGTGTACGTAAAAAATAGTACATTACGATTCGATGGTCTGTTATCCCTTTGGATCGGGTTCAATTCCGTTTTGAATATTTGAAATTCTTTCAACAAATGGAACCGACCGCTCCGGTGGCAAAAGTAGATAGAGCGTCCGCTCGGATGCGGGAGGTCGTGGGTTCGAAACCCGGCCGAGTCATTCTAAACACTTATAAAAATGGTACTAGCAGCAGCCTCGCTTGGCGTTCAGCATGAATATGTTAATATTAGGGTCAGTCACCCGGGTGTCAGGATAGTGTGACTGAGTGGGACATCCACATGTTAGACGTCACTATAAACTGTCACACTGCAAACTTCGTGCCGATATGATTCAGATTGTTAAAGCTACGTTAAAAATCCCCCAAGCACAAAACCCCCACAAATGGAACTGCCACGGCGTCAAGTTATGTATTGTTGATCAGATAGTTGTTTCAGTCAGTGAAACCCATCCACAGAGTGAGAACTAAGTTAACTACGTATAAAAAAACATAACGATACATTACTGAACAATCTCAAAGCTTCAGAAGATTCAGTTCACTCTTGATGGACAGTCGTGTGGACAGGCATTTCATGTTCACACGAATTTGTACCGAAGAATGTTTATACTTCATAAAAGAGTACAAAAACGATTATATAATAGTGTAATGTAAGATGTTATGACGATTACAATACCTGCAGCTTTTGACACTTCTTCACTGTTGTCTAACAGTTTTCATTTCATTTTCGTTTCCTTACTCTACTACTTAATTCATTTAGAATGCGCACAACACTGTGTTTTAGGTATAGAAAATTAGAGGTTCATATGGAAATTGGTAAATTTTGTGTGCAGCACTATTCAGAGCAAAATAACTCATTCTTAGATTAAAACTGATATTTCGTAAATCCCACAATCAAATTATTTATGAGGAGCTCAAACCGAAAGTTCTTAGAAATTCACAATAACATTATAGGGACATAACTAAATATATTCACATTTATCCTTTATGGAGTTATTTCCCTTACTAATTTCATAATTACAGCAAGAAGTATCTATCTATCTAGTGTGTGTGTGAGTGTGTGTGAGAGAGAGATAGAGATAGAGCATAATACTTCTATTTATTTATATTGTTACGTGTTTAGGCTCGACTAAACAGTAACAAAGAAAGAGTGAAAACAACAAGCTTTTTTAAAATTTAACAAATAATTTATTTCCTTGGAAAATTCTGTAAAAATGAAAAAAAGGAGAACTCACGGTTTCAAGAATCAAATCCAAAAATGATCTAAGAAAAATCCACGAATTAAATTACAAAAGTCCTAGTAATAAATGTTCTAATAATTTCAAATTCGAATCCTGATGTAAAATCCAAGATGGATGACGATGACGTATGCTGTAGTCAGTACTGTGCTTAACTACAGTTCCTTGTAGAAATACAAATAATGGCACTCCGGTATTGGAAATCCAAATTAAACTTGTAAACAATGTCTTTCCAAAATCTGTGTGAGCACTCTTCAAATATTTCCAGAGAATGAAGAATTAATCCTTTTGAAATCCAAATGATATGAAGATAATTAACTCAAAATCTAGCAACAACAAAGAAAACAACTTGATACCAAGTGTAAAAGCCCGAAAACTGAGAAATCTCTCTCTACACATCTCAATTAAAAACTAACAAATGCGTAGTTATGGAGAAACTAGAATTGCGAAATAAAAAATAAAAAAAAAAAGGGGAGTCACGTGATCATGTTTATATCACGTGCACAGAATATGGCATTGATTAGACCAATAATTTTCTCTAAAATAAAAAATAAAAAAGTTGTTTACATCTTAAACCATGTAGGCCCATCATGACCTCGGAAACAACCAATCATTTACTAATTTTGAATCAAGGTCAGAATTTAGATCAACACCTGCTGTTTATAAACTAACAGTCAAGGTCAAACAATTTTCTGACAAAGTATCATCTCTAGTAATAAATTTACATTTTAATAGAATAAAAAATTTAAAATTGACAAACAGTTAAATTAAAAATAAGCATGAATTAAATCAGATATACGTAACAATATTGGCAATCAAATGGTGGCAGATGTATAAAAAGGGCTCTCTCTCTAAAATATTATGAAATGTAATTTAAAAATATTTTCTACTGGGCACTTAATGTCCGGATGACTTTTGACGTTCCGATAGATTTCATATGACTACGAACTGTTTTTGATTACCTCCCTTGAATGTACCCTCTCATTTGTATCGACCTGAAAAACAAAGGTATGATCTTCATTTGCTTATTACTTCAGCATCGAAACGCTATCACTCACGTGCAGCGTTCAGTCTCCTATACAATCAATACCATGTAAATGGAAAACAACTGTTTGATCTCCATTGGCTTATTACTTCAGCGTCGAAACCCTATCACTCACGTGCTGCGTTCAGTCTCCTATACAATCAATACCATGTAAATGAAATGCCATTCCAAATACCCAGATAATATCGCATTTGATTGACTTTTGATGCGAGTGAGAAAAAGCTACTGCATATTACGAAGAAAAAAAACTAAGCCTGAAAATGAATACAAATTATTTATTTTAATTGAAAAATAAATATAGCTTTTAAATCAATTATGAAGTTCTAAACCAATATTATTTTGCGTATGTTCAATTGGAATAGGGAAATTCGATATGCATGATATACAAACAAATTATATGTAAGCTATATTACATATGGATCATTAACAATAATAGTTTGAATCAGAACACCCTCCCCCCATGTGGAGGACATATATTGAAATTTGCATTAGTTTGAATTTCAGTTCTGGTCCCGCTAATCGAAATCATGTTTAGAATGTCATGGAAACTGGTTTCAGAAATAGCTAGACAAGACCAAAATGACCAGAATCCCCACCCCCAATACGCTTGAAGATGTGTAACTCATTGTGACTTTCTCCATACAACATTGCTGGATTTAGTTAAAAGAAGAGCTATAGAAGCTGTTAAGTTATGAGAAAAGTACTGAAATTATCAGAGGTGTCTATCTACTTATGACTTTTGGAATGAATTTAATTTTAATCGACCTTAAAAAGAAAAACCATAAAAAAATCAACTAATAAATGAACAAATTATGTTATACAATAAGTAATTAAGATCCACCGCGCATGTGGCTGTGGATGAGTATATCTGCAATTTACCAACATTTTTTAAAATAGAATTGCAGTTGACGGCGAAACAATAAATACCGGCACATGCCAATATAAACAATATGGTTACACGTGCATCATCTGGTGGTTATACTAAGGGAGATAACTTTATAAAAATATACCTATTCCCATACCATCGCGAGACAGAAATCAGTGACGCTAAACTCCAATGTATGTAAATGATCGTGCAAACTCTTTCCTCCTGCGACCCCTCCTTCCCCCGGGCCGCATAAGAACTAAATTTCTAGCATAGCCAAGAAGAGTATTTGCAGTTTTTCCCCAAGAGTTGTATCAATCTGGAATTTGACACCGTTATCCATACAGACCTGGCTTGCATGATTAGAAATCAGTGCATGGGAAAAGTGGCGATTTTGTATTCGCAGATGAAGGTGAATAAGAGTGATAGTGTGTCGAATGTCAACCGCAGCTCTACCGGTAAAAGCAAGGAAGTGATTGATTTGCTCCTCGAGGATCCGACACAACACATAGATTTTTGTATGCGACACGGAGTACTATTATAAAAACCCACATCAGCAAGGTGTCAGTGAGTTCCAAACCATAGGTATGGCCGGAGACAGGCACCATACAAGCAGTGGTAGGAGACAATGAAGGTGAAGACGAGAGAGTTTGTCAACATCCCAAATGGTCAGTTTGTCTTTGCAATCGATCATTCCGGAGGGCTCGCTTCTGTATAAGCGACAAAACATTTCAAAACTTACTATCACACTGCGCCATGATCATTGGCCGCCGCGGATATGTATAAGCCTATCGAAATAGAATTCAAAGCTCACATTGATTCTGTCGTCGTTAACAGCTCTACTAGTACGCTGAATAAAGTTTACATTCGTGGCAAAACTATAGAAAGAGATGAATATTTTTAATCAACCCACAGAACTGTGGAGGATATTTTGATTACCTGCTCACTGACCTAGAAAAATGGTTTGGGAGCACCATCATACTTTCTGTGCTGGATAACTGCTTCTTTTTTTGTCCACACAAGAACACCGTTCCCGCAAATCTCTCCTATATTAGTCGCCATGCCGGAATCAACGTTCATGGTATTACCCTAAACAAGCAACGCTCTTGTTTTGAGCAGACGTCTAGGATCAACCATTTTTACTGCAAACAGGAAGATCTATTCAGAGACATGCTGCACGGTACATTGTCATTAGGTCTGGGAGCTGATCTTAGGTATATGACTTTCTCAGAAACTAGAGTTTCGATAAAATTTTAATGCAAAAAGAATTGTCAGTATAAATTAAAATGGTCTCCGGTCACGCATTTCCACAAATGATCACCTGAGATGATCAAAATATGTTGTGATATTTATTATGGGGGTGGGTCATCCTATAGTGGGCTTTGTGACTTGATTTGAAAACAAAGCTTTTCCGTACTCAACGACACTAACGTTTGGTACGTTTTGTTTTCTGCTGCTAGTATGGGAAGAGACTCGATAGGGGTAGAGTTATGGAGCAGGATTCAAGGTGTGGCATACGCCAAGATTCAGAACAAATATTTGGCCGTAGCAAAGGTTTTGGTGATATACTACAGTTACTGGAAGGTCCTGGCATCATAAAAAACACTAGTAGAAGCCGCTAATGTCTCACAAAATGCGGGCCATATGGAAACTTACCTACCGGCACCAACCACAGTCTCTTGTTAGTGTTTTGATATTCAGCCTCTTAACAACATACACGACATTTTGTCATGTATCTACAGACGTGGCCCACTAAAGTGTCCAAATTGCTGAAGATTGACCCCTGTCAATAGTAAACGTGATGTGTGTGGGTGTTGGCATGACCTGCATCCAGGGGTTTAAACATATCCTTGTCGAGAGGCTACTTGTTTATCAGCGCGTCGATGTTTTGCAGATGAGACGACAAGCGCGAATGCAAAGTGCAACAATTAGTGGGCGAGGCGGCTGTTTCACGTTCTGGCGTCCTAAACAGTGCTTATTGATGCCATTCGTGAAACCATATTTTTAACAGGGATTACGCCTGTAACCCAAGCCCAATATAATCTGTCGGACTCAAACACCCATGTTCAGTACTTATATGAGCCTGGCCAGCGAGGACGAGGGCAAATATACGCCACCATCCCTGACAGATTTGACATCCTAGACTAGCCATCTATATATCAGTTTATCAAACTTTGATGTTGGTGGCGCTAGATACAAGAACTGAAGTTTGTGCCGAAGGGTACTCATCTACCACCCTCCGATGTTATTAAGCATCACAACACACGACGAAGCCAAGGTAGTGACCATATGCCCGCGCTGTGATGCCATCCGTTGCAAACCATATTTTAGTGTCCAGAGAAGGTAAGCTAAGTTTGTTTATGTGGTGTACCCTCCTCCTGTGGTGGTCGCTGCTTATGGAGGCCATGGAGAGCCGAAAGTCTTCTCTTTGAGACACTCTAGGAAGAGGTGTTGCCGTAGGTCGGTTTTTACTACCTGCCTTTATCCTTGAGAATATCTACTCTGTCAGCCATCAGAATGCTGTACATCTTGAGGCGGATGTACTCGTCTTTTACACTGACCTATATCCATCTTGTTTACGGTGGCGTGGAGTGTGTGCCTATGAGAATGTTCACTCATTTCGTAGAAGCTTTCATATTAATCCATATCAGGATAGACAATGTCAGTTTCAGTCAGTAACAGAAGGATGTCGGCGAAAGTGTATAGTTCGGCCGCCTTTCCACCATAGTGTGTGTTGATATAACCGTACCAAAAGTCGTACATCAAATAATTGCTTAGGTCGTGTATTGCCTGCCCGCTATAGACTGGGTAGATAAACTTCAGGTTGGCCTTTGTGTAATGAAAGGCAACAATAATTTCTGAACATCCGGGTTGGCAAAAGGCGTTGCAGGTAGAGGCGTGATGGTCACACGTGGATTTTGCAGACAAAGATCGTTCACAGCCTCTTGGCATGCTTACAGTTTTTATCAGCTATTCATGACTTGGCTACAGAATACTTGTAATGGTGTAAGCAGAGCTTCTTCGAATGGCTCACAGCTAATCATGTATTCGTATGGACAAACGCGAACAACCATATAACAGATGCAACTTGGGAGATGGTCAGCGAATTTCTGCATGCTGATTTCACTTTGCTAAGTGCCACGAAATACGAACAGGTGATGTACGGAGCATGCACATGGCGTTGGAAGTTTTGGAAGGCTATGTACCTTCCGTTCCGTAAGAACATTCTACATCAGTCTTTATATTGGCATTCCAATAGGGTGTCCTGGTTGAATACTTGAAGGCACTCTGGCAGACGTGCTTCTTATTCTTGCATTTGTTGTTTGCTTGTATACCATATGACCTAGATCTTGTAGTGGCTCTTTTCTGCTATTTGTTTTGCATCTGCCGTATTAGGAATCATTTTCTAGTCAACATTGTTACATGCTGGACAGAGAGCTGACAGAATAGCACATTTAAAAGAGCGGTTATCCGTGCTTTTCACATTAATAACAGAACGCAGTGATATATATATACATATATACATACATTGCCTTTGGAATGTAGAAACGGCCTTGTAATGGACGATACCGTGACACATATAAGTAAAGCCAATGCTCATCCAGACTCCTGATGCATGACAGCAATAGTTTATCCAAGCTGTTGATGTTGAATTAAGAAATGGTAATGCGTCTGTCTCGAACGGATAATGTCCAGTGACAGTGGCACATACACTTTCAAAGTGACGTTGACTCTATCCTGCGCTCTAAAAAGTCGGGTATTTGCCGTATTCTGTCGAATCTGGCATGGTGCTGTAATAGGCTTCTGCAATCAACGGTCGTGGTAAATGAATACTAATCGAGATTTCTCTTTAGGGCGTTATCGGCCAGCTCAGCATTGCACTCACTCTAGCAGCAGAGAGGGTGAACAGACCATAGAATTCCGACAAAACAAATAAAACAAACAAATAAATCATCTCGTAGAAAGGTCAAGATTTTACAAATGAACTTTCCTTGAGATGTTTATTTTTGCAATGACCGATTGTACTAATAAAACCTCAGTTTGAAATAGTATCTGAAAAAATAAAGTACTCTACGTGTTTATTTATTTCTTGTTTATTTTTTTGACGACCAACGTTGGTAGGTACCCTCTCTGCTGCTCCTCTTCTGCTGATATTAATTAAATTATTATGTTATAATAAAATGGTACATCCAGAATCTCATACTGCAAGAACAGCACGAGAACGATTAGAAACAATTAAAAAATTTCTTCCTGTCAGAGACTCATTTAGAAAAAATCTGCAAGCGCAGCAAGAATCAAAAGTTGAGTACGAAGAAGACACTAAAAAACTATTTAAACCCGTCACTGCAGCTACTAAGAAAGCTGCATCGGCTGTTGAAAAAACTATATGGGGAGATATTAAAGAGGAGGATAAGAAGAGGAAAGAGGGTATTTTTCCGGTATTAGAACAAACTGCGGCGCAGGCTGAAAAAATAGCAAGAAGAACTAAACAGACAAAGAAGATTTTACGAGACCTTCCAACTGGCATAGCCGGGAAAATAGCTGCGGTTCAGCCTCCACCTGTTGATGAGGAAATACTTGAAGGTATTGAAAAACTTCATACTGAAGTCGCCGATGTGAAAAAAAAACTTGCATCTGAATCCAAACCAGCAAGAGAAAACGTAGAATTAATTGCAAAATTTAAAGAAGGAGTTGTTGAGGAAATTAGAAAAACTGAAAGAGAGAGATTACCTGAAGCAATATTAAATAGTATATCTAATAAATCTAGTATTTTAAAACCCCGTTTTGAAAAAATAAATGATGATAATTTCATTAAATGGATATATCGCGTATATTACAACAAAAAACAAGCTAGAGGTCCAGAATTTGAAAAACTTAAAGAAGAAGTAAAAAAACTTTATAGAGAGAGATGGGAACAACTAGAACAAGGAGAGTCCTTCCAGTATCAGCTTCCTCCACCTCTGCAACAAATAGAACAACAACAATCTTCTTCGCCACAGCAAAGGTTGAAGTCGGAAATTAAAAAGACTAAAGAGCTAATTAAATTACTCCCCTCGAAGAAAATTCCTGCACCGGATGTAACATTTACACCGACAGGTTCACCACATGGATTTCGAGAAGGTTCACCCCCGGCCACCGCTGAAGTACTTACTCCGGTAATGCAACCACCAGTATTTAAAACACCTCAAGATGAACCTAAAACAGGATCTGGTTTATGTCCTGATAATATCATCAATGACGTGTCACGGTTAGAAGTTCTCATAGGAGGAAAACGTGCCGGAAATAATTCACCAGAAATAACCAATGAAGCAGCTGATATTTGTCGGCGACTATTTCAAGGTGGCATTATGGATATTGGCGTTTACCGAGAACTTATTGATGAGCTCGTTGATGACTAGTTGTTAGATAAATGGTAAATAAAATAAGATGATTGTGCATGATAATCATCGTAAACCCACACAGGTTAGAGCGGTAAACTCACGATTACCAATCTATAGTGTTATTTACGGAAATGGACTTGGTGATGTCATTCGAGGATTATTCACGAGGATAGCTCCCAAAGTAGCACCTGTTGCAAAACAATTATCGATGAAGGCTATTGATATTGTTCGTGATAAAGCTCCTGGTGCAATTGTCAATGTTGCTGGTAAGGCGTTCTCGGCGATCAAGGAAAGACTAGCACGATTATTGCGACGAAAACAACAACCACCGGTGAAACTGGCAAGTACTGAGGTGATGCCTGCAGACGTAAGTAAAATAATAAATCAGGCTGCAAATCAAAAACTAGCGGCGTTAGCAGATCAAGGACTCGGTGAATCTGGAAATAATATCTCAAGTTTGATATCAGGAAGTGGAACTTCCCGAGGTGGAACTTTCCGGCGGCGGTGATCAACGTGTTAGACGAAAAATAATTATAATAAAATGTTCAAGCGCGTGTCCGACACAGCATTTGACATGGAAGCACCCGTCCTTAAGGATGAATCTGTACGTGATTATCAATTTTATTCCTATGACGCAAAACAACCAGATCAACGTGGAAGAATTGAACTACAAGTTCATGACACAAGTAGATACTTTTTACCCGCTGATGCCTTTCTTGAGGTAGAAGGTACAATTATAAAAACGGATGATACTAATTACTTAGATCCAGTAAAAATTGGGTTTGTCAACAACGGGATCATAGCATTATTTAGTGGCGCCACATACATGATTGATGGAAAAAATATTGAATCAATTCAGAATGATGTCGACGTTGCTACAACAATAATTGGTCTGGCGAGATATTCTGATGATTATACAAGATCAGCAGGTCCCACAATGATGTTTGTGAAAGATAACTCCGATAACCCTGAAAGTAATCCGTATAATATAAGACGACCAAGAAATTTTGCCGATAACGCTGATGTTGATGTGGCGCCAGTGGTTCATGGTTCTAATGAAAATTTCAACTTGGGATTTGCAGCGCGTAAAAATATGTTGCTAGGAGGCAATAGAGGTTTTTCATGTACAATTCCACTATCGCATATTTTTGGATTTTGCAGGAATGTTAAAAAGGTTATTTTTGGAGCTAGACACACGGTTGTTCTTGTAAGAAAGAACGATGATAATGATGCTCTGTGGAGACCCGTTGGTGATGCTGGTAAAGTAATATTATCACAACTTTCATTGTGGATGCCGGTAATGACTCCAACGATCGCAGAAGAACAGCGATTAATTTCTTTCATGGATGCAGGTGGTAAATCCTTGTTGTCATGGTTAACAACAAGCACAGACAGCATGCAAACTAACGTTAACGGTCAGTTTACATGGCATATAGCATCACAACAAGGTGTTTCTGCACCACGGCATATTTTTATTGCGTTTCAGAACCGTAATCGTTTAAACTCACAAACTCACTCTCATATGATATTTGACCAATTAGGTCTTACAGATATTTCTTTACGGATAAACGGACAACAGGAACCAACAGAAAATGTACAACTAAATTATGCATTAAATCACATAGGACGTGCATATCATCGTTTGATGTCATTTATGGGACGTGATCAAAATGTTGATACCGGGTTGCAAATATCACAACTAGATTTTAAAAAATTGTATCCGATTTATTATTTTTCATTAGAACATCTTGATCTATCAAAACAATCTGTCGTTGATATACATCTCAAAGCAACATTAAATACCGGTGGTGGTGTTGATTACAGAGCGATTGCGGTCATACTTAGCGACAAGGCCATGTTACTTGAAGGTGGCAGTGGTCGAATGAGGGTCGTTGATGCACCGGTGGAAAATCTTTAATCGTGTTATTTAGAAAAATATATTTTATATAAAAATGTCGTACAGTCATGTTAATGTTACTCTGACCCCGGGTCAGGTAAAAAAGCTTCAATCAAAAACCGCCAACAAATGCGGAACTAAAATATCACTAAAACGAGATCATATTAGTGGTGGTCCAAACAAATTATCGTTGACAAATAATCAGATTAAACATTTCAATAAAGCCCTAGAATCAAAAACTGGAGTTCAATTCCATCTCTCCCCGAGCGCCATCAAAGACATGGTTAAAACGGGTGGTATATTTCCACTACTTGCGGCTATTCCGGCATTAATAGCTGCAGCTGCTCCAGCCGTAGCAAAAGCGGCCGCGTTAGGTGCTGTTGGAACAGCCGCTGGAATGGCACTAAAGAAAGCAACAGGGCGGGGATACAAAAAAAAAGGGGCACGGTCTAAGATTGCCGGGATCTCGTTGGGGGAGAGGCCTAAGGCTTCCGGGGTCATTTCGTTAAACGTTCCATCATCAAATTTTGATTTACTTGATGCTGCTAAAAAATTAAAAATATCCGCCTTTAGAGGTGTTTTTATGCGAGATCAATTACCGAAACAACCAAACAAACTAGAAACAGGTATTATTAATCTCGACAAACGTTCCGGACCCGGTACTCATTGGGTATCATACGCGGTTGATCCACGTGGAATTGTTTATTTTGATTCGTACGGGTTAGCTCCACCTGTTGAATTTATCAAGTATGTCGCACCACTCCACACAACTAGAGGTTCCAAAGTTTGGTATTCAACGCTACCCACACAAACAATGACAGATCCGCCAATATGCGGCCGTGAAGTAATTAATGTACTCGACGCTATATCAAAATCATCCAGGCCGCCACATAAAGTCGTGCACGATTATACAAGCAACCGATATGTTGCGCGTAAAGCATTTTAAACAACGGATCTTATTATAATGGTTGACATTTACGGAAGATCTTCTACTAGTAAGAAAATAAAATCCGACGTTGATCTGTCAAAGTATGCGACTAAAGATGACCTCGCTGATATTATGAACCTTGCTGGAGTTGATCCAGATGAAGTTGTTATTTTTCAAGATCGATATGGTAAACTAAAAACCAGCAATATCAAATGGAATGATATAGTCCGGCGAGTACTCGGTGCAGTTACGGATAATATTCCCGTGTTTACTGACGGTGGTAGAATCAGAGATTCAAGTATGTCACTTAAAACCATCAGAGATGAAATTGCAAAAAGTGTTGCTAATCGCGTGAGAAACACAGGTGACACGATGACAGGTGAACTTAGCATGAACGGGAACAAAATAGTAGCTGTAACAGCTCCAAAATCTGACAACGACGTCGCAAACAAACTATACGTCGACGACGTGGATGGAAAACTATCCACGCTACGGGCCGAGTATGACGTTCACGTAACCGGTTTTACAAGGCTTCGAAGAAATTTTCAGAAAACCGATGATGCCATAAATAAGTTCTTTGGAAATCCTTCCGTCATTGACATGAAACTCGTTGATATCAAAAGTAACCTAGACACGATCAAACGAACACAACTAGACATCGTAGCGGGAATTCCTGAGATTATCAATAAAACCAATCTGATTAAAATTCCAGCTGAAATAACTCCCGGGCATATCACAAACATCGTATGCACGGTATCATCGGGATTTGCAACATGGTCAAAACAAAATAATACCATCAAATATACCGCAACAAGCACTGGCGTGTACAGGCTGTCTGTGTTCAGTGCTGCAAAATTTGAAATATTTACAACGTTTCCATGGCGTCATTCCACAGACAGGTTTTCCGGGGTTGTATCTGTTATATTAAATATCGGAGCCGAGGAAATATTTATTCTGGAAGCAGCTGATAGGACATTAACCGCAACATCTTACTGGTGGTGTTTGGAATTTGTAGCTGAAGGACATCAATTGGTTACTGTATAAAAATATATATGGACGGTGCACAATACAGATACAATCAAGCGCGTGAATGGCAGGCGGCGCTAAAAGATCAAGTCGATCAATATACAGTAAAAGTAAAAAAATATCGACGACGATTGGTTATCGTTGATGTGATTGTTTATTCAGTATCCGCTGTTGTTGCTGGAACCGGTGTAATATTATCAGCGTTGACAACGATGGCACCAGTAGCTGTAACTATCTGTATTTCAGCAGCAACAACTATTGCAGGTGTGCTTGGTATCATCACAAAAAAAATATGTACTTGTACGAACGAAAAATTATCCGATTACAAAATAAAATTACATACAGCGACGGTAGCATACTCGAAATTATCCTCGTTGTTATCAGCGAGTCTCAGTGATGGAATTATATCTGATTTCGAATTTTCAATGATGACCAAAATATACGACGAAGGTATCGGTATTAAAGATACAAGTATCAATAATGACAGAATTACTCCAGCAGATCGTGACCAACACAACTCCGCCAAAGATAACGATGATCTCGGTAAGTTCAACTAATCCTGAATTTAGTATTAACTTTCCTACTGCAATTCCAGTAAAAGAAATAGCGTTAGCTCAATTACGGGTATATTACAGCTGGCCAAATATCAGATCAAAATCATTTAATGGTACACCAGCAAATAATTCGCTTGTATTTACTAACAAGAACAAACCCGATGGAACACCTGACTGGGTTGTTGTTGGAATACCAACCGGCAGTTATGAGATTGAAGAGATCAGTGAGGAATTTGCGCGTAGAATAAAATCAATAACAGGAAAGGAATCAAAAATATCAATAAACGTTCATGAGCCGACGTTGTCCTCGACGGTTGAAATAAACTCGCCTGATTATGCCGTTGATATTTATCAATCTTCAATCAGATCCGTGCTAGGATGGCCTGAAATATCACCACCGATAACACCGATACCATCTGAACCAACTCGGGCTGATTTTATCACAGATGAAAGAAAATTTATGATAGTTCCTGAATATAGAGGTAAATATCCGTGGAGCTGGGGGGGGGGGGGGCGGCATTTCCTTTTTTATAAGTGCTCCTGATGGTGAAAACATTCCTAAAATAATAAATAATGTACGTAACGCTCGTTCAGGTGCTCTAGCAAAACCACTCGTTGATGAAGAATTTATTAAATCATATTCTGATCCTGTTATTTTTGAATTTAAACAATCAATCAACAAACTACGAAATTTCTTTACTGATAGCTACAGCGATGACGTAAAACAAAAAATCATTGAGACGATAAAACATCTAAATCAGGTCATATCAGATATTAGATACGTTAATAAAACTATCATTGTGAACATGGTTAGACACGGTGATGAAATTATTGATAATTATAAAGCTAAACCATGGTTTCTCAATCATTACAAAATAACTGAACAACAATTACCAACATTTGTAATACCGGGGATTGATGCTGGAGAACTAGTAAAATTATTAAACGATCTTATCGACGAAAACTTCCCTAAAATACTCGATGCATGGAAAAAACTAGCACCACCTCCAACTGTTCTCAGATATGATAATGATCCACATGGCGGCGGAAGACACGTATCCCCGCGGATCGTTAATATAACACCGACGGTCGCGGTCAATCTGGTTTGTGACGTAATCGATGGCAGCTATCAAATAGATCTCGGAAGATCAAATCAAGCTCAACAAGGATTCATCCTGTACACGTTCACACCACAAGTTCCCCCTGGAAGTTTAATCGTGCAAGAACCAACTAATCCCGTGTATTTACGGTGTCACAATAATATGTTAACACGAATCAATTTTAAACTCACAGACCACCTTAATCGCTTGATTGACATACGTGAAGAAGAGCTTGTAATAAATCTGTATGTAAAGTCGTAAGACTTCCGTCGTAAGGACTTTTGTCGTAGATCTTCATGTGGAGGGTTTTTACACACGAGGATTTCTTAACAGTTAGAAGAACATTTGTAACAGAGATCAGAATCAAATTCGATCAACTTAAAAAAATATTTTATTATTACTGGCACAAATTTGTATTTGGTACAAATTAATCGGCCCAGGCAACTAAAAAAGCTAGTCGATGAAAGTAAAATTAAAATTTCTATCACAAAAAAAAATAATATTTATTAATTTTCCTGATTTTTACTGAAATTGTACAAATTACTTGATTTTGACTACCAACTACCCCCTCAGAAACATAAAAATGCACGAACTACTTGATTTTGACTACCAACTACCCCCTCAGAAACATAAAAATGCACGAACTACTTGATTTTGACTACCAACTACCCCGTCAAAATCAAGAAAGTTCTAACCTTGTCAAATTGTTCCTAACAAATTTTATTTATTATAAATTAATTTTATTTATTAATAATATTATTTTTACTGAGATTTTTATGTTTTTTTTTACTAAAATACAACGAAATTGCTCAATTTTCCTGATTTTGACTACCAACTACCCCGTCAGAAATCAAGTAGTTCGTGCATTTTTCTTTGATTTTGACTACCAACTACCCCGTCAGAATCAAGTAATTTGTGCATTTTTCTTGATTTTAGTAAAAAAAAAATAAATTAATTCAGTAAATAAATAAATTAATTCAGAAATAAATAATTTGTAAAATTAAGAAATTTGTACAATTTTATGTTTTTGATGGGGTAAATGGTAGTCAAATTAAGAAATTTGTACAATTTTATGTTTTTGATGGGGTAAATGGTAGTCAAAATTAAGAAATTTGTACAATTTTATGCTTTTGATGGGGTAAATGGTAGTCAAAATTAAGAAATTTGTACAAATTTGTTAAATTTCAGTAAAAAAAAAACAAATTACTAACCCATCAAATTCAGAAATAATATTTCTGATCAAAGATCTCAGTCATCTTCAAAATTACTACTTTGGATCGTTTCACCAGTAACGAAGTTACCTTGGATCGTTTCACCAGTAACGAAGTTATCTTGGATCGTTTCACGATCTAACATTATTTTTCTTAATAGTCTTATACGGGTACTAATCGTTTTCTTTGCCTCATACTCGTGGGATAATAACGACTTAATTCTTTCTACGGCGGTAGAAAGAGGAACGAACTCCTTCACATGATCATCTTCTACGGTAGCTAGCGACTGAAACATTGCCGATTGAATCCGTTTCATGAGCCTGTATTCAGATGATAGTGTGTGTGTCCCCATGGTTTTACGTTCTTGTAAAATCTCAAAGTCAGAAACTATTTTTTCAGGATTAAGTTCATCAGATATATTAATTCCATCTTTTTTTAATTTTTTAATAGCGACAATTACATCATTGATATTTTCATGGTTCATTATATAATATATAAATCTTTAAAATAAAAAAAAAATATCCCAGAACCCCTTCGAGTTCGTCGGGATGTTTCTGGGACAGCACAAACATATAACTTAATTAAGGTACGCTCAGCAAAAACCCACCCATAATAATTAATCCAGTGGGTGATACGAAAAATAGGTATCAACCACAAGTCAATATTGTGGGTGAATTCTGCTGAGCGGAGGGGTTCTTGCGGTTCCCCCCACTATTATAAAAATCGCAATTATGCGCACCACCGACAAATTGTCAGCCATGGGGGTTTGATCCTGGACCGCGAGCGCCACAGTCCAATACCATACTGATCGAGCTATCAAACATTGTTACGAACATATGTTTCGGAAGTTAATATATAGCTAAGGAACCAATATTTACACTAAACAGCGGTTTCTGAATAATAACAGTTTCTGTATTTAACAGTTTCTGTATTTGTAGCGGTTTCTGTATTTATAACAGTTTCTGAATAATAACAGTTTCTGTATTTATAACAGTTTCTGAATAATAGTTTCTGTATTTATAACAGTTTCTGAATAATAGTTTCTGCATTTGTAGCTGGTTTCCTAAGCAGACCGAAAATCAATAATAACAGTAGCATTAATGCACCAGTCAAAGAACTTTCCAGAATGTAAGTTCAGTGAACACACAACTGCAGGTCGATTACAATGACAAACGGTTTCTGTTTACACACAGCTTCCTACGGATCAATAACATTATCATGTGTTGTATGATGGGAAAATATTTAAAAAACATAAATAATACTTATGAGTCTAATGAGTTAGGTTCGTCGGCACTATACGATGTAATTAGTTAAACTGACTAATTACGATCATAAAAAACCAACCATCTACGAAGAAAACTATATATTACAAAGTAATCTCCCTTATGTAATCAAAAATTCAGTAGTGTATGGAGGACCTACTGTGACATAAATTAAAAAATTAATTCAATGTGGTGATGATAGTTAATAATGTTGTGATGATAGTTAATAATGTGGTGATGATAGTTAATAATGTGGTGATGATAGTTATTGATACTGAAATGTAATTTTCTGCTTATATTTTTTCGAAAAAGCTGTTTTATATATATTTTCTGCCACTCTTTGTACTGAATGCGAGTGAATATCAAAATATTTTGCAGCTGAACGCATCGAACGAAACATAATTATTTTACCGGTTTCTATGTTTGTAGAAATTACCGCCCTCTTTCCGATTGTCTTACATCTTCCTGTATTACCGCGTGTATTATTCTCGCTGTGAGAGATAGCTTGTAAATTGGATAAATTATTGTTTTGAGGATTTCCATCAATATGATCAATAACAAGACCATCATTGATCACTCAGAAGAAACATTCATACGTAAATCTATGACAGAAATAATGTTTTTTCCCAACTGTAAATCTAAGATAACCAACATTATTAATACAACCAACTTGTCTCTTCAACTTGCAGTGTCTGATGACACCATTAATATTTGATTCATAGTTTGTTATGACAGGATGTGGGACAAATATATTTTGCTCCATTATAATAATATTATATGTTTAAATCATTGTTTGTCTGAAATCTTGATATATAATCCTCCACGGATTTTATAGCGTTTTCACCGCTATTATTTTTTTTGTCATAATATCTTTTGAGCTCTCTGAACCGTTTCCCGCCGCACTTCCCACATAATTCTGTCTTTCCTCGCACTCCAATACCACACCGTAGACATGGTATTGGTCCTAGACTTCCTCGTCGTATGTTTTGTGAGTGCATCCAACAAAATTCCTTTCTACAGGATTTGTTGCATCGATTTACTGAGCCGATCATCAACCATCTGCATTGGGACATTGTATATATATATATAATTTTCTTTATTTAAATATTTGTTTTAATTATATGAACGAGTTTGAGAGATTATCCCAAACTAGGCCTGTTAAGTATAAATTCAACCTTGACAGATTATCTCAATTGCCAGTACGAGATCTGGTTGATCCGAAAAATAAAAGTTTGATCTCGAAAATTCACGACGCCAAGAAAGAATTT
Source organism: Sinohyriopsis cumingii (assembly GCA_028554795.2). Taxonomy (NCBI): domain Eukaryota; kingdom Metazoa; phylum Mollusca; class Bivalvia; order Unionida; family Unionidae; genus Sinohyriopsis; species Sinohyriopsis cumingii. The sequence goes on from CM068836.1 coordinate 50,928,069, forward strand.
TACACGGATGGTGTATCTCATACATGGTCAACGTTCAAGATTATACGCACTGACGGAGTCAAGGACGTTGTCACGGACGCCACAATGAACGACAAGCGAGCGGCAACTATCATTAACTACATCGCTGAATACGAGGGCAATCAAAAATATTTATTCAGAGTAAAATTTATTGTATTAACAGAAACAGATAGTTGGATTATCCGTGACAAATATGATCCTGTCCTTGGCAATAACAAAACTATCATATTAAGTAAAAATTCCAGACCGGGTCTACTGACAGGTATTGATAAACCGTATTATGAGCGAGCATATCCTGTAACAGCAGTTATTTATGGAATTTATGAGATAAATAAAAAACCTAACGTTGATAAACTAGCGCCGATGAAATTTTCAAGGTTAAATTGTGTAGCCGAACGAGTAATAGAACACTTTACAAACGCGATGCGTGGAAATGGATTAACTGATTTAAGGCGTGAAAAAATAAACTCGTGGGCTGATTCAGTTAGGGATACCGGTGCTACAATAAAAGATGTTGCTGAGTTAGGAAAAATATTAAAATTTCCAATAGCTGTGGCGACAATAACGGGAGAAGTACTGTACCAGTCGAAATATAAATCGAAGGGAGCTCCAATAAATATTATCGATCATAACGCGCACGCATGGACTAACGCAGTAACAATATTTCCACATGATCGAACTGTTAGATTTTACCCCACAGATATGAGTATGTTTGATTTTATCAACGAAATAAGTAAAACCGATCCTGTATCGGTATGGTTATTTAAAAGTAATGAGGAGGGTGAATTTGATCAGTTTGTCAAACCGAACGGTGAAATATATCGCACAGAATCCCTCCATGACGAGATGAAAAATCTTGCGACGTTTTTACAGTGCAAGCACGCGGAAAATACTGACAAATTACTAACTAATTGTTTTACCGTTCCATCTGTTGCGGCTCATTTCGCCAGAGAACGAAATTCATGGAAACCAACACGATTTGATTTACTCGAGGACGTACGCGCAAGTTGCGTCGAATATGGACATGGCGGATTATGGAATACCAAATACAATTACAATGATGTTATTTCGGTTGATATGGTTGCATGTTATCCAGGAAGTTTTCTGGGATACGGAGATTGTTCTACGTACTTTGAAAGATTTGGTCACCCAACAAACGAGATGACGCGAGTGGCAATTAATGGACCATTACCTGATTTTGATCTGACTGGATTCGCCTGTATTGAGTCGTTCGAGTTTAACGAAAATCTTCACAAGATTTGTTATGTTTGGTTTGGCAGACATTTTTGTGAAAAACGTTGGGCACCTATAGTTTTGTTACGATATATGCTAGATTGTATGATACTGACATCGTTGGTGGTCAGTGAGGCAATTATATCATATCATGCACAGACCAAAGTTTGGTTGCCCATGTCAGATTCTGAAGTTATTAGCGAGTTTAAGGATGATATTCCTAATAAACTCAAAACCGCAAAAGATCTCGGTAGAAAAATTATAGGTAAATTTACTCAAGGTGGTGCATATGATTATAAAAGACATCACGCACGATTAATTCTAGATGATGCCGAGTACGATTTTATAATCGCTGATACAACAGCGAGAAATATATTTGTAAATCGAGAAAGTGTTTATTTATCCGACGGAACAAAATTAGGTACGATCGTTAGTTACATAAATGACGTATCCCCGCAATATACTCATCTAAGATCTTCCATGTTGGCTTATGTTTCTATAAATTTATTATCGATGATTAATAGATTTCCTGAGACCGCAGTCAGAGTCGCAACGGACTCATTTTATATTTCAAGTAAATATTTAGAACTTGTCATGAAATTTACAAGTAATGATGAACGATGGGGTTCGTGGAGAATAAAAAAGGAACTATTACACAATTATGTAGAATCAGCAGATGTTCCAATGAGAGATGTTTATCGTGAGGGTAATAAAATATCAGAAATGTCGAAGGCACCATCGTTGAGTGATCCAATAACCAGATATAAGACAGTATATCTCAATGGACCTGGTGGATGCGGCAAAACAACTCGAACGATTAATGTTTTTAGAAATTCAGATATAATCGTGCTGACACCCACACATAGACTTGCACGTGAGATGAAACAGCGGCAAGTACAATCGTGTACGTATCATAGTTTCTTCCGATGGCGCGGAGATACATGGACTCCTGAACGGATGGGGGAAAAATATATACCTAAAATAATTATTTGGGATGAGATATGCACGGTGTCATTGGATACATTAAAAACGTTTCTTGATTGGTTGTTGACGAAAAATACCGCCATAATAATGTGTGGCGATCATGGTCAACCGCCGCCCTTTGTTGGACCATCTCCACATGATTGGTTAAAAAATTTCGTCGATTATTATGAAGAAATAGATGATGATCATAGAGCTCTTGATGCAAATTTGAAGGAGTTTAAAAAATTAATCAGATTACAATCAAACAAAATTCAGTGTGAAATAATACGTGGAGTGATCTCAGAGACATCAATGAGTGATTTTTTGAACTCACGGAGACCCACCGAGTTGATCGTAGCAAGTAGAAAAATAATCAGAGACGCTTTACAACAACAGTTATTTCAACTACACAAAGAACAATATTCAGAATTACCCGTTCCGTTATGTTATAGACCATCAGATACACGAAAACAGAATATTAATGTTGATATTCCAGGACAGACAGAGTCATGGAAACAGATTCTCGTATTAAATGATATTGTCGCCGTTGATATCAGTGTAGTCGAAGATGCATTACGCGCTGACAAATCTCCATGGGTGTTGGGATACGCTATGACGATCCACTCGTCTCAGGGATTAACTATTTCTGACACACGAGTCTGGATTGTAGACGATCGCATCGAGTGGTCAAATTTAGTTTATTTAGCGGTATCGAGGGTCAGAAATATATCTCAATTACGTAGAATTATAATTCCTGAAATCGTTGATAAATTTAACATCATCGATGATGATATAATAAGAAAAAAATTAATCGGATACAAACAATCTGACAAAAAAAATAAACGTGACTTTGATCTTGATGTTGAATTTATTATTAAGTTAAAACAGCAGCAGAACAATCATTGCACCAGTTGTAATTGTATAATGTTATGGCGATATTCGAGTAATGATTCAAGACAATTTACCGTAGATAGAAAAGATAATAGTCGCGGTCATACACGAGAAAATACCATGTTGACCTGTCTTGAGTGTAATCGACGTAGAGGCGCTGGCGCCCTTGGCGCTAGTGCTAGTTAAGTGATCGAAATCACCGAAGTGATCGCGGTGGTAGTTGTGTATCCGCGGGAATTATTTGTAGTTGTTCACGTGTAAATCCACGTTGAGGAGCAGCAGAATCTAATCTGTAGATTGCAGGTCTGGAAACGCCTACATTTCTTCCAGTGGATCTTGTCGCGGTAGATATTTTGTGTGTGGTAACACTCCAAATAGGATCAGTTGCTCTCGCTTTACCACCTTCAAGTTCACCAGGCTCATATAAATATCTGACTGTGACATCACCTAATATTTTTTGTTTTCCAGCATCTTTTCGTTGTGTTGGTATATTTTTTTTTGTGACCGCGCTAGTGGGTTTCATGTTGGTTGTTCGTGTGATCTCATTATTTAATGCAGCTATCACGTTTGGTAATCTTGCCACCCATTCGCGAGATCTTTTATCCTGAATAAATTCCCTCGCGTATTGATATCCAAATAACCGCTCAGCAAGTGTTCGATTAAATCGCTCAACAATTGCTTGATCACGGTGAATTGCAGTATGACCTCGTCGTATTTTGGTATTATGTTGTTTCATCAGCGATGATACTGGACCAAGAAATTCCTTACCAGGATCAACCTGTAGTAGCTGTGGCCATCGCAGACCACCTTGTGGTCCAAGTCCTCGTTGATGAATTCGTTCAAACGCATCGGCTACTTCAGATGATGTTTTCGCTGATAGCGGCTCTGCTTCTTTATATCTACTTGCAACATCAACTACGGTTAACGCGTACTTGTACGTTTTTCCACGCACAGTATCATGCGGTAAAAACAGAATATCAGCTTGATGAACTTCATTAGGAACACTGACATCGAAATACGAGTACTGAATTTGTTTAGGACGTGGTAGATAAATTTGCCATATTGCTTGTTTAGATAACCACGCGCTAGCAGTAGAATGTTTAACCGATGCTGCATCAGCGAGTTTACCAATTGCTGCTTTGCCTCTCCAGTATCCTCTCGGTGAATAATAAATTGATTCCATTATTAATTACCAGCCCCAATCGCTAATTTACCTTTCATCGAGGATCTTACTAACCAATTAGCTAATGATTCTCTAATATTTTTATTTTTTATAGAATTTAATGAATGAATTAATTTTACATCTGCAATATGCCTATCTTGTAGATTTTGACTTTTATAAGCTACATCATGAGCATGACAAGCTCGATCAATAGCATTTATTGGTTCCTCGCCTGGTTTTGGTTGATCTTGATTATCGAGCCTGATATCGAGTCGAGTACCAGGACCGCAATAATTATATCCTGGTAGATGTTTTTCTCCACTATATTTAGCCCATGGAGCACCTGGAAACTTTGACATCAAATTAGCAATATCACCACCACGCTTATTAGGTAAAAACGAAAATTTCTTTCTACCGCATATAGAACATTTTCCACCGTACGCTATTTTTTTATTTTTTGTTATAACCGTAGCTAAATCAACAGTTGGAGTTTTAACTCTACAACGTAAACAATATAAATTCATGTTATAATATATATGGATATAATTGATTTCTCAGCAACTCGGCAGCGAGAGCCAGTTAAGCATCATCCTGCGCTATCGAACTCCATCAGAATGATTATCATAGGACCATCTGGATCGGGTAAGACGCAATTATTACTTAATCTGATAATGAGATGGTTGAAATGGGATAAGTTGTATTTAGTAGCACCATCCGTTGATGATCAACGATGTTATGATGTACTTAAAGATTTCAATGAAAACGCGCGATTACTGGATGAAGATAATGATGTTATAGAGTTTATAACCGATATTGATGAAGCACCATCCGTAGATTCCATAGACGGATTTATTAATAATTTAGTTGTATACGACGATGTGATGCTAGATAAACAATCAAATCCAGCCAGAATATTTTCCCGAGGTAGACACAAAAATACAGACGTGATCTATGTTACTCAACGATATACACAAATACCAAAAGTGATCAGAGACAACTGCAACATTTTAGTTGTGTTTAATGGCGTAGACACACACACGTTGCGAAATATTCATCAAACCTGGTGTGGTGGTGACATGGATATAATTAAATTCAAAAATTTCTTCTCACGAGCGCAAGCTACTCCGCATGGATTTATAACAATAAATTTACATGATCCAAGAACAAGATATCGTGTGGGTATTGATAAAATATTTGGGTAACAGGGGTGATGATAAAATTAAATTTAATTAAACAGATAATGAACAACTGTGCGTGGCTGCGTCAAGGAACAACAGATAAATGCAACAAAAGGTGCCGTGGAGAATATTGCAAGAAACATAATTATCTTATAAAGAAAAACCCTCATGCTGGTCCACGAGGTTGTGTTGGATGTAACAACGGCGTTAGAGGATTATATCAGATTTGCAAAAATTGCGGTGGAGATCGATATCGAAGTTTGATGAACTATTACAGAAAAAGAAAAAACATAAATCCCAAAATAGAAAAACCACCATCAGAACTTGAATATTACTTGAAACATAGAACAAATTCCGAAGATTCAGATGAAGATGAAACAGATGAGGAGAAAGGACAGCGAGAACGCGTTGAAAAATATTCATCAAACTTGGTATGGTGGTAAATTAATAGCAGCAGAGGGGGTACCTACCAACGTTGGTCGTCAAAAAAATAAACAAGAAATAAATAAACACGTAGAGTACTTTATTTTTTCAGCTACTATTTCAAACTGAGGTTTTATTAGTACAATCGGTCATTGCAAAAATAAACATCTCAAGGAAAGTTCATTTGTAAAATCTTGACCTTTCTACGAGATGATTTATTTGTTTGTTTTATTTGTTTTGTCGGAATTCTATGGTCTGTTCACCCTCTCTGCTGCTACTACTCTACTTTAGAACTGGCCTCTTTCTCTTTGCCCGTTGTTTGGTTGCTGAAACTGGTTTAATATCTTCTTTTGCATATAGCGAGGCAGACCGTCATAATTACTTTGTTTTATTTTCCATTTCTTAAGCAGCTTTCTCAAACGAGTTATATCATGCATGGTGAAAACTGGTGCCAAGCGTTATAAATATAATCCAAAATATTTATAAATGAAAATTAACTTTTTGTGTTCACATGAATCTTTATACATAATATCCGTAGTCTTTAAATGATGTTATGTTCGCTAAGTTTTACACAAATATATTTCAGAATTTAACCAACTGATTTTTGCACCTTGACTGATGTTCGTATATAACTTTTATTTTAATATTTCCTTTCCATCCATAGCACTTCACAGATGGCCAATGCTCATCCAGACTCCTGATGCATGACAGCAATTGCTTTGCCAGGCTGCTGATGCTGGATTAAGAAATGCTAAGGCGTCCATCTCGAAAACATGATGTTCAGTGACAGTGACATATACACTCTCTTTGTATATCTAACTGCGTGATTACCACCACACCTGGCATATATCTTATAATCTGTCTACTTTCAGGCCCCGCACTTCCAATAATGATAAAGTTTACATCCTCGCCTAAACTCTGTCATATACATACTTGAATATTCAGCAGCACAGTTTTTCCACATATCTCTTTGCATTCAAGCCTTGCATACATACATACATACATACATGCATACATACATACATGCATGTATGTATGTATGTATGTATGTATGCATGTATGTATGTATGTATGTATGTATGTATGTATGTATGTATGTAGATGATTTCGTTTGCATGCTAATTCTGCGCTAAATAAAGAACTCTTCATCGAAAAATGACAACTTGAGTTCCACTAAGTATCAAATACAAATGAATCGACGGGCATATAATTATTCCATTATGGTGTGTCAATGTGTAAGCAAAGACGCACAATTGCAATATATTTTCAAACAGTAGAGATACAGCGCCCTATCTGTATCTAGATACACACATGACGATGTTCTTTATTCACTCAGCACTCATGTGTGCAAAAGTAAGAATTGTAGGTAACTGTATACTTGGGATAAGCCACTTTTTATTTTTTATATAGAGTAAATGCTGTCTTTGTTTGCAGATAGGTATGACACGCTTTGTTGAGGCGTATAAAAGGTTTTTTGATGTGAATGTAAACTCTTCTATTATGTATAACCAGTTTACCTGTATAATTTTAAAAGCAGTTAAGACCAGTCTGGCTAATTGTCCCTGTTGTAATTGTGGATCGTAGCACTGTAATGGTAGATATTATGGTGGTTATTATGTTTTGCTGTTGTTTACATTTGTCGATACAACAGATAACATCACAGTTCTGAAGGAAGATTATTAATGATCTGATAGATCCTGTATGACCAAGGCGTAAAATATCATAATATATGTAGAAAATATCCATACACACAGGTAAGTGGAATATATCAAATCTTAAACTTATCACAAGTGTCGTATTGATCTGTGTCAATCTTAATTTGAATTAGTTTGTTTGGTGTTTTACGGTACACGAACACGAGTAGATCATTTAGCACTGAGGCAATTGGAGAATAATGCCATGCCCAATGACACATCATGGTAGGTGACCCGAGCTCATCCAGTGGAAGGATTTGAACCTTCACCCTTTCGGTAGCGAGCACGGCTGGATAACCCCTGAGCCACCACAGATCCTACATCCATTTCGACATGCTGGAGAGCCCTTATTTTACACTCTAAAGTCCGCAGAGGATTGTGATCATAAAAATTGCAGATAAGGATCTTTCGCCCGACAGGTAGGTTATAATTTCAATCATCTGTTAAAAGTTGTTACGTTTGAAAAACACATTCAGTGATTTTAGAAAGCACATCATAATTTAATACGCGTTTGTTTTGTCGATATGGAACAGTATTATTACATACATGTTAAATTGTCTTTTATAGTTCAGCGATATCGTCAGTACGAGCTCTTATGATCGTATCATGGTACCAATTGTTTTTCCATAGACCTCAATGCTAATGTTTTATGAAATAAATATACTTTCTATCCTACCTCAGCATGCATGTCATAGAGAACAATGCTAGATTGTCAATTTGACTAGGACAGAACCAGGTTCTCTAGTGCATTTAAGAGAGATAACTCTGCTGCAACTAGACAGGGTAAGAGTTATCTAATCACACAAGTCACATTTTCAGTCATCTGTACCAAATTGTAAAAAAATCATAAAAAATACAAAATATGTTCTAGATATGAATCAACATAAGCTCACATATTGCCAGGATGCTCAACTTTGTTTTAAGCCTAACAGAAAGTACAACTCTTACATAATGCACCAATCACTAAGCTAGTTTTATTGTTTATTTCTGAATACAATGTTCCCTACACCTTAAGCTCCGACCACCTGGGGATGTACAGTTGGTACCGTTAAACAATGTTCCCTAAACCTTAAGCTCCGTCCACCTGGGGTTGTACAATTGGTGATGTGATCTGATTTTGATTTTTAACGTAACTTTAACAATATTTCAGTCATATCGCTACGATGTCTGCAATGTGGCAGTTTATATTGATGTCTATCACTGGGGCATCATGTCGCAGACATGTGGCATGATGTCCCACACAGTCACATTATCCTGACACCAGGCCGACCAGTCCTAACACTGACCTCCTAATAATGCTGAACGCCAAGCGAGGCAGCTGGTAGTACCATTGTTGGTATGACTCAACCGGGGATCGAACCCACGACCTCCCGCATCCAAGGCGGACGCCCTAACCACTAGGCCACCGAAGCGGTGTGTACAATTGGTACCGTTATACAATGTTCCCTATAACTTAAGCTCCGTCCACCTGGGGTTGTACAAATGGTACCGTTATGAGAATTTGTCCACAAATCGCCAACGTGTAACTAGTTGCAAAACAGTCAGATAATTTGAAATAAACACCAAATATTTCGTAAGGTATAAAAATGTACGAATATAAGAAACCAAGATATACTATATAATGTATTAAGTGAGCTACTTTATGCAATTATGAATGACCTTGTCGGTTATAAGTAACTGTAAGGATAAATGTCCCGATATTAATTCACAAATAATTCACAAATAAGCAGACTTATTTCAGCAGTTGTCATCTGAACGTTCATTCAAAATAATATAAAAGGATGCCACCCTTCACGAGCTTTGTCACTCTCCATTGTTTGTTAAAGACGGGTTTTACAAAATGTTATTTTACGAGACTGCTCGTCTCATAAACTCTTAGTCAAGCTGTTCCCATGACTAGAGAGAGAGAGAGAGAAAGGAAGAAGAAGAAGTTCAAGCTCTCTTGAAAGAGGTGGAACTTTGACAACGAAGATATGGCTACATCTGGGGAATATGGCGATGCGGGAGGTACTTCGGGACGGTGAAAGAACACAAGCCTCTTTGAGTCTCTGACGAATGAACTGGCGTGTCCGCCGATTGACGCTTTTTATACCAGTTTCTTAGGACATGGACAAATATGGATATACGTCTAGTTCTTGTGTTGCGCCAGAATCTCAAAGTGAGGCTCCATCGTTCCTTACAGACTATCGTCTGGGTCTATGGACGTCATTAGGTAGGCAAGTCTGCCAGATCAGCTCATTTACCCTTCTAGAAGGAATCCTTGGAATGTGTCTAGTTCGTCTATCTCACAACTTATCGAGTGTAGTTTTTTTGTGCTGACTTATGATACAAGGGAAATCTATAGAGAGTTTTGCCTTTTGTTCATAAGGGCGCAATCTTTTTTAAATAGTATATAATTGTAATACCGAAATAAATGGATTTAATCTTAGTATATTTTGATAGAAGATTACTTTCAATATAATTTAGTCAAAAATTACTTTTCATACAATTTAGAGAAAATTTCAATCTTATTAATTTTGCTAAAAAATTCTGTCCTAATAGTTATACTGCTGATACGCTATGGCTAATCCAACCTTGAAATCAATTGTGGCGATGGCAAAATAGCTAAAATTTTCTTACTAATTTCCATGCACAAGATAGCAATAACAGTTGTTATTTTCTGATTTTTATTTTGAAAAAAAAAAAAAAAACGTTTCGTATCTTAACAGAATTTGAATAGCTTACATATGCATCTTACAACTCTGTATTCAGTGCACCTATAATCTATCATTTTAAATTAATAGTAATTATATTGATACCACATTCCGTTTGTAGAATTCACAGATTTTTGTGAAATTCTTATAAAAGAACTCTGTATTCTGCTTGTGTACCAAAATAGGTCAGTCATAGAATCAACGAACCAAAAGCTGGCGACATAACGAAGCCTTACTGAATCTGTCTCATGTGCATGTGGGGCGACGTGACAATGGACAATGGTGTTTAATGGAATACTGAAATCTGATTCTTATTTGACTGTATACATATCTCGCAGCTGTGTAGATTCTGACTAAACTTAGTTTCATACCATATGGTTTTCTCCCCGACCTTCTGTACACGCTCGAAAGATCTATACCTCTGCGAGTTATCCTCCGTTGTGATAGCAGTAACCAAAGACAATAAAATTGGCATAATTCCTCGTAAATTCATTTGCTGCATTTCAAGAGATTTGGGAAAACAATACTTATTTTATTGATTTAATTAGCATAATAATTATTTAACAATGCCGCAAGCGATGGTCTTGACCTTTGACTGTATCCAATTTTCATTTAAGTTCTCAAATGTTTATTTTACTGAATTTCTGTATCATCTCGCTTGTGATATTATTTGGAATGTTGCAATGTTAATGACATGTAGATATTGTGCAAGAGTTGAAAAAGCTCTTTTACCTTTAAAACTTTGGGACTCCTTCTAGTCTTGAAATATAAGTCGAGGAATTATTCTACTTTCAGGAAATCCTTAATTTTTCTTGCGAAAGTTAATGCTACTAGAACAGAGGGTATTATATTTGCATTTAATCCCTGATTGCAGCTTATAATCAAATTAAAGCTCAGAGTTCAAACGAAACAATATAGGACCGATATTTGAAACAAAATTTATTTGAAGGAAATACAATCTGAGGTGTTATCGTTGATAAACACACGTAAGTTTGTATCTGTTTATACTTTGTGTAGTTAAGTGTTCAAGTTGATAGCTCTATGGCATATTCATCAAACATCAGTCATTCCAGTTCAAGAGATTTCGAGTAGATTAATCCAGATATGTAATTAATTAGTTTTTCGCCATATGTCACGATGCAATGAAATAGTTTAAACATATATGAAAGGTTTTCACATTAACTTTTTGTTTCCGTATATATTAAATCTGAGGATGAATTAAAAAGATGCAGATATTATTTTTTATAATCACAATTTTAAGTCATGAACATATTCCCTACTTCAAATTTTTGTGGACTAAGGGAAGAATATTGAAAGGAAATATTTAAGAAAAATAATGAATCTGAATTTGTATTTGTGGCATATGGGCATTATACATTATATTATTCTGAAACTAGAAAGTACATATTCGACATATAGCATATGTATTCTTCACACAAAATACATATTATATAGAAAAGATCCATAACGTGCACATAAAATACGTATGTTACCAGTACTATATATATTATACACATAAACATCATACTTTAGACATAAAATACATATCGTACGCATAAAATGCATATTCTGCACATACAATATCTATCCAACACATACAAGATATATTGTACAGATAAAATACAAATCCTATGCATAAAATATATATCTTACACATAAAAGATATGTTGTCAGTATAAAATATATATAACCTACGTATAAAATACATATAATATACATAAAACATATTGTACATATAAAATATCTATCCTACACATATAAGATATATCCTACACAGAAAATACAAATCCTAGATATTCTACACATACAATACATATCCTACACATACAAATATATTGTACATAAAATACGTATTCTACGCATAAAATATAAATTAAAAAAATATGCCCGTATTACTGGGTTCAGTTTGTTCCTTATCGGTCCACGGCATATTTCTAATATTAAGTGAATTACGTAGGAGTCTCCAGTCGCTTGTTTTCTGGATATATGCTACCACTGATAGACTACGGCTGTATCATATGGCAAAACACATTCAATTATAATCCGCCCAACATTGACAATCCCCAGAATAGGGCCGCCCAAACAAATATAAAACTTCTTATTACGACCCACTTTACGTTTTGTTTTCACGTCTACAATGGCTATCCATACAAAAATGTATTCTTTATTTTAAAAAAATCATGACATATAAATATATCTTTAAACGATCTTTCTCCATATTATATCTCCAACCTAACTTAATTAAGATCATCAAATAGTGAGAGTAATCTATGATCAACAATCAACAACGAACTCCAGAATCCACGGTCAAAACCCAACTGTTTCGAAAGCTCTTTAATACCTAACTAAAATTCCATTGCTTTGTTTAAAACTTCGTTAAAGAAATTCTTTCTTGACCATCTGGAATGATATTATAAGGCCACCCAATAGAGAATTGTATCATTGTCTCAAGAAATAGTATGTGAATGCTTTTACTCCGTGCATGTACATAAGACTTCTGACTTGCGGAGAAGCCTGGTTCCACGACAAAAAGAATACTAAGTTTCTGTGCGCATGTAAAGCAATGTGGATTACCTGGCACGGATCAGTTACAAATCTGGTGCTATGTCTGTGCTTAATGTATGTAAAAAATTATTATCATTGCTTTTCTTAAATCTTGTGCAGTGGAATGTCAAGTACATTTAATTGCGAAATCAATGAAATCAAAGCTAACAAAGAGAGTTATTGTTTGCTTTGTTTATAAGAACATTGTAACTGCTTTCAATCTTTCTTTGCTTGATCCTGGAAAGTATGGCAAATGCAAAGTTTTGTTCTGTGTTTACAGGTAGGTTTTCGTCCTCGTCTGTGTTGTTATTTTGATAGTTGAATTCGCTTGTGCTAATTAAAACACTAATTTCGCACTATATATATATATATATATATATATATATATATATATATATATATATATATATATATATATATATATATATATATATATATATGTTTGAAAAGGTTATAAAGAAATAGTCAAAATATTGTCTCTGCTATACGATGCTCCTTTTTCACCCAGCTGTTTCACTAATTGTAAGAAACAACAAAAATAGAACAAGTAGTTGGAGGATTTGACAAAGCTATTCTTTAAAAAGAAATGTCCTATCTTGAAAGAGACAATGGAAAGAAATATTAACTGAGTTACATCAGTGTGGTTGTAATGAAGATTTATCCATATCTCACAAACTAGATAAATAACCAAAGTCAAGATGGTTTTCATACAAGGATTATATATAAAACACATCAAGCAGCAAAGTAGAGGATTGAATAAGAATTCGTAGTAGTACATATTCTTTATATAATAATGATGAGGATACATCACCGCATCTTTTCTGAGAATGTTCAAAGTAGATTTATTTATATATAGTTGCTCTTAAAGGTAAGTGCAATAATATGCATAATATATTGCTGTTTAAAAATAGTTCATCCTGAACATAAGACAAGCAGGCTATGTAATGATCTTTTAAATGTGTGTCAAATGAAATACCAAATTTGCCTCAACGTATTAAAGCATTTACTTTCCGCTCTCTGTCAGAAATAGTATTCTGTATATGTCCGCTATTAATTAGATTCTCTTTCCAAAAGATGACAACGTTATAAAAGTTTATAATGAATGTATGCGTGAATAGAACAATGGAAGGACTGATGTTTGACTTTCTTTGTGTAGGTACAAAGATTTTTGAACAAAGCATTGCTTTTAAATAATATTAATAGCTTGATTCTAACGTTGATGCATATTCAATTTGATGATAGTCTGATACACGTGTATGAAATATGTAAATATACGAATATTACCGTATACATAAAGATTCTTATATGCACTTGGTAAATACTAGGCCACAACCATGGCACATTTATATTAGGCATTCAGTAATAAATAAGTGGAGATGTAATGTACATAAAGCAGTGAAGTGATACACCGTTTAAAAAGGCAAACAATTATTATATATTTTGGTTGCAAATGCAGATACGGAGACGATTATATTGCAATTGGACTGGTGATAGTTTTAGCAATTACCAAACAATACGGTGGCTTTTGTGTAATTTTTATTTTCTTTTATTTTGTAGCAATCCGTAAGTATGGACGTTAATGTAATAATCGATGAGCTACCACGCGATACTGCTGTTGACCACCCATTCAAAGAAAAGATACCGCTTGCTCCGGACAAGAAGTTCCATATTTTCTTCTCCTACAGAGATATTCAGAGAGACAAGCTTTGGGTGAAGAGAGTTATCGACAAATTGGAGACAGAGTACGGTTACACATGCTGTGATCACGAAAGAGATTTTTTACCAGGCACAAAAATAATGGACAATATAAAATATGGCGTGGGGAACTCCGAAAAAGTAGTCGTAGTATTCTCAAAAGAATCCATTGATAGTCACTATGTTTTACTGGAGGCAGCAATAGCCTACAAAGAGGGCTTAGAGAAACGGAAGAACTTAGTAATTCCAGTTTTGCTAGATGACTGTGATGTTCCTAAGGAATATATGCTTCTGACTTACATAGATGCCAGAGAGGGCGTTGAGGAGACAACTTGGTGGCCCAAACTATTGAAAGTATTAGAATCTACGGGTAAGTTGTCTTTCCTTTGCAATGTGACTAAATACATACGAATTTTATGTAACAACCCTCCCCCCCCCCGTGTCTCTTTCCACTGCAAGGAATACACAAAATATATTAAATAAAGAGCATGCCGATGAATTCAAAGTAATCAAAGAGATGTAGCAAAGGACACAGTGGTGACTGACCCTCCAAACTCTCTATGTACCTAATATACTGTTCCTGTGATATGTTTCGATTCTCTCACTTTACAAGATGCTGTTATCTGGAGTGTAGCAAAAGCCAGCTAAATCTCATCTATTAGCATGCTAGTATATAGGAAATTTCACATGGTTTGGAACTAAAGTCGTTTGATCTAAACGTATTTTGTCAGATTTCAGAACGAAATATCGGCAGTTCGATTCTTGCAAAAGATTAAAAAAATTCTATAGAAACTGAGCACATATGTTTGCTCTCTCTCTCTCTCCGTCTCTGATTCTTCAGGTATGAAAATGTAACACGGTTGAATGCTTTTAAACATGGGGAGTTTGACATTAATTGGTGCCAATGGATCTGAGTCGACTGTGCACCTTAAAATTCTATACAAAGAAACCAGTTTGATTTTGCGACGTTACTGAACTGATTCAACGACTCCCAACTCCTTACTACCCACCTATCCGTACAAATTGACTGTTAAGTTTGTGTCGATTCCTGTTCCTATTTGGAGGTCAGGTGCAACCGAAACTGCAAAGATTACTGCTACCTGGGGATATACAGACCAGAGACTGCCACACGGGGATTGACAGACCAGTATGTGGGTGGAGATGTGTGTGTGTGTGCGTGTGTGTGTGTGGAATGGTCAGATGTTAAATGTATTAGGTTTTCCAAATCGATGCAATAATGTTAAATTCTTTACCTATTATACAGCTGCATTGCACTGAATTCAACATTTTACAGTGAGTTCAACATGAAAAATAATAATATCGGTATCAAGATATAATGCCTATTTGTTTACATGTTTAGTGCAAACGTGTGGTTAAAGTCAGCCGTGTCTAAAAGAAAAACATTCACCAATACATCTTTTATTTCAAATGTAAGAAACAATACTCTGTTATTTCAGAAACTTACTAAAATTGAAACGGTACTGTCAATGATGATCACATCAGTCCTGATCAAAATAAGGTTGCAACCCTGCAGTATCATGAATGAAAAATACGTATTTGATAAATACACAAATCTTTTTACAAGTTTTATATTACGAGTTGACTGCCTCGTAAATATTATAATGCCAATCTACAATATGTCAATATAAACATGATAAAATGTATGACAATCTTCCATCTCAAAACGGCACATGATGGCTTAGAATACGAAGTAGGTACTTTAGATTCAAATGAAAAGGCCAAATTTAACATGAAGCTGAAATCATTGATACGTTTTAAAGACGAAGAAGAAATGTTCCAGATTGCTTAAAATAAATGTACATATTTTAGACAGACTTCTTGTTGGCTTCTTTGTAACACGTATAATTTATTAGACTTAAGGTATTTATGTATGTTTTGGCACCATTTATTGGTAAGAAATAGTCTATTAGACATCTTTCCACCGATCGCGATCGTCCAGCTGCTTGTTCAAGTATCCATTATTTGTGGCAGCAAACGAAAAGGGACCTAACATAACAGATTCTACCGAATTGAAAGGATGTTTAACTAAAGAACATACACAAACAAAATACAATCAAGCGAGAAAAAAGATTTCACTGCAAAAATGGTCAGTATGAGTCACTTGAGTGACCAGTGGGAGGCTGACATTGTTGACACTGAGTCATGCAAAGAAAAAACATTAATGTACACAAATACGTTTCGACTATGATTTATACATTTTTCATTATATGATTGGGCTCAAAACCGAACTAAAAGTAGAGATGTCATACACTCTACTTTCTCAAAAATATTCAAAGAGAAAAGATCTGAAAGGACACAATTTGATAAAGAAATTGTTTTACAAGAGTAGAGTCAGGTTAAGAATTTGGTCGAAGAGGAAAACATTGAATACTCTTCAGCTTATTCATACAAAAAATCATCTGTAATAGAAAGCTTTCTCGTAAAATTAGAAACCAAAATATGTGAGGATTGCAATCAAAATGAAACAGAAAAGAAAAGGGGATCCCATTTTACGAATATGTATTGATCTCTACAGTAACATTCATCATCGCTAAAATGACATGACTCCGGTTGAAATAACGAACAATGATCAAAAGCATGAATACATTGTTTGCTTGACGACAGCACTAGCTAAATTTATATTTGGTGAAACGGAATTTTAAGATATAATTTATTTAAAAGGTCTACCTTCTTTACTTTACATAAGAAATATTCAAAATTAAGCAAGTATTTTCAGGTGATATATTGATTTACAAACTGGAAGTCTTTAATGTAGAAGGTATATAAGATATATTTCACTAACTCGAGTTATATCTGTACGACAAACAGTATGACCGAAACAAAGTTGAAAATATCGAAGAAAACGAAACCGACGAAAGGTGAAAAATATGCACTCGTTATTAGAAAGGATGTGGTGAAACACTTTCAGGAGTAGACTTTTAGCAGTAGAAACAAGCTGAACACTGGCCATCATTATATAAAAGAAGTATCAATGACATACCTCTCATACCGAGGTGACAACTGATCATAAAGAAGTACAATGCAGAAATAGCGGTATTAAGGAGAAAGAAGTAATGTGTGTGATTAGAATGCAACAGATGTGGAGAACATGGTGAACTGGAAAACTGCAGGAATTGATATATGCATTATATGTGAAATGCAAAAGAAATGAAAATAAGTACATTAAATTAAATACAGGTAAGTAACGAAATGGCACTCACAAAACTGTATAAGGCAGATACAAGCGAGACAACGTCGTCACATGGTCATAAATGACATAACGGAAAATTGAACAGAGGCAGCTTTGGAGAATATGTAGTTCAAACAAAATCTCAACTAAAACTGCAAAACGGAAATAATGTAAAACGCTACAAACTAGTTTATGGGATTCTCAGAAAAACAAAGGGTAATACAAATCATATCAATTTTGTTGCGATCATGGATAGATTTAAACAAGTCAAAAATTGTTTTACAAAAACATTACCGCAGAAGTAACTAAACACAGCTGATATGGGAGTTCTTTCTACATAATATGGATGAAACAAAATTCAGTATACTTCTCGCATTGAGTAGGTAAACACATTTGAAGATCAAATCTCTCAGAGCGATTATATTTATCATCAGACCCAAATTCTGCAATCAATAGTTGGTAAACGCTCAGTTATGAAAGGCTATAAATATAGCAATGAAAAACTGCAAGAGGGAAAAAAAAATTACAAAATATCCAACGATGAAAATTTTGCGAAATAAAAATTGTATTTCATTGGAGGAGGAATGTAGAAAAGTAAATAGAGGTTCAATATACTTGCACAAGCATTGCATATTACTTTTTAGAAATCAGTTAATGATTAGAATACTCTATCCACGACACGCGATACAGTCTAACACAAACGTATAACTCATTTTAACTAAATTAACATAGCCGCTACATTGATTACAAATGCATTATACTAAACTCAACTATTCTGGTACAAACCATTAAATATATTTGATCAATACCCTTGAAAATTGACTGATAATTCTTTGAAGATGTACCAAGGATAACATGATACGATAATTTGATTGAATCAAGTGAAGTGGGCAATGTGCACTGCAATGTGTGGTTGTGGTATTTCCTACTGGCATTTATCAGATAAAAGTGTTGCAGTAGCAGTTAAATTTATTTACGGGTTTAGGGTTATTTTTAAACACGTACAACTTCTACATCAGGTTAAGAACAAGTGCCTTCACTTACGGACTACGATAACGCCAGAAATACTATAATCTGTGTGCCTTAGTGTTGGTGGCGGAGTAATGGACGAAGTGAATTGTTTATTTTTTTCATCATGTTTATTTCACTCGCGCAAGCAAAATATGATGGAATTATATATTTATGCAAGATAGAAACGGATTGGCATCTGTCAGTGAACGAATCATCTTTTCCTCATGATGGATCAGCACAGCCTACAACACCAATATTCACAACACCTCCTCAGTGTTAGCAACAGGCAGAGCAAAAGCGTTCATATAATCATTTATTGCAGTGGTTATATAAGGAACGTAATTGTCATGCCCTTGTATTTAAATATTTTGTGGGAGGATTAGACTAGAGATAATTGTTCTTAACGTTTGAATTTACTGCTTACATTTTCTCTCAGATATCTCACTGTGTTAGACCTCCATCTAATTGTACTTGTAAAATGTTAGTTATAGTGAGTATTGAGGTTGTTTTGTACCGTGCACAGGATTTACAGCATTCTTGCAATTTTGGACACACGTTTCTGGAAGATGTAGAGTTAGAAAAGGGTGTTGAACCAACATTTTGGCATTAAACGTCGGTCTGCTGTTTTAATGTTGTCAAGATCATATTTTGTCTGTTTATCTTCTGATCCTTCTTTCACTGGATTTGTTTCCCTTTTTATATGGCGGGGGAAGGTGTGTGTGTGTGTGTGTGTGTGTGTGAGAGAGAGAGAGAGAGAGAGAGAGCATGTGTGTATGCGTGTGTGTGAGCGTGTGTGTGTGTCTCTTTGAACCTTAAAATCCATTTCAACATGTGGCGTAAATTATAACGTACTGTCTTTAATTATAAGATAAGTTGCGATCGATTGAGTTTATTGTCCAGCATTTGTAAACATTTATGATGGCTTTATTGAACCTACTAGCAACTTTTGCTTCAATATATTGTTGAGAAGTTATAAAGGCTTCTCTTCACAGCTTAGTTTCATCAACATATGATTCCGTATTTTGAGTCAGAGTCATTTCTTGAATTATCTTGAGGACCATATTCTCATTAAACTCTTCATAACCACCTTCAACCATTTTCTGGATATTGAGATAGCGTAACAATTGATTCATGGACAACTCCAATGGCACATCCTGTGCGAACCAGAACTTGAAGAATTATACCATAATATCGCTGATTAGCAGACTGCGTCCAAAACAAAATCTTATTCAGTTTAGAAAATCGTTTAACCATCATTGCATGACTTCAGTGCGAATAAAATACGTCATTGGATTATGTTACCGAAGCTACATCTATCTGCATTCCTAGACGTTACTGTTATAATTACCTTAGTGATGAAATTATACACTTGGAATCATTCAACCTACTTCTCTTGTTCTTCCGTCCATTTTTGGGGTTGGTATTATATCATTTATATATGTTTACACTACATATGATATGTTTTATATTGGACCAATTAGAGAGTTTTCTCTGTTTCTCAAGATCAGACGAATATATTAATCAAAATATAATAACATGAGCATTATCAAGTTCATCTTCTCTGACACGTTTAGGTTTCGTACAATTTATCCATCTGCAATAAAAGTCAATGAACAGTAGGAACATCAAGTGTCTTTAAAAATTTGTTTGATTTCATGATTTGTCTTAGTAATTTTAAACATCTACTTCTTTACTTTTACATTTATCTGAGTTTTTCACCATTATGGTGACCTTGTTAAATGTACTTTTTGTTTTGTTCTTTCAAGCAATTCCTCTGCCCATATTTTAACTTTGGTAAGGTATGCAGAAAAGTATAGAGTCTGGAAAACTCAGGTAATTGTTATTTTAGATTCTCAGCACATAGTACATATATTACAATCTCTCGCTTGATTTACTTAGTTACATTTCAAATTAGTTTTCATAACTTGAAGTAAATTAGAAAATCATATTGCAACTAACCGTATTCCCGATTCAGATTTATCTTGAGTTCGCATTCCAAACTTTACTTGGAAATGAAAGAACGAATCAATGATTTATAAAATTAGCATAGAAAAGCAATTTGATACAGGCAAAAGATCCTCGTAGCATAGAACTGTACAGACATTTTAAAAACAGTTCCAACTATGAAAAAGACAAAATCAAACTTTTGAAGGAAGAGCAGGAAAAAAGTCTAAAATATCATGAGATGAGGTCCAATTTTATGAAATTTAAATAAAATATTTCTTTGATAATACATTTGTAATTGTTTAATCAAAAAGTTGAGTTGTTTACTTATCGAGTATTCAAAGGATATCGTATTTGTCAGGAATGAACAATCAAATCACAGCAACGATATGCATATCGTTATATCGTGCTCTGCATATATGTACTGTCTTACAAACCAATCATCCTAGCATATAACATAGATTTTACCTACATATACATGTTTAACGAAACAAAATATATTGTTTGATCTGTTTACCATACAGCAATTAAATCGAATCACACAACGTTGTTTGCTTTTAAAGTGTCGTATAAGATGTAAATAGGTCCATTACGAAACATTAAGTCTGAAGAAATCGCAAAGTTAATTAATCCATTTTTATTTAATTCGCAATTGACCACTTATGACCGAGTAGATTTTTACCGGAAAAAATTGTTAGGACTATGAAGGCTAAAGTAAAATTATATCGATAAATACTTTAATTGTTGCGGAAAACAGGCTTAATATACAATTTAACTTAAAAACGATTTCAACTTTACAACAATAATAGTATACATAATTAACTATGCGACATTAAATATTGCTTACTGTAGCCTACATCATTCTTTTGAGAAATATATAGGCACTCCAAAGTCTATTTTCGTACAAATCAATGAGTCACAAATTACCAAGCACCATGTATATCCTTTACGGATGTTGACATCCAGATATGCTTGTCTTGTAGGCACAACGCCGATAGACAATAATAGTCTTGATTTTAGACCGCAAAATCTCATGATTAGAGAGATCGATTGCTATGCAAGTGTGAAAAGATATAAGCTAATGTAATGTATTAGTCTAAGTTTAGAGTTGTGTGCAGGCTATCACGTCTTCAGTTTAGTGCATTACGCGAATCAGAACATCCGAATAATGGGTCATGGTAATACCTACTGTGTCAGCTTTTCCCTTGGCTTTAAGTAGGTTTGATATAATGCGTTTATGATTTGTTGCAAAAGCTTTGAAGGAAAAATATACTTGTCACAAAGTTTTAAAATATGGTGATATTATTTAAAGTTGCCAATAGTAAGAAGATCAGTATGGCAGAATTACAAATTAGAACAGCCTGAACAGAGGTAGTCTTTGTCTTTTGCATAATTATGGATGGTGGAACTTTAACAACTGAAACTGAGATTTATATTACAATCGATAGTCTTCCTGAAATAGAAATATTTTTACCAGTCCAATTTATAACAAAGATGGTAAACTATTCATTTTATGTTCAAAAATTTGGCGTTGGGTACTATGATATTGCTGAACAATTTTAAACAAACTTAACCTACATAAATGTCAAGACTGAAACAAGGAACACTTTAGTATGTGGTTTATTGGTACAGCCTTGAAAATAGTCAAAGATGGAATTAATGCAAATGATGAGAATAAAGTCACAATGGATGCTTAATGTTGCAAACAAAACCCCACGTTAAGATCATTCCAGTGGCACAGTATATATTATCAATCAGATCTCCACTTTCCTACACGAAGATCTGACCGCGACGGCAAATAGGCATATTCTGGTTACCTATGTTATTACCACAATCGCTAATTTTGTTAGCCAATCAGAGAAAATAATATATCTTCATGTTTGGGAGACTGAGTGGTGTAGCTAATGAGCATCAATGTGTGCCAAACGATTTGATTCATTTTCCAATTTTTGAAGCTGTATTTCCATTGGTTAATTCAAAGGTCACTAGAACCTCTAAGCGTTTGCTGTTAGATCTTCATATGGGACAGTGGAAGTATGATTTTAATCAGATTAAAACTTGAAACTTAAACATAATTATATTTTTCTAGATTAGACCAGTAAAACAAAATATTATTCTAATGGGTTTTGCAGTGCTAAATGTAGTAGGGTGTTGGTTTCCTTTAAGGTTCAAATCACGATTCAAAACACCATTGAAACTAACAAATGTAAATATTCTGCATCAACATATGCTGCGCTGAATACAATTTACATGCATTAGATGGTTTACATCGATATATCATTCAATACAAAAAGCCTTATAAGCACTTTTTATAAACTTGTTTAATGAAATTCGATCAGATGTATTCTTGTTTGATTTGCATTATCTGAATATAAGGATATTATCACCATGTTCTTTGCAAACTCAGTCTACAAAGATATTAAATATTGAATAAGGAAAAAGAACGGAAATTCTAACAATATTTCTTATAGTATTAAATTTCAATCAGAAAATGACAATGTATGATATTATTGATATGCACCTTCTCCATGGCAGAAGTATGTTAGTAGTAGTAAAGTTTGTTACAGAGAAATGCAAAAAGATAGCATAATTATGTCAAGAGGAGAAGCATCTTCCAACATTGTCAAGATGCTGTTTATCTCATGATTGTATGATCTAATAATATTCATGTCCTGGTCATTTTACACTTTAGTAAATACGAAACCTTTTTCGATTTCGAGAGTTGCACATTTTTTTCACTACTGTACAAGCTTTTCTTTTCATCTCCTAATGAAAATGTTTACTTTAACCCACTTAGGTTTTGTGTGTGTAGCGTTATTTTACGTTATAGTTCTAATCTCCCGACAAATATGTTTTTTTTAAACAAATATCTGGTATCAGTGATCCATTATTATTACGACTCTAGTTCTTAAATTGTGTCAAAGAAAGAATCTAAATGAACAAGGTTAGCAAAATGGACACATTATTTATTTCTCTACAATATGAAGTGAAAGATTAAGAGATACTTAAGGTATTGTGAATTGCATCCAAATTATTATATATGTCCTATCACAAGTCTAAAAATATATAATGTTCCGAATGAATTATAATAGTCTTGAATGGTCTAATGTTCCTCAGTGCTACAGTCCAGAACTTCATTGAATGAGTGCTCAGTAATTCCCGGGTAACCTCCTAACTCAAAGTCAATGAACACTTAGTGATTCCAATGAATAGTTTAAATAAATACTTCCTCTTTAATTTCAAATGTGAACACAAATGTTGATTCTGATCAAAAAGGAGCCTAACAGACTGATATAAAACAGCTGTGAATTAAGTAATGATTTGTAAAGAATTTTTAATGGAAAAAAGTTTAACTGCGAACAAGACTGACATTGAGCTCAAATGTTATGTAAACATCTTATTTACAAATGACTTATAAATGCACATTCCATCACACACACACACACACACACACACACACACACACACACACATATAAGACATAAAGTAATATTCTTACTGCACCAATAATTTGGCATAAAAGAATCTCTTACCTTAAAGAATTTTATTTGTAGAGGAAACCTCCAGGCCGCAATTTCACGTAGAGGAAAATAGCGTTACAGGTAATCTTAAGATATTAAGTATACTTGAAAGGCTATTTTAATTTTTGCTTTCTTATTTGTATAATTTTCCTGATAACTGCTTGTTAGATGAACATATGGAAGAAATAGACCTGGCTAATTATTTCAAAGCAATACTTATGTTTCTCTAATTCTCTCATGCCTCTTTATTACATGCCGGTCTCGTTAGCTGCTGAACATTTCTTTGTTTCTTTTCAAACACTTTTTAATATTATAGTCTGTCTTTATTTTATGTACAAAATAATTTGCATGCATATTATTTGATTTATATTAATTTATTGTACGTTAATGACGTAGCAAATATCTATCTCCTATATGCGTATTTTTACCTTCCCCCCATACAAATAATTAATAACATACTCTAGGCATTGGTACAAGTATGGGATAAGTTGTCAAAGGTCAGTTAAAAAGAGTGAAATATGACTGATGCAATCTAGAATAAAGCTCAGTGTTTATTGGTTTATATAGAAGATATGAGGATGTTTAAAATTAGGTTCGACAGCCAATGATAACTATCCATGAGGACCTTTCTATATCTGCTACATTTTTATGCAATCTTTAAATTAATTCTCATTAACAAACCAGAAAAAGCAAAAAGTGGTTTAAATTGATGATTTTAATTTAATCTGCGTTTTAAACGCATTTGGTCCGGTCAAGCTGTTATTGTTTTAAATCAAAAGTTTGTATTTGAAAAAAATTCTGATAGAGTAAGCCCATCTTAACATGAAAATTGTCCATCTACCGTCCGGTTTCACCTCCGCCTAGATAATATGCAAATTGATTATTTTAAGATATGGAAGAATTTCATTAGTCGAGCAAACATAGACACAATATTGTTCTACATGTATACAAGTGTTATCGCTGCTCCTATACTTCATGCCTTTTAAAACACGTTATATAATTATTTGTTGACTCTTGAATAGCAGAACACTTTCAGTAACCAGAATTTAAATTTGTTCCCTAGCAGCCAAATCGTGTGCTAATTTATAGCAAAGAGTATTTTTTTAAATGTTTCAAACCAGTAAACATTGTCATTATTTTCATTTCCAAGGTCTTTTTTGCGGAACCATGCAACGCACGCAGCAAGAATTATTAGTTTTCATTCCGAAATGATTTTAGAGCGAATAATCATGAAAAATAGAAAGGTCATGGCAGACTAAAAAATTGAACTTATGATGTATCAGGTCTTGACACTTGAAGCTTCTTTTCAATATAATTCGATCTTCAGTGTCAAAGAATCTTAATTAGCTGTCTTTATGTTTTTTTTGCTCGGTGTCTTTTTCCGTTTTTGAGAATTAGATATTTCTAGATTCATTATTTCTTGTTTGCTTAGTAAATATGAAATCCAAATCTTATGTATTCTTTTCAACAGTGGACAAAAAATTTGCTGTGAATCGTCTTTGTTCGATCGAAACTAAATACAACTATCATCGATGCAGTATACAGGCATCTAAGTATCTTCCAGCTGAATTGCAACCACAAGAAATAGGGGTAAGTGTTTTGGAGAACTAATGCACTGTTCTTATGAAAACGTATTTTAAATGCAATCTTAGTTGACGTATAAACGGTGTGATACAAAATCTGTCTTGCTTTAAATTGGGTCTGATTGCACTAAAAGAAATGGGAATTTTGTAATTTAAATTGGTGCATTTCCTACTCACAAAATTATCTCATTTTGTTCTGAATGTCTCCTTCCTTCTTGCGAGATTAACCATGGATTTCATTTGTTCCTGCGACAACTCATTAGGACATTTTTCGTGGTTGTAATCCTACCAGATAATGTAGTTATGCTATTTTGATGTTCGACAATTTAGAATATTTTTTGTCTATATATGCCATGTATTACTTTTGTGTGCAGTTGATTGCTGGCATATCTCCCTATTAAAGTTGCTGGTTTTGTGCTCTTTTAATGTCTGACAAGGCTTTAGCTCTTTACGCTCTAATTAAGTTTCTATTAATTTCATCGGAGGAACAGTGTTTGCCCTGGACAATGGCTTTACCCATATTCTTTGAGTATACATAACCCGCTTATATTTCTCTATCACTTCTAGGAACTAGTATAATTATACTTAAGTCTTACATATGCACAATTGTAGGAAGTTATTTATCCAAGTGTTAAAAACCAATAACCAGTCATTTCCTAACAATGGCTATGGAAAGAACTGGAGGAACGATAATACGTTGATGTTTCTAGTCATCAATTTCCGTTCACAACAGCAATGTTAAGTTATTGGGGTATATCTAGACAAATGGTTAGTAAGTGATGAAATTAAAAAATAAATATCTTGTCAACATTCATATTTGAACGTACGGATTCAAAAACCTGTCTCCAATTATCGCTCCATTCATGTGTATCTGTCTTACGTTAGTATGGTAGTATTTCACGAGAACGGTCTATGGGGATTCTCTTGCGGTAATTCCCTCCTGATACAGTGGTATATGTTGCTTGTATTCAACAGTAACGAATGTGATACAGCTATTATGGTGTTTTTCCTTCATATTGTTGTATACAGTAATAATGGAAAGCAATGATGATGTTGCTCATAAGATGGTAACTATGCTATTACATAATTGTCCATATAATTTCAAAACACTTTTTGCGTTCCCATAAGTGTTACTTTCAACATAATATTCTATTTATTTATTGAATGGTCATTTGATTGACTGTTTTTGTTTGTTTATTATTAGACACAGTTATTATTAAGAACAGAATTACATAATTTCTAATTTGTTTTAAAACCCGTCTTATTATGAATAAGAATTTCATTAGAATATATGCACTTCCTGTTCAGGAGACGATAAGCTATAATAAGAATAGGTATATTCAAATTACAAGAAATGTGGATAATTCAAATTTAGACAAAGGGAAGATATAGTATGGCAACAAAATAATTCCATAATTATGAAGTTTTATTTTTGACATATGTTTATAGGAAGGCGCATTTTTGGAGTTGAAATTTGTGGTTTTGTCAAGAACAAGATTTTAAATAAACGGATGTTTTTAAGCATAAAAATAGTTTATGCTTAAATCATTATTAATTTCAATCATGCCATTAGTTTTCTACTTATGTGCATTGTTTGCCTTTATATCACGTATTGGAGATGGATACGCATTCAGTTTCACGCAAAGGAAATACACATCATTAACGTGGTAGACAGTTTCTCCATGACTGTCATAAATCACTCATATCAGGAGGATCTCAAAATAGAGAACAAGTGGAAGAAATAATCAATTGTATTCGAAAAAATAAAAAAGGTAATGTCTTGCCACAATCGAGATTGAAAGGATTATGCACAGCATTGTATTTTGTTTTCTCAAAAGTTTCTTGTATTCTTTGAACTTATTGATGTTTATTTTATATTTGAAGGATTCTTTCCAAAAAGGAAATCGTTAAGCAGAATATATGTCAATTGTCACAAAAGCTGATACAAAATACTATAATATGTTGAAGTAAATTTTTGTGTAATCTAGACAATTAAACTATAAATATACATTTATTTGAAGATAAAAATATATTTTGGTAATGAAGAAACCTAACTGAAAATTATATTGAATATTTTCTCAAGATCCCTTTTTAACTATATTTTCAGGTACCAGTTGACATCATCCGAAGAACATATAAAGACTTGCTTCAAAGTCCTAGAGTATTATGCAGACAAAAATATTGGCTCCTTGCAATAATCTTGATGGTACTTGGGGGTCTAGGATATTTGATCTTATTAGCTATATTTTTCTACTTCGTTGGCATTTGCATAAACTCCTCTCTAGGATGCACCTTTAGCGCCGAATTTTATTTTTGGATTGGCTTTTTCATAGTATTTCCAGTCTGTTCTTTCTTTGGATGCAAGACGTGCTATTTAAAGGTAGGTTCTTCCTTCTGTCATGCACTTTGTTTACAACTGGTTCGTTCACTGCTTCAGTGCAATTTTATGTTACACAATATTGTCATCAACATCGATCAAGCAAGGGCAGTATCTGAAACAATAATTTTATGTTTGAAACCCAGCTTTGTCTGACATTGAAATAATAATAAATAGGGAAAAATACTGAT
The DNA here is from genome assembly GCA_028554795.2 of Sinohyriopsis cumingii. Classification (NCBI taxonomy): domain Eukaryota; kingdom Metazoa; phylum Mollusca; class Bivalvia; order Unionida; family Unionidae; genus Sinohyriopsis; species Sinohyriopsis cumingii. Next base: position 50,956,380 of record CM068836.1, read on the forward strand.
TTGAATCTGTATATAAATGACACATGACTGCTGGCAGGCAATTTTTCGTTCAGCGATTATTAATTATTCATCCATTTTTTTCATCGGAATAGGATGTGTAAGGATACTTTTAAAGTTTATACGTATGTAATTTGACGGTCAGATATGGAGGTTTCTATTTAGGTTTAGTTTTGAGCTCCTCGCCCTGCAAGAATAGTGTAATAGTGTAATTCAGGAACAATTAACACTCCCACGTGGGAATTGTCGGGTAATGAACCCGCGATAAGCTATCGAATGAAAGATAATTTTGTCGAAATTTATGACTTAAAACATTAAAAATGTAATAATCAATGTCTAAGAAAATATGAAATAATGAAATTATTAGATAGAACTAAGAAAATGATGTGCATTCCTTTGCTATTACAATACCACAACCAAACCGACGACTTGTTCAGAATGTGGTAACATTTTTCCTACCTTTATATCACGTAAGTTACAAAGACAGTACATAAACACAGCAAATACTATTTTCCCCAATGATTGCCAATAACTCTTTGATAATGCGCAGTATTTAACTTAGATGGCAAATAGACTTAGTCATCATAAAATGTTCAGTCTCTTCTTCTGACACAATCTTTTACCATCTTTTATTTCTTATTTCCCGCATCTTAGAAAGGACATTAAGCAAACGTTACATGAAAGAAAAGAAACGTACTTTCATTTTCAATAGCGTTATCCTTTGAATACGAATATTCATTTTTCTTCTTCTTCTCCCCCCCCCCACCACATATAATGATAACGCCATTTCCAGCTGCGCAGTAAGCGTTGATTTAACGATATACACAAACAGGATTATAATATTATTCTTGTTAGACATTTTTTCACAAACGGAAAACAATTCTGATGTACACTTGCTCGTTGTCAGCATTAAGCTTTACACATAAGTAAAAGCAATAAAGACTGAGCTAATAAAGTCCGCAGTGGTCCATGTATATATATATATATATATATATATATATATATATATATATATATATATATATATATATATATATATATATATATATATATATATATCACATACATGAAAATAACATGGCCTTTGAAGTGTTGGTATAAAGCAACTTGATATACCAATAGTATTGGTACATCAAATTGTGATTTGTCCATGGCATATGAGTACGCATAATGATCATATTTTTATAGATTTTATACTCTCTATACATGGACATGATTTTCGCGGAATATTACATTCAAAAATGAGAAATTAGCAAGAAAATGAATTCCATGTAAAATACTTTTTTTTTATAGAAACTAAAATTTTTATACATAAATCAAACAAACAACAATACTCAATACAGGAAATAAATATTATTGAGCTCCACCCTGTACCGTCTGCTGTCATCTCTGTTAACACTGCTGTTTCCAGTCTCTTCCTCTGGCAAACATAAAACACTGCAACTCCGTGAAAATAAAACAATGATATCAGATAAGGAGCAAGATGAAGCAACATCTAATCTCTAAACTGTGAGTTAATTGGAGAGTTTGATAGAGACATGCTGAAAATTTGCAAATGAAAATGATCATTCTGTGTCCAAATGTGAGCTTGCTAGGGAAGACAGATCTGAACACCATGAGCCTGATGAAATACGGAAATTTATAAAAAGTAAGCAGAATGCAAACACTTTAAAATAGACACTTTTTAATGTAAGGCCAGTGACAGAATTCTTGTAGTCAAAAAATGATTTCAGATATTTACACGAGATACACCCATCTGAATTTGGTCAGCACCTGGCTGGATTTATACTCAGTGTTAGGAAAAAAGATGGATCTGAGTTTGAATGGAACACAGCTTAAGAATCATCATCAGCTCCATTGATCGCCACCTTAAAACCAAGAAATATGCTAGTACAATCATGAAAGGAACAGACACAAATTTTGCATTAACAAGGGAGGTTCTTCGGGCTAAGCAAAAAGATTTAAAATCTAAAGGAAAAGGAAATAAACCCAATCGGAGTCAACCGATCACAGACGATGAAATGAATGCCTGGTTTTGAAAAATCTAATGGGGATGGAAACACCTGAAACCATTGTTAACACATTGTGCTTTAACAACTCTGTGCATTTTGGTTTGACGGGAGTGACTGAAGATTACAATCTGAAATGGGGAGGGGGATGTTACACTAAAGAAAGATGTGAATGGCCTCGAGTACCTTGAATTCAAAGAAAGACTGACAAAAACAAGAACAGGAGACAATGTCAAGGACATCAGGGATATTAATCCTAAGATGTATGAAAACAAAACCAACAAAGAGAGAGATCCACTTGCTATCTACAAACGGTATGCTGAGCTAAGACCAACATACTTTTGTCAACGTGAAGATTCTTTCAGTACTGCGCCCAAAACTAGGCTAATCTCAGTGACAAAACCAAAATGTTTAAGGAAAAACAGTCTTTAGAATTAACAAACTTGGATGGAGCATGCAAAAAAAAAAAAATACGAAATAAAAAGCAAACATTACAGAAAGAAAGAAATTAACCAGCACTAGCAGCCGAACGTACCTATTTCAGAAGTTAAGATAAAAAACATTTCCCCAACTGATATCATGCAAATTTCAGGCCACAACAATGTACAGTCTATAAATAGCTACTCAAACATTAGTGACAAACAACAACAGACGTACTCCAATTACCTGAGTAACACCGGCTACCAAAGTAATGATGCTGTCAACTCCAACCCCCACAACAAAGAAATTTTAAGCTACACAGAAACAGACTAGTATATCAAGTTCCCAAACGTGTAATATTCAACAGAATCAAAGTATCGGCAACCCATTTCTCGGATCAAACATCATCGTATAAAATTTATTTGTTATAAACCTCCTGCAAAACGTGAACGAGATCCCTAACTGGGTCAACTTCTTTCAACAGGCGAATTCTCAAACAGGGCCCATACAACGGAAACGTAGGAAAATTATTGAAAGTGGCACTGAGAGTTAGTAGGAATGCCGAAATATGGACAGAAACGATATCAGTGAAATGTTGTTAGGGTTAAATTGTTTAATTACCTATTATTCCTTCAGTATTGTGATGTTTCTGGCTCGAATCATGGCGCTGCTCTTCATGCCAATGACCGCCCTGTTACTACTGTTCATAACAACGAATCCTGCAAATTCAATGTTTGCATGCACATTATTAAAACAAAATTGAATGTTAACTATCAAACTTGTGTTTTGATTTAATTTAATATTGCTAAAGGAAACATTTAGCAACTAATATGAATGAAGTGTACAGGAAATTATGAATCACTAGAAAACTTCTTGTTTGAGCGTACATACATGCGAGGGGTTGTGAAGAATTCACTCCCCTAAACTGCACTCTTTATGGCTGCCAGTCTAAAATGAAAACTTGTATGTGGTATAAATAAAATACAGTGTATAGTATGTACGCTGTATCAATGATATACCACTCGTTGTATAAATTTTTCATTGAAAGAAAGCTCGACAAGCCCTGTTTCCTCTTAATGAAACATGTATACATCTAGTGGTATATCACTGATACATCGTACATACTATATATATATATATATATATATATATATATATATATATATATATATATATATATATATATATATATATATATATATATATATATATATTGTAGAGGCTTTATGATCTTTTGTAAACAACTTGAAAAGGTCCAATGACACATGGCTCGTTCCCATGAGTCATTAATCTCTCGCGACTTAATAGTGTTGCCTGTTTTAGAGCTTTCTGTTCGATTTTATTGATGTGTTTCTTATAAATATTTATGACCTAGTTTCTTATTGCAGGGTTATAATTTTGGGAATGACCACGCACTTTATGATATAAAAGGAAAAAACAATGACTTTGAATCAACTAAGAACTTTGAATATTTTCACTCAATAACGTTTAAATGAATGCGAAACATTAAAAGTTTAGCAAAAGACATTTTCAAAAAGGTAATTGAATACAGGTATGTCTTTACCATGTAAACATTTTCGTCGTGTATAATATACATATTTTCAAGAAGGTTTTTAATGATAACATTTTAATAAAAAAAACGGTTTCGTACTAAATACATTTCAGTTTTCCTGTGTTCAGTTGCACAGATAGTCTCTTTTAGAACAAATGTAATACGGAGACATTAGTCCTCAATATTACTTGAGAATACATCATAAAAGGAATATATTAACCTTATTAGATTTCGTCCTTTTATTACGTTGAATTTTCCGACTTATTTAAATCTTTCCAATATAAGATACATTTCCTTGTTACCAGAACTGAATCGTCCACACACACACACGCACACGCACACGCACGCATGCAATTACACAGACGCACATACACCGACCTGAGCAAGAGTTTTATCATTTTAAAGGTTCCTAAGAACAGCTATATTTTCTTAAGATATTTGTCAACAAAAGCACTATGCAAATATGTAACCTGGAAATAAAATGAGTATATATTATGAAAAAAAGCGTTTTTAACATTGTTTCTTTGTTAAAATGAAAATAGATATGTTAAGATTGCTTTTTGTGTGTTTTGTTCTCCTCGACAGCTACCAAAAAGCGTCCACAAGAATGTCATAGAACACAACAAGATTTTGTCCAAATATGGTGTCATGGTGACAGTAGTGCACGAACGTATGTGGAAAAGTGCATATGTATCCTTTGCTATATTTTCACATATAGATAGATAAGCTTGTTGTAACAAAGAAAATAGTTTACTTTTTACATAGATAGAGTACGTACAGATATATATATATATATATATATATATATATATATATATATATATATATATATATATATATATATATATATATATATATATATAAATAGATAGGTATGTAGGTAGGTAGATAGATGTATAAATGGAAGGATGGAAAGATGGATGGACGGAGGGACGGTTAGACGGGTATATATATATATATATATATATATATATATATATATATATATATATATATATATATATATATATATATATATATATATATATATATATGTAGGTAGGTAGATACATAGCTAGATGTATAAATGGAAGGATGGAAGGATGGATGGACGGCCGGCCGGATGGACGGACAGACAAATAGATATATATAGATAGACATATAGGTGTATATATATATATATATATATATATATATATATATATATATATATATATATATATATATATATATATATATATATCTGGGTATGTAGAATGCTAGCTAGTTATATAAATAGATAAATGGATCGATGGAAGGATAGAATGATGGATGGACGGACGGATTTACGGGCAGATAGATAGACAGGTAGACAGACAGACAGACAGACTGAATCTGTCTTAGTGATCCTACACAATATACAGTGTACCATAATAAATAAGGTTTGATAATTCTTTTAAAAATCCACAAGACTATGGTCACGGATATTCGGTCGGTGGAATTTCAATATTTAAGCTTTTAAACATAGACTTGTTTTTTTTTTTATTTTGTTTAATTGTGACCAGCAGATGTCTGAATTAAATAGACAATTACACGCATATAACTATTAAGTTCACACTTAAATAACCAGGCTTGTTGATACTCGGTAATTTCATCTCACTAAAATGCCTTTTATGTTTTTATTTGTATTTGCATTTGTAACCGAGCCTGAACGTCTATTGAAATGAACAATGAACGTTATAAATTTATTGTGATTTGTTGCAAATATTTATGCTTCCTTTTGTATCATGTATATTTGATTTATCTTGTGAGATTAACTTTTGTCCCTGATTGTAATCTGTTGAAGTTATGTTTACATAACATTTACGTTGCAGTCCAGTCTTGGTTACAATTAAATTTGGTTCGTCCGTTTGATTGCTTCAATTTCACGACAGGGTTCAAGTGAAAATGTGTATAAATAGGGATCTCAAAACAAAACATTAAATCCTACGGTAGATCAGTCTGTTTGAATCCATTTGCGATCAGAGTTTAAAGTTGTTTTGTTGACATCATATATACTTCGTGAGGTATTATTTATTTCTTTATGTATAATATTCATTGGAATTACTAAAATGCTGATTGACTTTGGATTAATACATTGCTGTTTACTGTGAATTTCTGTGAACTCATTTAAAGACATTCTGGATTGCATCATTGTGTTATATCATGACATTAAAAACTATTGGAATTCATTCAGAACATTCTGTATATTTTGACTTGTGATTTGACGTTTAGGATTATTTGCAATTTAGTTCACATTATTTTAAATATCTCCTGCATTTTCAATTTATTTTGTATGCTTTTGGTTTCACTTTCTTTGTGTTACATACTCCAAGACCTAGATTAGTAACAAATGCCTCAAATGTTATTTTTCTAAGTTCACAGAATATGTAGCATCTTCCTCAAAACCTTGCGAAGGTCATTTTTAATGTATCAAAACTGGCGGAACCTCAATATTTGGAATTTGCCAATTCTCCTGAAGGTATCCCGTTGATGAAAATTATTTCATGTAGCAATTGATGAGTGTCTTTTTTCTTGAATTGTACCCTAGTATCTTTATCTTCACTTGTACATTATTATCTATGAATTGGTAACTTTCCTTTCTAATTTTGTTTTTAATATTAATTGATGAATGGTGATTATTTATCCAGTTTAAACAAACTCCTTCAGTTCTTCTGAATCAGTCCAAATTGAAGAAAATATCAATAAATTAACATAGAACAGTGGTTACATTTGCACTTTCGCAAATATTTCTTTTTTCCTCCAAGCTACAAAAATGATTGCATAACATGGAGCAAACGTATTCGTATAGCCTTACCTTCTTTGGTGGAGGGGATACAATTTTGCATTAATAATGTCATCCTTCTTTTTTAAGCGTGTTTCTAAATTCCCGCCTTCATCAAAGTAAGTATTCATAGAGTTATTTAAGAACTAAAAACATTTGCATTGGGAAACGTCGGTTTTTGTCAAAACTGGCCTAATTTCAAACATTATGCAAAGACAGTCTAAGCACTACTCTTTTGCCTATCAATACTTCAGATGTCTGCAGTTATTTTTGTGACATTCATAGGCAGCTGAGATTTCTTGGGCAAATGTATCAGGTGGTACCAGAACAACATTCGGCATTCCCTAGCTGGCGTTTGTACTGCAGTAAATCTTTTAAATTTGAAGTGCAAATTACTTTTTGTAAAATATAGGTCGGGACCAAATCATATTATTTCCGTTGCGTCCTCGCGTGCGTCTTCGAGATCGTATTGTCGCACGTTCGAATTCTTGTGGTTGGAGGGGTTAGTCAAATAACAGGTCGCACTTGTGTCAAAACGGGCGTTCAGGTGCGTACACAATCTGCATAGGATTTGTTAGATGATGGGGAATTTGAAGTACTATGTCAGTGGAAGTGAATGAAGGGAGATAACAAGACCGATGGTCCTTATATTTGTCCGCGTGGCCGAGTTATTATAGAACGTGTTATTACTAGCAGGCTGTGATATGCAAAATGCAGGGGTTTTGTCAGAGAAATTGGAGGAAGCCTATTAGTAAGTGTGATTGGTGGGGGTGAGGGACCAGTTTGGTTTTAGAACGTCTTTGTCTCAGTGTCTGCCAGTCTGATTGAGAAGAGACAATACTGATTTACTTGCATAAGTGCATTCCTTTCCAGAGAGGGTTTGCAACAAGTGTTGTCGCTTCCTAAAATGTATTGTCGAAATGTTGTTTTCTGGACCATGTGTATGCTTTTTGGAAGGGATCTGACACAAGATAATTTAAAATTAGTCATAAAATGTTAATTTCACCCAAAACCTCAGGTATCGAATTTTGATAGTGCTTCTTCATACAGTTTTGAAATATATCCGACCAAATGTTTGCTGCTTTTCTAAGTTCAGAAAATATATAGCAATTGGGCGTTAAAGACCAAGTGAAATCATGGAGGCGATAGTGTCCTTGTGTGTGTGAGTTAAAGAGCATCATTTATCCTTTGCAATTCAATAGATAGATCGAAATAGACAAACAGAACGATACAGAGAGAAGACTGACAGATAGATAAAAATGTTATGACAAAAATTATTTTAAAAAAGTTTCCAGTACATTTGATGGCGTTTGCCATTGAACGTATGGAATGAAATAATCTGCAATGAATAGCCTTAACAATGACTAAGCTAATATTTTATACATGCAAATTTGAGCTCTGCAAGGTTTAATCATCGCCTTTTCTTTATTCTCTCTCTCTCTCTTTCTCTCTCTCTCTCTCTCTTTGTTACACTCAGTAGGAAGGAAACAGAACGCAAAATCTGAATAACAAGAAATAATAATTTAATTATCCTACATAAGAATAACCTCAGAAATGATGTAGGTATTATCGTTAACTATTAGGACAGAGTAAGATCAATATAGTAAATGTATATTTAAATGCGTGTCGCTTTAATGTACTTCCTATTTTACAAGATGTTGAATAACTTAACAGTAACAAATAAACAAAAACATCAATAAAACTTACAATAGTAATCTGGCGGAATTCATAGGCTAAACAAAATATAGCATATCGGTCAATGAATTTGTTTGAATAAATGTTTGATTGAATTTCATTCGTATTGTTATTAGGAATATGTAATACGACATTTGGCGAAAGAAGAGAATACTGGCGCAACTGAGCATATAGATATTCCAGACAGCGGCCAGATGATAGCTCCAGTTGATGATTTACCACTTCTGTCTGGGATTGTGGAAGCCAATCGAAGTAGCGAGATAAATGTCAGTAATGATCAAGCATTGTCTTCTCATTTGACTGTACACTTAGCTTGTCCAGTTTACACAGCTGACAGTGCGGTTATTTTACGATTGAATATGATACCTTATTACTTTCAATCCACACAAAAAATCCTCGACGATTCCACAATGCGCTACAATTGCTTGTTTTAGTATGAATTTTGAACCAAACAAAGATAATCTCCTTTCAAAAGTATGCTGAAGTATGAAGGTAGCATATTATATGTAGTTGTGATGATTTCTTTTATTTTGTTTTTATTAAACTTCATTCCAAAATATATGAATCTGTATCTTAGATCACTTGTAAAATAGAATGTACTGATGAGAAAACATTTTCTTATTTAGTGGAGGGGAATTTATTATATGGAAAGAAATATAAATATCTAAAGAGATTGAAAGTTTTGAATTGTCCTTAAGCTTGGTCTTGAAATATAACATAAACTGATAATGGACATGTACCTTTACTATCTGAGATTATTATTAAACAGAAATAAAGAAGAACACTAACATTTCATGCAAATGGAATCATCAAAATTTTAAACAAAAATATCTGTAACTTGCAAATATAGAATATATCAAGTGATTAGCTGGAACTTAAATGTCCACAGAGCTAAATAATCACCGCTATTAATGGGGTTGTTTGACACATGACTAAATTTGATTCACTTTGAAGTGTTGATTTGCAGTATTTGTGGCATTTGTTATTATGGCAAGACAAGAATTCATTTTGAATTTAGTTGAAACAAGGTCACCAAAATGCTGTAGCATATTTCTGATCACAAGCTCCTAAATACCTCATTATTGGTTGAGGTGTGCTTATAGTCATCGGTATAGCAGTAGTGCACTTCTTTAGTCTCGCAGGTATTTCACTCAGTTCAAAATGACACAATATTTGTAATTTTCGTCTGAAGAAAACAAGTGAAGAACTTTCGGTGAATATTATATTACCAAACCCCAACCAATTCACATCGGTTTTCTGGCGGTCATACGGGTCTCGTACAGTAAGACTTTTGCATACCTCTGATGGGGCTACGCCGACGAATAGTAAGGATAATGAGCGCATCATTCATTTTTAACAATACATGTACCTAATTTCTTTTCATTTCTATATTTCTTTCTATCCAAAGAATACACCACCTATGCCGTAAAGTCCATCAGTGTTCTGTATGCATCGTCGATCAGTATTCCTTGGGAGATCATTATATGACCACCCCGGGATATACGTCTGACAAAATGTGTTAACATTCGTGGACATTGTTATATAAGGATAGCCGTAAGGTGATCGAATGTAAACTAGATTAATGTCGCTCGCTATGATATCATAATGAATTAAAATTACCCAATATTAGACAAAAAATTGATTTGTAAACACCACCCCTCGCTGCACACGTAAATATTAGAACCGACGTCCGCTTTTCCTGATCCAGTTTAATATTCTGTTGTAACTGAAATAATTTTCATCAGCAACATTTATGATGACAACTAAGGCACATATCACTTAACAGTCAGGCCTGAATAGACCATGGTAAAACTCCACTAATATTAAATAATACTTAACAAAACATCCCTAATTTTCACATATATTTCATTACAGTCAGAAAAAAGGACAAAGCATGCGATTTATAAATTCACTCCTCCCTGTGACTCCCTGTAGATGTATGTCTATTTTTTCGTGGTGTACTATCTAAATCAGTTTAAAACGGTCAGTATTTATAATTCTCGTTAGAGATTGAAAGTAAGTAAAGGGATTCACATTACAAGTAACAACATACATTTGATGCCTGATGATTAAATCATTCAAGGTTGTCTTCTTTGTCTTCTTTGTTTTAGATTAGAAGATTAATATACTCGTTATTCAAAACAAAGCTGCTTGATTTAACTGAGAAAGTTGTGCCTTTGAAGATACTTAGACATAAACACTTTTCTAAAGCCAGTGTGTGCCATTTTGGCATGGCAAATATGCTGGCTGTCTGAGTAATGCCATCTATATACGTAATTTCTTTCTTTTTTTCTTTTTTTAAACCATAGATAAATACTTGTTCAAATTTTAAGTTAATGTTGTTTATAAATTAATTTGATCAACAAAAATCATAGCTATGGTTACTTTAACCAACCATAAAATCCTATCATCTGCAATTATTTCTGCCACGACGTGAACATGATTCTATATACTATACTATATAGTACTTCAAGTACTATTTATATATATGAATGCGAACCGGTCTTAAAATAGGTGAACATAAAATAGAGATATATCGGTTTGGCTTGTCACGAATGATTGACAGTGATGGTAAGATTTTAGTAAAAAGAATCTTTTGAAAGCTTATCCTGGTTGTAACTAAAAAATGATTAGACAATGTTTTATAGATGGAATTTCATTCCGTTCACAGACTTGAGCTTGAAACACTCAGTTCTGAAATCACCATCTGACTCTTTGATGGGGAATTGAAAACTCATTTTTAAACACATGCAGACTGAGACAATGCCCCAGCTCATATGGTAGTCGCTACACAGACGCTGTCGTCAAGGATACATCTATACTGATAAATATAGGTTTGATCCTGAACATTCATAAAATTAATGTTACTGAATTTGTAATATCATCGTGTTTGCATATATTTATTATGGGGCTGAATTAGTACTGTGAGTCCTATATGAACATCCAGGTGAACAGATTTTAAGTTTAACTACCCACACCATGTGGCGTACTCGTACTCCATGCAGAGTAACGCCTTCGTTACATACACTCATCGAGCTTGGGCCAATATAGTGTGTAGCAATGACATGGACATACATTGAATGTTAGGCATGCCTATTTTAACTGTCTCTATAATGTGTTTGCACATATTAGCTAGAATATTTAAAACGAGGATCAGTAAACACGTAGTTCTTATTTTGATTTAAGCAGGTAGACTCCACTGGACAACAAGTTCATGCTGTTTCTCAACCCTACGTGAATTCATGTTATTTAGACACAGATGATGAATCACATGATAGAGAAAGGATCAATGCTGAAGAAGACACAGAGGTGAGACACCATTTTTGCATCAGTGTTAAAATAATTCTGATTCATGTTGTATACCTGACTTGTATAATGCCCGTGACTGAAGTTGTGAAAATGGAGTTTTTGCATACTTGAATTTTGTCATAATTCTAAGAAGAAAACAAGGTATTTTTATATCTTTAGTTTTAAGGCCGAGTATTGTTAACTAGTTTAGAAGGTTCTAGAAGCGAATCTGTTTACAGTTTGGTGTAATGATCCATAAAGATAATTGGATTTTGCGGAACACTATTGCGAAATGATTCAAGGTAAATATGTATAAAAATGATTTGGTAATTGATAACTAATTCATATTCAATATCAGTCTTTGATCAGTTGGTTAATATATGATCAACGTTTGCAGCTGTGTTCAGATACAATATGAGAGGAATTATTTAAACTATTCATTGGAATTAAAAGGTGCTCATTGACCTTTTGTTTTTAAACACTACTTTGGGATTATTGAGAACTTATTCAAAGACATTCTTGATTATATCACTGTGCTACATCAGTATATTCAAGATTATTAGAATTTATTCGGAACATTCTATACCTTTCGACTTGCTAAAGAATATTTAGGATTAAATGGGGTTTAATTCGCAATAATGTATCGTTTGAATTTTCACTTCGTATTCAAGCTAAATAAATTATTTGTTGATTTTACTAAACGTGTTGGTTTTGCTTTTTCTGTCAAACAATTTAAGACCATAGAGTCATAATACTAAGTATAGCAAGCATTCATGATTAATGCAAAGAGACACATGCAGTATTGTGGAAAACCTGCGGTTGTAAATTTACAGAATTTATTTAGAACGTACTGAAGCAGAATGTATATCCTTTTATGTAATTTCAACCATTATGATAGTGTTCAAATTGAGAACTGTGCATTAATTTAGAAACTGTACTTCTGTTAATTTATTAGGTGAACATATCATGCTTTTGAATATCAATTTTAGCAACAACAACAACAACAACAATAATAAAAAGAATAATAATATAAACAGACTTTATTTATTTTTGATGGACTGTATAGCCAAAGGCTTATCTCACACGTGGATGCGATGCATTAAGATGTTCAGTATTGCCATTATGTATAAAAATTACACAAACTAAGTAAATTAAGTATTATCACAGACAGGAGGCAATAAAATTCTATAAAATTCCATTTCAGCTGAAATAATGTTTTTTGTGTTTTTGGTAACCTAGTTAATTTTTAATGGAAGAGCATGTGATTCTAGTATGAACTTCTGGTACTGGATTAAGCGATTAGGATAATACGGTGTCTGTGTGCTCTTAATTTTGTACATTATGAGTGATTTGTTCCATATTCATTATATCTATAAAACTAACTATATGCGCTTTCCACATAATTTTGCTTCATGTTTAATATTTCTCATCCAAAAGTGTTTTCGCCCGATTTGTATAGGGGTTCAGTGCATTTCAAAAGATAAACTGAGCAGTGTCCGCTAATTCTGAAATAATAATGAAAATGAGGTATGATGAAACAATTTCCTGAAGTAAGTTTGATTTTGGTGCTATAAAATGTTTAATTTTTCTCAACCAAAATAATTTCAAAGCAAGTTTGCTACATGCAGAGTTCATCTGTTTTATTCCATAACAAAACGTCATCTCTGATTCTTAAAAGTATTTCATGATTAATACATTCAGTTAAGCTTACATTAGACAGACCTATTCTAATATTCTTCTGAATTTTTTTCTTTCTTTTGGGTAGTGCCAATCAGTAATACATTATTTTCTTTTGAGAATTTATGTACATTTTAATGGTGGTACCCGAATGTTGAGAAGTTTGGCATACTAGAAGTTAGCTTACTCTCAATCTATAAATACAGATTCCCCAGCCGTGCCATCCGCATCCACAAAGATATAAGTATATTTTGATACCAGAGGATATTATACGTATCAATGTTTAAAACGTGTGCACTGACATACAGGAAAAAACAGGGTAGCCCTAAACTTGGCGATCAAGGTAGTCCAACAGTTAAATGGGATGGAGATCTTAAAACACTATTAGAACAAATGGTTCGAGATCTGTTGTTTAAATATGGGCTAAACAAGACTGTTACATTTTAACATCCATAAGTTCATAATTTCTGTCGAATAATTTTGTGATTAACCAAATCAAATGCTTTCTAACATCAAATAATAATACTCCATAAAGATTCCCTTTTGTACTGTTTGTTAAGGCCGTCCGACAAAACTCGGAATTTCTAAAGTCTGGTTAATTTTGGGAGAACAAAATTATATGTTGATAAATTGTAATCAAAAGGTAAAGACAGGTGATTTTGTAGTTTTGACAGAATGTAAAAAAAAGAAATTGATGTCTGGTCCCTTGTCCCATTCCTAAAGAGAGGCATGACTTTAGCAAAATTCCTTTCGTTATGAAAAAATCCAGTTTTTAGAGCACCGTTCATAAAGAAAGTAATGCTGAAATGGAGATGGCCATTACCAATTTTTAAACATTGTGCGCTGATCCCCTCTAGGTCAATATATCTTTGTTAGAATGAATGGGTTTTAGTATGTTGAGAGTATCTCACCTCAACTCTGATATTTAATCTTCCCTAACGCTATTCATTTTTGCTGAAATGATTATTATTCCAAGTTTTGAATTTATACGAACCTGGAAAAATTAGACATGACTTTCAATTGAATTAAAAATATTCACTATTGAACATGGCTTGCCATTTATTTCTTCAAAATTCTAAACAAATCAACAAATGTCGCTACTAGAAATTAACATATGTGACCGAATATGTTTAGACATGATTGATACCAAAATTACTCATTTCAGTATGTCATCATCCTTTGAATGTGTTTCTTTTAAGTTATCCTGATAAATAATAGCTAACAGCTAAAGAGTGTCCAAGATCATTCCATAGTTACGGTAATAATTGAACACAAGTAATATTTCAGGTGATACTGTTGCGATATGAGTACATGAAAGATACGCACATTTATATTATTTTCAACGAGTTCGTAATAGTTTTGCTATTTCATTGTTTAAAACCTATATTCCTGACATATTTCAATAATGTTTAGAACCTGACTTTCTTTAAATATGTTTAGTGAATTAAACAAAGACGAAAAACATACCAAGAGGTTTAATTAGTGCATAACAGGTTTTGGTATACATTCAAGTCACGGTACACACAATTGAATCAGTCAGAAGAAATCTATGGGTATGCCGATTGGAAATTGATCAGCATTCGCTTAAATTAGTTCGAAGTTATATCGCAGACCTTTTCGTTAATAACGGTATTTCTTTCAATTCAAAATATCAATGGTTTCAGGTTTCATAATATACCGATGTTATTATATCAAATAATTTAGTAGTTAAAAACCATGCAATATGATGTTTTGCATGTTATATGATACTCTATCCCAGCATGACGTTACTAAATCTGGCAAAAATAAAGAATGTTGTTAACAGATTAATCATTCCTTATTCAGTTAAGATGACTCTTCACACAAAATTAAAATCTTCTGCAAATTTCTCTCTTTAAAGTTTTCTTTCTCTCCGCAGCAATCAGTACGGAATATCGACGCAATCAATCAAGTGATGCCAGATGAGATTGAAGATGTTGTTGATGATGAACCTCTTCTTTTAATTCAGGAAACAGAGAACTTGGATTATGAGGTACATATGATCATAAATATAATTTTTCTCTGAAACAATTTCCTGAATTTCAATCAGTAGAAGTAAACAGACAATGACGAATTTTTGTATCTCAGGCACATTTAAATGTCTTGAAAAAAGATAAAGTAATCTACAAAACTTTACACGAGGAATTTTCCCTTATGTCACTTCTCGTTGTTATTATTATATATGTGAAATAAACATACATTTCTTAAGTCTAATTCCTCACATTTTTCTGTCTCAAGAAAGTTAAAATCCGTAATTAATCTTTCCCAGACACGGCTGATCTAAAGAAATCTGACAATAAAAATAATATTATATCACTATCGCCGAGCAGACAACTCTAAGTAACATAATGATTCCACACAATACACAAGTTCTACTCAAGATGTAAAGTAAAGAAAATGGTTACTTTTTTCTCCGATCTTTACTGTAGATTTGTAAAACAGCGCAGAATAATTATTTTACTGCAATTTTGATGAAGTTTGTATTAATTAGCTTGTTCCATTCGGTTTTATTAACAGGTTTACTTTTGATCAGAAAAAGAAAGAAACAAAAAGGGCTATAATATTAACAAATTAATAACCCGTTTAAAATGGAAATTATACAAGCTCCTACAACTCAAGTTATAAATATATAAGCTTATGTGATTTCAGTTGTGATTTGAGTCTTTCAAGCCATGCCGTTGTTATTAGAAGTCTATCTTCACTTTCAGCCTTCTTCTTCTACATAATCTTTACACATATTCTCTGATCTTACTTCTTTCTCCGTCTTTTGACAAATTGTTACAGATATCGTATCAGCTGCAGGTATTATGTAATGTACCATGTCGGTATGAATAAAGGGTTTCATGGTTGATCGTAGCTCCTAAAATTATCTCCCTTTGCTCCAGTGCGCATGCCTACAAAAAAATTCAGTTGGGGATAGTTCACCGTTCTACACTTGGTTAGCGAAACATAAAGTCAGCAAAGGAAGGAATCTTAGCTGTACTACAGATCATTATGGTTAAACCAATGAATCAATTATATATGTCAAAATTCTTTTGTTCATACTAGGAGAATAATTAAGAACATTAAATCAGATAATTAGATTCAGTGTCCATACTTACATTATATCAGATAATTAAATAATAATTACTTTCCATACTTAAATGATATCAAATAATTAAATTAAATACATACCTGATAATATAGATTCATTATCCATAATTTCAGATACATTTGTAGGAACATTTCACTTTGCTCTTCGATTTTGAACATGTATTGCACATTTTTGTATATATAACTTTAACGAAAACAATATCAACAATTTGCATTTTTCATATGTTGATATATCCTTCTTTCTCAGTTACTTTCGCAAGGCTAACAGTTCGTTTATAACACGAGTTAAGAAAGTTATAACACAAGTTCGACAAGAAAATTATAACACGAATTCGATACGTCAGCTGATTTGTAATGCTGAATATTTTAAACCAGAAAAGTTTTCTTTAAAAAAATGGAACACAGTATTTGAATGTATTCAGAGGCGTTTAACAAAGCAATAATTACTTAGCTATCATAAAGATAAAGGAGTGTAATTAATGCAGACGGAATATTTATTCATATTTGGGTGTAAATATCGTACAATACTCAGATTAAATAACATGCTCAATGGCGTTTTTTTTTTTTTTCATTTTCTTTTTGACTTTTGAAACATCAAGTATCGGACGGTACATGCAATAACTTTCAGCATGATTTTTCTTTGCTTATGCTGACACGTAATAACTCTCAAATTTGCTGGAGTCTTTAAACAAAATGTCTGATTGCCACCAGCAAATTCATCTAGAACAGTCTTCTTAAAATTAGTTTAATTCTGTTTAACTTTCCTTGTATCAAATATGTAAGTTTGAAAGATCCAATTATTTCACAGATTCCGTCATATTATATTGGTTCTCCTTTTACATCAATATTGATCCACGTGACCAGATGTAAAATTGCAAACAGTATGATTTAAAAAAGAGACTGCTTGTAAGAACATACTCTACAAGTCAATAATAAATGGATACTCACACATGTTCATATTTTGTTGTCTTTATCTATCAGTCACTCTTTCTGTCTTAGCATCATTTTATACTCGTCTTTAACCAGAAGTATGTTTATGTAATATACGTATGCGAACACACATTCATTCGAGGATATACATACCCATGCACCAGATGAAAGGAGACATACATGCATACATACATACATACATACATACATACAGGCAGGTAGGTGAGAGCCACAAATGTCTTAACATGCATAGTGTGTCTAACATCGACATTTCTCCAAATTGTATACTCTAAAATTTCCAACCGTTCAAGTAAATAAATTAAAATAATCATCAAGGAGACTTGTATGTGCGCCTGTCTGCTCAAGAGTGGTTGACATTTGTGCATTTTAAAAAGACTCAAGTTATTTCATGAAAAATATAATGAACATTAATAAAAAAAGCAATAGTCTAAATCAGTAATAAAAGAACCCTAAAAAGTTAGAATTTTTTTCTCGTTGTCGTTCAACCTCCATTAACTGCTTCAATTGAAGCTGTAAAAAATAAACATATTTTCATTATTCTTCAAGTGAGATAAATTGTAAGAACATTTTACGCAGCAATACACTTTCGCACAATCAAATAATACAAACTAGAGCATAAGGTAGTAATGGAAAGGTAATGAAGTTCTGAAATAGGCAGAGAATATTTATTTGAAAGCTGAAAGCAGCGCAAGTTAGTGAGAAAAAAAAGTAAAAACAATTGATCAAATATTGATAGAATCTATTTTTAAGATATTGAGATATCGATCCTGCTTGCATAATACGAGCGGTCTGTCACATTTTCTTGATCTACATCTGCCATCTTAATTGACTGAACTATCCGGAAGTGAGTTGCACCGAGATGCCCTCTGGTGTTTTCAAGGGGAGATACTAACAATGAAACCTTCTATAGCAGCAGTTATGTTTAGATTACATAATGATTTTTTCTCAGTTGTTGTCGTACCGAATAACTGTGCCAGTTTTCATAATCAGGTGACAACCATATAACACCACGACAAATAGTATAGTTTATTGTAATGTTTGCATCTGAAATATATTGGTGAAATCTTATTCAAAAGTTTTTTTCAAATGAACCATAGCCTTGTTCGCACAATATTAATTTTTATACAACTTTTTTACAGTGTCTTTAACAGTAGAAACAGTGTGTGTAATATATCTTCTATTTTGTGCCTAAACTGAAAATTGCATAAGATCTGATATCGTGATAATTCTGCACTGCATCTTAGGCGCTTTTTAATTTTGGACTGTGCAATCCTTTTATCGTGCTAATGGCCTAAACATAAAAAAAATCTAATTTTAATAATGGATAGTAGGGTTTTGGTGACCTAGGATTTTTCAAGAAAACCTTAGGTTGATAAGAGGGTTCTTGTGGCCATAGAACTTTTCAATATCGATTTTGGTGTATAGTAGGATTCTAGTGTCCGAGAATTATGTTGTTATCGTCTAATGTTAGGGATTTAGTTGTACAAAATTGAGGACAATGAAGAATCAGCGTACAGGTCCCAGACACGGGCATTGTATATTACTATCAACCATTGCAAAATGAATAAGTTAATTATTATATGCATTTAAATGAAAATTAAATTTAAATTAATCGATTGTTTGACACATCATGGAAGAAAGAAATATTGAAAAATATAGTTTTTTTTTTCATTTAAAAAGTTGGGAGCATCAGATTTAGACACGAGTTCTTCTTCTACAATTGCACCTACAACTTACAGTAAGTCGTCACATGGTTTCATTGCTTTAAATGTATTTGACACTTCATCTGGGTGCAGGCAAATTAGATTGCATGAGTTCATAATTGTCAATGTAATGTGTTTTCTTCACTCTTGGGGTACTTATACCCTGTAACTAGAAGAGATGCGCTTAGTTCGGCTAAGACCACTCCGGTGACATAAGTAGTCAGAGTGTCCACCTCGGATGCATGAGGTTTCGGGTTCGAACTCTGGGCCGAGTCATAACAAGGACTTATAAAAATGGTACTAATAGCAGTTACCTCGCTTGGCGCTTAGAATTAAAAGGGTAGTGTTAGGACTGGTCGGCCTGGTGTCACGATAAAGTGATTCGGTGGGACACGATGCTACAAGACTGTGGCATGAAACCCCAGTGCTAGACATCACTATAATCTGACACACTGCAGACATTTTAGCGATATGACTAAAAAAACATTAAGCTACGTAGGAAATCCGAAAACGCATAACACTGTTTGGTAAATCAAATTGATTACTTCATGGTAATTTCGTTTAGGCACTGTTATGTAACTAGACTAATGTTAGGTATGTCTTGACCAAGAATATGATTTCATTTTCAACAAAAAGACTGATTTATCAGTTCTCGATGGCAGAGAATTGTATCATAGTGCATACACTGGACTTCAAGTCTGGTTAATAAACGAGTTTCACAAACTCTGACAAACAGAGGTATCGCGGGTTATCGCATTATCTCGCTGATCTAAAGCGAGACTTGTGGTGTCCGTGTACTCGGACAACGGTGGATCATGGTAGCCAAACAGGAAAGTCACCTCCATTATATGTCATTAATGGTCCTATTTTTCCATAGGGCCTCTAAATGAAAAAATATAAATAATGAAAAAGATAAATACATTCTAATAGCTTGATAATGTATTCTTACTTCCATTTCTGATGCCAACAATTCGAGTGAATATGAAATATGTCATCAAAACAGCAGGCCAGTTGGCTTTTACAAAATCTAGTTACCAATCGCTATCTTTCAAAGATGAAAATTACATCAGATAATCATCTTGAATTATTCCCCCAAAGTAAGTATAATTTTCCGGCTGACCTATTAGCAATGAGGACAGTGGTTTTTATATACACACATACCCACACACATTAATCGCGTATACTTACTTTAAATGAAATTTCGGTCGTGTAATTTATATCGAACATGTTTGTCCACTCATACATTTATTAAAACAAGAAAACATAGTGAACAACAACACTTTGAACCAGCGAACTAATAAATGTTGCCATAATCTTTGCGTTATGCTGCTGTTAAGCAATTTATGTAATAATAATAATAATGAGGACTTTGTATAGCGCCTAATCTTTAGAAGCTCTAAGCGCTTTACAACATTACACAACACATATAAGATAAAAAACATATAATGATATGATTACAAAAACAAACACCATGAAATCAGAAAACATTAAAAATCATGCTGAGAATATTTAAGGTAGGAAACATTATTAGGTCTTTAAGTTTGTTCTTGCAGTCGAAATAAGTGTGTTTTGAGAGCCCTCTTGAATGTAATCACTGTGTCTTTTTGTCTAATTTCAATGGGCAATTCATTCCACGTTTCTGGGCCCTGGCATGCAAAAGAACGCTGTCCATTTGACTTTGTTTTCATAGTGGGAATAATGAGTATACGATTGTCAGAAGTGGAGCGTAAATATCTTGCTGGTGTGTACACATTGGTGAGGTCGGATAGGTATGTTGGACTAGAGTCCGACAGTGAAACGTAGCACAGAGAACAAATTTTGTGTTTGATTCTGGATCGAATGGATAGCCAGTGTAGGGTACAGAGCAGCGGGGAGGTGTGCTCTGATCGTGGTACTCTAAGTATGATCAGAGCAGCTGTGTTTTTAACTTTTTGAAGTTTCTGGAGCAGATATTGAGATGAACCAGAATTGAGTTACAATAGTCCAGTCTTGAAAGTACTAATGAACACACAAGTGTTTTAGTGGCATCAACTGAAAGATATTTGCGAATTGAGCTGATGCGTCTCAGCTCAAGATATGCAGCCTTGCATATGTTCATGACATGTTGGTGCAATGTGAGAGTACTGTCCAGAGTAACACCTAGGTTTTGTACTGATTGTGTGAATTTAATGTTGGTGTTGCTGATATTTATTGTTTGAGGTAAAGGATGTGAATGAGAAAGTTTTTGTCTTGTGATCAGAATGGCCTCAGTTTTATCATCATTCATCTGCAGCTTGTTACATGTCATCCATGATTTCACATCAGAAATGCACCTCTCTACACCTTGGATGGTAGCATCAACTTCAATTGAGTGGTTAGATTTGTATATTTGGTTGTCATCAGCGTACAATTGGTGAGACACTGGATGATGATCTATGACACTTGAGAGCGAGTGAGTGTACAGAATGAAGAGAACACTTCCAAGAACAGACCCCTGTGGAACACCACAACATAGATCAACTGGGCTGGAGTGTATTCCATCTGCAGATACAATTTGTGTCCTGTTGACCAAGTAGGACTTGAACCACAGTAAGGCTGTATCATGAATGCTAAATACATGCTGGAGACGGTGAAGTAATATATCATGGTCTATTGTGTCAAACGCTGCAGACAAATCAAGGAGGGTGAGGACTGTAATCTTTCTGCTATCCAACGCAGAGAGAATGTCATTAACTACTTTTAGAAGAGTAGTTTCAGTACCGTGGCAAGGACGATATGCAGATTGTACATTGCTAAAAAGACTGTTTGAATTTAGATGAGATACAAGCTGGAATAGAACAACGTTTTCTAAGATTTTTGATATGAATGGGAGATTAGAAACTGGGCGGTAGTTCTTTAAATCGTTATGGTCTAGTGTTGGTTTCTTCAGCAGAGGCTTTACAATGGCAGTTTTGAAAAAATGATGGGAATTCCCCGGATGAGAGAGAGGTATTAATAACATCAGTTAGTGAAGGCAATACTGGATCTAAGCACTCAAGCAGCAGTGATGTTGGAATTGGATCAAGTTCACATGACACTGGTGGCCTCTTTATCAGGATTGTACGTATGAAATCCACAGAGACAGGTTCAAATGCTGCTAATGGTTGCCCCTCAAATTCTGTATCCCAACTGTATGGTGACGACGAGTCAATTGAAATTGTGGTGTAAAGCTTATCTCTAAATTGGTTTTTACTTTGTCACGGAAGAAATTTGCAAACATGTCCGGAAGGTCGACTGGAGAGAAGGTAGCTGGAAGTGGTGTAGCTTTGTTCCTTAACATTAGCTTGTTAGTAATCTCGAAGAGCTCTTTGCAGCTGGAACTTTCCATGATCTTAGTAGTGTCGTGGGCTGATTTCGCTGCATGGACTATATTTGTGACATTCTTCTTAGTGGCTTCATATATCTGCTTATGAATATTGAGTCTGGTGGAAAGCCAAAGCCTCTCAGCTTTACGCCGGTCTATTTTAGCATAGAAATGAGGTTATTATACTTGTGTGCCTTCCACGGTGCATATAGCAGTGTTCAGGACACTAATAAATAGGTAACTTCGTAATTTCCGATATGACACATGGATCTCAAAACCCATTAAATTTGATATTAGGTTCACATTGATATCATATGTTCTTCAGATCCATTTACTGAGATATTGGAAATACCGTTATGTACATTTCGGCACCATCTTATTTCCAAACCATCAAAATGGGTGGAGATTTAGGGCAAAAATGGCGACATTTTTTAATTTCCGAAAATTTAACGATTTACAATTGGCATGAATTTTGAATTTTTTTGGCCTTTAGAACTTTAATAATGATATATCTGTAAAACTTTATCATAACTTGCTCAAAAACTGAAGTATCTTCACGGCTGAATGAGCTTGGTAATGGTGTCGTTGTGTTCGGAAGGAACTCAAAGTCGTAACCTATGGAAGGACATTGTCGTCCATATTTAGACTTAGTTCGTGCAAGATATATTAAACTGTAAATGCGGGGGGCCCCGAGTGGCCGAGTGGTCTAAAGCGCTCACCGTTCCGGATCACTGCCATCTCACCTCTGTCTGCGTAGGTTCGAGTCCAAGGCTCGGCTAGCGTGGGTACGTGGGAAAGCCTGCCAGTAGCTTCTCGTGGGTCGGTGGTTCTTACCTGGGTTTTCCAGGGTTCTTCCTCCACCATTAATACTGGCCGCCATGTATAGCCTATCTTGTGCTGAAAAATGGCGTTAAACCCTAGAACAACAACAACAACAAAACTGTAAATGCAACCAGATGCGTGAGTTAGGCTTCAGAGTTGATAAAGACAAGGCAACTTTTGTCTTCTATTCTACGTATCACTATACTAAATGGGGGAATGGGATCTTACTACATGATATTGTTGTCACTAAGAAAATTATGATGATTATTTTCTCTCAATATTCCAGGGGATTTGCTAAACATTGATGAATGTTACTTGTAATAAAAAGAAGCATAATTATAGCCTAAACAGAAATACTGAGTTCAGTATCTGGCATTTTGCGTAAAATGTCACAGCAGAATGGTGTGACGTGCCTGATACTGGAAAGGTCAGGCTCTTTAGAAGTTGCAATCATTTAATTCATGTGCAAATATTCCTAGGAAATGCCACATATACTATGCTGATTTTGTTGTGCCCAGATTATTGCCTAGCATTAAGAAGACCTTATCGTATGACTAATATCAAAAAGTGAACAAAAAGTAAGGAAATATGCAAGGAACTTAACTAATATAGTAATTCCTAACAGTTGCCACTTTGATGACAAGTGATAGACTGCGCGTACCTATACTTGTCTCTCTTCGTTGACATTCGCTGGGGATGAAAGAATGTTTGGATACTCAGATGCACAGTCTTAGCCATGATAAAACTGTAACACCTAAATTGGTGACCCAGAATCTTGTTTTCTGATTTATTTATTACGCAGTCCTGAGATTTTTTTGTCAATGAAAAACGTGATTTATTTTTTTTTATGGTCCATTACGTGTCCACCTCAAGTGCTCAGAGTTGTCAACACCCCCATCCACCGAAAAGAGTGTAAATTAGTGGATCAGCATTAAGAGGTTAGTGTTAGGACTGGCCGGCTTGGTGTCAGGATAATGTGACTGGGTGGGATATCATGATACATTTCTGTGGCATGATGCCCCAGTGCTAGACATCACCATAGACTGCCACACTGCAGACATCGTAGCAATATGACTGAGAAACTGTTAAAGCTGCGTTAAAATCTAAATCACACACACACTATTTTTATTTACAAATCCTAAAGATTGATACGAAGTTTCTTTTGGAAAATTTAATAACAAATCTTTTTAAGTGTATAATTTTTTACAGAATATGTTTTCTCTTCTAGAACAAAGCCCTGGATATGCTGCTGTCGTGTACTCCAGGATATTTGACTCTTCAATGCGATAATAAACTGAAAAATCCAAAGGAAGATCGCCATGGAATAGACGTTTTGTGCCTATGTCAGTATCTAGAGAAGGTTGACAAGGATTTCCGAAAGAAAGTGAAAACGATGCAGTCTCTGAGACGTAAAAGCAATATCGAAGAAAACGATGAAAATAGCAAACATTTGAAAAACATATTACTGTACTAGATTATATGACTTGTATATATTACTAGTACATGTATCCACAATTAGATTTGTCACCCAAGACGGGTTTCTCTGGAAAATTTAATAATTCATTCTTGCGTAAAAACTGTGAATTCAGTTTTTAAATCAGATCATAATTTCCTTTTTTCTTAATGTATGATAGTGATGCTTTTTAAAGAACATTACAGGGATGAGCCTGCAAGAGTTGTAAAACAAATAATGCCGTCTTAACTCGAGGTCTATAAAACATAAAACGATCGTCACTATTGATGTCTGAATTAAACAATATGCTTCAGTATTACCCGAAAACTATAATTGTTGCAATTTATGTACATACGGGATGAAGAAAGATAATCCTAGGATTCGGTACAATGTTTACGAAACCTAATATCTCACAATATATGAACCATTAACAGATCGAAAACTTTACTTGACCCTATTTTATGAGTGATTTTATATATTAATAATAAAAATATTAATACAATTTGATATTTTGATAACAACACTTTATAAAATTCATAAATTAGAATGGAAATCATAATTTAACAATCATTTGCAAATGTATTTTTAAAACCAATCAAAAGCAGTACAGGTTAATATGGATATCTAGTATAAAACATTTAATTATCTAAATTTCTTATGTTCTCTAAAATGTATCTTCATTTTAAAAACCCAGTTTGACCCTTATCTATAATTGCGAGAAGCAGTTTTAATCCCAGAAAGGAGTATTCAGTTTGAAAATACCGTATAGGTTTATCACCTTTTGAGATAAATATAACAGCTCTTTCTTGCTGTGCCTGCAATTTATTCACCACGTTCATCCTCATAACCAACAGCACTTAATATAAACTGTTCAATATATTGTATGAAAAATATACAAGTCTCTAAAGAGAGAATCAGATCATAGATTTTTTTTTCATACAATATATGTTATCAGACCATTTAAGCAATGCAAATTTCTGCATGATTACTTGGGATATTAAGACTGACATGATTAGCTCCGTACTTTTTATATAAATTCACATAAAATGAATTTCGCTTTATTACTGATTGCGTGTCAAAGAATCATTGTTTTACAAAATATAATGGATTTTTGTATTTTAAAAATTTTGTTTAAGCATTTTGAGAAATGTTTGTCAACATTTTATCCCATATAGTTCTAGCAGTAACCCTCACTCTGTTCATCTTTTATGGCGCTTGTACTTTTTATGTCTGTGAAACGTCACTAAGAGTGATATCAGTTTCTAAAAATAGTCATTCGGACAAGGCGAACTGGGGTATGGCGTTCAGTCTTCTTTTCCGTGTTATAATTCGTATTATTGTTCTTACTGAAAACCATGTACCAGGCGTTAAATGTGTTCATTTGAATATTGATGTGTATCTCAATATTTAGTTACAGTGGTACTAAAACCTGCAGACCATATAAATCGTATAATCAAATTTGATGAATCTTCTAGAACAGTATAATAAACAAATTCCTTGTATTTCATCACCGATATATATATATATATATATATATATATATATATATATATATATATATATATATATATATATATATATACTATTATTTAAGGTGGGTCGTGGGCAGTTTTGTCGTCCTCAGACGGTTTCGTGGGCAGATAAAAGTTCGTGGGCAGATTTCCATCTGCCCACGAAGCACGTCGTCCTTTTCTGCACTCTTGCCACAAATATCAATAAAATAAATGCATATTTACGCTGCTGAATGTTAAATATTCGATAAATATTCATCTGCAAAATAAATAATTGCCTTTTTACCTATTTATTTCCATTTTTTCATTAATGAATTGAATTGAATAGCACAACTTGAGTTACCTCCCATTATGTACTAGTATATATTGCACCTTAAAAATAGATTGACCCAGAAGTAGTATGTTTCAAATTTACTGCCCATGATAACAGGGAGTCGTTACAAAGAAAATCAAGGGATGGGGTTCTAACCTGTAACAATATAATATGTTAATAATGTTACAGGTTAGAACCCAAATCTGTTGATTTTCTTTGTAACGAGCCACTGTGCCCGTGATTATTGTTGTGAGAGATCAAAACTGCCCGGGAACCAGGATGTGGAGTGAATAATCTGCCAATGTCGCCAACAAGCACCATACATATATACTATTTATTTTGATATCTAAGAAGTTTTCAATAATGCTAATTAGTAACATTATAATGAGTGAGCTGTTATATGTCTTTCGAAATACCTCTATTCACTATTGCTGGTCTTGAGCCCAAACTAAGAGGATTGTGGCTGTCATTAGAAATACAAGTGATACCATTTATTTAAATCCAGGCTTAGTAAGTTCATAACTTCACTTAAGTTCATATTATATGCTGCTGCATTTTCTTCTCTCAGTCTACCATTAACAACGACAACAAAAGAAAAATGGTGTTTACTCAGAATTTGTTCCTATATTTATCAAAAAATTTGTTTTGGAACAGATATTTTGTTGGAAAAGCTGAAAGAATAAAATTGGGGGAAAATCATGATGGTATAATAATACAATTGTTTACTTATAATAAAAGAATACTAGATTTAGTGTACAACATCCTTGCAATAATTAAATGGCATTGTGAATATGCAGAACCCCAATTCTTTAATGTACATGTACTGTTTAAGGTACAAAACTGTTTTGCATACTTCATAACTTATTTCTCTAATAGTGCAAATAATAGGAGACAGAAGACATTTAGAAAGAATTAATTTGTCAAAATAAGTTAAATATCAAGATTAGTTTAATGGACGTTTGAAAATTTACTATTAAAGTAAAATTGCCTATTTTTGAGAGAAAAATCCTAATAGAAATACACGTAATTTTATTTAAATTAGCAGTAATGTAGAGGATGCTGATTTATTTATGAAATATACCATAAACGTGTGTTTCATGTTCATTACTCCAAAGTAAAATACCCAAGAACCACCTCAGAAAATCAGTAATGACATATTCACGTAAAACACAAAACACAATTCTAAAAAAGTGATGGAGATGCAGTTATCAGCTGTGAGTCACATAGCTAACACATGTTGAGTAGCAGACTGGATGATTGGTATGGAACGAATTGTATTTGCCTTGTCAGAATAGTTGGTAAAGATTCTAAGAGGACTTCCTGGTTGGAAAAAAGTGAATTGGAGAAATGTATTATTTTTTTCATCGTATGTGTCCTTGTTTCACTTCATTAATAATAATGATATGACTTTTGACAAATCTTTTTGTCCGAGTGACTCAATGCTGATAAGTGTAAAAAAATGTCGAGGCTGCGACAGATGTGTCCTCTGTAGAAATGGGTGTTTATTAAACTAGGTCAAAATTAGGTAGTGTAAAAATAGGAAGTGGAACAATACACAATATGGAAAACGCTCGCTGTGGAAGACATTGGGCGTACATACAGACACATCAAGATGTATTTAATAAGATTCATACACATATTATATACTGTTGTATAGCTCTCCTTGTATGCTTCAGATTTATGCTATAAACATTGAAGTTTGTGATACCGAGACAAACGGCAATGGAAGATGCACGTATCAAGGTTATGAAGATTGTTAAATTCACAAGCGATACAGATTCAAATATACCAAAACTTTCATATTGCATTTTCTTACATTTCTACTATCACAGATCGATTTAGACTGATGCGAAACCTATCAATTTATATCAAATTTGTCAAAATCGGGGTTTATTTACTATTGTTATGAGTTATTCACCTGTATGGAAAACGATCGTATAGGAAGACATTAGGCGAAATGACAGACAAAGGAAGATATACTTAATAAGATACATACACATACTATTTACAGTTGTACGGCTTTAATTATATGCTTTAGATATATAGCAATAGCATCGAAATATGTAGTACGATCACAAAACGGCAATGGTAGATTCACGTAGCAAGGATATGCAGATCGGTAAAGTCGCACCCGATATTCAGTAAAAAGAACAAAACCTTCTATTTTGCATTTTCACACATGTCTATTGGCACAGATCGATTCAGTATGATTAGAAACATATCAATTAAAATCAAATTTGTCATCTGATATCAAATGTGTCAAAACCGTTTTTTTTGCGATTGTTTTGACTTATTCGCCCATATGAAAAACTTTCGTATAGGTCGGATCTAGGCGCACGGACAGACAAATAAAGACGTGCTTATTAAGATATATACACACATTTTATAATATTGTATAGTTTTAATTCTATACTTCAGATCTCTAATATTAGCATCGAAGTATGTGCTACAATCACAAAACGGGAAGGGTGTATTAAAGTAGCAAGCATATGAAGATCGGTAAAGTCGCACCCGATATTCCGTAAAAAGTGGAACTTTTTTATTTTGTATTTTCACACACGTCTATTGGCACAAATCGATTTAGGCAGATGAGAACCTATATATTAATATGAAATTTGTCAAAAGCTGTGTTTGTTTACTATTGGTATAAATTATTCACCTATATGGAAACCGTTCGGATAGGAAGGCATCGGGTGCACAAACAGACATATGAAACCGTACTTAATAAGATACATACACATATTATTTAATGTTGTACATCTTAAATTATATGCTTCAAATCTATAGTATTAGCATCCAAGTATGTGCTACTATCGCAAAACGGGAAGGGTAGATGCACATATCAAGGATATGAAGATCGGTAAAGTCGCAAGCAATAATGAGTCATAAATACCAACTTTTTTATTATTAATTTTTTCGACTTTTTTTGGCACAGATCGATTTAAACTGATGAGAAACCTATACATTGATATTATATATGTCGAAATATATGGTTGTTTAAGATTGGTACAACTAATTTACCTATATGGAAAATCTTTGTGTTGGAAGGTATTTGGCGCACGGAAAGACAAATGAAGACGTACTTAATAATATATGTAAACATGTTATATGCTGTTGTTTAGCTTTAATTTTATGCTTGAAATCAGTAGTATTAGCATCGAAGTATGTTGTAACCCCCCTCCCCTTAGTACGCTACTGCAAGCAGACTTTGTCAAATGCTAAGAGACACTAATTGCTCGAAAATTATAATTTAAAAAATATTTATGTATTTATGGACTCGTATATTATAACCTTATAATGCGCCTTCATTTTCCATCAGGTAGGTCTCCAGGTCGAGTTGTCATGAAAAACAGAAACCAGTATCGTACATTCTTTACTAAGCGACTTCTCCGATGGTGCAATGTGTCTATAGAGCGTCCGCCTCGGATGCGAGGGGTCGCGTATTCAAACCCCGGCCGAATCATACTAAAGACATAAAAATGGTACTAGCAGCTGCCTCTTTTGGTGCCGATCATTAAGAGGTTAGTGTTCGGATTAGTCGGCCTGGTGTCAGGATAGTGTGACTGGGTGGGACAAGTTTGTCTTATGTCCGCTAAAATGCAAAAGCCTACTGAACCAAGTCGAACAGGTTACGTATTATACAACTTATTTTCGAGGTTTCAGCGCCCCCCCCCTCCTTAAATGCGTACATATATTATCAATATACCTCCATGCTCAAGCCTATGCATTTGGGTTACCCACCCCCCCCCCCCACCCCTCTATGCGTACATACTAAATGGACGGCCCCTAACCATTCATGAGATGGTATTGATTCAAATTTACGAGTGCGATTGTGATGTACGCATTTCCCTACACAAACACGGGATGGTATTATTCAACCGTACATGTCCACAAAACTATATATATTTATAGATATATGTATACAACCATGGTACATCAATTAGGTATCTAATTACATAATGACAGTGTAGTGGTTAGCAAATTTGAGAAATATACTTTTTTATTCAGACACCATGCCAAAAGGAAATAACTAACTTACAGTTTACGCTGAACTAAATTAAATTTACTATTTTTGTTTCCAGCATGGTCGGAATATGTTTACATGTTTCATATTAGGAAACAATTTGCATTATGGCTAAGTATATCTAAGAAGGAAATAAGATGTTCTTACAAACT
This sequence comes from Sinohyriopsis cumingii, assembly GCA_028554795.2. NCBI lineage: Eukaryota > Metazoa > Mollusca > Bivalvia > Unionida > Unionidae > Sinohyriopsis > Sinohyriopsis cumingii. Next base: position 50,987,162 of record CM068836.1, read on the forward strand.
CTTATTTTGTTGGTGTATTGGTTACCTCTCAACATATGAACCATTCTTTGCCATCTCACGATTATAATCCGTATGTACTCATGCGTTGTCTCATTTGTAGTGTTAATTTTTAAATGTATACTTTGCTTGTAAAATGATCCCACTTTATATAAATGTACAAACACCGCAATCGTGATGTGCTTACAGGAATACATTCTTCTGAGTTCTACTGAAGTCAGTTATTCAGTATAATTTGTAAAACGATATGGACTGATTGATAAAAGTGACTGTTTTCTTTACTTTGGTTTGTCGCAATATTTTTCTAACACAGTACTAGTATACACTGGTCACACATGACGCCCCAAAGAAGCAGTTGTAGTTAATTCTTTTTTACCTGTAGTAATGGGATTTTTACAATATATGGCTGTGGCAGATGTACGTCGATTATCAGACAATGGTCGGCTTTTGCACTATTCGCTTATTTCCCTACTTCGAGTGCGGACTGATTGACCGTTAAGCAAAATCTCAATTAATCTCTGCGATTTATGTGCAACGTACGATATTGTCCCCAGTGTTTATTTAATTCCATCATCGTTTAACAAAACTTCTTTTCTTATCCTCTCTAAATCAACTTTTGTTGACCAAAGACAATACATTTAATAAGCAAGGCAGAACGCAAAATCACATTGTCCATCCACGAGTACAATGAAAATATGTAAACAAAAATAGTTAATAAAATTCCAAGGTATGTATAATATTGTAGCATATTTTGGAGTATGCGCATTTGTTTACCGCTCTCCATTTTAAGGATTCCTTATATACTTGCTTGAATATGGGAAGTCGGTGCTGGGATTATAGTCTTTAGACCAAAATAATTAGCCAATTACTAGGGGCAAACGTTACGGAGTGAAGTGTAAGTGAGTTTCAAGATGACATGGTTTACTTTTGGTGAATTCAGGTAAGAGCCGCATGAGTATCCCTGTCACTCAGTAGTCCCTATTCAAATCTAATTGCGTGAATTGATCATGTGACTCCAGGTGCAGTATTTATGACTGGAGATTGGTAAATTATACAATGGAATCAACAGAAAAGGACTGTTCCGCCGTCGGCGGGCGCCATTTATTGTTGCTGTGGTGGTAAATATGTTACAAAGTTACAGGCGAAATGAAGCTAAAAATCATGATTTAAAAGGCCTAAGGTGGCGTAGTAAAAACGGTTCCCTGTATTAGGTTGTTGAGTTGTATAGTTTCACGGCGTGAAATACTGGCGGTAAGTTACGGAAAGTTAACGAAGAGAAGCTTTGCAGTTGTGACATTGACATACAATTGGGAAGTTGGGATTTGTGGTCATGTATTAATTAGAGTAACATTACTGATAGATTGGACGCGTTGGACTTTCCAGTTTGCAGAAGTAGTTGTACAGGATTCCTTTGAATCGGGGAAACCTATGACTCGTAGCGGGATTCGCGCAAGGGCTTGACATCGCTCGGTCAAGAAACCCATTTGGTTGATACAATATTTCTTGCGTGAGCATAATGCAAATATGTATACTGGCTTGCACTGTTTTCAGCTATGATGTACGATGTTAAGATCTCAGTCGGTCAGGATATTCTTTAACAACAGTATCTTTTATCCTAACACGTCTTTCAATACGGTACCATTTACCCCTTGCAATAAAGTATATCAGTTGGAGGTTGAGGATGAACTAATCGATATTGAATTTCTCTAAGTACTGTTTGGTCAATGTTCGGATCTCATTATCTTGTTATTGCAAAAAATATATATTGGTTATAATCAATTACACCTTTAGTTTTATGATTATTTAGACATTCTATATAAATCCAGCATGGTATCAGTTAATATTTCGACGATATTGTTATATGTGACCAGTACATTTGAACATGTATGATTATAAACAGTAAAATTAGGCATTTAAACTGTAGGAAGAAAAATTCTACTGAAAAATGTTTCATCAGCATAAAAAACTAAGGATTGTCAAATCCGAGACTAGCAATATTTTATAGTACCTATATTTGCTCTTTTCAGGCCAAGTTCTCACGTAATGGCTTGTTTTAGTAGATTGCTTGTTTTTGTGTGGGTTTTTTTTTTGTGCTCCCACACAAAATGCGCATGCGCGGAATTTATTTTCCGTTGCCATGACGTATAAAAGTTACCGGCCATGCACCAACATTTTTCTTTATACATCAGATTTGCATAACATGATTAAAAGTAGTTATACTTGAACAAAAAGAACCAAAAAAAACCTATAAAGTGTACAGAAAAAATAATTTAATTTCTCGAAATAAAAGTATACATCACTGTTACTTAGATACGATTTTCCTCCTATAGAGGACGCCAGCAGGAAATGACGTACATTTATCCCCACAAGACGAAGTACTGGGGGGGGGGGGCCGGCACCAGACAGACCCCCCACCCCACTTTTCCAAAAAATTATAGTGTTTTATGTGTATTTACCCCCCCCCCCATGTGTTGTATGTTTTATATTATGCAAAAGAATTTAGGTCAAAAAAATTTAATTCTCCTTTTTAACGGGGTATTTCTTTTAAAACCTAGTTTTATCTATAGGGTTGTTTTTCCGAATAGGTTTCCATCTTTCCATCACCTGACTTGAAATCCCTTCCCTATACTCTTGGTTGACCTTGGCTAGAGGTCGCCTATATCCCGTGTGTGCTATATATATATATGCTATAGTTTGTGTATGCTATATTTTGCTTCCATGTTGGGATAGCCTTTATTTTTTCCCAAATCTCCCCAGTAATCTTAGGACCTTATAATCGGATCAAGAAAAGGTTTATTTTTATTTATTTAATATATTTTTGAATTTTGGCTAAGTAACGGTGTATTATAATTTAATTAAGAAAAAAAAAACTTAATGTGTTCTGTGTGCAAATATATTGTGTCATTATTCACATATTGGATTTGTAAATTGAAATCCGCTGTACTCGAGTTGGAGTCCATACACTTTTTTATTTGCTTGTATTTCTCCCACCTAGAGTTAGGCCGTCTCAAATTATTTATTGGATTTCTGCCAAAATCTCTAAAAATGGTTGTTCTTCCCACACACACACACACACACACACACACACATACACACACACAGTGGGGATTTACCGTGCAGTGCGAGAGCTGCACATTTTGAGCAAATAGAATTAGAAGAGAGACTTATTAGATCCTTTGTTTTCGTGTATGTATGTAAAGTTTCCTATATGAGATGTTTTTCCCGACTCTTTCATAGCCCCATGACGTCATTATCTCGTACTTTTCCCATATAGTTTCTCTGTCCCGATAATTAGGATTTGTGATAGTTTACGTAATATAATTAAAGTCTATTTAATTATTTAATTTTAATTGTAATGGATAATAAAAAGAAACTGAAGCTGTTTAGGAAAATTTATAAGAAATTAAAAGGGTGGCGGCTACAGCAGATTCCAATCCGGGGTGGGGGTATGAGGGCAAGGGTTCACTTTGTGATGGTCCCCTTTAAGGGGAGATTATCCATTGCCCCATCTCCCTCCCCTTCTTTTCACCCTTTGCAGCCCCGTCCCTCCCATTCACAAATCTTCCTAGAAGTTCTTTTTTCTAATTAATTTGAAAGGATTACAAAAAAATTTGCCTATTCATTTTTTTTATGTTTATGACTTGGTCACACGCCATCATGGTTTTAGTTATGTTATCTGTTATTTTTCCTATTAAAGTTTTGTTAAAGTTGCCGTCTTGATATAAAACTTGGTTTCTTCTGTATTTTTATTTCTTGGATATCTCCATAATTAATTGTATCCTGTCTTGTTTCCTAAACTCGCACTGTGCCATCGCATGATATTTTGTGAAGTTCGCACATTTGCACATGAGATATTTTACATGTATGCATATGTCGTGTAGATATTTGAATATCAAGCTTTGTATTTTTGGAGAGCCGATGTTGGTCCAGTACCTCCAAGGTCTGTCCCAATTAACCGAGATATTTCCTCCTCTACTTTATTTTTAATTTTAGAGGTTAAATTTTCCCTTATCCAATTATATGTTTCCTTAGTTTCAATTCCCCAAAGTTCCTCATTTTCCCTATATTTACATAAAAGTTCCTTTATACTTCTAAAGGTCCTTGTTGTTTCTAGTCTTTTTACCAGTTTATTATTTTTGTAGATGTCACTTATGTTTTTCATGCTAAAACTTTACCAGTAAATGTATAAAGCTTCCTAAGGGGTTTTGGGTTGGATATTTGCTTCTTTTACATTATAAATTAAATACTAGAGAGGAGGCCTAACTCGAATCGGGAGAAACACAAATAAATAAAGAAAGAAAGTGCGGACCCTGACTCGAATACAGCCTACCTCATTTTGAAAATAGACTTTAATGTGAGAAACGCCACACCATAGTCAATCACATAAAACAAAAGATTTTATTTTAATTTCAAATGGTAGTATACCGTTCATCTCGCCGGAATTCTAAATTGCAAATTAATTCAAAAGCAACTAAATTTATACCAGGACAAACAAATAAATTTGAAAAGTCCATAGAAAAATATATATTAAGACAACAGAGACAAATTTGACATAGTATTGCTGTCCCTACACACAGACTATATAGCATACACACACCATAGCACTGATACACATAGCATACACGGAACATAGAAAATTCTTGACAAAAATCACTAAAAATCAAGGATATGAAATCTGAAAATGGGAATAAGACCCATGTTTCAGACTACTACCCTTTAGAAAACACTAGGACTAATTATAAACTAAAAGTTTGATCAAAATTCCTTTTTTAAACTTTAAACAAGCACACACATCTTGGGGTATACAAGAGTACATGAAAACACTTTATTTTTTGTGGGGGGGGGGTCATCTGTCTGGTGCCCCCCCCCCCCATGATACTTTCGTAACTCATACTAGCGAAAGATTATCATTTGCACTCACATTGTATGTTCTTTAAAATAATGATTTCTTTTTTTATTTGCGAGATATCGTCGTATAGTTAACCTGGATACAATATAATCTTGGTCCGTTTGCACCTTGAAACTTATCATGCGTGAATGGCAGGCGCCTTCAAGCAATCTGGTGATATTTTCGTCTCTTTTGCGATATTTTTTTTATCTGACATTAGCGATACACACACAGTAAGGATGCATACGCATGCCGGCATCCGCTACATTTACGGAGTTCGTTGATATATTTTGTTCTGTAAATTTCGCATGATGAAAAAAGAAGGAATACATTATAACAATGCAAGGTTAGTTTCTTTTATTTTATTTTCAATCAAGTGTTTGTTTATTGTACCGTGCCGGGGCGGGGTGGGATGGAGGGGGGGGGGGGGCACAAATTCAACACAAAATTAGTTCCTTTCTTATCTGCATGGAATAATGGAGCAAATATGATTGACGATATTGACTAGTAATAACAAGCTTTCAATTTACGCGCGCACACACGAAGACAACTTGAAAAATAGAAACAAACAATAAAATTAACTGGTAACTTCGCACTTGCTCAAGGCTTTGTAGTTACAATGGGGGGGGGGGGGTCTGTGCTATTATCTGGTTAGGCATGACTTTTTCGCAGAAATACAAACAAATCTTTTGAGATGAGCATAAAATACAATTATTTCTTTTCCTCCATACATTTACGATGCTCTCAAAGGACCCACATATTTAGGTAAAAGTATGACCGTTACCAGGCGTTACCGAGTTGAAAATATGCCGAGTAAACTTACGAATTACGCCACGTACAATGTATAAACAACACTTGGCAACTTTTAATGATAAAAGATGGTGTTTTTATTTATTTACTTATTTATTTAGTTGTCAGAACTCTTTCAGAATAACAATGTAACTGCCGATTATACAGCTCGCCTCTAAGAAGATTTTCGTAGTTTCCAACTGCCATGCATAAAATAAGTTTATGCCAAAGTGATCGTGACCTACAAAATGTTGGCCATTGTCACAGGGCATAAAATTCATAAAACAATAAAGAACATTCCTTTTTGTTCTACCAAAGCAGCGGAACCATAATGAGTTGATAAAACACAAGGATATTTGTTGTTATTTTGCAAACCATTGCTAATAAAATCAGCTTCAGAAACTATTATTATTGTCCGCCCTAGAGGAAAGATTTTACAAGGTGGAAATCACTGACTGTCAGTATCCCTGGAATGACAACCAGTATGACAACTATAACTAGTTTGTGCATCAGTAAATAATCTTGAGTAGCCACTGCACCTGAAATGCGTGCAGTCCATTCATCGAATACCTCCTATTCATTCATTGTATAATACACATTTTACTTACTAAGAATACCCTATCACAGTATAAATGTTTAGTCATAAATCGGGAAAGTTTACAACTGTATATGCATATTTATTTCTATTTTAACCGTACTATCATAAAAGTACTTCTGTGGAGGCTAGTGTGTATATGTCATGATGAAAGCTTATGTCATTAATAGTTTTCTTTCTTTGCTCTTTACAAAAAATCAAAATAATAAGACTTTCGTTCATCTTTTGTTAGATTTCATATTTTCTTGAGAATTTTTTTAAAAATGTATCTGGAAAGTAAACATAAAAAATACGATAATTTAAAAAATGAAATTTGGGTCTCCATCTAAAGAATTTATATATTCTTAGTTACTATTCAGTAATTTTTAATTATTCATAAATGATTGTAAGATAAATTAGTTTTACAATGTAAAAGTGAGAGTTTGCTCCATTTACAGAAGGGTTTACTTGCTATTCTCTTTGTATAATTCTCCCAGCTTTAAACTACAGATACAGAACATTACATAAGACAGCGAATTTCAGTCTTAACCTAAAGCTCGAGGCTGGAGAAGAGGTCACTAAATTACCGTTTCCATAGTTACACACTGGTCAGATAGAGCAGTCTCCCGCAGGTATCATTCCCTACAGATGAATTAGAGGCCAAGTAAACTGCCTTCATTTCATGAGCTATACTAGTGTAGTATAGATGAAATAAGTTTTAAATTGCAAAAGTTGTCTCTTTTGTAACCAAAGTGCAAATCAATAAAGAAATATAATGACATGTAAAATTACATGAACAGCAATGAAGGATCTTTTCACGAGAGTCGCAAAAGATTGAAACTATTTAACGAATTTCATAAATTTCATTTTAAATAATCTTAAATGTAAGATTATGTTATGTGTATCACATGACAGAAATGATATTCAATAAAAAGCATAAAAATAGGTTACATAATTGACTTTAAATTACATTAGTCATTACACCTTCAATTCATATGTCGTCATGCCGGCATTTGCTGAGTTATTGGGTGTTATTAAACGTATCATATAGTTACGTATGATACTGGAAAATATCATATGGGTATATTAATCTTAAGAGGAGCAACATTGGCTCAGTGGTTAGCGTCTCAGACCTGCGACCGAAAGGATGCAGGTTCACCCCTGCCATCGGATCAAATCCTCGACCTTATTGGAAAATAATGAGATAACAAGTACATTCTACAAAGACATGGAACCTATTACCTCCACTGAAACGTACGAAATGATCATCTAAATTTGCAACAAGTGATCAGGAGAAGTGCGACCTGTTGAACTCGGAAGTTTGATATGTTACACGTTTAAAAAATTATGATAAACAGTTACCGCATTTTGAAGTTAGAAATGAAACTTTTATTTCTGCCATCATTATATATAAACAAGAAATTATAGATGTAGTAACTAGTCTTGACCTAAACAAAACCGCTGGAACCAATCCAATAAGTAATAAACTTGTACAAGTATAGTTGAAGAAATGTATGTTCCATTGCAAAAACTTTTAAATAAATCACTCCCAGCCAGCGTGTTCCTAACACAGTGCAAGCTAGCGTATGACATACCGATGTATAAGAAAGGAGATAAAACACTACCGTCTAAATGCAGACTAATTGTTGACTTCAGCTAAATTATATACACTATTCATAAGTCCAACCTTAGAATATACTTCTGGAGTCTGGGATAATTGTTCTATTGAAGATTCGGAAAGATCAGAATAAAGGGGGGAAAATCAGATGGAAGATGCACGGATCGTTCCAGATCTATACCCATTAATTCTTCTAGATAGTCTCTTTATGCGGAAACTGCTTGGTTTGCACAACGAAGGAAAAGGAAGAGATTATTCATTATGTATTCGATTATAAATACTCAAGTACCTAACTATTTAAACGAACTTCTTCCACAAAGGAGATATGAGGCATCTAATTATCGTCTACGTTACTCTCAAAGTATCACACCAATCTCAACCAAACTTTATATTTTCACACGACCTTTTACCATATACGATTCGTCTTTAGAACTCTCTGCCTGACGATATCCGAAATCTTCCAAATCTTTCTATTTTTAAGAAACGTTTCTCTAATTTAACTGACGTGTCATCACACAAGCAGAAAGACATCTTATTGTAGGTGAGTAGTCACGTCACTTTTCAATGATAAATCTAGACTTAACCAAGAAGTGTATTGAAAGGTAGAGCGAAAGAGCTGGGATCTTTGGCATTAGGTAAGGGGCAATAGACAAAGTGTTCAACTTCTTCATTATCATAAGCACATGCACACGTGAAAGAGTTAACTAAATTCACCATGTAAAGGTCGGATTTCAGGAGACTACCTGCTTGTCTAAGTTTAGTATGTAGGATATTAAGGTGACATTTGTCAGTAGCGTAATTTTAGCGTGATGACCCGTTAGTTGAATTAGAAAAACGTTTCTTGAAAACAGAAAGATTTGGAGGATGAGAAACCTATAAACTGATATCAAATGTGTTAACATCGGTGGTTCTTTACAATTGGCATGACTTATTTGGTTATATACAAACCATCAAAAAACGGCAAGGGTAGAAGCGGGTAGCAAAGATATGAAGATCGGTAAGTCGCAAGCAATACCGAGACAAAAAAGGCAACTTTCAAGGTAGCATTTTCACACATTTATATTGACACGGGTCGTTTTAGACTAATGAGAAACCAATAACTGGATATCAAATAGGTCCAAATCTTTGTAGCTTTTTTTTACGATTAACATGACATATTTAGCCTTATAGAAAACGATCATGTTGCAAGGATATAGGCGCACGGACAGAGAAATGAAGATGTACTTAATAAGATACATACACATAATTTTTACTGTTTTATTGCTTAAGTATATGCTTCATATCACTAGTATCAGCATCGAGGTATGTGATACCATCGCAAAACAGCAATACTAGAGGCACGTAACAAGGATATGAAGATTGGTAATGGTAAAGTCGCAAAGGATACTGGGTAAAATATATAAACTTTTCTAGGTTGCATTTTCACACATTTCTGTAGGCATAGATCAATTTAGACTGATGAGAAACCTACCAAATAATACCAGATTTGTCAAAATCTGTGTGTGCTTACGATTGGTATGACTTATTCGACTCTAAGATAAACGTTCGTGTTGTAAAGATCTAGGAGCACTAACATTCAAATGATTATCATCAAATTATATGGTACCATCTCAAAGCGGCAAGGGTAGAGGCACATAGGTAGAATATAGAATATGATGATCCGTTGATGATCTGTAATATCGCAAGCGACACCAAGTAAAAAATATCAACTTTTTTACTTGCATTTTCACACATTTATATATTTCACAGATCAATTTAGACTGATGAGAAACCTATCAATTGATATCAAATTCGTCTAAATCGCGTTTTTAAAAAATTACTAATGTTATAACTTATTTGCCTATACGGAAAACGCTCATTGAGGAAGACATTGAGCGGACATACAGACACACAAAGATGTACTTTATAAGATGCATACACATATTATATATTGTTGTATAGCTTTCCTTATATGTTTGAGATCTATAATATTAAAATTGAAATATGTGGTACCGTGGCAAACTGCAATGGTAGAGGCACGTATCAAGGATATGAAGATCGTTAAAGTCGCAACCGATATCGAGTCAAAAATACAAACTATTTTATTTTCATTTTCACACATTTCTGTTGGCACAGATCGATTTAGACTGACGAGAAACCTAACAATTGATATCAAATTTTGCTAAATCGGTGTTTATTACTATTGTAATGACTTATTCACCTGTTTGTTAAACGATCGTATAGAAGACATTAGGAGAAAAGACAGACAAATGAAGACGTACTTAATAAGATACACACACATATTATTTACTGTTGTACAGCTTTAATTATATTCTTCAAATTTATAGTATTAGCATCGAAATATGTGGTACAATCGCAAAACGGCAATGGTAGTTTCACGTACCAAGGATATGAAGATCGGTAATGTCGCACCCGATATTCAGTAAAAAGAACAATCTTTTTTATTTTGCATTTTCACACATGTCTATTGGCAGAGATCGACTTAGAATCATGAGAAACGTATCAATTGATATCAAACTTGTCAACATCGTTGGTTGTTTGCGATTGGTATGACTTATTCGCCTATATGGAAAATATTCGGTTAGGAAGGCACTAAACGCAAGGACGTACAAATGAAGACGTACTTCATAAGACGCATACACATTATTTACCGTTGAACAGCTTTTATTATATGTGTCAGGTTTATAGAATTAGCATCGAAAAAATGTGATACGATCGCAAAACGGGAATGGCAGATGGACGTAGCAAGGATACGATGATCGGTAACGTTGCAAGCGATACTGAGTGAAAAATACCAACTTTTCTATTTTGCATTTTCACCCATTTATATTGGCACAGATCTATTTAGACTGATAAAAATTTATCAACTGATATCAAACGTGTCAAAATCGTTCTTTGCGATTGGTATGACTTATTCGCCCATATGGAAAACTTTCGTATAGGTCAGATGTAGGCACACGGAAAGACAGATAAAGACGTGCTTAATAAGATACATACACATATTTTATAATTATGTACAGCTTTAATTCTATGCTTCAGATCTATAGTATTAGCATGGAAGTATGTGCTACCATCGCAGAACGGGAACGGTATATGAACGTAGCAAGGATATGAAGATCAGTAAAGTCGAACCCAATATTCAGTAAAAAGTACACTTTTTTGTATTCTGCATGTTCACACATGTCTGTTGGCACAGATCGAGTTAGACAGATGAGAAACCTATATATTAATATGAAATTTGTCAAAATCGGTGTTTATTTACTATTGGTATGACTTATTCGTGTATATCGAAACCGTTCGTAGAGGAAGGCATTGGGCGCACGAACATACATTATGAAGACGTACTTAATAAGAAGATACATAAATATATTATTTACTGTTGTACAGCTTTAATTATATGCTTCAAATCTATAGTATTAGCATCCAAGTAGGTGCTACCATCCCTAAACGGGAAGGATGGAAGCATCAAGGATACGAAGATCGGTAAAGTCGCAAGCGACAATGAGTCACAAATAACAACTTTTTTATTATTCATTTTCACACATTTTTTTTAATTATTATTTTTTTTTATTTTATTGTTGCACAGATCGATTTAAACTGATGAGAAACCTATAAATTGATATCGTATATGTCGAAATCGGTGGTTGTTTACGATTGGTACAACTTATTTACCTATATGGAACATGTTCGTGTAGGAAGGCATTTTGGCGCACGGAAAGACAAATGAAGACGTATTTAATAAGATATATAAACATGTTATGCTGTTGTTTAGTTTTAATTTTATGCTTCAAATCAGTAGTCAGCATCGAAGTATGTTGTAAACTCCCCCTCCCCTTAGTATGCAACTGCAAGCACACTTTGTCAAATGCTAAAAGGCACTAACTTTCTTGAAAATTATAATAATCAAAAAAATTCCGGATTCGTATATTATAACGTTATAATGCGCTTTCATTTTCCGTCAGGTAGGTCTCCAGGTCGAGTTGTTATGAACAACAGGAAACAGTATCGTACATTCTTCGCTAAGCGATCGCTCAGGTGGTGCAGTGTCTGTACAGAGCGTCCGCCTTGGATGCGAGAGGTCGCGGATTCAAACCCCTGCCGAATCATACTAAAGACATAAAAATGGTACTAGCAGCTGCCTCTTTTGGCGCCCATCATTAAGATATTGGTGTGAGGATAATGTGATTGGGTGGGACAAAATGCTGTATGTTTGTGGCATGATGCCACATTGCTAGACATCATTATAAACTGTCACAATGCAGACATGGTAGCGATATGATTGCATTTTTTTTTAAAGCTACGTTAAAAATTACACACACACACACACACACACACACACACACACACACACACACACTTTGCTTGGTTATTTGCTATTTGAAGAGATGGAATATTGTTCATATTTCAACCGCTTTTTATTAATGATCATCGATGTGACCAACATATACGATAATAATACTCCCGATGATGATGATGATGGTTGTTGTTCTGATTTCTGTATTACTACTGCTCCATGGGTATATTATATATCGAACTTGAAAACAGAAGCACTACCAGCAAAAAAGCAGCTTTAAAAATAAATCGCACTTAATCGATATCAATATATATTGACATCAAAATGAACGTCAAATGCTCTGTGCAACTGTATCGAAATGAACTATTACATGCTGGTTTTTTTTCTTTTTTTTTTTGGACAGTTTTAGACCGAAAAAAGTAGTACTTCAAGGCTCTGTCTATGGTATAAATATGTTCATGTACACTTTTCCATTGTAACTTTAAGTGTATAGACTGCAAATACGATGAAGCACAAATCGAGGACGTCGAGTGTTAGCATTGGAACAATGTTACTACTTCGGTCGAGAAGGATAACGACCTATATATGTATTCCTGCCCACTACCATGTAGGATGTATCAAACTGTATATTACTCAAGCGCTCTTTGTCGAGCGTGCTGGTGTGTGTGTACAAAAAAAAAAAATGGAATATAATAACTTTAACTGAAATATATACAATTAAATTCAATATAAAAGTGATGCGGCACCTGGGAGTAAAGCAAAAATGGAAGAAACAAATTTCCGGATCGCTACTATCAACAACAATGGGATAGACAAAGCGAAAGCAGACAAAGTAGCCAAAGAAACAAACTTTGATGTAATAATGATACAAGAAACACACTATAGAATTAAGCCAGAGTTCAAAATTTTAGTAGAAGACAAACTTAACGCAATAAAGATATGCAACAATTTTGCAAATAATGATATTAGAGTTGGTTGCAACAATAATATTTTTAAAAAGCTGGGAAAGGTTTGAGGAGGGGGGAATTTTTTAAGGGACGGTTGCTACGTGTTAAAATGTTTAATTGGCATATTATAAATGTGTACATGCCAGCTAATAGAAATAAGAAACTAATTTTAAAGAAAACTTATATACCTACCTACAACAATATTCGATGGAAAATCTAATCATAGGGGGATATTTCAACTGGGTAACTATAAATTAAACCAGTCTAGCAGGATTGATAAATTTTACGGAAATTTTTATGATCCATTAATATATATTAATACTGCAATAACCAACCAAAAGTTATCAGACCATTTCATGCTCACTATTGACCTAAAAATGAAAAAAAATAGAAAAATGTGGGCCAGGACTATGGAAACTAAATAATAAGATTTTAAATGACAAAGAATATGTCGAAATAATAATTAAAAAAAGAAATTGAAACCGTCAAAAATGAAGAAAATATTAATATAATAATTGATTGGGATGTTTTAAAAAACAAAATAAAAGGAATAAATATTCAGTACTCAAATAGAGGGCGGAAAAACCCCAGAAAAAAAAGACAAACACGAACTCAAATTAGAACTAAGCAAAACAACAAACGACGATGGAGAAAGAAAAAAAAAACGATTGACAGACAAAATTAAAATCGTTGAAGAAGACGAAAATCAGGGGAGAATAATAAGGGCGGGAAAATTTACAGAGATCTACAACGAGGCAAAAAACGTATATAAGCGAGAAGAATTTAGAAAAGGGGGAGTAGTGAAGTGGGATACCCTAGCGACAATGGAAATTATCATTACAGACCCCCTTGGGACAATCTGGCGACAATGGAAAATTAACATGGAGAAAAATCGTGGGACAATCTGGCGACAAGGGAAATTAACATGGAGAAAAATCGTGGGACAATCTGGCGACAAGGGAAATTAACATGGAGAAAAAATCGTGGGACTGTTGAGCGACAAGGGAAATTAACATGGAGAAAAATCGTGGGACTGTTGAGCGACAAGGGAAATTGAACATAGGATTTTTGTTTTAAAAAAAAAAAAATTTTTTTAAAAAAAGGGGTAGGCAATTCAAAGACTATCTCTTTTCGAGAAATATGGCTGGCCCTGAAAAGGGCCTTTGGTTTATGTTAATATGCCCTTAACATAGAGGGCATTTGCGACATCTTCTTTTCCTCAAACTTCGTCTTACAGCAGGGCCATACATCAGAGTCCTTTTGAGGCAACCTTGTCTCTCTATATAGACTCTTCTTATCCACAGACTGCTGTTGGTCCTGTAGACAACGGTCCACTTGGATCGGACATACATGAGCATGTCCGTCCTGAACATCATTGTTGACACAAGGGTTGAAGATTCAACGTCGGTCCACATGTTGAGGCTCCGAGAATAGGTGAATCAATGCAGTGAACGGCGCTTATTTATAGGGACAGAAAGGATTGAAACGGATTGAGTTCATTCACCAATCCGAACACGCGTTACAGAATTCAGTCAGCCCGCATCCAATCCGAAGAGAGCAGTCTGTGACGTCACGTAGTCAATATAGATTCGCTAACGCTTGTGTGCAGTCAATCTATGCGACAGTGATTCAACATGACGGAAACTCAGAAAACGATCCAGTGGGGTGCACCAGCAGGGGAGACCGCCCAAGGGAACCCGGACTTACTTTCAGAAGAGGTGAATTGGGATTTTGTGGATTTTCTCTCCTCGCAAGAATTTGTTCCGGAACCTTCGTTACCTTCTTCATTACCGCAAGTGGAGAATTTTAGACAGAGACAGAAAGAAGAATTGGAGAAATTTATACAACGACAAAAGGAAGCGGAACAGGCTTTTCTCCTACAGCAACAGCAACAAGAAGAAGAGGTAAGAAAAAAACAACAGCAAGAAGAAGTAGCAGCAAAGAAACAAGAGGGTGAAAATCAAACGGTCACGGTACTGTTGGACATTTTAGCGGAGTTAAGAAGTCTGAAACAAATGTATCAGACTTCTTTATCACGACCGAAGAGAATACGACCTTCCCGAGCCAAACACGTCAACCCTGTGACTAAGCCTACCGTACCACCCTTAGTGATTTCAACCCAATCATTATCATCATTACGCAGTCCAGAAGTAGGCCTTGGCCGTGGCAAAGGCTTAAGGCAGTTAAAATTGATTGCTTAAACTCACCCCTGCACCATAAAGAAAAAAAGGCCCTTTTCAGGGCCACCCACATTTCTCGAAAAGAAATACAATTTCAGTTTGCCAATAACTCAAAAAAAACCCCACCCATTTTACCCTATATAGTACGTGTCTGTCTATGAGTGCGTGAGTGTAGCTTCTTATTTTAAAATCAAAACTCAAAGACTCTTACCTTATATCATTCATTTATTCTTTTCTCCATTTTTTACAATCCAATTCACAATTCACAACACAACACTTTAATAAAAAGTTCATTGATTTCTTCTTTTCTCCTTGTTTAGTCTCTCTGTTTTTTGAATTTCTTCACTGTCACACTCTTTTCCTCTTCTTCCTCCTCACTTTCTTCCCTTCTTCTTTTCTTCTCCTGTTTCTTTTTCTTCACCTGTCTGCTTTCTTCCTCAGAAGAATCCCTCTCTTCCTCTGAAGAACCCCTCTCTTCTTCTGAAGAATTCCTCTTTTCTTCTGACTCCTCTTGTTTCTTTTTTGGGCAACCTGGAGACCAATGTCCTTTTTCTTTACAATAATAACAGGTATCTTGACTTTTGTCTTTTTTATCCCCTGTTTTTTTTTCTTTTTTGACGGTCTGGACACTCTGAAGACCAATGCCCTTTCTTCTGACAGATATAGCAAGTATCTTGACTTTTATCTCTAAAGGAAGGAGAGTAGTCCGTAGGCTGGTCTGAAGAGAATTTTCTAATGACCCCTCGCAAAGCTCTGACGAAACGTTCCATCTGGTTAGTCTCTTCCATCGTTGTGCTCGGTGTGAGAGTGAAATGAATAGTGAAAGGACAAGACACACACCCTTTTATATACGCTGGTCTGCTATGACTATAAAGTAGTTTATGGTGTTTGAACTTAAGTCATTTGACTTTTTGCTTTCAAGATGAAACGATCTAATTCATTCGAGAAGAAAGAAGAAGAAAGTAAGAGGCAGAAACGTGATCTATCGCCTCGTACCAGGGCTGAAATCTTGGCACAAATTCATGCCAGTGATTTTGAAGAGGACATGAGTGAACCAGAATCCGAACCCTCTAAACCAAGTTCACCATCCTTAGTCAACCCTGAAAAGTACTATTCCATTCGAGAGACGGAAAAGCGCTCCTCTAGAAAATTTAGAACCACGGCTTACAAATACACAGTGAAGTTTAAAGATTTCAAGGCTGAAGTGCCGTTAGAGAAAGCAGAAGTGTTCATCAGCGAGGTGTGTGATTCTTTGCTTACTGCACTCAAGCAACAATGTCAACCCAAAGAAGACGATCGCTTGAGACTTTCCATACAACACGACGGTTTGAAATCCCCTGTTTGGATCGAGTTTAGCACCCCGGCAGAATTGACCGCTTCCAAAGTCATGGACAAGATTCAACACGTACAACAATCTAATGACCAGTTTGACATCACCGATGGAAAAGCCACACTGGACATGACCCACGTCTCTCCTCCTCAAGGGACAGGACGCAAAAAGATGTTATTGGTGGACGACCTTCGCAACACCAAAACAAGTCTCGTCCGAATTAACAACTCTCATGACCAGATGTGTTTAGCCCGTGCCATCGTGGTGGGACGAACCTATGCCAACAAGAACGACACGGTAGAATGGAAAAGAACCTGGAAAACTATTCAACGATCCGATCGAGCCAAACAACGAAACGAAGCAGAACTCCTGTTACAACAAGCCGGACTGTCCAAAGACACACCCTGTGGCATTCCTGAAATGCAAAAATTGCAAGATGTCCTAGCTCCACGCTACACTTTGAAAGTGCACCCTCAAGAAATGCGCGGGTCTCTGTTGTTTCGAGGCCAAGAATTTAAGGACGGAAAATACATTCATGTCTATTATAACGATGGCCATTTCGATACCATTACCAGTATCACTGGATTCCTAGGATACGGTTATTATTGTGAGAAATGTGATTATGGTTATAACAATCGAGAGCAACACAAGCATTGTGGATCGAAATGCCCAGGATGTTTGGCCTCTCCACCCTGTCTGAGCGAAGAACCAGTGCCTTGTTCAACTTGTCTGCGCACGTTTGTCAGCCCTACCTGTTACCAACAACATTTGAAAACACAAGGTTCACAGAAGAAATGTGCTTGTCAACTCCTGAGATTGTGCTCTACGTGTGGACAAGGCATACTTACCAACAATGCCAAGGCACACGTATGTCGAGGAAAGAAAAAATGTCACATTTGTCACCACATCGTGGACTTGGAACACCAATGTTACGTGCAAAAATACCAACCCCCACCAGAGAAAGAGGACGGTCACAAGAAGAAAGGCAATTTCATCTTTTTCGATTTCGAATGCATGCAAGAGACTGGCATTCACATCCCTAATTTCTGCGTGGCTCATCGAGCGTGCGAGAAGTGCATTCAAGAACCTATCTTCAGTCATTGCCCTCACTGCAGCAAGATTCCCGGAGGACGTGAAAAAATCTTTCGGGGACCGAACACGTTAGCCGATTTTGCCCAATGGGTCTTAGACCCCGTCGACAAGACGTGGAGCCAAGAGGACATCGAACGTTACGGAGATTGTCATCGTCATGCCACGGTGATGGCTCACAATTTCTCCGGATACGATGGACAGTTTCTTCTCAGATACTATACGGAACAAGGCACCGAGCGTCCTAAAGTGACTTTGAACGGAGCCAAAATCATTTTCATGCAAGTGGGACAAGTACAGTTTAAAGATTCGATGAGCTATTTGGCCATGCCTTTGAGTCGAATGCCTAAAACGTTTGGAATGACAGAAATGGCTAAAGGGTACTTTCCACACTTTTTCAATACGGAAGCCAATCAACACGCCGTTCTACCCCATTTACCTGAGGCTCACTATTACGACCCCGACAACATGCGTACCGAACAACGAGAAGCTTTCTACGCTTGGTACCAGATTCACGCCTCGGACCCTTTCGACTTTCAGGAAGAAATGCTAAAGTATTGTCGTTCCGACGTGGACATTTTACGACGTTGCTGTGGAAAATTTCGAGAACTGTTCATGGAACACGGAGGGGTCGATCCTTTGAAAGAAGCTTGCACCATTGCCAAAGCGTGTTCCTTAGTGTATCGACAACGATTCATGCCTGAAAAGACCGTGGCTGTCATCAGTCCTCAAACGACCCACTTTGTCAAACGTCAATACTCGGTCAAAGCCCTACGTTGGTTACATTACTTGTGCGACAAGGAAGACAAGTGGATTCAGCATGCTCGCAACGGAGGGGGCGAAAAGACCATCGGAACGTATTCGGTCGATGGCTGGGACTTAGAAAACCCCAAGATCGTGTACGAGTTTAACGGTTGCTTATTTCACGGATGTCCCGTCTGTTACCCTGACCGTGGCACTAAAAATCAGTTTTTGCAACGAACCATGGAAGACTTGTACCAGGACACTTGTCAGCGACGCCTAAAGTTAGAACAGCAAGGATAGCAAGTGGTGGAAATGTGGGAACACGAGTACGATCACCGTTTGAAAACCGATCCCGAGTTTAAATGCCTCGTGGAAAGTTAACAGTTCATGGACCCGCTGAACCCGAGGGATAGTTTGTACGGAGGAAGGACCAATGCCACCTGTTTGCTGTACCAAGCCGACGAAGAGAAAGGAGAAGAAATCAAATACTTGGACTGTGTTCGCTGTATCCCTACGTGTGCAAATATTGTCGCTTTCCTGTAGGGCACCCGCAATTGTTGACGGAACACATCGACCTGAAAAACATTCGACAATACGAAGGCTTGATCAAGTGTAAAGTTTTACCTCCCACGAACCTATACCATCCCGTCTTACCTCACCATTGTCAAGGCAAACTGATGTTTCCCTTGTGCCGTACTTGTGCCGAAACGTGCAACCAAGATCAACCTTGCCATCACAGCCAGGAAGAACGGGCCTTGACGGGAACCTGGGTCAGCGTAGAATTGTTCAAAGCTTTGGACATGGGATACCAACTGTTAGAAGTGTACGAAATTTGCCACTTTCCCAAGACACAACAGTATTGCAAGGGTGATCCCAGTCAGAAAGGCATTTTCGCAGACTACGTGGATGCCTTTTTGAAACTGAAGCAAGAAGCCAGCGGCTATCCTTCCTGGTGTCACACTCCCGAAGACCAAATACAATTCAAAGAGAAATACTACGAACAAGAAGGCATCACTTTAGACCACATCGAGAAAAACGAAGGCAGGCGATCGTTTGCCAAAGTGATGTTAAATTGCTTGTGGGGTAAAATGGCACAACGACCGTGTTTACCCAAGACGGAATATTTGACAGAACCTTCCCGCTACTTCCAGATGATTCACGACAAAACCAAATACATGAAACACGTGGACGTCGTTCGAGAGAATTTGATCTTGGTCAATTACGAAGAAGATCTGGACTTTGTACAAGACGACCCTTTTGGAAATGTCATCATTGCGGCTTACGTGACAGCCCATGCTCGCTTAAAATTGTACGAAGCTTTAGAACTGTTAGGGGAACGCGTCCTGTACTTTGACACGGACAGTTGCATTTACATCCATCACCCGATTCAACATCACCCTAACATCGAAGGAGACCGTTTAGGAGCCTGGACAGACGAGCATCCCGACGACAAGATTCTAAGTTTCGTCAGTGGCGGTCCCAAAAATTACGGCTACGAATACCGGGACAAACAAGGAGAAGTGCACACGACGTGCAAAGTGAAAGGACTGACTCTGAATTATCGTACCAGTCGAGTGGTCAACTTTGGGGTATTGAAAGAAGCCTTGCAATCGGGAGAGGATGGAAACTTTAAAGTGACCACTCACCAACCGAACAAGATTGTACGTTTACCCACTCACCACATCGTCAGTCGACCCCTGGAAAAAGTCTATCAAATCGTGTACCAGAAGCGAGTTCGACTTCCCAATCATTTCACCTTACCGTACGGTCACGTCGGTATTGGTCTGTATATAAAAAAGGAACCCTAGGCAAGATCGATAGTTCATTGTGACTACCAAGACCGAGCGAACAAGATGAATACTTTGAAAGAGACATCGTTCCAGTTTGGGGATTGTAAAAAAGCTGTATCTTTCTCTAGTGTGACTAATACTGGATGGATAAGACCCAGACATTGCGACGGAAAATGTCCGGAAGGAAACTGCGATTGTCCATGTGGTTACCATTGTAATTGCGTAACGGAGTTTGCAGACGAGTGCGATTGTGAGCCTTGCGATGGGACCGATGCTGTACCTTGTGACATGAGCGATGCCGTAAAGCATCATGGGAACTTTAGTGCCCCTACCCCTGTCATGGAAAGTGATGCTGTGCGTGTCAAACCTGTGGGATGCGAAAGCGATGCTGCTCGTCCTCTTGGACATTTTACTGGGTTTCGTTTTAAAGGGGAATGTCGACCTTCACGTTTACCTCCCTACGGATGTCATCCAGCCCTGAGCAAACTCCTGCCCATTTCACTCAACCCTCATCGAAACGAACCTGTGAAAAACGAATATTCGTTTCCTGTGCGTTTGTCGGAATACTGCGACTTTGAAAATCGTCTTCAATCGTTCAAAGGAAAATGGCCAAAGTATCTGGGAGGACCGACCCCCGAAGAATTAGCCAGAGCCGGATTTTTCTACTTGGGCGAAGGAGATAAAGTCAAGTGCTTCAGTTGCGGTGTGTCACTTCACCACTGGGAACCGCAAGATTCGGCCTTCGTTGAACATGCTCGATGGTCACCGAATTGTCATTACTTACCCTTAGTGGGACCGAGACATTGAAGTAACTTCTTACCATAATCATCTGTTCATGGATACTTTACAAGAGAACATTCGTGCTTTGCCTGTGGAGTTGAGAGAACGCATTTACCGAGAGCTGGTCAAAATACAAGTGAAACGTAAAGAACAATTGCATCCGTTACGTCACCGGTGTTTGAACCACTGGTACCTGAAGGCTATACAAGGACTGATTCAATTGAAAGTGTTCCATTGGACAGACATTGATCAACGATCCTCTAGTTTTAAAAAGGATTGGTTTGGTATGGACGATTGTAGTTACATCATTGTAAACGTACTGCATCGAATTCCAGAGGAAGAGTTAACGAATTACCAACATCTTAAACACAATGTCAACTTGGTGAAAGAGGAAACTTCTGAACGAATTGTAATGTGTAGATTAGTGACTCAACGATTTAAATTCGACACTGAAGTGAAACCATGTTTGTGCAAAGAGTACATTTCTTGTGTCAGACCAAAGAGGATTTAGTATGACCTATTCATGGATACTTTACAAGAGAACATTCGTGCTTTGCCTGTGGAGTTGAGAGAACGCATTTACCGAGAGCTGGTCAAAATACAAGTGAAACGTAAAGAACAATTGCATCCGATACGTCACCAGATCTTTAACCACTGGTACCTGAAGGGTATAAGAGAACTGATTCGTCAGAAATTCTTTCAATGGTCAGACATTGTTCAAAACTTTGAGGTCGCTAATGATCGACATGTTCATGATTATGGTTACTTCGAGATTCACCTAGTGCAATGCATTGAGGAAGACAAGTTAAAGGATTACCAACATATTTTACGTGGAATCTACTTAGAGGAAGAGGAAACACCTAAACGAACTCTGACGTTTCGGTTACAGTATGCAAGATTTAGATTCCCTACTGGAGAACGAAGATCTCTGGCTAGAAAGTACGTCTATTGCATCCGAAAAAAAGAGAATATAAAAACAGGCTGCCATGCCACGGTTTATGTCACATGTCATCCAACAGATTCCGTGGAAGGAACTCAATGACCATATTCAAACCGTGGATCATTACCATCAATTATTACAAGAACTGTATCCATTCAATTTTGGACGACAAGTGGTGTGTGTCTTAGTGACTTGTTTTCTGGGATTTCGTTTACCAGCCGATTCTTTGTGGACTCTTTACGATCAGTACTTACCACCTCCATGGCCTTAAATGGTCACGAAAAACTCCTTTTGTTCAAAGCCTTGCGTTTTCATCTGGATACTTCTTGACCTCAACAGGAAAAAAAGATTCGTCAACTTTTAGCGACCCAAGACGTGTATGACGATGTGTGTGTAGCTTGTGACTTACACCCTCATTGGACAGATGTTCGTGATTGGAAAAAGGGGGGTTTTGAGGCTTGGACCCAAGAAGTGGCCCAGTATGCACAAGAGTTGTTCAAGGAAAAAAGTTACTTTTCAACCCGTGTTAGTGACGGTGCCAGAAGAACACGTCACCGAGAACAACCACTCGCTTCAGGACAGGACTGTCATGGACATGCCTGAAAGGTCATTCCGGGAGGACACTTGTGTGACAATACCTCATGTAGAGACTGTAAGAACATTACACACTGTCCCTAGGACATCTTGGTTACCCAAAACATGTTGTACAGACACTTGTTTATATTCCACTTTGATCGCTTTGCTGTGTTTTATATTCCTGTACATCACTATTTGGGTTGTATGTATTTTTGTCTTTCGTGTTCATATTTGAAACATTCAATAAACGTGTTCTGAAAAAGTATATAAACTCTTGTCTTGTTTGTTTTTTCGTGTCACAAGTGACATTTCTCACACAATGGCTACCTCTGCTGTCTCTGCTCCCTCTTCCTCTACTGTCAAAGTCATCGACGAACACTTAGATCGTGCCAGTTGGGAGGCTTTGTATCTTCGCCATCCCTTTAACATGCTCATTGCTGGACCTAGCGGTTCAGGCAAAACCGAATTCGTCAAACGTTTGATCGAACATAAACATCATTTGATCGATCGGCCTCCTCAACGGATCGTGTGGTGTTACAAAGAGTGGCAATCGGCGTACAGCCTCTTGCGAGAAAGTCAAGGCGATTCCATCGTGTTTGTGGAAGGCATTCCTAAAGAAGACGATGGCATCGTCTCTGACTCCCGTCTAACCCATTTGGTCATTTTCGACGACATGTTAGGAGAAGACGAAGAAGAAATTAAATTGTGGTTCACGCGCAAAGGGCATCACCGTAATGCCAGTGTCGTTTACATCACCCAAAATTTGTTTCAACAAAGTAAAGCCCATCGCACCATCAGTCTCAATGCGCATTACGTGGTCTTGTTTAAAAGCCCTCGAGATAAATCGCAAGTGCAAGTCTTAGCCAAACAGTTAGGAACGCCTTGGCTGACTCAGGCGTACGACGATGCCACTCAAACTCCACACGCCTATTTACTCGTCGATTTGAAACCTACGACCCCCGAGGATTTGCGATTTCGTACCCACTTGTTTCACCACTGGTGCCAAGACGGAGGGCCTGTCCTGTACACGTCTCCGTCCTCGACTTCATTTCACTCCCCATGAAAAAAATCTATAAAAACCTCAGACCCTTTTTCGTCTGTCTCACACAGTGTGAACATGACGTCCCTTCAGTCGCATCTTCCCGTCAAATTGATTCGTGCCTTGTATGGCATCAGCCGAGAAAAAGATCCACAAACACGAGCTCGTGTCTTAGAAGCTAGTCTCAAAGAAGTCTTACGATGGTTCACGGTGACGGCACGTCAATTACTCCAAGGAATCATTCAGATTCCTCATCAAACCCAACGCTTTTTCGATCGAAACAAAGTCGCTTTGGTCCAACTGGCCGATCCCCGCATCGACACTCAAACCAAAAAACAAATCATTTTGAAACCTGGAGGGAGCGGTACTCTAGGAGGGGTCATCATTCGCTCACTCTTAAGATGGGATCCTAATGCCCCCAAAGTTATCCCTAAGACAAAAGTCCAACGAAGCCCCAAGAAGAAAAAGAAAAAGACCAAGTCCCCAAGAAGAACTTCTCCAGTGGCGGGACCCTTCTCTTACCAGACACCACCACCATCACTTCGGAAAAAGAAAAGAAGCCCCCAGAAAAAGAAACAGAGAAAAAGTCCCCAGAAAAAGAAAAGTCCACAGAAGAAAACTAGTCGCAAGAGAGGCACTTCGGCCAGGACGCAACCTTACACTCGCAAGCCACGACCTGCCACAGCGTCTCCGGCAGCCTCACGTTTGTCCACTTCTCCGTTGATGTCACCAGGAACTGAAGAGTACTTGGAGACGTTGATCACACCAAGAACTTCTCCGTTGATGACCCCCAAAAAAACTTCCCCAGTGGCAGGACCTTCCAATTTAGCGGCAGTGGCTGCTGCTCACAAAGTACCTTCTCCCAAAATCAAAGTTCAAGAAAGATCGGGCATGTTACAAAGTTTACTGGATTTGTCCAAGCAAGAACTGGCTCGATTTAGTCCGTTACGTACCCCTGCACGACGTGTCATGCCTGTCCTCAAACTGATAAAACGTAAAGACAATCAGTGGCGACGCGTTCCAGTATAAAAAAGGCCTGTGACCGAGTAGGGTATCAGTGTTTTTAGGTGCTCCTAAAGACTCAAAGATGTCACCCTCCAGAAAACCCCAAGGAAAGAAAAGAAAAGGACTACCACCACGTTTAGCCAAACATGGGGACCTGTTATCTGTCCTGTCCAAAGCTTCTCCACCCCTACGAAAAAAACTCATTCAAACGGCCTCCAAAGAGGTCATCGATACCGTGTGCGAATGTTGTTTGAACGTTTTGAAAGGCACGATCCCTTTGTCCAAACACCAGAAACAATGCTTAGGCAAACATCGTCACGTTCTTCGGAAAATGGTTCAAAAGAAAATTCCCATTCGTCAAAAAAAGAAGATGTTGGTCCAACGTGGAGGCATTTTACCTCTCTTGTTAGGCCCCATACTGAAAGGAGTCTTGGGAACCATGTTGGGAGGACTGATGGGAGCAAGATAAAAAGGCCTTCGGAAGTCCCAAGATCTCAGAATTCACCCCTGACAACCCCATGGAAGGACGAAAACTAGCTTTAGTGCCTTACAAACGATGGATGGAATACCATCGGTGGCAAGAACAACGCACCCCGCATTTACCTCCCAATCCCAATTTGAGCGAGATGTCCCAGTTACAACACGAATTGCAATCCTTGATGGATCGCCAAGATTTGTCCGAAACAGAAAAATCGCAAAAGTACGGTCAACTCTTGCAAAGACTGCAACTCTTTCACCAGAAAGCTTTAGACGAAACAGCTCTACCCACTCTGAAAGATTTTAAGACCTTGATGAAAAGTCCAGCACCATCATCATCATTACCACCACCACCACTACTGTCATCCCCAACCGTCACCAGAGATGCTACCCCACAAAGACCTGAGGAAGAAGAGACGCGCGAAGTGTTTCAAACACCGTCAGCAGCTCCCATTTCGAGTAAGATTGCAGCATCCTTATTGACCCCGTCCCCCACACCCCAACGAGAAGAAATGAAAGCTTGGGTTAAAAAGATGATGTCCACGCCTCCTTCGACAGAAGTGAAAAAGAAAGAAGGGAAACCAGAAGCGAAAAAAGAAAAGAAAACCAAAGCCATTCCATTGCCACCTCCACCTCCACCACTACCTTCGACTTCTACTCCCGTAGCCCATCGGACACGTAAATCTGTTTCCAAACCACCCTTTCGACCCACCCAAAGTAGCATCACCGAAGAGTGGGTGACTTATTAACACACCAACACAAAAATGGAAAAAGTCTTAGCCAGCATTTACTACGATCCCTCGCATCCTGCAGGTTACGCAGGAGTTCAAAAATTGTATCGTGCTGCCAAAACGCGACTGAAAAGTCTCCGTTTACCTCAAGTGCAACGATGGTTACAAGAACAAGCTACCTACACTTTACACAAACCCATTCGACGCAAGTTTGCCAGAAGTCGCACCCGAGTGGAAGGCATCGATCATCAATGGCAAGCCGATTTAGCCGATGTCTCTCATTTGGCCAGCTACAATCGCGGTTACAAATATTTGTTTTGTGTCATCGACGTCTTTTCCAAATTTGCCTGGGTCGTACCCTTGACTTCCAAATCCAGCAGCGAGTTAGTGCGAGCCCTGCAACGGGTGTTGAAACAAAGCGGTCGTCGCCCTCTTCGATGGCAAACGGACAAAGGCACCGAATTTCTGAACCAAGCTTTCCAAAAAGAATTAAAGAAACGTGACATTCATTTTTTTACCACCGAGAATCCCGAAACCAAAGCCAGCATCGTGGAACGTTTTCAACGCACTTTGAAAGAACGCATGTGGAAATATTTTACGCATCACCACACTCTGAAGTACATCGACATCTTACCGCACCTGGTGCAAGCGTACAACCAATCTTACCATCGAAGCATCGGACGTGCCCCGCAAGACGTGACTCCCGACAACGAAGTGCTGGTGTTCGAGCGCCTGTTCGGTACGTCCCCGACGAGGGCTGTCCCCAAGAAAAGTGGAGAGTTGACCGTAGGAGATTGGGTGCGCATTGGCAAAACCAAACGCACTTTCGACAAAGGTTACTTACCTAACTGGACGACCGAACTGTTTCGCGTCACTGGACGAGTACATGGCCGTCATCCTGCCGTCTATAAATTGGAAGACATGAACGGAGAAGTACTCAAAGGAACGTTTTATTTGCCCGAGTTACAACGTGTCACCAAAAAAGAAGACGACGTGTACGACATCGAAAGCATTCTCGAACGCAGAACCCGTAAAGTGGGCAAACGACGTGTCAAAGAAGTCAAAGTACGTTGGAAAGGATATCCACCCAGTTTCGATTCTTGGATCGACGCTTCGCAAGTCATCGACTATAAAAAGAAGAAGTGACCATCATGCCCTTTCACACATCAGACGCAGCTACGTCGACCAGTCCTTCTTCCCCTAGTTCTTCTGTGCAAGATTTACAAAAACAACCCTTGTGGGTGTGGTGTGGAGAACGTGTGCCTAAAACGCAAATCGTCTTTTTCTGCCAAATCTTCGTGGTGTATTGTGTCATCGGGGCAGCCATCGCCAATTTGAGTTTGCAACAAGGAGACAAACAATTGTGGACCATTTTATTGAGCAGTTGCATCGGTTACCTGCTTCCCAATCCCTCCCTGAAATTCTCCTCGAACGGGAACGTTGTGTCCAGTGCCAGTGCCAGTCACCACTCCAACATCCACAACCAGAACCCCATTTTGGGCGGAGACACGCCTCTGACATCCAGTAATATCCCCTCGGACAGCCACAGAACTCTGGAATTATGAGTCACCAAAACCAATTTTACTTAACCTTACCCAGTGACAGTTCCATGGAGGTGTTTCCCAACAACACGTTGTGCTGTTACACGGCCAAATTACCTCAAGCCATCCAGTTAGATCACGAAGCCCATTGGGAAGTGGCTTTAGTGGAAATGATTCACCCGACCCAAGTCCACAATGTCATTCCCAATCAAAATACTTTTAAGGTGGAAGTTCATGACAAACAATTGCAAGAGGAGTTGGATAAGATTGGCACATATACCAATAGAACCTATGATGAGAAAACTAAAACGTGGACCTACAACTTGTCCATTCTGCCAGGCTATTATTTCAGTGGTCATCATTTGGTCAGCGCCATAGCCTCCAAGTTTAATGGCGTGTTTGGGGAAGCTTTTAAGAAGGACAATATCAAGAACAAAAGTGTCACCATGGAGTACCACAAAGTAGCTCGTCGCTTCTTGATGAAATTTGAGCGAAGTAAAATCGTGTCCATTGAATTTTGTCCTGAATTGTTTGACATGTTGGGCGGTGACATGGAACTGAGGAAGAAATTAGAACAAAAAACACCACCCGAATTACCCATCATTTACGACAACGTGACTTTTGGCCAGTATTTTCGTACCCCGGTAGAACTGAACCAAGGACTGAATTTGATCTTTGTGTACTCCGATGTAGTGGAATACAACGTGGTGGGACACACCTCCGTACCGTTACTGCGTGTCATTCCTTTCAAAGTGGATTCTGC
Organism: Sinohyriopsis cumingii; assembly: GCA_028554795.2. Lineage (NCBI taxonomy): Eukaryota > Metazoa > Mollusca > Bivalvia > Unionida > Unionidae > Sinohyriopsis > Sinohyriopsis cumingii. The sequence goes on from CM068836.1 coordinate 51,015,254, forward strand.
CACGAACGCTGACGAGGAAGGTGGAAACACTTACCACGTCCACCGCGAATTTGTCCATCCTCACTATTTGCCTGTCAGCAAGTCGTATTTGGACACGGTCAACATTACTATAAAAGGAGATTTGGGACAAAATATTCCATTCACCAAAGGAAAAGTCACGGTAAAACTCCATTTTCGAAAACGGTTCTCTCACGACTCGTAAGTCATGAATCCAGTGTACCGAGGGGTGGCTCGACAGCGAGGACACGGTTTAGGAGACATGTTAAAATCGGCCTTTCGTTCGGTGGCCCCGGTGTTGAAACCGATGGTAACACGAGGATTGCACGCCTTGAAAGATGCGGCACTGACACAAGGCAAAGAATTTCTCCAAAATGTCATCATCGACAAACAAAACCCTAAAGAAGCCTTCATGAGGGCTGGCAAAAATGTCTTGCTGCAAACGGGCAAAGACATTTTGGGCCGACGAGAGACACCTATAAATGCCCTGCACGCTACCGAGTCAAGCATTCAGCAAGGACAAGGCAGAAAGAGACGACGAAGAAGAAAACACCCTTTCACCAGACTTCAAGCGAGAAAGGCCAAGAAAAGAAGAACCGTTCGAGACTTAGACGTTTTCGATTATTGAAACACAAAACAAAATGATGCACCGAGAGTCTTGCGCCTGTTCCAAGACGGAACTGGATCTGTTTGCCATGCCCCCCACCATGATGACCATGCAAGAATCCCAATGGGTGGAATTTAATCCCATCTCCACACTGACCGATTCCGCTCCGAAATCAAGGGGCAGCCCGAAGATTACATCGATCTGAATAGCAGTTACTTGTACTTGAAAGTCCAAGTTCTAGAAAAAGATGATAGTGCAGTAGATGACGCTGACGAAATAGCTCCCGTCAACAATTTCATGCATTCCTTGTTCAGCTCAGTGGATTTGTACTTGAATAACAAACTAGTCAGCAGCAGCATGGATACTTACCCTTACCGTGCCTACTTGGAAAATCTCTTGACGTACGGAATAGATGCCAAGGATAGTCATCTCAATGCCTGCGTGCTGTGGGTAGCTGACGAAGCGAACAAGTTCGACAAAGTGGATGGAACCAATCCCGGCTTTGAGGCAAGAGCAAGCAAAATCTTAAACAAGAGGAGTTTAGAACTGATGGATCGTTTGCATTTGGACATGTGGTTGCAAGAGAAATATTTGCTGAACGGGGTGAATGTCCGCTTGAGACTGAATCGCAGCAGTGCCGCTTTCCATTTGATAGCTGCTGATGCTACTAAGGCTCCTAAAAGCATAATCCAGGAGGCCAAACTCTACGTACGACGCGTAGAAGTGTTACCCAAAGTGGGTAACGACATCAGTCAAACGTTGAGCAGAACGACTGCCAAGTATCCCATCCGACGTGTGGAAGTGAAAACGTTCACCATTCCCGCTAACCTTCAATCCATAACCGAAGATCATCTGTTTCAAGGACAGTTACCCAAGCGTTTAATCCTTGGTATGGTCACGAATTCAGCCTTCAACGGAGCCTTCAAAGAAAATCCTTTCAACTTTCAACACTTTTTAGTGAAGAAAATCGAAGTCAGTCGTGATGGCAAGACCTTGTGTACCCGACCTTTCGAACCTGACTTTACTGACAAGAACAAAAATTACTTGAGATCGTACTTGTCCCTGTACGAAGCCACCGGTCAGTTAGGAACCAACACCAGTCACGGCATTGAGTATGACGATTATGCAGGAGGTTATGTTTTGTGGGCTTTCGATTTCACTCCAGACCAAGGCAGCGACGAGGGACATTTCCACCCTATAAAATCTGGCCAGATTCGTGTGGAACTTCAGTTTGTAAATCCTCTACCAGCGACAGTGAACGTCATCCTGTATGCAGAATTCGATAATACCATAGAAATCAACAGTTTGAGAGAAGTCATTCTAGATTATTAGAAAGCCATGGAAGACTGTTATCCCTCTTTACCTAGTGGAGAAACTTTGGAGATGGAATGTAAGGAGACCGTGGAAGGAGAAGAATCTCAAGACAAAGACGAAGAAGTTTTGATGAAGTCGAGATGGCCAGAACAAGAAGCCCATTTAGTCTCCTGTTTTGCCAAACACTTGGTCGACAAAATAACGGAATTGATCAAGAAAAATTGCTATGGATGTCAAAACGATCATCCCAGTCAAATTCAACACGATAAATGCCTGATGTTAAGTCAAGAAGAAAAATTGGACGAGTATCTGGACGAAGCTTGGAGTCTCATCTCGAACAAAGACGTGTTGCACCAGTGGTATAAAGACTTGCGTGAACATTCTTGTCCAGCATTAACCACTCAAGAGATCCATCGTATCGAAGCTCTCCTGAATCAGAGTGAGGAAACAGAACGAATAACCGTTTATTCGTCAGACATTTTCAAGCAAAAAGTCAGGATCGAATTGACGACGTATTATTACCTGTGAAGAAGAAAACAAACACAAAACAATGGATACCTGGGAACTTTATTACCTTTTGAACCACAGTTCGTATACGTCTTCTTGGAATCCTGTCGTCTGTGCTAAAGATGAACTCCCTCATCGCAAACCTAAAGACCATCAAGCTTACGTGATCAACACGGACGACAGTCATCTCCCAGGAACCCACTGGGTAGCCGTCTACTTTCCTCAAGAAGGCTGTGTGGAATATTTCGATTCGTACGGATTGCCCCCTTTGGAAGACGATATCATCGACTTTATGAGAAGAAATGCTCAAACCACCCGATTCAATAACGTGAAATTACAAGGCACAGATTCCTTGGTGTGTGGACAATATTGTGTGTATTTTCTGCATCATCGCAGCCTGGGCTATTCCTTAGAACATTTAGTGACTCATTTTGATCCTCGTTCTTCTGCTAGAAACGATGTGAAAGTAGATCGATGGTTTTGTGACCATTATGCTTATCTTTTGTCTCAAGCTAGGAAACGTAGTGTCCATCAATGGCCTAATGATTTCCAACAGTGGAAATCACAATTTCATTCACAACGTTGTCAGCCTTGTTTAAAGTAGATTGTATTAGAAGAAAAAATGTTTGTGATTTGAAAAAAATTGTTAGATGTTATAGTGTTGGATTATTGTTAAAAATGTTGTTGTTTAGTGTTAAGTGATTTTTTGAATAAAAAATGTTGTGTTTAGAAAAAAATGCCTTTGTCTTTTGTTTAGCTATAAGAATGTTGGATTGATGCTCTTTCATTTCTTACTATCCCTCTCATGAACGTTGCGGCTCGAAAACCGTGTGGGGGATGTTTTCCTTCACGTCCGCGCTTTAACTTTAAGAACCGGGTTGTTCCCAGTCTAGCCATCCATTGTCGACTCATCCTCCTAAGAAGATGTGCTCCAAACTAGCTAAGCTCAACGAAGCCTACGTGAATCTGCATAGGGTCAGACACAGTCTGATACCGAAACCAGAAGAAATAGAGAATGTGAGAATGTTAAAAATCACTGAAGACCTGATAGAAGAGCTCTTCAGAGAAGAAATGAACAGGGAGAAAGAAGAATGGACAGAGAAGTACAGACTTCAGAGACAGCAGCAACAGCAGCAACAACAGCAACAGCAGCAGCAACCTGAAGCTGACAGAGGCTTTGTCGATTGTCGTATCGACACCAAAGAATTCTTCTTCTCTTTCCGAAGAAGCAGACCTATCGCCAGAAAGTCTATCCTCAGAGGACATCGCATTCTTAGAAACTAAAAAAGAATGCCATAGCAAAACAAAAAAACAGCCCTTTTCAGGGCTACCCAATACTCTAGAAAAGAAATAACTATTAATTTGCCAATGTGTGAAGGTAGAGTAGTGTGAAAATAAACACTAACTCTTTCTTAAAAAATGTGAGGGTATGAGTTTGTGTGTTTGTGTGATTGTGTTTGTAAGTGATAAAGTAGGTTGGTGTGGATAGTAGATTAAAATGATGTTTGTTTTTTGGGCTGTTTGAGGTGTATATTTATGGTTAGATTGGATTGCTTTGCGTATGTGGATAGTCTATTGAAGTGATGGGTAGCATAAAAAAGTGAGCGAGTGTTTCTTTTAGGTCCGCGCGTTGTTGTTTTTTTGGTCATGATCTAGGTAAGATGAATTTTATGTTTTTAGGGGGATGTTTTCCTTCACGTCCGCGCTTTCAGTATAAATTGAAACTCATTCGGCAGTCCAGCTACCCTTGTTGATTGATCAACACAGCCAGAAGAATGACTAGCAGAATAGTGAAACTGTTAGAACTCCAGATGCACCTGGAATATGCCAGGCGGATAGTAAACGAACTATCAGCGGAGGCTATAGTAGAAGAAGCAAGAATAAAGAAGGAAGAAGAGGAGAGTAGACAGAGGGAAGAGGAGGAAAAGAAAAGAGAAGAGATGATGTCGTTTAATATTCCTGAAACAGAGGATTGGGGTGCTGAAGCGAATCATCCTCCCTCTGCGCTCCCCAGAAGAAAGGTGAAAGAAGACTGGGGAAGAAGATGCGTGTGCGGCGCCAGGCCAGGAAGGTGCAACCATTAGATAGGTGCATCTGGAGTTTAAAAAAACAGCCCTTTTCAGGGCTACCCAATACTCTAGAAAAGAAATAACTATCGATTTGCCAATGTGTGTAGGTAGAGTAGTGTGAAAATAAACACTAACTCTTTATTAAGATATTGTGAGGGTATGTGTTAGTGTGTTGGTGTGTTTGTGTTTGTAAGAGCTCAGGTATGTTTGTGTGAATAGTAGATTATGGGTTTCTTAGCAAATGTGGAGAGTATAGTTAGGGTTATATTATATGAAATGAGAAAGTAGGGGATGTTTTCCTTCACGTCCGCGCGTTGTTGGGTCATCATCTAGGTAAGATCCATTTTATGTTTTAGGGGGATGTTTTCCTTCACGTTCGCGCTTTTCGTATAAGAACCCACAGTGTTCGTTGTTCAAACCATTCTGCAAAGAATACAAAGAAGATGGCGTCAAACCAAATGGACAAATTACAAACCTTGCAAGACGTTTTAGACAACTTAGGAATAATGGAACAGATGCTATTAAGACTGGTTGAAGACCATTATTCCTATAGTCCCCATCGTGTGAAGATGGAAATTAATAACTTAAGGAAAGCAAAGGACAAGATTAGTGGTGTCATGAAAGAGATCAAGGAGGAGAAGGAGGATGAAGAGGAAAGAATAAGAATACGCAATTGGAACGAAAAAATTGAAAAAGAAGAAGAAAATGAAAAGAAGAAGAAAGAAGAGGAGGAAGAGAAGAAAGAAGAGGAGAAGAAAAAAAAGAAAGAGAAGAAGAGTGTAGGAGATAAAATAAGAACTTGGTGGAGGAAAAGAAGAAATTAGAAGCAGAAGAAAACCCAAAGGCCCTTTTCAGGGCCAGCCATATTTCTCGAAAAGAGATAGTCTTTGAATTGCCTACCCCTTTTTTTTAAAAAAATTTTTTTTTTTTAAAACAAAAATCCTATGTTCAATTTCCCTTGTCGCTCAACAGTCCCACGATTTTTCTCCATGTTAATTTCCCTTGTCGCTCAACAGTCCCACGATTTTTTCTCCATGTTAATTTCCCTTGTCGCCAGATTGTCCCACGATTTTTCTCCATGTTAATTTCCCTTGTCGCCAGATTGTCCCACGATTTTTCTCCATGTTAATTTTCCATTGTCGCCAGATTGTCCCAAGGGGGTCTGTAATGATAATTTCCATTGTCGCTAGGGTATCCCACTTCACTACTAGGGGGTGATACAATTTTAAACAATATCAAAATAAACAATGTAACCCATACTGTAAAAGAAGATATCCTAAATAATATTTCCAAATATTATAAAGAACTATACACCACACACCACACAGAACATATACTTCAGCACAATCGACAGCTACTTAAAAATGTCGACTGTGAGATGACATCAGCAGTGCATAGAGACCAATGTGATGATGTCATCTCAGATGAAGAAATCACAAAAAGTATATCAACACTCACAAAAGTCACCAGGGAAAGATGGACTCATCGTGGAATTCTACCAAAAGTTCCACGGTGAACTGACGCCGATCTTAAACGCTTTGTATAATAATATAGTTTTAAGTAAAAATAAAATGACTAAATCTATGAGGGAGGGAGTTATCACAATCATATACAAAGGGAAAGGGAATAGAGACGAGATTAAAAACTGGAGGCCTATATCACTTTTAAACACGGACTATAAGATTTTAAGTAGGATTTTAACAAATACAGTAAAGGGTAGGATAAACAAGATAATTAATGTAAATCAAACTTGTGGGGGAGGGATATACAAAACAATATTTTAAACATTAAAACTACAATTAACTACATAAATGAAACTGGTATGATGAGTGCTATGGTACTCTTCGACCAGGAGAAAGCTTTCGACTGATTTGAACAAAACTGTATAAAGAATGTTTTTAAAAAATTTGGTTTCGGACCCAATTTCCAAAATGGACCAAAATCCTACACACTGGGATAATTAAACGGGAAATGCACGAAAGAATTTGAAATACAACGATCAGTGATACAAGGATATCCACTATCAATGCTAGAATACGTAATGGCAATATAAATCCTACGTCACACGATAAGAAACAACCCAGATATACAAGCAGGGGCGTATTAACCATTAAGCAGACTAAGCACGTGCATAGGACACCAGGGCCAAAGGGGGCACCACAAAGTTGAGAAAAGGGTGAAAAGAAAGAAAGAAAAAAGAATGAAGATTTGTAAAAAAAACTGATACAACTAGTGCAAATTGATCATGATGTTCTGTTTCTTGATCATGGTACACCATAGGGTTATCTTCTCAGGTGTACGTGGAAAAGAGGGGGGCACCAAGATTTGTCAGTGCTTAGGGCACCAGTGAGCCTTAATCCGCCCCTGATTATACAAGGCATACAAATACCAAACCTAAAAAAGAATTAAAAAATGCTCTAACATGCATATGATTGCAACATCTTTATAAGAGAGGGGAAATGCTATAAGCGTCGGGTTCCAAAATAAACCACAACAAGCACGAAATCTTAAAAATAGTTAACTGGAGGGACAACCACCCTGGATTATCGCCCCCCCCCCCCCCCACACACACACACACTTACTGAGAGACACTGTAAAGGCTCTAGGGGTTTACTTTGGTAATAAAAAAAAGAAGCTGAAGAAAATTATGAACATATTATCAATAAAATAAGAGAAAATGTGAAAATCTGGCCATGGCGCCATTACCTATCATGGAGCAGGCCCAAGTGGCCAAGACTTATTTATACTCAAATATTAACTACATAATTAAATCCATAGATATGGATAATACAATTTTAAACAAAACAGACAACGAAATAATAGATTATATATGGAATCATAAAATGCATCATGTAAAAAAAGAGACATTATATAGGGCCAAAAGTAGAGGGGGCTTGGGGTTGCCGAGCCCTCTACTACTATAATTAACTAACATAATCAATAGATTAAAAAAAAAAATGCACTCAGACCCGGCTACAGCGTGAGAAGCACCGTACATCTACTGGTTCGGCTTCACCTTGAGAAACCGACCAGAGATATACAAAAATAACAAATTAATATAAAAAAATCGAAGTGCCACGCAAACATATGAGAACTAATTTTAAAATATAGAGACAAAACAGATTTATGCAAAATTTAATAAGTAAAAGTCACGCTTGGATTAGGGAGGAGGTAACCAAAAATATAAAATGTAGAGTAGAGCAGGACAACTGAGGGGGTAAATTGGACAAAAAATTGGAAAAATTGGGGAAAATAAGATCTGTCAAAACACAAAGTATAATTTTTAAATACCTGCACAACACCTGGCTAACAGGCGAAGAAACAATCAAACATCGTATGCTGAGGATAATGCCGAAATGCCCTTTATGTAAAACAGCGAACTTCACCAAACTACATACGATTGTCCAATGTGATAAAACTAAACATAATAGGATAAAGTTAATAATGAAAATTTGCAAAAAATATAAGTATAACAAAAATAAAATTTTATTCATAGATTTAGACTACGAAAACAAAATCGTTCTAAAATGTATAGACTATATAGTAACTACGATGATATCCTGTGGACAGGTGATAAAGATTTTTAAATAAGATACGTGGTAAAAATAAGAATATTAACCACAACAAGAACTCAATACGTCTTACGACGAATAGATACTTACCGTCAGGTTGATATAACGCAATTGATGTTGGAATTGGGGGAGAGAGGGGGAGGGAGGAATAGGTATTACAGACCGAAGGGTCGCGTAGCGCAATTGCGAGCTGATGCCATACCCATACCCCCTCCTCGCACCCCACAACAGCCATATTTCAAAGAAAATTTCAAATTCTATTTCAAATATTTCAAAGAAACCCATATAACTTTTTTTTTAAAAGAGAAAAGGGAAGAAAGGAAGAAAGAAAAAAATAAAAGAATTTTGTAATTTAATTTTTTTTCTTCTTTCTCTGAAAGAAAATTCTAAAGACATATATAGGAAGGGATACAGGGAAAATATAAGGGGGAAGTAAATGGCGATGACATCATGGGGCTAAGTCACAGGGCTCAGTGAAGTGCACAGGCCCATCATGAGTCTTTGAAAACACCCAATGTAGAACATAAACAGACAAAATAAAGACACAAATACATACTGTATAACACTTAGTTTAAAACCCTACTAACTTCTCCCGCACTGCATGGTTGACCACTATAGAATAATGTGGTCTCATAAATACGTTTGGATCTTTCAATAAAGCATAATCAGATAAACTAAATAAAGGAGGCCTAACGCGACCCAGGAAAAACACATAGAGAATAAAGAAGCGTGAACCTTGGATCGAGCGTAACCTACCTATCAACATCTTTAAAGACTATTATGAGGAACGACACATATTATCACTCGAATAATAAAATAGGAAATTATTTTTTTTAAACAAAATCTAAATAGTACACCATTCCATCGTCAAAATTACAAAACCATAAAACAAATTAAAAGATACAATATAACATCATAAAGGAAGAAATACAACTGGGAAAGATATTTGATCTATACTTGCTGTCTCAAACATAAAGAAAATATAGCATACACACAATATAACACCATTACATATAGCAAACACTGAGACCTAGGCGACGTATAGCAAAGGTTACAAAACATTTCAAGGGAAGGAACTTCCAGCAAGGTGAGGGAAACCAGACTCGGACGAACAACCCTTTAGATAACACTATGGAAACATAAATACCCCATCAAAAATTCTAAAAACTAAATTTTTTATATAAAATTTTGTTTTAATAAAACGTAGAACACATCTGAGGGGGAAATACACAAATATAAAATACTTTTTACTTTTTTTGGAAATGGGGGCATCTGTCCGGTGCCTCCACCCCACTCCCAAAAAAGTGTGTGTGTGTGTGTGTGTTATTATACCCATTACATTACTTGCAAAATATATACGGTGCTGACATTTTCGGCAAGAGGGAGACCTACCGATATTCTGCATATAATTATTTTAATGTTTTTCAGAGCGAGAGTATTGGGGCCTGATCTGTTCAATATATTTCTCAACTGATACAGCAGGTATAATCAGAGGCGTAGCGGGGGGGGGGGGGGGGGGGGAAGGGGAGTACATATGTCCCCGGGCGCCAAGGTACAGGGGCGCCAAAATGAGGCTTACAACGTTACATTATAATAAGTAAACAAGGGTAATATTCAAAAATGTGATTAAACGGGGAGGGGGCTGGGGCGCCAATTTTATAGTTCGTCCCCGGGCGCAAAATATCATAGCTACGCCTCTGGGTATAATAGAGACACCCCCCCCCCCCCCCGAGTTTGCCACAGAGCGCTCGTGTAATATACGGTTTAATACAAAATACATGATTGTGGGCAGGAATATACAAATTTTGGTCGATATACATGATCGTTGGTATCTATTCAAACGAGGGCCATGAAATACATTAGCAAATTCCTACAGTATTTTAAGGCAGGCGATTACGAATTATTTAAACCACGTTTTTCATCTGTCACAGATTTTATAATCATTTTGAAGTGGCTGCTTTATCTCGAGGAAAACGAGCGGTAAGTGTTATACAAAACAAAATCTTAATAGCAATTTGATCACTTTTGCGTCATTTGACAGTAAGAATAGTAATAAATAGAGGATAATTTCTTTTCCTACGTTAGGCCTAATACCTGGTATGTTTTTTAGTGTGGTACACACACAAAAAACAACCCCAAAACAACACTAACAACATTTTAAAAAACCCCACAAAAACGAGTGCCGTGCCGAAGCCACGGGCTAAAATGCTTTATTATCATTTTTTTTTTATTTATAGCATCAATCACAAATTGAAATATATACAGTATTAACGTTGGAAAAGAAAGTTTTCTTTTTGTTATATTTTTTTTTTTCTCACCCTAGCGAAACACTTTCTGCAAATGACCTTAATAAAGAAAACTAATAAATTAACCTAAACCACTTTGAATGTCGACCGTATCTTTTATTTACACGGCATCATGCGCGGAAGAAAATACCAACTGAACCGGGATTTCAGACGGCAGATGAATTAAAGTTGATTCATTGAACATCATTAGCAATTGTACAATCAAACAGATGCAACAATGAAAAGTGGAACTATGAAAAATCGAGAATGTTAGATTTGCGAAGGATTTATTCCGAATCATTGTCTGCTAATAGAGAATTCATGTCAGTTGCTGTGTCGGCGATGCCCACACAGCGCGCCGTCCAAATGTGAAGTTGCGTTTTGCTGACAGACATAACACTGTGCCATAATTTATCTGATGGCATGTAAAGAAGCTGCTTAAATTATAGTATTTAAAAGTTTCTTCATTTTGTAAGAGCTCAAGAAATTAATTCTGGTTTGAAAGACAAGATGACGGTAAAACTCAGAAGACGTAGCTGTACAGTACCGTTGGTGTTGGAGACATCATAATAAAGGTAACTGCGTTAACTTCGCTTTTTGTTTGGTAATTTGTTGGATATTATCTTTTGCTGATCTTCTTTGAGCTTGGAGTAAATTTTACATTCTGAACATTTTTATTTGCACTTATCTGCTTAATATGTATTGCTGGGATATCATATAGAATGTGAAGTCAGTATAATGGTACAATATTTTACATATTTGAATGATAAAAGACTGGTAAATGATATAATGATAAACTACAAAATAAATAATTTGCCCATTATCCCAAATATGTTAATTAAAACAAACATTGAATGTAAATTCAGATATAATGAGCAGTTGTAAGAAGTAAGAAATAACATTTTATCCATTGAACCTGTTTTGTGTTATCATCATCAGTTTTAAAATAAACACATGGAGACAAGTTTGCTTAAATTCTAAAATTAACACACACACACACACACACACACACACACACACATATGGTATTTTAATCTAATACAGAAATGGTGACATTGATATATGCAGACCAATAGTTTTTTTTCTTCTACAGATATAAATTAAAAAGCCTAATTCTGAGAGTTTCACCTACAACATTCATGATGGGAAAGGGCCACTAATTAAGAGCTGACATGTGGAAGAAAAATACCATCCATGTTGAAAAGGGCTAGAGGTAATGTGAGAAAACATAATTTATCAATCTTATTTAACATATTGTTGATATTTTATCTCAACTGGTCAAAAGGCTAAGTGGGTTTATGTAATGGTCCAGAGTGTGTTATTTATTTCACATCCCCTTCTGTCTTTCAACAGTAAGAAATTAGCTACTTTGGAGTCCATAGTTCTGATCAATTTGTTTATATAAAACTTGGTTTTGGGCTTAAATCAACATCTTGGATAAATCTAATAATGAGCAAAATCCAAGTATATACATGTGATCATGTATAAGATTAGCTGAGTTTTTTAACCAGCCTAAAAGCCATACTTCCACAATATAGGCCAAAATCATTAAGTTGTCCTTGAAGTTTGATGAGTGTTAACCATTAATAATAATAAGGTGATCTTTCGTCTGAGTATGTTACCACCGCATGCAATATTTATACATGTAGTGCAGTTTTTACTAAACTTAGAATACATGCTTATATAAATGAGATCTAGATTGAAGAAGTGAAGATGCATACAAATACATGAGGTTATAACCACTACTGCTGATTCAAGTTTGATCATGCTTGGCCATTGGGCTTATATAGTCAAGTTTCACAATGATGCTTATTATGAGTGTGATAAAGGTATGGTAGTGAAGTGACCTTGCATCTGATTGGCAGAGTTTCTTATGATTTGCACAACAGTGTTTATGATCCAATTTAGATCTGACTTGTTTAATTATTTGCTTGTATGTCTGAGGCTATAAGCAAAATCTATGCATATAATGTGGTGGTTCTACATCTCACTAGCCATTCTTGCTACTGCTCTTAAAACTATTTCTCATTAATTTTATCAGACTTGGTGAATAGATTTATCTCATCAAGATATAGCAAAAGAGCAGTTTTGTAAAAAAAATATTCGTTAATATTAAACTCAAATTCTGCATCTGATTGGTTGACCTTGCAAATACTATAAGGGCTCTATTTCTGACAAAAAGATTATTTTGATCTAATGTAGGAGAAATGCTTATATGATCAAAACATTGAACATATTTGATGACAAATAAGAAATAGTTTTTCATGCAAATTTGATAAACATTGATAAATCGGTTCATATCATTAAAAGCTTGGAAGAGTTTGATTACATGCGAGACCATCACATATTAATCATTCTTTATTTAGAGAATTATTTTTGTCAGGATTTAGTAAAATATGTAAAATCAATATGGACTGGTTTTGTTATGTACAGCAACACTAGTTGTTTACTGAGTACTGAGGGAATTGGAGTAAGGCAAGGGTACATTGCAGTAGGTAACCTGGTTGACTTGATAACAGGATTTTAACACAAACATTTTTATCAGGAGTCTAGCATACTAACCATTGATTCACTGCAGATCCTGCCCCCATTAGTTACCTTTTAATACATAAAGCATTTGGGTTTTTTATGTCACAAATCCCATAGGGATTAAAATTAACATCATAGTTCTCACTGGATAGTTTCGTATTTTGACATCCCTCTAATTTTTAAGGTAGAAGGCATGAACCTAATTATCACAAGCCTAGCATTTATAAATTTACACATAAGCTAAATCTATAATGTGGTTCAGATTTACTTTGAGTTAGGCATGGAAATAGGTTGGCTTGTTGGTGACTGCCTGTCACAGTTAGATGAGCATTGGAGATCATATGCGTAACTTAGTCTGCAAATGAGCTCCCGACTTTTATTTGTGTCTGCTACAGAGGTAAATATAAAAAAATCTTGATGGTAGAGGGGTGATGAAAAGTATGCTGATTTGTTATAGTACTAGTGAACTTTATTCATGCATAAGGCACATACTGATTCTTTTAGTTGCCTTGTCACAGAAAAATATTGAAAATAGCTATTTCTAGTAAAAAATGAATGTAAAATGTACCTGCATCCTTTGACCCTACCAGAACCAAACTAAAAGCTCAAATTTGTGCAGCTGCTTTTGCTCATCACAAACATAATTGGGAGTATAACTGCTAATCCTACCCTCTAGCACACATTTAAGATCTTTAGAGTTTTTAAATACAGCCAGGAATTACATCACAATCAATACTTCCAGTTCAGTACCCACGAATGTAGTTCTAGTCTATTTTTAGAACATTTTGTCCTCTCTCATTTTGGTGGTGATAGAAGAGTTTTATTTATGCATTTTTGGTAGGGATTTAAAGGTAACTGTTTATTCTTGATAATATGAGCTCAGGGTGTTGTTGTCTGTATGTATTTTGGCGACAGTGCACAGTGAGTAATAAGGCCTTGGTGATGATCCGGAAGTGAAATACGTGTTCTGGTTACATGCTGTTATGTTGACAGTCAATGATCTAAAAAAAGAGCACGTCAACCTTTGACAAGAACTTCACCGTGAAGTCATCTTTGAAGGTATTTTAGATTAACATATGATTTGCATTGATTGTCACACAGTGGAAAGGTCAGTACTGAGAAACAAATGTAGAGAACATATAGTAAAATTAATTGTGTACTATGTCCTGTCAGGGCAGTATTGGAGCAAAGTTTAAATTGGTATAAAATCTTTATTATTAATGATAGACACATGAAATTTTAATATGTCATGTATATTGACTTTTAAAATATAAAAATGAAATTAAAAGTAAAAAATTAATTTTTATTTTAAAAATTTTAATAAAATTTAAAAAAAATTAAAAAAAATAATTAAAAAACCCCTAAAATGCACATATATAATATTTTTGGGAATCATATTAAATGTTGTCAGCATGTATGTATTCCTACACCATATAAAAGCTCCAATGTTGGATTTTTGTCACATTTTGTCAGAGAAAATATCTTTGTAGTCAAAATGAGACCTTCATTAAAAATACATGAAGACAAAATTATAATTTGTATTGGCCATTCAGACTATTTATTAGGGGTCCAATCAGTTAATTTATGTGTTTATGATGGGGTCACTTCCTGAGTAACAAACATCTGCTTGTATAGCCTTCAGTAATTCTTTATAAACATAGTTATAAGGTATTTAGTGAGAGGACAGCGATGAAAACTTTATACTAGAACCTACTCAAGTTCTCTACTAAATCATTTTAAGCTGTCTGAGAATGAAATACTGGTCAAAGGGATAAAATATGCTTCCCCCAGGTATATTTACCCTTGAATGTAAGAAAAAAGCAAAATGATGTAAGTTGAATACAAAATGCATTCCATTTCATTGTTCAGTTAGGTTAAGATATTATTGGTGTAGTGCGGCATTGTGGCCTATATGATGTTATGGGAATTCTAATGATCCATCTTGCTTTATGCATTATTAATTACTAATACTATTTGTTAACTGACACTCTAAAGATTACATAAGAAGCATTCAAACAAATTATTTGAATTTAACTTTGTACATGGTTACATATCCCACATGTACAAATATCCATCCATTTTAGAATGTTTGGGATCAAAAGTTCACATTCAGTACATCATATAGGCTGACATTGTACCTATAGTGAACCTGTAAAGCACATTTATGGCTATGTACACTGAAAATATCCCAAAATGTTATTTTCATCATGAATATGCCTATGTATGGTAACATATTTCAATTTAGTACTTTGACAGAGTGCGGTATTGAAACATCAGCTGATATCTGATTCCACTCAATCAATGAGCTTAATAATTGGTAACCAACACTCTTAAAATACCATATAAATGTTCAAATAGATCATTTGAATTATGTTTGCACATTTGATCTTAACAAGTACATTGTATATGTCCCACATATGCAAATTTCCATCCTTGTTTACAAGTTTTGGGGATGAGAATTTCACATTTAGCTGATGATATAGGATTTATTGGTGCTTATAGTTGATTTGTATGACCACATTTGGCTGTATTCACTTGCAATATCCAAAATTGTTATTTCCCTCATGAATAAGAATGCTTATAGTAACACATTCTAATTTACTACATTGTCACTTGACTTTCCTGTATACTGGTATGTAATAATGTTTACACCAATGATCAAACCTCACCACCCCAACAATGCCTTAAACTTTATGATACATAGTCTACCTGATTAGTTATTTAACTTGTAAATGGCTAAATGTGCTTCTAGAAACCTCATATACTTTTAGGATGAATTTAACACTTTAATACATGGCCATTGCTTCACATTTCTGAGTGTCACTCTGTCAAGTTTAATATTTTCCCCCATGCTTGCAACCTTAATGTTAATTTGAAATCACCATATCTAACACATTTTAACTTCATTTACATAGATCTTACTGTTTTCTAGAATTAAGTGAAACATATTGTATCTTTTCAGGTCTAGCCTGGTATCTGGAACAAAGTGTTAGAGTTGGATCAGCTTGGAAGCTCTCCTGAGTAGTCTGGTGGTAATAGCATGGTTTCATAAGGGCATGTGCAGTGTACTGCCATAAGTGACCAAGATTAGTTCATATCACCACACTGATATATGGCACCTCAAAGACATGGCTTAGGTTTTCATGAGAGAGATCAGCACCATTTTTCAGTAAAGTAGAACCTCCCTAGAAACTATTTTCCTATCCCATTGCCACGTTTTGTTGTTATCGACATTGAAATGGAATGCATTTTTGCTATAAAACATGGTAGTGGTCCCATTAGAACTTTAAATCTGAATGTGCTATTAGTTATGGAAACAACTGCCTAAGTACCTGACACAATAAATGTGGAACATAGCACCTGTCAGTGTTTCTTTAGTGTGTACACCTATATGCATCTGGACAGGCATATTGCGGTTTGCTGCCAAAATCACTATGAGCTATGATGCTTCACTACCCCTGGGGAAAATGTTATCAGTTATACAGACCCAAACTACCATTTGTTTTAAATATCATTCATTAGTCAACTTTTCTGTCTAAAATTTGTCAAACTGTGTTTTAAAACTTGTATGAAAATTTAAGTTTTCAATAAAATTTAGTTTTTAAAATTTAAATGTTTATTTAATTTGCCATTAAAACTGAATTTATCAACATTTGTAACTTTCAAACATATTTTCAGACAGGGCTTATCTTGTATCACAATTAGGTTTTTACTGCATTGAAAAATTCCTATAATTAAGGAAGATATAGCAAATTTAGTTTTGGTTTCTCAAGAGCACTTGGACCAGAACTTGCACCCTGTGGAACACCAGCACTACATACTTTCTGACAGGTGTCACATGTTTTCCTTGCAAGGAAATTCAAAAAGACTTCATGTATAAAGTTGAAATAGGTATAGCATGCAAATATAAAAGTTTGACTAAAATTGGCGTAAAACATGGAGCCTGTCAGGAATTACATCACAATTAATACTTCCAGTTCAGTACCCACGAATGTAGTTCTAGTCTATTTTTAGAACATTTTTTCCTCTCTCATTTTGGTGGTGATAGAAGAGTTTTATTTATGCATTTTTGGTAGGGATTTAAAGGTAACTGTTTATTCTTGATAATATGAGCTCAGGGTGTTGTTGTCTGTATGTATTTTGGCGACAGTGCACAGTGAGTAATAAGGCCTTGGTGATGATCCGGAAGTGAAATACGTGTTCTGGTTACATGCTGTTATGTTGACAGTCAATGATCTAAAAAAAGAGCACGTCAACCTTTGACAAGAACTTCACCATGAAGTCATCTTTGAAGGTATTTTAGATTAACATATGATTTGCATTGATTGTCACACAGTGGAAAGGTCAGTACTGAGAAACAAATGTAGAGAACATATAGTAAAATTAATTGTGTACTATGTCCAGCCTTCTAATTATACAAGTTTCATTACATTGGTCAATAATTAGTCACATGTGATGACACTTGTAACTAATCAAACCACAGCAACTGAGAGCAGACTAAGCACTGATATTTATATGGTACAGTGGCAATATACAGTCTGTCTGCCGCAACACATGAAACAAACTGGACAAATCTGAAAGCCTTGAATTTGACTTTATTTATCTGTATGGTAGAACAGAACCTGAGTTGAAAAGCTTTTAAAGAAAGACCTTGATATCAAACCTAATAATAACTGCAGGAGTTATATTATGGATAATTAACCATTCTCTCAGTTTCAAACTGGGCATTCTATCCCATGGGGTTCTAAATGTAAACCAAGTGTAACTGATATCCTAATGAACTGTAAAGACCATAGCAGCACAACAGCAGGGGACCAGATATGTCCAGATCCAGAAATCATAGACCAGTTTCAAACTGATGATGAACCACATAAAAATTACACATCTGCTAGAACTTATGTTATGAAGATAACTTAAATTGCATTATTATTAATCCTCCTCCTCACATTCATCATAATTGAGATGCATCATATATGTTTTATTGTAAAATAGTTTATGCAACATAATTCAGTGAAGACCTTTGCTGCCAATTTACCAGTGAACCATTTGTTTCAATGAACATATTTTATGTTGTAACAAGGAGCATCATTTAAACATTATGATACACTTATCATACCTGTATATGAAATCTTAATACTAACACTTATACTTGCAATACTACTACTAATAAAAACACCTGCATTGATAATTTGATTATGTTCAATTGGACTTGTATCTAAATGATCACCAGCTGTGTGAAAAGACATATTTTAATATATAGATATTGGATGGAATACTAGTTACCACAATTGAATAGTCATATGATAAATGATATATTATTTTAAACAATTTATATTTGCAGTGAAACATACTTTTACATTATTTTCCCTTAAATTTCATTTATAGAGCAGTATACTCTGCATTCATTAAATTACTGAAATGGTTAATAATACAACAACAAATACTGCAACTTCCAGAATCACAAAAATCAAAAGATATAAACAGAAACTTCCCTACATGTATCAACAGTTGTCACTTAATAGACAGAACTATGAAGATTTAGAATAGGATGTTAACAAATTAGGTATTCAAGTTAAAAAGAAAAAAATACCAAGTAAGCTTACTACCAAAAAATCAAACTATAACAGTGAATTTTAGTACATTCCCAGGAAACAGAATATATGATTTTTCTTAACTTGATCTGATACATCTTGAATCTATAGAAAATGATTCATATTGTATGACTAAAATATTATGTAAACAAAAATTCCATCACTTTTTTCAGATGCAACATGCATACACCAACCCATCCTTCTTGATCATAAAGTATACCAGCATTCCACTATAAGATGGGGAGCTGTAGTGGCTCAGTGGTTAGCTTTCTGGACCTGTGAAATAAGGTAGGTTCAAATTCTACCATCAGACCAACCTGGGTTAGCTACCATGGTGTGTCCTTGGGCAAGGCACTATACTTAAAGTGCCTTGGCACTAAATAACTTACTTGTGTTGGTTTACCATAAAAGGCCAAACCAAACACAAAAAAACAACAACTTTAAAATATGAGTTTTGTCAATACTAAGTAAAGGAAAATCATACTGAAGAAATGTGTTTGTTAATACAGTTTAATGGATCTAAAAAATCTCTTTCTTCTGCAGGAGTTTAAAATGTTAAATTAAAAAGGTCATGGTACACATTGCTTTGTTCGTACACATCAGGCTCCATAACCCATATCCAACTAAAAATTTTAGTAGAGTCTGAATAAAACATTTTAATCTGGATGATAATATTCTTTCTCCATTCATATATTACACCACCAAGATTGATCCAAATAAGATTACATTTTACTATAACACTGAGGATGAGTATGCCTCTTAACAACTGACAAATGTGGAGAGAATGGAGTTAAACTGAACTTTCATTTCTTTTCAACCATAGCACAAGATGATCATTTATTATGAAAAAACCTGAATAAAGTTGGAGTTCATAACCATGACAGTCTTGATATAATATAAATTCAATATATTATTGTTGTCTTGAGGTATAGTTCTGTATATTACAATCTCACACAAGATCAGGGTATATTTTAGTACCATACAGTTAATTCGGGATTGTATTAATACCTATTCTGGTGAATGAACATTAAATAAGATTTACTATTTTGGAACCAGTTGCAATAAAGTTTACTAAACAAGAGAAAATATGACTTTACTACAATATCTAAAATGTAAAATCTGCAAACAGAATACTTGCTTGACTTTACACTTCAATTATTTATTTGAAATGAATTTATACAAATGGCATTAAATTGGGTTTCAGGCTGGTAATGACAATGGTAGTAGTGAATAGGGACGGTCTAGGGACTAGGGAACTTCCATGTTAAAAAGGGTATATCCACTCTGGGGACTATGTAATTTAACATGGGAGAAAAAAAACTATCCATTCTAGGGACAAGGGGAATTTAACATGGGAGAAAGAAAAAAAACTATTCACTCTAGGGACAAGGGAAATTGAACATGGGGAATAAATCGTGGGACTGTCTTGGGACTAGGGGAAATGGAACAGGGTCGGGACCCTATTTTAATAAGGTCCCGACCTGATGGGTCTATGAAAATGGAACAGGCGAAAATTGAAACAGGGAGGGGTCTCTATTTTTTTATTATTTTTTTAAACAAAAAAATAAAAAAAGTTGTAGGCAATTGAAAGTCAAGATCTTTTCGAGAGATAGGAATGGCCCTGAAAAGGGCCTTTGGTTTTATGTTAATATACCCTTAACATAAAGGGCATCTGTGACATCTTCTTCTTGACCTTAGGCTGCGCCTGACTGCAGGACCATAGATTAAGACTCTTTTGAGGCATCCTTGATGCTCCACATAAGATTCTTTGCATCCACAGGCTGGTGTCTGTCCTGTGGATAACTGTCCAGTTGGATCGGACATACATTGGTATGTCCGTCCGGAACATCATTGAAGACACAAGCGTTGAAGATTGTACGTCGGTCCACATGTTGGGGTGCTGAGTAACAGGTGAAGGAATGCAGTGAACTGTACTTATTTATAGGGAGAGGAAGGATTGAAACGGATTGAGTTTGTTGACCAATCCAAACACGCGTTACAAAATTCAGTCAGCTCACGTCCAATCCGAAGAGAGCAGTCTGTGACGTCACATAGTCTATATAGATTCGCTAGCGCCTGTGCGCAGTCAATCTAAGCGACAGTTTTTCAACATGACGGAAACTCAGAAAACGATCAATTGGGGTGCACTGATGGTGGAGACTACCCAAGGGAACCCAGACTTACTTTCAGAAGAGGTGAATTGGGATTTTGTGGATTTTTTTACCTTGCAAGAATTTGTTCCTGAACCTTCGTCACCTTCTCCTTCATTACCGCACATGGAAAATTTTAGACAGAGACAGAAAGAAGAATTGGAGAAATTTATACAACAGCAAAAGGAAGCGGAACAAGCTTTTCTCCTACAGCAACAGCAGCAAGAAGAAGAGGTAAGAAAAAAACAACAAGAAGAAGAAGCAGCAGCAAAGAAACAAGGGTGTCAAAATCAAACGGTCACGGTACTGTTAGACATTTTAGCGGAGTTAAGAAGTCTGAAACAAATGTATCAGACTTCTTTATTACGGCTGAAGAGAATACGACCTTCCCAAGCTAAACACTCCAACCCTGTGACTACGCCTACCGCACCACCCTTAGTGATTTCAACGAAATCATCATCAACAGTACGCAGTCCAGAATTAGGCCTTGGCCATGGCAAAGGCTTAAGACAGTTAAAGTTGATTGTTTAAACTCACCCCTTACACCAAAAAAGACCCTTTTCAGGGCCATCCACGTCTCTCGAAAAGAGATAGACTTTCAATTGCCAATAACTAAAAAAACTCATTTTACCCAATAGTACCTGTCTGTGTATGAGTGTGCGTGAGTGTAGGTTCTTATTTTAAAATCAAAACCCAAAGACACTTACCTTTTATAATTAATTTATTCTTTTATAAATATTTACAATTCACAATTCACAACAGAGCACTTTAAAAAGTTCATAGACTTATTCTGTCTCATTGTTCACTCTCTGTTTTTTTTATTTCTTCACCGTCATAGTCTTTTCCTCCTCTTCCTCCTCACTTTCTTCCCTTCTTTTCTTCTTCTGTTTCTTTTTCTTCACCTGTCTGTTTTCTTCCTCTTCTTCTTCCTCTTCCTCTGAAGAATCCCTCTCTTCTTCTTACTCCTCTTGTTTCTTTTTTGGGCAGTCTGGTGACCAATGTCCTTTTTCTTGACAATAATAACAGGTATCTTGACTTTTGTCTCTTCTAACCCCTTTTTTTTCTTTTTTGACGGTCTGGACACTCTGAAGACCAATGCCCTTTCTTCTGACAGATATAGCAAGTATCTTGACTTTTATCTTGAAAGGAAGGAGAGTAGTCCCTCGGCTGGTCTGAAGAGAATTTTCTAATGACCCCTCGCAAAGCTCTGATGAAACGTTCGATCTTGGTAGTCTCTTCCATCGTTGTGCTCAGTTTGAGAGTGAAATGAATAGTGAAAGGACAAGACACATACCCTTTATATACGCTGGTCTGCTATGACTATAAATTAGTTCATGGTGTTTAAACTTTAGTCATTTGACTTTTTGCTATCGAGATGAAATGATCCAATTCATTTGAGAAGAAAGAAGAAGAAAGTAAGAGGCAGAAACGTGATCTATCGCCTCGTACCAGGGCTGAAGTCTTGGCACAAATTCATGCCAGTGATTTTGAAGAGGACATGAGTGAACCAGAATCCAAACCCTCTAAACAAAGTTTACCACCCTTAGTCAACCCTGAATAGTACTATGACATTCGAGAGACGGAAAAGCGTCCCTCTAGAAAATTTAGAACTACGGCTTACAAATACACAGTGAAGTTTAAAGATTTCAAGTCTGAAGTACTGTTAGAGAAAGCAGAAGGGTTCATCACCGACATGTGGGATTCTTTGCTCACCACACTCAAGCGACAATGTCAACCCAAAGAAGATGATCGCTTGAGACTTTCCATACAACATGACGGCTTGAAATCCCCTGTTTGGATCGAGTTTAGCAGCCCTGCAGAATTGACCACTTCCAAAGTCATGGACAAGATTCAACACGTGCAACAATCTAATGACCAGTTTGACATCACCGATGGAAAAGCCACACTGGACATGACCCACGTCTCTCCTCCTCAAGGGACCGGACAATGCAGAAAGACCTTATTGGTCAACAACCTTCGCATTACCAAAACAAGTATTGTCCAAATTAACAATTTTCAAGACCACATGTGTTTAGCCTGAGCCATCATGGTGGGATGAACCTATGCCGACAAGAACGACACGGTAGAATGGAAAAGAGCCTGGGAGAACATTCGAAAATCGAACTGAGCCAAACAACGAAATGAAGCAGAACTTCCGTTACAACAAGCATGCCTGTCCAAAGACACATCCTGTGGCATTCCTGAGATGCAAAAATTGCAAGATGCCCTAGCTCCACAATACACCTTGAAAGTGCACCCTCAAGAAGTGCGCGGGTCTCTGTTGTTTCGAGGGAAAGACTTTAAGGATGGAAAATACATTCACCTCTATCATCACGATGACCATTTCGATACCATTACCACTATCACTGGATTCCTGGGATACAAATATTACTGTGAGAAATGTGACTTATGATGGTTATAATAATCGAGAGCAACACAAACATTGTGGATCGAAATGCTCAGGATGTTTGGCCTCTCAACCCTGTCTGAGCGAAGGGCAAGAACCAGTGCATTGTCCTGCTTGTCTGCACACATTTGTCAGCCCTGCCTGTTACCAACAACATCTGAAGATGCAAGGTTCACAGAAGAAATGTGCTTGTCAACTCCTGAGATTGTGCCCAATGTGTGGACAAGGTCTATGTATCAACAGTACCAAGGCACACGTATGTTCAGGAAAGAAAAAATGTCACATTTGTCACTGCATCGTGGACTTGGAACACCAATGCTACATGCAAAAATACCAATCCCAACCAGAGAAAGAGGATGGTCACAAGAAGAAGAAAGGCAATTTCATCTTTTTCGATTTCGAATGCATGCAAGAGACCGGTATTCACATTCCTAATTTCTGCGTGGCTCATCGAGTGTGCGAGAAGTGATTCAAGAACCTATCTTGAGTTATTGCCCTCACTGCAGTAAGATTCCTGGAGGGCGTGAAAAAATCTTTCAAGGACCGAACACACTAGCCGATTTCACACAATGGGTCTTAGACCCCATCGACAAGACGTGGAGCCAAGAGGACATCGAACATTATTATGGAGAATGTCATCACCATGCCACGGTGATGGCTCATAATTTCTCCGGATACGATGGACAGTTTCTTTTGAGATGCTATACGGAACGTGGCACCGAGCGTCCTAAAGTCACTTTGAACGGAGCCAAAATCATTTTCTTGCAAGTGGGACAAGTGCAGTTTAAAGATTCGATGAGCTACTTAGCCATGCCTTTGAGTCGAATGCCTAAAATGTTTGGAATGACAGAAATGGCTAAAGGGTACTTTCCACACTTTTTCAATACAGAAGCCAATCAACACGCCGTTCTACCCCATTTGCCTCAGGCTCACTATTACGACCCTGACAACATGCGTACCGAATGAGAAACTTTCTACGCTTGGTACCAGGCTCACGCCTCCGACCCTTTCGACTTTCAGGAAGAAATGCTAAAGTATCGTCATTCCGACGTGGACATTTTACGGCGATGCTGTGGAAAATTTCGAGAACTGTTCATGGAACACGGAGGGGTTGATCCTTTGAAAGAAGCTTGCACCATTGCCAAAGCGTGTTCCTTAGTCTACCGACAACGATTCATGCTTGAAAACACTGTGGCTGTCATCAGTCCTCAAACGACCAACTGTGTCAAACGTCAATACTCGGTCAAAGCCCCATGCTGGTTGCATTACTTGTGCGACAAGGAAGACAAATGGATTCAGCATGCCCGCAATGGACAGGGCGAAAAGATCATTGGAATGCATTCGGTCGATGGCTGGGACTTAGAAAACCCCAAGATCATGTACGAGTTTAACGGTTGCTTATTTCACGGATGTCCCGTCTGTTACCCTGACCGCGACACTAAAAATCAGTTCTTACAACGAACCATGGAAGACTTGTACCAGGCCATTTGTCAGCAACGCCTAAAGTTAGAACAGGAAGGATACCAAGTGGTGGAAATGTGGGAACACAAATACGATCACCGTTTGAACACCGATCCCAAGTTTAAACGCCTCATGGAAAGTTACCAGTTCATGGACCCCCTGAACCCGAGGGATAGTTTGTACGGAGGAAGGACCAATGCCACCTGTTTGCTGTACCAAGCTGATGAAGAGAAAGGAGAAGAAATCAAATACTTGGACGTGTGTTCACTGTATCCCTACGTGTGCAAATATTGTTGCTTTCCTGCAGGGCACTCACAATTGTTCACCGAACACATCGACCTAAAAAACATTCGACACTACGAAGGCTTGATCAAGTGCAAATTTTGCCTCCCACGAACCTATACCATCCCGTCTTACCTCGCCATTGCCAAGGCAAACTTATGTTTCCTTTGTGCCGTACTTGTGCTGAAACGTGCAACCAAGATCAACCTTGTCATCACACCCAGGGAGAACGGGCCTTGACGGGGACATGGGTCAGCGTAGAATTGTTCACAGCTCTGAACATGGGATACCAACTGTTAGAAGTGTACGAAATTTGCCACTTTCCCAAGACACAATAATTCCACAAGGGTGACCCCATGCAGAAAGGCATTTTCGCAGACTACGTGGATGCCTTTTTGAAACTGAAGCAAGAAGCCAGCGGCTATCTGTCCTGGTGTCACACTCCCAAAGACCAAAAGACATTCAGAGAGAAATTCTGGGCACAAGAAGGCATTACTTTAGATCACATTGAGAAAAACGAAGGCAGGCGATCGTTTGCCAAAGTGATGTTAAATTGCTTGTGGGGTAAAATGGCACAATGACCGTGTTTACCCAAGACGGAGTATTTGACCGAACCTTCCCGCTACTTTCAGATGATTCACGACAAAGCCAAATTCATGAATCACGTGGACGTCGTTCGTGAGGATTTGATCTTGGTGAAATACGAAGAAGATCTGAACTTTGTAGAAGATGACCCCTTTGGAAATGTCATCATTGCAGCTTACATGACAGCTCATGCTCGCTTAAAATTGTACGAAGCTTTAGAACTGTTAGGGGAACGTGTCTTGTACTTTGACGTGGACAGTTGCATTTATATCGATCACTCGAGTCAACAGCACCCTGACATCGAAGGAGACCGTTTAGGAGCCTGGACAGACGAGCACCCCGATGACAAGATTCTAAGTTTCGTCAATGGTGGTCCCAAAAATTACGGCTACGAATACTGGGACAAACAAGAAGTGCACACGAAGTGTAAAGTGAAAGGACTTACTCTGAATTATCGTACCAGTCGAGTGGTCAACTTTGGCGTATTGAAAGAAGCCTTGCAGTCTAGAGAAAGTGACCACCTATCAACCCAACAAGATTGTACGTTTATCCACACACCACATCGTCAGTCGACCCTTGGAAAAAGTCTATCAAATCGAGAAGCGAGTGCGGCTTCCCACCCACTTTACTTTGCCGTATGGACATGTCGGTATAAAACATTGGTTGTAAGAGGATAGCCACCCACCAGAAGGATGACTTCGCCACAGCAAGAATCGAGTGAGAAATCCAGCGAGAACTCCAAGTTCAAACCCTACCATTTTCCAGTCTTCTTACCTGACTATTGTGATTGTGCCCGTCGATTGGACATGTTTCAAAAATGGCCTACGGATAGGGAAGGATTACCTTCTTCGTATGTTTTAGCTAGAACAGGATTTGTCTACTTCGGACCTGAGTCAGGATTGGGATACGAAGTACAGTGTTTCGCTTGCGGACTGAAGTTACGAATGGATCAATGTATCTACAAAGATTCAGCTATTCTGGAACATACTCGATGGTCTCCGCACTGCCCTTACCTTCCAATGGCCTTTCCACCCATTAAACTACGGTACAATTATGACGGTACCTTAGAGACGGTACCTTCCAAAACTAGACGTAAACACATTGCATCCTATTTCATTGTTGTTTCTTTTCCACATAATAGCTTATTTTTTATAAAATGTTAAACTTTACTAATCTTTTTTCAAGATCACTTTAGTTTGCAAAAATATATCTTGTCATTTATTGGCATTCTACATTGAATTTTGTAAACTAGCTATAAACCTGACCTAATTACTCAACTTAACTGCTGACAGAAACAGTCTACAGTAAATGTATTTCATTTCTATAGCTCGATGGATAAACATTACATCTTTTAAAGCTGTGCACAGAATAGGCCGACATATCACGAGTCAGGAAAACATGGGGGTGGTATCCCCTGTGTCCAAAATTAATATCATTTTGAATAGAATATTCTAGTGACAATTGCCTCTTTTCAAATGGTAAGCATTGCTTTTTTTTATTTTCGTCAATCTGTCAAATTTGGTATGCATTTTGCTTTAATATTTGAGATGGAAACCTTAGGTGCATAGAAATGTCAGACAGCATTGTACATCATGGATGGTGTCCAACATACTTTTATGATCATAAAACAAAATCCCATTGTTTTAGTTATGGCCACTGATTTAAAAAATATTCATCCAAGCTAAATATAATAATAATAATAATGAGGACTTTGTATAGCGCCTAATCTTTAGAAGCTCTAAGCGCTTTGCAACATTAGACAACATAAAAACATACACAATGATATGATTACAAAAACAAACACCATGAAATTAGAAAACATAAAAAACATGCTGAGAATATTTAAGGTAGTTAACATTATTAAGTCATTAAGTTTGTTTTTGCAGTCAGAATAAGTAGTTTTGAGAGCACTCTTGAATGGGATCACTGCGTCTTTGTGTCTAAGTTCAGTGGGCAATTCATTCCATGTTGCTGGGCCCTGGTATGCAAAAGAATGCTGACCATGTGACTCTGTTTTCATAGTGAGAATAATGAGTATATGATTGTCGGAAGAGGAGTGTAAGTATCTTGCTTGTGTGTACACATAGGTGAGGTCGGATAGGTATGTTGGACTAGAGTCTGTCAGTGAAACGTAGCACAGAGAACTAATGTTGTGTTTGATTCTGGATCGAATGGATAGCCAGTGTTGGGTACAGAGCAGCGGGGAGGTGTGCTCTGATTGTGGTACTCTAAGTATGATCCAAGCAGCTATGTTTTGAACTTTTTGAAGTCTCTGCAGTAGATATTAAGATGAACCAGACAGAATTGAGTTACCATAGTCCAGTCTTGAAAGTAGTAATGAACACACAAGTGTTTTAGTGGCATCAGCTGAAAGATATCTGAGAATGGAGCTGATGCATCTCAGCTCAAGATATGCAGCCTTGCATATGTTCATGACATGTTGGTGCAATGTGAGAGTACTGTCCAGAGTAACACCTAGGTTTTGTACTGATTGTGTGAATTTAATGTTGGTGTTGCTGATATTTATTGTGTGAGGTAAAGGATGTGAATGAGAAAGTCTTTGTGTTGTAATCAGAATGGCCTCAGTTTTATCATCATTCATCTGCAGCTTGTTACAAGTCATCCATGATTTCACATCAGAAATGCACATCTCTACACCTTGGATGGTAGCATCAACTTCAGTTGGGTGGCTAGATTTGTATATTTGGGTGTCATCAGTGTACAATTGGTGGGACACTGGATGATGATCTATGACACTTGAGAGCAGCTGAGTGTATAGAGTGTAGAGAACAGGTCCAAGAACAGACCCCTGTGCAACACCACAACATAGATCAACTGGGCTGGAGTGTAATCTATTTGCAGACACAATTTGTGTCCTGTGGCAAGGGCGATATGCAGATTGTACATTGCTAAAAAGACTGTTTGAATTCAGACAAGATGCAAGCTGGGATTGAACAACCTTTTGTAAGATTTTTTATATGAATTGGAGATTAGAAACCGGGCAGTAGTTCTTTAAATCCTTATGGTGTAGTGTTAGTTTCTTCAGCAGAGGTTTTACAATGGGAGTTTTGAAAAATGATGGAAATTATGCTGATGAGAGAGAGGTATTAATAACATCAGTTAGTGAAGGCAATACTGGATCTAAGCACTCAAGCAGCAGTAATGTTGGAATTGGATCAAGTTCACATGACTTTGGTGCACTCTAGGATGATTACTTAAAAATGCATTTATTGGTGGTGAGAGACTAAATACATGACTTGATACTTGTGTTTAGCATTAATTGGAAAGCTGAAGATTAGTAATCTTTTGACATACATATCTTAATTGTACCATTTAATTTACAAAATTCAATGTAATTTGCATTGGTAAAATGTGTAGCACAAGAAAAGTCATTATGAATCAGAGATAAATCATATCTTTCTTTTATCTGGAGCTTGACTAATTTATTGCACATTTCTGTACACTATTTTGTCTTTAATCCAGGATTATTCACTGCATTCGGATGCATTTCATGGTGAAAATTCACCAGCTGGATTTAAAAGTGGTGAATATTGCTAGCGATTGTTCTGCAAACCCTGTATGTCACAAGGAGTCAGTGTATTCAAGGACTCATACAGTATTTACAAGTTCTCATTGACATTTCAGATGAAAATGAAGAACTGAAAAAAGATGAAAATCTCAAGTGGAAACCTTTCTGGTCAGCCATCTCATCCAAAACCTCCTGAAATGGAGAGTATTTTGCAGACTCAAAGATTTCCTCTTATCCTCCTGGTATGTTCTATTTAGTTTGTCTGGTCTCTTTTTATTTTTTATCAATTGCTTTTATACCATGCCACAATTGGAAATTCTTTATCAAAAGTATGTATAAATTTCATCATTTTTCTGTCTGTTTAATAAGATGTGTTTAAGAGTACTTACTTACTCATGATGCTGTATATATGAGATTAGATGTTTTGTTAAAAAAGAATGCATTTTGTGATATATTGTATCACTGCTTTATATACAGTGGTCATTGCAACCAGTATGCATTTTGTTTACATGCCAAAAAATCCAGTCTGATTTCTTTGTTTCTTTTTTACTGCAATTAAGGAGTAGTGATAATCTTTATACTCTTAGCTGCATCCAGAAGGACAACACCATCACCATCCCCATCCACTCTGGAGTGGAGAATATAAAGATTTCTCTCTGCCAGTTCCTCTGCAAGTAGTAAGTATTGAGGATGGAAAAAAAATGTACATTATAGAATAATGAAACAAATACTACAGGTGTTGACTTTTATATAATCTCTTATTTCATTTACAGCTCTCTAAATACGAGTAGGTCAATTATACACTGTATTTATGAATTTAATTCTCATCTAAGGTAGTAGAACTGTTTTATGTTTGACAAAATGTTGGGTAATTTGTGGCCATACACTAAAAACACATTTTGTAGCATTTAAAAATGCTTATGTTCAATGCACGTAAAACTCATTGGTTTGTTGTCACTTCAGTTGATAATAGTCTTGTCATCTTGTAGACATTTTGAATGTTAGTGTTCAATGCTAAGGTCATATACATTGATTCAACATCAAAATTTGTTTGCAAAATGGAAGATTATGACATGAAAGCACAAGCTCTTGTAGCTTAGATACTGTTATTTCAGAACATTGTGAGATGTTAATTAATTAAATTATAGGTCATAAAACATACTGTTCAAGACTTATTTGTGCAAATAAACAATGAATTGTTTTTCATTGATGTGTCGACTGTTCATCATTCCATTGGTTTTTTTTATTTTTCTTTCTGATGTATACCATTGTCTTGTGTAAGTCAGACGCCTAAACCATCTACATTGAATGCAGACTTTACAGACACCAGCAGTGAAACAACATATCCAGGGAATAAAAAAATAAAGGATTATGGGAAAAGTTTTATATAAACTGTACAAAAACCATGTATTTCATTCCATAAATATATTTCATTGTTAAACCCATGTTCACTGTACAGATCTTTTTAAGGAGTTTATAATAATGATCTTGATCTTTCAAAACTAATTTCATCACAAATCTGTTACAGATTTCCAGTTCAATGTACTTATGAAACTGGACACAAATATTGAGAATTTGTTGGAGCAGCTGGCCCTCCAAGTTCATACACAAGGCCCAGACACAGAATATAGAGAAGAAATTCTTGCAATGCCATGTGATTCAGTGGAGGAACTAGAGGGCCTTTGCCAGAGGTTGGAGGAGAATCCCAAACTCTCCAAGAAGATGGTAAATTGGGGCTTTATTTTCTATTTAAAAAAACTGTTATAACCTTTATTTGCTGTTGTGAACCTCAATATGTATTATGCAAGTTCTGCAGTGCCTGTATAATTATTTTTGGGGGTGGGGTGAACATGTAGTGGTCGGCTGTTTTGTCTTACGGATGTAGGCCAAAACATGTTTAGAGATGAACATGTAACAGGTATTTTACTACATATACACTATTACATATTATGTGGCTACTTTAATTCAATCCTTGAGTGAATGTCATTTATGAAGTTAATAGATTCACGGTGGTTAATTTGGTTTATAATTGCTATTAGTACATTGTGTTGCATAGTTAATGTTATCAAATTTTGTTCAAGTTAGAGAAATTAAATTTGCTTGCAAAACCATGGCAAAAAATAACTATATACAAGCATATTTTGTCACATCGATCATGAAATACTACTACTAATAATAATATCAAAATCAAAAAATAGTAATATTATTATTATTATTATTTTCAGATATGCTACTTGAGCTCCCTTGGCAGGTTTACAATTGGGGATAGTGTCTGCAGGATGATGAAAAAGCTTAAAACAAAAAGACTGGCCAGAGTATAGTCCAAAGGGACGTAAAGGGAAAAAAGCATTTCAAGAGCTTGTGATATGTTAGGTTTTGATAAGTAAGTATGGCTTGATTTAAATTGTGTTTTTCATGTGACTTGCCAGAGATTTTTAAATGAATTGATAAAGTAACTTGAGACCACATTTCAAAGTACATGTTTTAAAAATATTCCATTGATTATTGCTGGCATTTAGAAAAATGCAATGCATCCTTTGTTGTGAAACTTTTTTAAAACATTGTATTACTCTTGCAGAAGCCTGCTTGAAAACTAATGGCAAAGCAAAGGCAAATGGAATGGAAGAGACCATATCAGAGACCCTCAAATATGCACCCAACCAACGCAGAATGATAAAAAACAAGGTAATCCAAATGACTCTTATTTCATCAATATTGGATTCAGTTTTGTCTTTTAAAGCATAGTATTTGCAAAGCGGATGCATTTCTAAACTGATAACAAAATCAGCTTATCCTATTGCCCAGGACTATCAAAGCTAGAGTCCAGCTAACTACAATATGCATATATCTTGTCTGATCGGACAAGTGCCTCCATTTGGAATTTTTATTCACATGAAATATTTGGATGAAATAAATTCATCTTTGTGCAAAGTGATTGCACCATCCACTTGCCAGAAATGATAAGTAAGTGCAAAGTTATCTTGTATCATGGCTTAACGATAGTAAGGGAAGCACAAGTGCAGTGAAGAAAATTTCATACATTTTTATGATGCTGATTAACATGACTTCTGCATATGTAACTAGTGCTGAGAAGATATGACTTTATTTAAGCATTACAATTTTGTTTTAATTTGCAGGTGCCTGAGCAGAAGAAGTAATAGATAAACTTTACAGTGGAGTTGGAGACTGATTCTGATTCATAATCTTAATTAAATCTAGAAAATAAACATTAAAGTCATATTAAAATATCTGTTGTATTGTTTCCTTCTTTCATTTTTCTCTTAAAAACAAATGTCTGAACCTTTAGTCTGTAAATTCAGTGGATTCCTTATCAGCCCATCTACTTTTACTTTACACCATGCTACATGTACTTTAAAAAAAAAATGAATTATCCCCATTGGGGTAGGTCCCCCCAACCCCCCACCCTACTTTGTCAACTTACCTGCCACATTTAAATCTAATGGAAGGCCCTGCTGTAAAGCCTGTTAGTAAAACTACCCAACAAGAGGATTTCATACATTTGCAACTCCTAGGTGGATGGTAATGTTTTCATTTTTGTAATGTAGATTTGGACATTCTTGCCACCAGTATGGAATATGTGTTTCAGAAACACAAGCAGCTTTCATCAGATTTGCATATAGGTTTTATATGTTGTGAGTATGTTGTAGGAAGTTTTTTTAAATAACATCATACGAGATGATGCCAGTGGAAATGGCAGAAAAGTGTCTGTATTGTTCACCAACTACACCTTGTTCTTATAAAATGTGGCTGTTACACATTCCCATGATGATGTCACTGACAGCCATCAGTGAGGAATGCCCCAACAAGCATAATACAAATTGCTTCCATTGTAATTGTTACAATTCCATTCTGACCACTCCGGTGTCCTAGTGGTTAGAGCGTCCGCCTCAGAAGCGGGAGGTCATGGGTTCAAACCCCAGCCAAGTCATACCAAAGACTTACAAAAATGGTATTAACAGCTACCTCGATAGACGCTCAGCATTAAGAGGTTAGTGTTAGGACTGATCGGCCTGGTGTCAGGATAATGTGACTGGGTGCAACATCATACTACATGTTTGCAGCATGATGCCCCAGTGCTATACATCACTATAAACTGCCACACTGCAGACATCGTAGCAATATGACTGAAAAATTATTCAAGCTACGTTAAAAATCCAATCACACACACACAATTCCATTCTACGATCCAGAACCAACACTAATTCCGTACTACAGTTCTTGCATTTCAATCCAATTTTGCTTTTGAAATGTAGTGCCACTCAATTCATAATGAACCCATTCATTTCAAACACTCGCAAATACATATTATTCCTGTCTACAACTGAAAAATATCTATATAAAAAAAACGTGTAACTGTGTTTTATGCAAGGGCATGGAGATGCACAAAAACTTGCACCTGAAGCTTGAATAAATCCCTGACTGTGGATAAGACTTTACCCATCGATTACCCCAGCTTGGGGATAAATTCCGACCGTGGCGATTTATTATATATCCTATGACTGCTCCAGCTTGAGGGCAAAATCCAAGCACATCCCTAAAAAGATAACAAGTATAGCGGCTCTTTACCTTCTGTAAATGCCACTTGAGCTTCCTGATGCTGTTGTATCTGCCATTTGACAGAATCACGAATGTGGATATATTTCTTAATTGCCTCTAGTTGTTGAGTTAGTTTAGCTGTATGAAATTCCTTTGTGCAGACTCACTCATTATTAATATTACAACAGTGATTTAATTACACATTACCTGTCAGCACACCGATGATAAGTCAGTTATTTTATAACACACCAACAAGCTTGCCCCTTGCACCCCCCCCCCCTTTTTTTTATTTGGGCACCTGTGGACATGAATCTGCAAGGCTCAAATTGTCATTTTTAATATAAGATCTCAACATTTTTAAGGCCTTAATTTTAAAGACATCCTTAAAACCCCCAAAAGGTTATCAACTGGATCACCAGCCTTCATTTAGAGTAACAGCAAGTATATATATATATTTAGGTCTAAGGAAACACAATAAAAATGTTTGATTTAACAATGACATATTTGCCTCAGGTCTGTGATCCTGAAGTGAATATTAACTGTCCATTTATTTTCTTGGCTTTTCTTTACTAGGAAATTGATTATAGAGATTTCTGCGATGGTGAAGGCAATGTAAAAATTGGTTACTATAACATACTTTTTACGCCATGTTTGAAAAAATAAATCCAATGGAAAGGTTATAGTCTGAAAATCTTCATTAAATTAAGTTAATATAGGGGAAAAAACTTTAAGAGTTCATAAATATTTTTCAGTGCTGAATAAAGATATAACATAACACTTTCTGCTGTGATTTTAATAGTTTCTGAGAGCATGAAAAATTTCTAGAACTATAATGTATAAATGTTTTCAAAAGATTATATTAATATGAGGGAAAAATCTGTTATGAAATAAACCGACAAGATCTTGTATGAATTCATGTTATCTTTAAATATGATATTTGTGTGAAAATATCTGGAAGAAAAAACAAGATGGTGCCACTCACACATACAATGTGGTTGCCACAGTAGCCATATTAAGAAACTTTTTATCGCTACTTCTGAATGGATAATTGTGTCAGCGTGTCAACATGTGTACAAAATACTTATGTTGATGTCTAGCAGGTCCTGAATGAGAATTATGGTGCTGTACAGACATCCTATAAGGCCACCAATGTGGCCATCCTGAAAATCTTGTTATAACTACTTCTCCTGAATGAATCGTCATATCAGTGAAAGACTTCTTATGTCTAGTTGGACGTAAATGAAAATAGTGCCAATCTAACCTCCAATATGGCTGTTTTAATGGGCATCTGGAAAACCCCTTCCTTGCTACTTCTCCTAGATGGCTGGTCATTTTGACATTGTGCTTTCACTAGATGACCTATTTGATGTCTGGTTGGCCGTAAATGGAACTATGCATATGGTTTTGATGTCTAGTTGGTCCTAAATGTGGTTTTTGCTGCTCATAAACTTCTAATGGTATTATAGTTGGTTCCTTAATGAAACTGCTGTACAAAATTAAAAGGCCTTCTGACTTTCTATCAAGTTGGATACAATTATCTTTACCAGCTAGGATTTCTTGATCCTCTTTTTTATACATCAACCCTTCACATATGTAGTTAGCTAAAACAGTATTTTGAACAATTAATTGCCCTCTTGCAAATAAAATCCCAATTGCATGCTTTTACCAGTGTGAGAGCTCCTTATATAAGTAGCTAAGTATTCAGTAACTGAATTTCCACATCCACATGCATCAACTCAGAATTAAAAGTTGCAAAACATATACAAATTTGAAAATCTTGAGACGTGTCACTTTGCATGGTGGGTGTTATGATTTAAATGCAACAAGGAAATTGAATTAGGGTTAATTTGTTTAAGCTGTATTCAATCATGGGGCCCTGGATTATAGAATGGTCTAGGCATACACATCACTAATCAACTCTCTCTAGTCCAACCAATGTGTGTATATGGGAAAGCTTGCCAGTAGCGTTATGTGTGTTGATTTCTTCCAATAAATATGTTGGCTGCCATGTAAAGTCTATGATGTCCTGAAAAATGGTGTTAAGCTCCATACAAGCAAGCTAAACAATCAATGATATAATGGAACAGTAGACACCATTTTAGCTAAATATGCCAAGAATTGATTTAGAGACTTGGTTAGTGATGATGACTTAAAATTGGCAAGGGATTAAAAAGATAAAACAAATGACCTTTCATGGCACTGTAATATAACAAATGAGGAAAAACAAAAGTTTATTGCATTTGAACCTTTTGTTTTTTCACAGTTTCAATTTAAGTCATAAGGCCCCTTATTTTGCCTTACCAAACATATAGCAAGTTATTACCTCAAACCCTAGCACTAATAATGCCTCACAAGTAAGCAGTCTTTTATGAAGTCTCAGGTCTGAGTATATGTCTAGCAATACTTATGTCCAGTTTGTTTATAAAATTGTTTCTCACATGGTACAGTTTTCAGAGAGACATGATAAATTCAACAAGTGTGGTAATGAAGGGACAGGCATTCTTTATTTATGTACACATCCCAAAGGGACATTGCTATGTTTGAATCAACACTGAACTGAAGAATGGAGCATCAGTTGCATCAATTAAAATATTGTGGCCCACACAAAATACTGCAAGGACTATAATCAATTTATGAGTGCAATGGGCATGAATTACTGTAGCAGACTGGAGGAAGTAATCCGAATTTATTAATATCTTGAAGCTAAATATAGTAAAGTTTTCATCTATAATCTGTGGAATCGTTTTTGCACACAGTTTGCAGGATTTGTCTTTGGGTCATTGTTTTTCTTTTTCTTCATCTTTCTAGCTTATGGTATCTTGATAAGTCTTATGGTGCCGTGCAACTGCACTTGATGATTACCACAACCAGTGACATTGTATCAAATCTTCTGGGATCAGATGATTCAATGCAAATTCCACATAACCTATCACCATCCTCATGTTTGCCATCTGACTTACTAAGTTATTTTGCCTAAATAATAATAAAAACAATCTGGTCTGATGTATTGATAGCGTTCTGAATGACCATAATATATTCTCTGTATCTACCCTAGAAAATCCTGAGTGGATCGCTGTTTGGTTTTAATAAACCAAAGTAATCCAATGAAAGGTATTTTACAGACACAAGTGTCTGTTTCCTGTATGCAGTGATTAAATGATAGTATTATGTCTTTATTTTTTTAAAACTGATGATACATATGATCACCTTCAATGTGCAATATTAGTTATGTTAATTAACGAGTGGGCAATATTTGAATTTCAAAGATAAAAGTGTATGCCATGATCACTTTAGTAGGATGATTTGTCAAGTGAGGTTATCTTTTCTGTTTGAATAAATATTGTTAACTAAACTATTTTCGCAAGTTATGACATAAGAATGATTCAAAGAAAGAAAATTCATTAAATTGAACATATAAAATGTAATACTGCAACAGAGTCTAGATGAACTATTTCTTCAGAGACACAATCCAGACTCTGTGGCAGCAAAATTATCAAATAGGACACAACTAAGAGACAATCACATTTTCAGTCACAATGGTTTGACAATTATCAATGGCTTGAATTCATTGACTGTGAAGGCAAAGTGATTTGCAGTTACTGCAAAAAAAGTTCCCAAACTGTCACAGATTTTAAATTCTACCAGTGGACTTGTAAGTGTAACTGACAAATTCAGGATTTAATCAAGCAAGTCTCATGATAGTATTATACCTAATAAAGCAAAATGTAGCACAGTATATTCATGACACTTAGGCCAGCATGTACAAAATATTCCTCAAGTTACAGTTGCTAGCACTCCACTAAGAAATGTCATTTTATAATAAATAAAAATGTAATGGAAAAAAAAAATCGATAAAGTGATTGCACTCTTTAACATAGCCTACTACCTAACTCAATAATGAAAATGATTTGGTTCATTATATCTTTGTGTTTTATGGAATAAATGCATACATCTCATTGAATTTTAGGCAAGAGACTGAACTTTTGGGTTAAGTTAAAATGTATGTGGAACAAATGCATTTTCTAAAACTACTTGTGTCAGTGTGCATTGTGACTTTTCTTTAAGATAACTCTAAATGGTACTGGGTATATATCATTTTCTTCAACTGCACACTGTTGTCTTCCATTTGATTTGATGACTTACAGCTATACTGTCTACACAGTAGGCCTCAGTATCAGGAAAAATTCTGTATACTTCAGTTACAGCTGAAATAAGTTTTGCATTAGTACCTGAATCAGACAAAAAAGGATGTGTTCTGGTGTGTGAATAGAAATGGCTAAAAGTAATATAGACAAAAGCCATAAGAGTACACAAGTTACATATGAAAACCACCAATTCACTTGCATGTGTGGCATAAAAGTTCAAAGATTTGCTTCATGTTTATTTGTGTACACACATTGTTCAACTCCTAAGATATTTTAAGAGCTATTTCTCTATTGTATGCATAATTCATTTACAAATGTGATTAGTGGGCCACACCGAAGGCCATACTATTAGTTCACTTGGCAATATGGTAACGTCAGCTGAAAAGCATAATCATCCATTAAAAGAGCATTATGATATGAACATTAGGTATTTAGAACATATAGATTTTTCTTTTCCAAATGGAGTCCAAGTAATTATTGCCCAATCCAGGTATAATTTTGTACACAAGTAAAGAACAAAATAAGATAAATCTTCATTTATTTGCAATTGACAATACACTTCTTAATGAATATACACTTTTACATTTATTTTGTATCACTTGAATAAACAATATTTCTTTCAGTTCATTTTAAACTTTTATTTTATATCACTTGAGTAAACAATATCTCTTTCGTTTCATTTAACACTTAGAAACAGGTTCTTCAAGTTACAATAATCAACTCTGGAAACAATAAACAAACAGGAACTTTTGACCTAATTATATTACATTTACTAGGGTTAAAACAATAAATTCCTTAACATAATAAATTAACAGTTCCAGTTAATCAAACACAAAATCATCTTTTATACAGGGTGTGAACTGTTAATATTTACAGGATAAAGCTTATAGTTTCCAAATTGATTGAAGCTTACATGTTGCAGTTGCTGGCACATATCTATTTCCAGCATGGTTTGCATACATTCCACCTTTAATAATTTTGTTACTTCCCTACCCCACCCCATTCAGTAACAAGTATCAAAAATCAGGCTCATTCTAAGGCAAAGTCTGTAACTTGTGTACCACAGTCATCAGAGTGACAAAGATGCAAAACTTTATGATGCCTGTCAAAGGAAGAAAACAGTTTGTTGTTTACCCAAGTTTTGAACCAGTTAACTTGAATTCTCAGACCATCAATTGCTACAGCCCCACTAATTACAATTGTTAGGGAATAATGAGAACTCACCTTCAGTTATCTGTGTATATATATAATTTTAATAACCAAGAATACCGGATGTCTGGGAACATTATAGCATCCAATGGTAACGTCAGAACTGAGATGAGAGAATTAAACAAGCATTGTACATGACATAATATATCCATAAACTATTGACTGGGAAAAATACTACAGAACACCATTTCTGCTGGCAGTAAGATGTTGAACCTATATGTCATAAATATCAGGTTGGACATCTAGGATCAGTAATATTCATAATGGGCAGTACCCACCCCCCACCCCCCACCCCCAAGTGAGAAGGGCCTGATTTGTAATCTAAGCCACCCAACCTATCACAGCCTTTATAGTACTTGAAACAAATATTAAGTAATAGTAAAACAAACTCTGAAAGTTATTAAAACCAATTTGTTATATTTCCATAACTCTGCATAGTTAACTGTGCAAGCAGACTTAAACATATCAGTGTATGACAGTTAAA
The DNA here is from genome assembly GCA_028554795.2 of Sinohyriopsis cumingii. NCBI lineage: Eukaryota > Metazoa > Mollusca > Bivalvia > Unionida > Unionidae > Sinohyriopsis > Sinohyriopsis cumingii. The sequence continues at coordinate 51,054,534 of CM068836.1, forward strand.
TTGAGCTATAGCATCGATTAACAGAAGCTACGAATTCATCAACAAGCAGTGAACAATCATCTTCACAATAAATGTCAAACATTAGCATCCATAAGCTGTCAAGACAAGCTGTTACACTGGATATATAATCATCCATTTATTTCAAACAAGCTGTGAAAAACGAACCTCACGTCCGCTATATGTACGCTGGCCATTGCAAAGGATGCTTTAATAGATTAATGTTTATCGTCGTGTCTTGACAACCATTTTGCGCGCGCACACCGGAAAGTCATGCTATATATTTGTTACTTGTGAACGTATTCGTGGGCAGTACGCTATATATTGTTCCCGGGGCCGTATTCGCGGGCAGAATGCTATATGTTTGTTCTTCGTGAACGTATTTTTGGGCAGTTACTTTGTCATCTTCAACCTAAAGGTCAAAACTGCCCATGAAATTTATATATCTGCCCACGAACCGAAAACATGAATAGGACTATAACATAAGTGTATATACTTATTTTCAACATATACATAATTACTATGTAAGAAATACAACCTATGTATATGTATTTTGATTTGAAATGTAAACTATATCATGTCCTTCCCGTAAACCCACTTTCGGGATGACTGCCCACAACGCACCTAAAACGTGTATATATATATATATATATATATATATATATATATATATATATATATATATATATATATATATACCCTGAATATTTTTGATGAAAATTCCAAGGGAACTACCAGCCCCCCAATTAAATAATATCGATGAAGTATTCTTATATGTGATTATGTTTTAACATATAAATAGAGACGGGTGTATGTAGGAAAGTGACTATTTCTTATATTTTGTTTAGTGCATAAAATTACGCTCTGCTTAGTTAATGTGATATTATGCAAGTAGAATTTAGAAATGTTGCATGTATATTCCATAATTTTGAAAACAATGTATCTATGTTTTTTTTTTGTATTATGCATTAGTGATTTTAGTAACCTTTTCTGATCGTGGTGTGTTAATCGGTAACAGAGTTAAGAAAAAGGAGATAAAATTTATGTTTATTTCAATGTCAGTTTTGCAAACAAATCGTACTTTTGAATGACAGTCTAGAACATTAAAGAATGCATTATGTTCATTAGAGTTCTGGTGTTGAAAAGAGCAGTACTGGTTGATTATATTTATACTACGTGGATAATACATTTGCTTAATTAAAAGATATATACAATCACATTTTGTCGGGACGTATAATTATATGCATGTATTGATGGAAACAGCAATACAAAAACTGCTGTCCCTAATGACGACAGACACCCTTAAAATGATATACATTTTACACTAACTGAAAAGGAAACAAAGTAGATACAAATGAATATTGCTGGTTTACACACACACACACACACACACACACACACACACACACACACTCTTTTAATGTGCACATACAACAGCTCTACTCAACGTAGATTTGAAAACAATACAAAAGGATGACAAAAACAAAATGTACAAAATTATTACTGTGCACACTCATTTATTATAGTAGAATATATAAAATATATCAAAATACTACATTCCCAGTGAGGGAAGAGTAAAATAAAAACAAATTTAATTTTGCCTATATGTCGTGAATTACGACGTGTTTCTAAGCATCCCTCTTTGCTTTGTCTGAAAACAATATGGCGGCAGACGGGCACATTGGTGTTATGGTCTATTTTTAGCAAAATGTTGAATTCAGTACAAACGCCATTACATAATGTCTTCTATTTATTTTATAACTCTGCTTTGGTAGCTCATTCACTTCTATTTTTTTCTGTCTCTTTGAAATGATATATTTCTCAACTAGATGAATTTGCCAATATTCTCTTCAGTTTGTTTTTCAGATTGAAAGTCTTGTGTTTTCATTTCTACCAGAAGTATTTTAATGAAACTTGACCATTTATTACAAACTTAAGATTCAGATAACGGTAGAATCTTGTGAGTATTTAATTGTTCAGCGCATTGAAATTAATGTTTAACTTTTAAAATATCTTCATTTAGTGTTACTCTGAACATATTCAGGATTTTTTTTTAAAAAAAGTCTTTCTTTAAATTCCTTTTGTAAATCTAGACTAATTTTATTTTATAAGAGAATGATCATGCCTATTTTATGGTTCAACATTGACATTTTCAATAAATGTGAGTATATTTTCCATAGAAGACAAAAGTCTATTCTGACTTGTTTTACTGGAGTTATTTATGTCCAAGTACAAATACGGGTCCGTATATTACTCTCTCTCTCTCTCTCTCTCTCTCTCTCTCCCTCTGTATATAGCAGCCAAACTTTGTGCTCAAGATTCAACTTTATAAGGCATTTTTTGGACCAGTTCTAAAACTTGAGTACATCATTCGTTAATTAGTCTGTTTCATCACAGTAAGATGACGAATTTGGCAAAAAGACGAGAAGATGTCGTCCCATCAACACTATTATTAACATTCATTACTTTTTATTTTCAGTTACTTAAATAATGTTCAAACCATTTTGACGGATTGCCAGAAATTCCGATTTATACCCATTTAAATATCAGACCCTTTTTTTAAATTGTCATAAAATACGTTACAGGATTTTAAAATTTTTTAAAAGTGATTTGCATATACAGAAATACGTTTGAATTTGTTGGAAGACTGTCTAGTAACCATAAAAGAAACACTGCCAAACCAATTTTTGGTATGAAAACAACTGCATATATATTTAGATGCATGTGATCCAAATATCTTTTCAGCACAATTTAGAAAGGATATCAGCCAATAAAAACAAACACGATGTACACCACCTTTTGTATACATAGGAAGAAAACGGGTTAAATTTACATTTATCGGGGAATATTTTATTATTCAATTTATTATATCATTCTACGATATTTTCAGATAAATTTTTCCATCATTACGTTACATGGACAATTATCGGCAACCACTAAATAATATTTATGTGCAAGATTAATTTTGGAATAATAATTATTGAAACTATGATTATGAGAATCAGGATTAAATACAATTCATGCTGATTTGCTCCTGCTATTTAAAACTGCAGTCATTTTTATCATATTAACATGTTTTTAATTCTTTTATCTAGCTGAGAAAATATATATTAGCCGCGAAGGAAAAGAAAACATGTGTGCTAGTATAATCTAAATAATAAACATTTGTGGAGAAAGTATCGTTAGTTGGCACTAAATGCACTGGATCAATCTAGTTCATCAAAAATGTTTGATCTATTCATTTCATTGTGCCTTCAGCCCGGCACGTTACAATATATTAATTTCAAACTTTGTTTCCTAATTAAGAATGCTGACCCAGTGTTTTATATAAATACTTATTAGTATATTTTTTAGATACTGCAAGAGCAAAAATGGCTTCCGCTTGGAATCTTATTCTGGATATTATTCATATATGGTCAAGTTATTACGCAAGCACGCTGAATGATGACCGTTGATGAGTCCAATTTGTTGATTGTCCTTTTTATTTTTGTAGATGCGTAGTTTAACACGTTCACTGAATATATCGAAGACACAAAACGACATCATTTTTATTACAACTGTGTTTTCCTTCACTTGATTCCATTCAATTAGCACTACTTTTGAATATTGTTTTAATAATAAATTTAGAATGCTAAATGCTTTAATATTGGTTTATTTGTTTTGTACATAGCTATAATCATTGTTTGTAAGGAATTGTTGTCCCCACAATGTCACGAGGGGCAAGGAAAATTCCAAGTGGCATATGGGTCATTAAGGCAAAGGTTATGGCCATGCACGCCACTTTAATTTTATAAAGCAAGAAGTACAATGGATGAAGCCACCAAGTTTGAAAGCAAATGTCATGCTTGTGGAATGTACTCGAAATAATATTTTATTAATGCGGTCGGAAACAAATAATCAATAATCTTAATGCATCTAATAAGTCATTGCAATTTCATATGGCCATAGTAAAGGTCGTACGTCCGGAGCTTGCTTAGGTCGAGGTTAGCCTGCCTGTATATACTGGGAGAATTAACGTCATGTTGGCATTTGTAGAATGAACGAAAGGAAGCTTGTCGCAAAATACTGAAACGCCGGGCCGGCAATCTGGAGCCACATTGTGTCCCCCGCCTCATGAGATTAATCCTGATCCACTTCCCTTATTCCTTGTCATTTCCAAATACTAAGTTATTTATCAGCTTGAAGAAATCTTTCTCAAAATTCTATGTCGTTTTGGTCCTGAAATAAGTGTTGAGCTGTAGATATGGGGCTATTCACGGGCCTTGATAAAACTCCAGTTTTCGGTGAATCTTCGTTACATGCATTCAGACCTTTCTATATAGCTATAGTTATTGGTAGTGATCGATGAATAATCTCTCCTTTCTTGAATTTAACCCCAGTTCTCTCACCAAACCGAGATTGAACAAGCTCAGGCAATGATCTTGAACCATCATTGCTTCAGGAACCACAAGATGGTTTCTGTGCGCGTCACGAAGCTCCATCGTAAACTCGAAATCCACTTCAAGAATGTAGCTCTTTGGCGAATACTCCATAATTTGTGCAGGATCTCGTGAATCCGACCACATATGCCGTCATATATAAGCCGTTGGCGAGCTCTGAATTATGGGTAGACGCCCTTGTAAAGAAAAGGCACAGCAGCATTTTTATCATGGTAGGTCATCCAGAGGTCGACTTTCCGCTGTTATAAGATGCACACATTGGGTTGTTTGTTTTCATATAACAGCGACCCACAATGGAACTACCATCAACGATTTCCTTCTCAGTAAATAAGTGCAAGTCCATGACTGCTAGTAGGTCATGGTTAACACCGGTCTTCTTTACGAATCCGTGACAACTCATACAAGGCGAACTATAATGTTGAGCTGGATAAAGCAGTTTGGGGGGGGGGGGGGCGGGCACAGAAAGCTTGACACCTCCGCTAGCAGAATTACATTGGCTTGTCCGTAGGGCCTTCGATAGTCGCCACCAGATTTGCTGACTGGACATTCTCGGAGACTTTTCAGGTTATACTTGCGCGGCTGAGTTAGTTGCAAAGACCTCTAACTGTGGAAGCAACGTTTCTTCGAATCGCTCCCAGCTACTCATGTGTTCCTATAGGCGGATTCACTAGTGAAGGAAAAGTACATTGATATGCTCATTGTGCCTCACCATGGCGCGAAATATCTTCTTAGGTAGTTTGTGAACTTGAGTCTGAAAGTAAACTGCAGTTTCCCAAGTGAGAACATCATGTAATTTTTATGTTGTTTGGAATGGCGCCGTAGTCCCGTGACGATGATATTTCGATGGCCTTTATGATCAGATGACCCTTTTTGGTCAAATTTCTTGACACGGAAGTGACAGTCTACAACTTCCTGAAGATCCATACAATTGTTTTCACTCAACACTCTCCATGAGAGGTTTCGAAACACTTCTTGGTCTCTTCTAGTTCAAGCTCGAGACTCTGTAGGAAAGTGTTAGCAACCCCATTGCCTCAGTATAACATTAGCTCCTTGGATATTCCATCATAGTGGACGACCAGATACCAGAAACTACATAGGAAATGGTCAGTGAGTTTATCTGGATTGTTGGTAATGAATGTTCCGTGCTTCAAAATTTTCATAATGTATAGTACACGCATCTGAATTTGGCGGTACTATGAAACACCGATGTCAACCACTTTGCAGCAGGCAAATGACCATTAAGACCTAGTAACATGTGGCAGGTAACTTAAAAACTATTACACAATTTGTTTTAGATATGTTGTTTAACTTTGAGATAATAAAGACAGTGATAAGCTTAAGCATCCCTAAGTTCCTTATTTTTGTTGAAGAACTCTGTGTTTAATGACAGGTCTAATACGTTTACTTTGCTATATATATGTTTAACGCAAAGTGTTGGTATAAAGCAACTTGATATACCAATAGTATTGGTATATCAAATTGTGATTGTCCCATGGCGTATGAATACGCATAATAAACATGTTTTTATAGCTATTAGGGTCTCTAGACATGGATATGAATTTCTTGGAAAATTACATTTGAAAGGGAGAAAATAACAAGAAAACGATTTTCATGTAAAATATTTTTTTTTTATAGAAACTAACATTTTTATTAAAAAGAACAACCATACTGCTAACATTGCTGTTTCCAGTCTCTCCCTTTGGCACAAATCAAGCACTGCAACCCTGTGGAAAAATAAAACAATGGTATCAGATAAGGAGCAAGATGAAGCAACATCTAATCTACTAAACTGTGAGTTAATTGGAAAGTTTGATAGAGACATGGCTGATAAATTTGTAAATGAAAATGATCATTATGTGTCCAAATGTACACATACATACATACATACATACATACATACAAGTATACATACACATACATACATAATTACATACATACATAAATAAATACATACATACATACATACATACATACATACATACAAGCATACATACATACATACATGCATACATACATACAAACATACAAGCATACATACATAATTACATACATACATACATACGCACGCACGCACACACATACAATCATACATACATACATACACATGCATAAATACATAATTAAATACATACATACGCACGCACGCACTCACGCATGCGCGCGCACACACGCGCGCACGCACACGCACGCATGCACACACTTACATACATACATACATACATACATACATACACACACACACATACATTCATACATGGGGCCCCGAGTGGTTGAGTGGTCTAAAGCGCTCTTCGTTACGGATCACTGCCATCTCACCTCTGTCTGCGTGGGTTCGAGTCTCGGATTCGGCTAATGTGGATATGTGAGAAAGCTTGCCAGTAGCTTCTCGCGGGTCGGTGGTTCTTTCCGGGGTTTTCCTGGGTTCTTCTTCCACCATTGATACTGGCCGCCATGTATAGCCTATCTTGTGCTGAAAAATGGCGTTAAACCCTACAACAACAACAACATACATACACACATACATACATACATACATACAATTCATACATACATACATGCACACATACATACTGATCATGCCCAGTTCGCTATTGTCACCAAAATTAAAACGTTCACCAGAGTAGGAAGGGAGATTTCTGACCAAATCATTACATTTGATTGCCAGGTTACTAACCAAATTAAACTTTCTTCTGGGGCACCAGACAGATGCCACCCCTCCCCCCACCCCATTTCCCCCCCCCCCCAAAAAAATATAAGTGTTTATGTGTGTTCATGTATCCCCTTAAGGTGTGTGTTGATTGCTTTTATTCGAAATTAATTTTGAATTTATATTTAGTTAAAACTAAAAATTTTGATGGAGTATTTATTTCCACCAGCGTATTCTAAAGGGTTGTTCATCCGTATCTGGCTTCAATTTCCAAGAACGGAATCCCTTCCCTATGTATAGTCAAGCGATCCTTGCAGAGGATCCCCCATGTCCTGTGTATGCTATGTGTACATTTGCTATATTGTTTGTGTGCTATACATCTATATGTAAGGACAGCAATAATACCACGGTTTCACCCCAGTTGTCTTATCATTAATAACTAATTTAAGAAAGAAAAGGGGTGGGAGATTTTTATTTTGTTTGAAGATTTTTTCCCCAATTTCTTTTTTGGATTTTGAAATCGTATTTTGAATTTTGAATGGGAAACGGTTGCTTAGTACATAATAATAAAAAAGTAATGTTTCGATGTGTGCAATTTTGTAAGACGTTTCACATTGTCGCTAGAAGAAAACCATACATGTTTCCAAAGGCATAAAGGTTTCGTTTTAAATACGGAACCACACTATCTTTATTTCGTTATCGTGCTTCTCCCTGTAAAATGACCATTAACCTTCATTTGTATGTAGTGATCTTCTTTTGGTGCCGATGTTTCCTACCATATATTAAAATTTATCACCAATTCAAAATATATCCGAAGGTCCTGATGTTAAAGATTAAAACAAAATGGGTTGTTTGTTAGCATGCTAGCTAGAGGAAAAAAACTTGGGATTATTATTCCTATTCACCCATATTTGTTTGTTTTGTCTGTCCATATCCTGGGGCTAGGTTTTTCCGGGACTCCTTTGTAGGCCTGTTCACTTCGCGCGGCGCCTTGTGACTTAGCCCTGCGGAGTCTGTGCCCCGTAATTCTTCTAGTCCTCAGGTTCCCTGTCCCTCTAGGTAAACTGCCAAGAGAAAATCCACGGAAGGTTAGCATTTTAATAAGGATAGTGAAGTTTCCCCCTTAAAATCCGTGATGTTTGTCAGTAATAAGCTCTGAAGGAACAATGCTTAAAAATAATTTACCAAAACTGACTCTTGTATTACTTTATATTTTCATGGGGTAAAAAGATGAGGTGGTGATTCCAGCCCGCGCTCAGGCTGTTACATACCCCTACTGGGCTGTAAACCGAAACCACCTCCCCATTCCCCCCCCACCACAATGTGATGTCCTGTAAACTCAGGTTACTTTCCTATATGTATAACCTGTCCACAGGTCATCATGATTTTTATAATATAGTCTGTAACTTTCATTAGTAAATCTATATCAACCGAAATTAAACTGGAAACGACATAACTCAGTCGGCGGGTGCAGTACCGGTGTTTCAGTTCAGCTGCCTAATAAATGTACAGGCGTCAAACCAGTTAGATTCGGTCATTCTTTTCTAGCCAGTCGATTCACTTCGTTCGACATCAGCCATTGGTATATGTAGCTGGTAAATATAGTGGTTTGAACAAATAACCTCTTGCGGGTGAAGATTTCATTGATGTCAACTTGATTTGTCTCGAGAAAAAAAGCCTCTGTATGTATATGCGTGAATTTTTAAACTGTAGAATGCGATGTGTGGAGTTCTCTACGGAGAACGCTATTATTGTTCACATAATATGGTTCACAATTATCTTCCTAGATACAATTTCGTGAGCAGTCTGATTAGCCCAGTTTCCAATCAGATTGCGGATCGGTAGATTCAAGTTTGGGTTATATAAATTTGAAAAGGATTGTTATGGAATGGAGTGGCTCGACTACTGTTGGTTAGCAAAGATGGGACTGGTCCAGACGCACACCGCACTTCGTAATGCTTCCTTTTCCTTTTCTGTTGGTTTGAACCGTTATGTTACAATTCAAATTCATTTGCATGCACCGAGTGTTCATTATAAGTCAGACGTTACAGAATCAGTTTCTCAGAGTGTAAAAAATTAGAGATGACATTGTACGTATATATATATATATATATATATATATATATATATATATATATATATATATATATATATATACAAACATCATTAATTGTCCGCGGCAAATATAGACGAAGTCGTCAACTTGCATTTCTAAACAGATGTTCATGTTCTTATTTATTATTTCTTTTTACAACATATATTATATCATAAACGTTCATACGGCTTCATCTTAGCTCGCCAAAGGTTTCTCGAGGAGTCTGACACACAAACATGGAGTTCAGATGAAGACGATATGAAAAGCTTTCAAAATGGGACATTGAAGAATTCATGATAAATTATCAGTTCTTTAAATCAATAAAGGCGGCCATTTGAACAATACGGACTATATGTTAGACCGTTATTAAGACTTAAATAAGGGCGAATCAAATTAACGTTATATGAATTCATTTTTATTCGCATTTTAAACTCACCAGTTTGAGTGAATATTATTCTAGCTACAAATTTCAGTTTTAGAAAAAGAAAAAATGCAACAAAAGCATTTACTGTAAAGGACAATTTGCAAATGAATAAAATTGTACGTTTCTGTTAAGCTGAACTTTAATCAAAACGTACGCTAATTACCATTCATTTAATTGTGCTCATCTGCAAACCTAAAATCAACTGGTCAAAGAAACCCATGTGACTAATGTTAAAAGTATAGCGAACCGTATCACATCTTTCAAAAATCTACTTACGCAAGTGAAAGTAGTTTATTTGTAAGGACACTAGAATCAATGTTCCCATCATATGCTTTGGCATGATAATTTGGATCGGATGGCTAAAGTTGTTAAACCTGTATATAAAGGCCACGCACGTCACGAGCAGACGACATATTTGAGCAGACGACCTTTGTATACGTGATATATGCATTAAATTATGTTCATATAGGTCTTTCTGTACCGCTTTAGATATATGGCCTCTGTAGCATGCGTAACTGTAAATAAAATCTCGGTATGCTTAAAGCTACAAAATGATAACAAATAAGGGTATCGTATACGAAATCTCGACCCAAAACACGCGAGATTCAACATACCTGTTAAAAATTATTTTCAATTGCTACATGCATGTCATAATTACCCAGTGTAATGCTTGGATATGCAGATATGCAGGCGCTAGGTGTAAGCAGGAAGGAAAACGTTAACTTTTTCCTGAATAAATTTTGGAAATAAGTCCTCAGATAGGCTGTTTATTGGAGGTAATATCTAAATTACTCCATTCCTTTCTTCAATTCAAAGACAATACGTTCCTGTCGGAATTACAAACTGATCACAAGCTGGCGCTCTGGCTCGCAATACTAATACTATTTTCCATCACAAGTTGAAAACAGACAATTTCTTGCAGATAAACCTGTTCATGTTTTTATTTAAGTTTTCAAGGGATTCTAAAAAAAGAAGCGGAAAATATAGACATTTTAGGACATTAGCCAGCAAATCAATTAACGTTATTGTTAGCTTTTCATATTCTTGGACCAAACTTTAATGCAGACATATTTGAAGTGACAAATTTAAACGAGGTTAATCCTCGGGTCGAACGGTCTGTACATGCACGAGTGAACCTGCAATAGGAATATTATCGACCTTTACAGTAAAATCAGGAAACAATCCTCAGACGTTATTCGTCGACATTAAGAACAATATTCTGAACTATTTTTGTACAAAGGAGCGAAAGAAGACACGATCACAATATTGTCGGTCTTTTCTGTTAGAAAATATGAATTGCATTCCGCCGAAGGCGAATTACCAAACTCATTAAATTGACGTGACTACCTATGTTATTTCTCGACTTGACGGAAATGGCCGAGAGCCGTTTTGATCGGATACACCTGATTATCATGCAAATGCTACAGAAGATGTGCATACAGATGTAGCTTGTATACCAAATGACGCCATGTGCACATTGCAAACCGTCCTAGCATTCACTGTTGCAACGGGATTGAGGTGACTTATACTTGGATGAAATATGCCTAAGTTTGTGGAAGTTGAGCTAACTCAATAGAGAGAGCAATGGACTAGTAATCCAAAGGTTATGGTTCGATATCAGACTAGTAATCCAAGGGTCGTGGTTCGATATCGGACTAGTAATCCAAGGGTCATGGTTCGATATCGGATCGACCTCCTCCTAGGCAAGATATAGCTAACATGGTTCCGTTAAAACTAACAAAAAAGAACCAACTCCCTACCCCTGAAAACAAAACAAAATAAAAAAGCAATTAAAAGCAACAACAAAAAAAGCAACAACCCCAAAACAAAAAAAACAGAAAACAAAATCGAGTGTTTCTTTTTTCAAGCATTAACTCGCTAGAGAACATCATTTCACTACGCATGTGCAAATAATTCCATAACGGTATTTCTTTAAGCTTTGCACACGGTTCTATTGTGAGTAGCCTAGTTTAGCGTACGACTGATTTCTCTAGGATTTACCTGCGATTTCTCTGTCTACGCTTCATCACTCTCACGAAGAATTTCTGATGATGGTAGATCATAAAATATCTTGGAGGGGTGGGTTTATACGCCGAAAACATGTATGTGAATATCCTGTGGAGCGGAACTCCAGGTGGGCAAAGTCTTTAGAGTTACTGCATTTGTAGCGTCTCCAAGGCATACTTTTCACTATAAATATGTACCTATAACTTACTTTACTCTAGGAAACGCTCCGCTTATTTCTAGCTTTCTTAGAGGAGGGGAGGATGGGCCTAGCTGCCCACAGCCGCCTCCACTCAGGTGTTCTGATTGGAATGAACCTCTGTTTAGTTTATTATTGCAAGTGTCATTCTTGATAAGCATTTTAAATGAAAAACTATCATTGGGCTTACGTCTTAATGAGTATTCCCACATGTTATTTCATATCCATCATTATAGAGATAGATATTTCCCGACAGCTGCAGCGCTGACGTCAGCTTAATTGATGCCATAAGCCAAGCCACGAATAACCGGTTTAATTTCCTACGGAACTTACGCATTGCTATACACCATTTCAATTGAGATTCTGTTGCTAAATCGAATCAGATTTCAATTTTTCAGTTCTCATCTATCCGTGACTTTCACTATTTCCATCGGTAAAACGTTTGGTTTACTTTTGTGACTATGAAAATCTTGGGAAATAGTAAACATCCAATGTATTGCTAGTTTTCGACCCCTATACAAATTGTAGCACAGCCGATGCATTGCAGTCATCAATAAAATTAATTCGTTTGGGGTCCGATATGATTCGAAGTCGTTCTTCTTTTTCTGTTTTTCAACTACTCACCTCTGTTCCGATTTATCGAGCATGCAAATGTCTGCTTGAGTAAAATTTTTCAATGCATACACTGTGTAACATTTGGGTGCTGATGCGTGTTCGCATGAAAGCTAGGTATTTCTTATAGAAAATATTTTTTTTGTCGTATTTGGTTTGATTTTAATTGATTATGACCCAAAATTCATTCCTATATGTGCTGATGTGATGTGATGTGAATTCGATTTTTAACGTAGCTTTAACTATTTTTCATATCGCTACGATGTCTGCAATGTGGCAGTTTATAGTGATGTCTAGCACTGGGGCATCATGCCGCAGAAATGTAGCTTGATGTCCCACCCAGTCACATTATCCTGACACCAGGCATGCCAGTCCTAACACTAACCTCTTAATGCTGAACGCCAAGCTAGGCAGCTGTTAGTACCATTTTTGTAAGTCTCTGGTATTACCCGGCCGGGGATCTAACCCACGACCTCCCGCATCCGAGGCGGACGCTCTAACCACTAGGCCACCGGAGCGATTCTAAATGTGCTGATTTTTTTGTATACGCGGATCACGAATTTATAAGATTTGTACTAAAACTTCTAAAGTTGTTTGTTTTTTCCATCTTGTTTCTTCTCATTTATGTATTGTGTATTAATTTAACATTGTATCATCATAAGACTTTCATGGTTTCTAACGGAATCGTACCTATAATAACTGACCAATCATAGTGCAAGAATTTTATTTCTGCGGCGCAAAAGTGATTCGATGATCTTGAATTGTTCCCATTTGAAAATATTATTTTTTCAGACTGCTGGAAGACATAAGCAAAAAGCGGTCGGACCTACAGACAATTGGAGACCTTTTGGATCAAACTAATGATAACCTTTCCGATAAACAGTAAGTTCTCTTTGGAATATTTATAATGCACCTTAGCAGCAGAGAGGGCGAACAAAAACACAAAAAATCGTTGAAAAAGTGTGTATTCAGCGTAAAACAACTTCATTTACCGTTATCGCCGATGTGTTTTCTTCTTTGTTGTAACTTCGTTGGAAAAATGCGCAATCGTTGGTGACAATTTGGAGGCATGCCCTCCCTGCTGCTTGCTGCGTCCCTTTTCGAAAACCAAAATCTTTATCGATGTATGAAAAAAAAAAAAAACATTTGCGCGTCTGCTGCCATAAATTTCCGGCTATAAATTAAAATTTTAAATTATCAATGTTGGAGAATCACATTCCACTAAATTTTTCCATAATGTTCAGGGGCATTGACCACCTCGATAAAAATCTTAAAACGTTTATCAAATACACGTATACGATCTCTTAATTTAAGTTTGATTTTATCGAGTATCTTATGTAACGGTTCAATCTCGTGAATTTGATTATATCTAACAATTATAATTTCACACTGTGTTGTAAGCATTTTAGGGATTTCCCACTCTGAGATTTCTATTTCTTGGCTGGTATTGCGTATACGTTTATCTATCATTTCTAATTCACAAATTTCATTTTCGAGTTTGTGAAAATCTTGCAAGTTCGCCACAACAAATCCTTCTCTCTCTCTTTCCAGACATAATGTTCGATCTCTTTCTCGTAGTAGACGCGCGTTCCATCTGTGAGATTGTCACGCAACTCTTTTACGCGTTCGTACATGCTAGTTAGTTTTTCCGGGTCCATCAAATTGAGACAGTATTTACTGTGTAAATTTTCAAGATGTGTTTTGATTGATGCTATAATTTTGTCGTTCATATATGTATATGATTTTGTCTAAATGTTTGTTATGTTCAGACAAAAAATGATTATGCAAAAAAGAACATTCGCGCGTCTGTTGTCATAAATTAAAAAATGAAGTTAACAATAATGGCAAATATCGGAGAAGCACATTCCGCTAGATTAGCTCGAGAGCGACTAGAAGCAATTAAAAAATTTCTTCCCGTGAGAGATTCTGTAAGACAAAAATTACAAGCGCGGCAACAAGCACAAGTTGAATATGCTACAGGCACAGAACAATTATTTAAACCCGTTACAACAGCTACTGAAAAAGCTGCAGCGGCCACTGAAAGAGCTATATGGGGAGATATTAAGGATGAGGAGGAGAGGAAAAAGCTGGGTATTATTCCTGTATTAAAACAAACCGCTGAGCAGACTGAAAACATAGAAGCGAGAACTAAAAAAACAAAAAAAACTTTTACGAGACCCTCCAACTGACATAGCTGCAGCTCAACCTCCGCCTGTCGGTGAAGAAATACTTGAAGGTATTGGACAAATTCGTACTGAACTTGCATCTAAACCAGTAAAGGAAAATATTAGACTGATTGCAAAATTTAATGAGGATTTTGTCGAAGATATTAGAAATACTACAATAGAAAAATTGCCTGAAAAAAATATTAATTAGTATATTTAATAAATCTAGTATCTTAAAAACCGGTTCTGAAAAGTAACTGATGATAATCTTATTAAATGGATATATCGCATATATAAAAGCAAAAAACAATCCAGAGATGATGATTTAGAATACAGAAGTCTTGATGAAGAAGTAAAGAGATTTTATAAAGAAACGCTGAAACAACTAGAACAACAACAACTCTCCCAGCAGGAACCTTCATATCAACTTCCTCCACCTCTGCCAGAGATAGAACAACAACAGTCTTCTTCACCGCAGCAAAATTTGATGTCGGAACTTAAAAGGTCTGAAAAAGCAAAAGGAGAAAGATCGCCCTTAAGACTATTTAAGAAAACAACAGAAGAAGGAGCAACTGGCAGTGGTTTGGGGAGTGGTCTTACTTGTCTTAACAATATCATCAATGACGTATCGCGGTTAGAAGTTCTCATCGGAGTAAGGCGAGCTGGAAATAACTCGCCAAAAATAATTAATGAAGCAGCTGATATCTGTCAGCGATTATTTCAAAATAATATTATGGATGCTAGTATATACCGAGAACTTATTGATGAGCTCGCGGACGGTGTTACCATCAGTGGCTACTACAGCGACTAGTTAAATAAATAACTAATTAAATAAAATTATCGTACACAATTCTCATCTTCGACCAGTCATGGTCAGAGTTGTAAATTCACGAGTACCCGTATACAGGATGACTTATGGAAATGGATTCGGTGATGTTGTTCGGGGTTTATTTGCGAGGATGGCTCCTAAAGCGATACCAATCGCAAAACAATTATCGATCAAAGCTATTGACGTTATTAAAGATAAAGCTCCTGGCGCTATTGGTAACGTTGCCAGTAAAGCGTTCTTGGCAATCAAGGACAGACTAGCAAGATTAATACGCAGGACTCCACCACCGGTGAAATTACCGAGTACCGAAGTGATGCCCACCGATGTTAGCAAAGTAATAAATCAAGCTGCAAATCAAAAACTATCGGCGCTGATAAATACAAGTCTGGCGGCGGGAGGTGGTCTTCGTTTTAGACGATAACAAATTATAATAAAATGTTTAAACATCAATCTGACACGGCGTTTGACATAGACGAACCGGTTCTTAAAAATGAATCAGTGCGTGATTTTCAGTACTATTCCTATGACGCACGAGAACCAGATCGACGAGGACGAATTGAATTACAGGTTCAGGATACAAGTAGATATTTCTTGCCCGCTGAAGCGTTTATTGAAGTAGCAGGTGAAATTATAAAAACAGATGATACAGCATACGGGGATGCGGTTAAAATCGGTTTTGTCAATAACGGAATTATGGCCCTGTTTGAAAGCTCTGCGTATCTCATTGACGGAAAAAAAAATCGAGTCAATCGAGGACAATGTTGCCATAGCGACAACAATAATAGGTTTAGCAAGATATTCTGATGATCATACAAGATCAGCTGGTCCGTCAATGATGTTTGTCAAGGATACTTCTAATTTTCCTAACAGTGATCAATACATTATTAGACGACCAAAAAACCGCACTGCTGCTGATATTGACGTGGAAGACATGATTATTAATGCTAATCAGGAATTGAATTTAGGTTTCTCTACACGCAGACAGATGTTAAGCGCTGGTCGTATAAATTTTTCATGTGTGATTCCACTATCGCATATCTTTGGATTTTGCAGAGATATCAGAAAGGTAATTTTCGGAGCCAAACATACGATTGTACTTTTTAGAAAAGGTGATGACAGTGATGCTTTATGGCGACCTATGGGTGACGCTGGTAAAGTAACGCTGAAAAAACTTTCGTTGTGGATGCCGGTAATGACTCCGGCAATTGCTGAAGAACAACGTCTACTTTTTTATGGATCAAGGTGGCAAATTGTTGTTATCATGGCTTATAGTAACCACGGATAGTATTCAAAGTGATAATAATGGTTTATTTACATGGCATGTAGCATCACAGCAGGGGGTTTCTGCACCGCGACATATTTTCATTGCTCTTCAAGATATTGCACGAAGAACACAACTACAAACACATATGATATTTGACCAACTCGGTGTTACTGACGTTTCTTTAAAAATAAACGGGCATCAAGAACCATCTGAAAATATACAATTAAATTTTGATAATTATCATGTTGCACGTGTATATCATCGTTTGACGAAATATCTAGCGCGTGATATAAGTATCGATACTGGTTTGCAAATATCACAATTGGATTTTATGGCACATTATCCAATCTGTTACTTTTCACTAGAGCATCTTGATTTAACTAAACAGTCTGTCGTTGATGTGCACTTTCGAGCTAATGTGAATAAAGGGGCTATAGCCGAGTACAGAGCAATTGCTGTTATACTTAGCGATAAGGCAATGTTACTTGAGGGTGTTGGTGGTCGAATGAGAGTCGTTGATGCACCAGTGGAAAACGTGTAGACAATTAGATCAATCGCGTTTATTATAAAAATGTCATATAGTCACGTTAATGTCACTCTGACTCCTGGCCAGGCTAAGAAATTACAATCGAAACATGCAAGTGTAGCCGGGGCGAAAATAACTTTGAAACAAGATCAGATTACTGGTGGTCCAAATAAGCTATCGTTGACTTAAACACAACTTAACCATTTTAACAAAGCAAAGCAAGCAAAGACTAGTGTCCAACTTTATTTTACTTCAACAGCCATCAAGGATATGGTTAAAACAGGTGGTGTATTTCCTCTTCTCGCAGTAATACCAGCACTGATAGCTTCCGCCGCTCCCGCAGTGGCAAAAGCAGCCGCGTTAGGAGCTGTTGGAACAGCTGCTGAATGGCATTAAAGAAAGCAACTGGAAAAGGATACAAAAAAGGACACGGCCTAAGACTTCCAGAAACTCCACACTCATGGTATCCCAAACGCCGCTGTTGAAAACAACACCGATGCCAAATTTTGATTTGCTCGATGCTGCCAAAAATATGAAAAATTTCAGAGGCGTCTTTATGCGAGATCAGTTACCACAACAACCGAATAATCCAGAAACTGGAGTCATTAATCTCGATGACAGCGATGGTCCAGGAACTCACTGGGTTGCTTACGCGATACATCCACGTGGAATTATCTATTTCGATTCGTATGGGTTAGCACCGCCAGTTAAATGTCTAAAATACGTGCAAAATACTCCATCCACAGTTTGGTATTCAACGCTACCAACACAAACACTAACCAATATGTGGCCGTGAAGTATTAAATGTTCTTGACGTGATATCAAAATCAACCAAACCACCTCACAAAGTCGTGCACGAGTATACCGCGGGTCGATTTAAACAATCCTTAAAGAATAATGGTTGATATTTACGGAAGATCTCTTCTCGCAAAGACAAAAAGCGCGAAGATGTAGATTTATCAAAATATGTGACCAAGGATGAAATCGACAATCTTTTATCGTTATCCGGGATAGACCCAGATGAGGTTGTTATTTTTCAGGACCGACACGGAAAACTAAAACTAGCGATATCAAATGGCATGAAATAATTCGTAGGGTTATTGGAGCTACTCCGGGTAACATCCCTGTGTTCACTGACAGCGGAAAAATCAGAGATTCGCTGATACCAATCGCGGCGTCAAGAGATGATACGCAGAAAGCTGCAGGGGAACGCTTAAAAAAGACCGGCGACACAATGACAGGTGAACTCAGCATGAACGGTAACAAAATAGTGGTTTTAAGAGATCCAACATCCCCAGAAGATGCCGCGACGAAAAATTATTTTGACACCGTTGACGGTAAATTATCCACGTTGCGGGCCGAGTATGATGTTCACTTAAACGCGTTTGCAAATCTTCGCAGAAACTTTAGAAAAATTAATGAAACCGGAGAGGAATTCTTTGGCACTCCGCACACTGTCGATATGAAACTTTCTGATATCAAGACCAACATTGACACGATCAAACAAACACAGCAAGATATCGTTACTCCCGGGCATATTACCAACATAGTATACACGGTATCATCTGGATTTGCAACATGGTCTAAACAAAATAATACTATCAAATATACAACAACAGTCACTGGAGTGTATAGACTGTCTGTGTTCAGTGCTGCGCGATTTGAGATATTTACAACGTATCCCTGGCGACATTCCACTGACAAGTTTTCCGGGGTTGTAACTATCATATTAAGCATGGGAACCGAAGAAACATTTATACTGGAAGCAGCCGATAAGAAATTAACCCCAACATCTTACTGGTGGTGTTTGGAATTTGTAGCTGAAGCTCCTCAGTTGGTTACCACATAATGTAAATAATGGCGATGTCAGAGTCAACTGCTCAGCAATATAGATACGATCAAGTACGCGAATGGCAATCAGAGTTAAAAAATACTATTGACAAATGCACAATAAAAGTAAAAAAAATATGAGCGGCGTGTAATCGTGTTGGATGCTATAGTATACGCAGTATCCGCGTTAGTTGCATCCACTGGAGTAGCATTATCAGCGCTAACACCAGTGACAACTGCAATCGCGGAAACAATTACCGTTTCATCATCAACGGCAATTGCAGGAGTTGCTAATATTATCGCGAAAAAAATATTTTCATGCGCGCTAACAAAATTGCGCGAATATGATAAAGTTAAACATGCGGCCACGAGCGCCTACTCGAAATTATCGTCGCTGATATCATCAAGTCTCGACGATACAGCAATATCAGATTCCGAATTCGCGCAAATGGCAAAGATATACGATGACTACACCAGTCATTTGAAAAGACAAAATATAAATAATGACGGAATTACTTCATCGACCTCTGCTTGACATAGCCGCAAATACAAATCAGACAGTCGCGAATACAAACCCCGTGAAGACTTCAATGATAACAATAATTTCGACAAAACCAGAATTTAGTGTTAATTTTCCAACTGCGATTCCAGTAAACGAGATCGCGTTAGCACAATTACGATTATATTACAGTTGGCCCAATATCAGATCAAAATCATTTGGTGGATTGCCAGCGAATAATTCGTTTGTGTTTGCAAATAAAAATAAACAAGATGGCACTCCGGACTGGAATGTCATTGGGTTACCAACCTGGTCTTACCAAATCGAAGAAATCAATGAGGAATTACAACGTCGAATAAAAAATATCACAGGAAAAGATTCCAAAATAACAACAACTGTTCATGAGCCAACACTGTCTTCTGCAATTGAGATAAACTCTCCAGACTACGCCGTGGATATATATAATAGTTCGATCAGAACAGTGTTAGGATGGCCTAAAACTCCACCGGAGACGCCACCGATATCACCGGAACCTAAAAAGTCTGATTATATCACTGACAATAAGTCATACCACGAAGTTGAACCACGTTACAAATATGTTTGGTTTGGCATTAAAATTCAAAATTGAATGATGAATTATCAGCACCAAGAAGAGAGGATTGGGACACCGATTCCATATTATGGAGATTTTATCCAGATCCCACTCCCGAACCCGCAATAGCTTATGGCATTAGTTTAAAACTTATTACTGAATATTTTAAAGAAATTAATCAATTACATAAAACACAACTAGAGCGACTATGGGAGCGCTTCAAAGAACATCTGTTTGATATAACCTTACGCAGTGAAATCATCACGCGGATAGAAATATAAAATCAGCTTGTATCCGATATGGAGTATATCAACACGCGATTAATCGGGGTGATAATTAATGATAAAGGTATCAGTAAACAAAAATTTCTATCCGCGCACAAAATAACAGAAGCTGAATTGCCGAATTTTAATGCAACCGAGTTAAGAAAATCAGTCAACAACATCATCAATGAGTTCTTTGATGACATACTTGCACAATGGAGAAAAACACTACCGAAGCCAACTATTCTCCGATACAACAATAACTCACAAGGAGAAGGCCGACATTTGTCCCCGGAAATCGTAAATATAACCGAAGTGGTCGCATTCAGTCTTGTGTGTGATGTAATCGATGCAGTTACAGCACGGACATGACAGTATCAAATCACGTCCAGCAAGGATTTGTTCTTTATTCATTCACTCCGAAAGATATACCACCTGGATTTCTAATCGCGCAAGAGCCGATCAATCCAGTCTATCTACGATGTCATAATCCGTGGCTGACCAGAATAAATTTCAAACTAACAGGCCAGTCTGGTCACCTTCTTGATTTTCGGAATGAAACACTACATATCAATTTACTTGTGAAATCTTAGAAGTCTTTGACTTCCACTTCCAAGTCTACGATTTTCGGAAAGGTAGAAAAATATATCTACACAAGATGGACTGACAATTAATCAAGTGAGTATTATATAATGTACCAACATGTAAAGGTTTTTATATACGACAAGCAAGTACTTGAAAACTACATCAAAAAGATATTTACCCAGTTTATAGTCGGCCCAGTTGACTTGGTTATTGATGTGTACGGTAACGAAGACTTCTTATTGACCCAATCACAGCTGGATAAACTACAGCGAGAACGTATTTCTATAATCACGTGTAATAAGACCAGATTCTAAATTATGCGCATTCTTGCATTAAATCCGACCGACTAAGGGAAATATTATCTGTATCACCTTGACGAAATCAAGGAAGTAAAAAAAAATAATTATCTGTATCAGATTTAATGCAAGTATCTGTATTACTTTTCTGAACCGTCACTGACATTCTACTTCCTTGACGAAATCATTTCTAGGTATTTACTTCCTTGACTTCGTCAAGGCAATCTGACATACATTTTTTTAGTTGTTTTACGCGAGTATTTATTACCTTCTTTGTTTCATGTTCTTGGGCTAATTCCAACCTAATTCTTTCAATTGCACGAGACAACGAAACAAATTCATTTATTTGTGCTTCTTCTACTGTAGCCAGAGATTTATATAAATCCGTCTGGATCATCTTTATAAATCTAAGCAGGCAAAATATAACGCCCTGCGCATTTATCCTCATGTAGTGTTTCAAAATCAGACATGATTTTTTCAGGATTTAGTTCATCGGATATATTAATTCCGTTTTCTTCTAATTTTTTAATAGCAACAATCACATCATTGATATTTTTGTAATACATACATACATATATATATATATATATATATATATATATATATATATATATATATATATATATATATATATATATATATATTAAAAAGGAAAAAATAAGCAGTAACCATGATGAGCGGTTATCAGTCATGGGTCTTGCACTGGCCTATGTGTACTCCACGAGGTCCTTTCAGACTTTTATTTCGAGATTTTTTATCTTTGAGACTTTTGTCTTGGAGATTTTATCTCAGTCTTACAGATCCTCGTGACCGTTTCTTTCTGAATGTTTTGTTGGACCCATGTGACGTAGAGCTTTATGCATCCAAGGTTACTGTTTATTTTCGAGGGACTACACCTCCGGCGAATTCTCTAAGCGAAAGTGAAACGAAATGTTAGGCTGTCTGTGGTACATATCCCCGAGATCAAAATCCCAGGGGTGAAAAACACACACACCCACGATTCGACGTGGAGGAGACATGTACACGAGGGCCCTGCTAGAGCCCCCCCCAATTTTATTATAAAACCCTACAAATTGGGACCGTCGACAGTATGTCCGTGACGAGACTCGAACCGTTGACATTTGATAGAGTCGGGGACGAGAGTCAGACGCTTTACAACTGTACCACGGTCTTATTTAATGATACAGGATTTAAAAATTATCATATAGGTAACTATTGACAGACAGTTAACAAGTTGTGAAACATTACTGCTAAATTTAAGTTCTGAACTGGATTTTAAACATTACTACAAAATTTAAGTTCTGAACTGCATTTTAATCCTAAATATTACCCGTGAAAAAATAACACTTACCTGTACTGACAATATCAAACGCGGAAATAGACTGTGACGCAGTGTGTATACAATTGGCTGTAAAAAAAAAAAATAACTGTATACCGCTCTGCCGCGCTGGACATATTACCTGTAAAAGGTAATGATATGTGTGTTGCACAATCACCTTGACAAAGTCACCTTGACGAAGTCAAGGGGAGGGAACTAATTGCATGAGATATGCTTAACGGAGTTATCTCCCTTAAATTTATATAAAACCCCTCGGATCTAACAATAATGAAAAACAATCTTATGCTTATTATATTTTTTAGACAGCGGATTTGTATATATTTTCTGCGACTTTTCGTACTGAAGGCGCACAAATATCAAAATACTTGCCAGCCTCGTTTATTGAATGAAATATTATTTTTTTCGTTTGTGTTTAGATTTATGGATAAAATTGCTTTGGCGCTTTTATTGTTATATCCATTGTTTCCAAATTTACAATTCTGACTTTGTGTGACAATTCTCAGATTGGATAAAGAATTATCGGTTTTTATACCGTTGATGTGATCGATCACAAGACCATCTTTGATCTCTCCGTTAAATACCTCGAACACGAAACGATGACAGTAATAATGTTTTCCAGCAACAGTAAATTAAAGATAACCAGTATTAGTAACAAAACCAACTGGTTTTTTCAACCTACAGTGCCTAACTATTCCATCACGATTCGCTTCGTAATTTTTGATGATAGGGTGTGGGACAAATTCTTCATTCATTTTATATAATAATGTATTTGTCTAATTTATAATTTGTCTGAAAACTTAGTTAAATAATCGCTCTCACATTTGAGCGCATCATTATTATTTTTTTTGTTATAATATCTTTTAAGTTCACGGTATCTTTTTCCCGCGCAATTTTCACATAACTGTGTTTTACCCCTGACCCCAACACCACATCGCAGACAGGGTATTGGTCCTCAACTCCCCTTTCTAATGCTTTGAGAATGTTCCCCGCATAATTCTTTCCGGAAGGATTTGGTACAAAAGGTTAAAGATCCCATTTTAAGCCACTTGCATTGATTGGTTTGAGACTATATATATATATATATATATATATATATATATATATATATATATATATATATATATATATATATATATATATATATATATATATAATATTTCTTATTTAAATGTTTGTCTTAAATATAATATGGAGGAGTTTATCTGCAATCAAACCCTGGAAATCTTCTAGATTCGATCTTGACAGGCTAACCCGTGACTCGCGGAGACAAGCTCTGACTGATCTGATTGATATTATCAGGAATGCCAAAAAAGAATTTCGTAATGAGATGGCATTTCACGTATGGTCTACATTCAAAATTATACGCGACGTTGACGAAGTCATTGATGCTGTAATGAATGATACACGGTCGAAAACGATTATCGATTACCTCTTTGATAAATATCAAAGTAATCAGAAATATTTTTTTCAGAATAAAGTTTATTGTTCAAGCAGATTCCGATACGTGGATTATCCGTGACAAACGTGGCCCTGTCCTTGCTAGTGGAAAATCCGCTCTGTTAAGTAAAGATTCCAAACCAGGAATGTTAACTGGGATTGATAAACCATATTACGCTCGAGCGTATCCTGTAACAGCAGTCATTTATGGAATCTATCCGATAAAAAACCCGAAAATCAATAAACTTGCCCCAATGAGATTATCAAGGCTAAAATGTGTAGCCGAGCGAGTAATAGAACATTTCAAAAACGCAAAACGCGGAAACGGGTTAACTGATCTGCGACGTGAAAAAATAAACAAATGGGCTGAATCGGTTAAGGATACAGGAGCGTCAATAAACGATGTCGCTGAATTATCAAGTAAATTAAAGTTTCCAATGAGAGTAAAAACATTAACCGGAGAGGTCTTATATGAATCAGCAAATAAAGGAAAGGGAGCACCAATTGAAATTATTGACCATAACGCTCACGCTTGGACTAACGCAGTAACAATGTTTCCACGAAATCGTGTTGTGAAATATTACTCCTCCGAGGGTGGAATGTTTGATGCTATCAGCCGGATAAGCAAAAACGACCCTGTGTCGGTGTGGTTGTTTAAAAGTTCCGAAGATGGTGAGTATGATCAATTTGTAAGACCTAACGGCGAATTATATCGTAAAGAACCTCTGCATGAAGAAATGAAAAAACTCGCACAGAAATATTCAGAAAACACTGAGCAGTTATTAACCAATTGTTTTACAGTTCCGTCGGTTGCTGCCCACGCCGCTCGAGAGAGAAATTCGTGGAGACCAACACGCGCTGAGTTCCTTGAAGATGTTCAGTTAAGTTGTATCGAATATTGACACGGCGGTTTGTGGGATACCAAGTACAATATCAGCGATATGATTTCCGTAGACATGATTGCGTGTTATCCGGGAAGTTTTCTCGGGATGGGCGAGTGTGCTGGATATTTTAGAAGATTTGGTCATCCTTATCATGAAATGACTAGAGTTGCTATTAATGGTCCATTACCCGATTTTGATCTGACCGGATTTGCTCGTGTAGTGTCGTTTAAATTTGCCAAAGGACTTCATCCGATTTGTTATGTTTGGTTTGGTAGACACTTCTCGGAGAAACGTTGGGTACCAATAGTGTTATTACGATATATGCTTGACAGTAAAATGTTAAAGTCGTTGACTGTCAGTGAAGCGATTATAACATATCGGAAACAGACTGAGGATTGGTTGCCAACACATGAGCGTATCAGTCTCGATTAAGTTATTGAAGAATATGCACGAGAATGTCCCCATCAGACCATGGATGTTATCGTCGGTGAAGCTCCTACTATTCTTAAGATTAAACTCAACAACAGCAAAACAATCTTGGCAGAATAATAATTGGCAAATTTACTCAAGGCGGCGCATATGATCATAAACGGCATCACTCACGATTGATTATGGATAATGCTGAATTAGATTTTATAAATGCTGATACCGCTGCAAGAAATATACTTTGAAATTGTGAAGACGTCTACTTGTCTGATGGAAGCGATTTGGTACAGTTGTTAGTTACATTAATGGAGAATCACCTCAGTACACACATTTAAGATCTTCGATGCTGGCTTATGTTTCTATAAATTTGCTATCAATGATAAATATATTTCCTGACACTGCAGTTAGAGTTGCAACGGATTCATTTTATATCGATAAAAAATATTCAGAATTACTGGCTCGTTTTACAAGCAGTGATGAATCATGGAGTTCGTGGAGAATAAAGAAGGAAATGTTACCCTGTTATTGTGAATCCGCTGATGTTGTGGTTAAGGATAATTATTGCAAATCAGTTATCGCAGTCTGTGAATGATCCAATCACTAGACACAAAACCGTTTATTTGAACGGACCGGGAGGTTCTGATAAGACAACTCCAGCGATTGAATTATTTCGAAATTCGGATATGATTGTGCTAACACCTAAACACAGACTCGCCAGGGAGATGAAACATCGAGGAGTCAATTCTTGTACTTATCACAGTTTTTTCAAATACAGCGGTGGTGCGTGGACTCCTGACCGAATGGGAGAAAAATACATTCCGCGGATTATTATTTGGGATGAAATAGGTACAGTGTCGTTAGATGTATTAAAAATATTTCTTGATTGGCTGCTAGCAAAAAATACTGCAGTCGTTATGTGCGGCGATCACGGTCAGCCACCACCTTTTGTTGGTCCATCTCCGCATTTGTGGTTTAAAGATTTTGTTGATTATTATGAAGAAATGTCTGATGATTATAGATCTGTTGATGCAACGTTGAAGGAATTTAAAACATTAATCAGATTACAACCTAATAAAATTCAATGTGAAATTATGCGTAAAATAATTTCAGAGACTTTAATGAGCGACTGTCTGCAAACGTGGAAACCAAACGATTTGATTGTGGCAAGTAGAAAGATAGTCAGAGACACATTTCAACAGCAGTTATTTCAATTACAACGGGAGAAATTTCCAATGTTGCCATTGCGTTGTGTTATAGACCAGCTGATACATGGCTACAAAATATTGACGTTGATATACCAGGACAGACCGAAAAACAGAATTTAGTATTAAATGATATTGTCACAGTTGATGTCAATGTTGTTGAAGATGCACTGCGCGCTGATAAATCCCCGTGGACGCTAGGATACGCAATGACAATTCATTCATCTCAAGGACTGACTATTACTCATACAGTTGTTTGGATCGTTGATGATCGAATCGAGTGGTCAAACTTAGTTTACTTGGCTGTGTCCGGAGTCAGAAGATTTTCTCAGCTGCGAAGAATTGTCTTGAATGAGTCGATGGCTGATGACAACGATAAATTTCAAGTCGATATAATAAGAAAACAATTAGCCGGTTACAAACAAAGTGACCAAAAAAATAATCGCGATTTTGACCTTCACGTTGAATTTATCATGACACTGAAACAACAGCAGAATAATCACTGTGCAAGCTGTAATTGTATAATGTTGTGGCAGTATTCGAGTAATAATCCAAGACAATTCACCGTAGATAGAAAAGATAATCGACTTGGTCATACACGAGAAAATGTAATGTTGACATGCCTTGAATGTAATCGACGTCGGGGTGCTAGTTAAGTGATCTCGGCGGTAATTGTGTGTCCTCGGGAATTACTTGTAATTGTTCGCGTGTGAATCCAGGTTGAGGAGCAGTTGAATCCAGTCTGTAGATTGCTGGTCTACCAGTAGATCTAATTATGTTAGATATATTGTGTGTAGCAATACTCCAGATAGGATCAGTCGCTCTTTTTTTACCACCTTCAAGTTCACCTGGTTCATATAAATATCTCACAGTGACATCACCCAATATTGGTTGTGTTGAAAAATCACGTCGTTGTGGTATATGTTTTTTGGTAATTGCATTAATAGGTTTCATATTGGTTGTTCGAGTAATTTCATTATTTAATGCAGTTATCACACTTGGTAATCTTGCAACCAATTTGCGCGATCTCTTGTCCTGAATGAATTCCTTCGCATACTGATATCCAAATAACCGCTCAGCAAGTGTTCGATTAAATCGCTCAACAATTGCCTGATCACGGTGAATTTCAGTATGTCCTCGTCTAATGTTGACATTATGTTGCTTCATCGTTGATGAGTATGCACCCTGAAATTCTTTGCCAGGATCAACTTGTAATAGATTTGGCCATCGTAGACCACCTCGTTGATAAATTCGTTTAAAAGCAGAAGCAACCTCAGATGCTGTTTTAGTCGTTAACGGTTCTGCATCTTTGTATTTACTTGCAACATCAGCTACAGTTAACGCGTACTTGTATGTTCGACGACGAACGGTATCATGTGGTAGAAATAATATATCAGCTTGATGAACTTCATTTGGCACACTAACATTGAAATGTGCAAAATTAATTTTCTTAGGACGCGGTAGATAAATTTACCATATTGCCTGTTTGGATAACCAATCTGCTGCAGTATCACGTGTGACTTTTGCTGCTCCAGCGAGTTTACTTATTGCTGCGCTACCTTTCCAGTATCCTCTTGGGGAATAATAAATCGATTCCATTATAATTAATTACCAGCACCTAGCGTTAATTTACATTTCATTGCGGATTTTATTAACCAACTAGCTAACCTCTCCTTTAAAGATTTATCAGTGATGGAATTTAGCGCGTGAATTAATTTCACATCCGCGAGATGCCTATCTTGTAGATTTTTACTTTTATAAGCTACATCATGCGCATGACACGCTTTATGAATAGCGTTTATCGGATACTCACCTGGGTTTGGTTGATCTTGGTCATCAAGTCTGATATCAAGTCTTGTTCCAGGACCACAGTAATTATATCCTAGAAGATGTTTTCCTCCTGGGTATTTAGCCCATGGAGCTCCTGGAAGTTTTCCTAACTTGGCGGCAATATCACCTCGTCGTTGTTTTTTTTTTTTACTTGATCCTGACTGCACTGACTTGTTAGTAGAGATACATTTAAATTTCTTTGTACCGCATCGCTCATACTTGCCCGAAACCGCGAATGTATTATTTTTTGTTATAATGGTTGTTAGATCACTTGTTGGCGCGCGCGCCCTGCATTTCACACAATATAAATCCATATTTAATTTATACCATTCTAATGGAAATCACTGACTTTTCTGCAACAAGGAAACGAGAACCAGTTAAGCATCACGCAGCGCTACCAAATTATGTTCGTATGATTACAATTGGACCATCTGGGAGTGGTAAGACACAGTTGTTACCTAATTTAATAATAGAGTGGACGAAGTGGGATAAGTTGTATTTGGTAGCTCTATCTGTCTATCTGTGGAAGATGCTACGAAGTGTTAAAAGATTTTAATGAAAGTGCAAAATCATTAAATAAAAACGGTGATGATGTTGATGAATTTATATCTGACATTGATGAAGCACCAAGTATAGAAGATATCGATGGATTTATTAATAATTTAGTTGTGTACGATGATGTGATATTGCATAAACAATCAAATCCTGCCAGGATATTTTCCAGAGGCAGACACAAAAACACAGATGTGATTTATGTAACCCAGCGATACACCCAGATACCGATAGTGATCAGGGATAATTGTAATATTCTTGCAGTGTTTAACGGTGTTGATACACACACGTTACGAAATATACATCAGACTTGGTGCAGTGGTGATATGGATATAAATAACTTTAGAAATTTATTTAGTCATGCCCAATCAATCCCGCACGGATTTATAACAATAAATTTACATGCTCGTCGAACACGGTATCGAGTCGGGTTAGATACGATTTTTGGAGGATAGCAGCAGGGGGAGGGAGGGCATGCCTCCAAATTGTCACCAACGAGAGTAGTAAGGTGGGATACCCTAGCCTCAATGGAAATCAGCATTACAGGACCCCTTGGGACAATCTAGCCTCAATGGAAATTTAACATGGGAAAAAATCATGGGTCAATCTAGCCTCAAATGGAATATAACATGGGAAAAAGTCTTGGGACACTCTAGCCTCAATGGAAATTGAACATGGGGAAAAATCATGGGACACCCTAGCCTCAAGGGGAATTGAACATGGTGGGACTGTCTAGGGACAATGATGGTAGAGGGCCAAACACAACAGAGACAGAGACAGACATACACTAGTAAAAGCCTAAGATTTTTATGTAAAGCATTGCTAAGACCTGAAATTTTGCTGGGGTGTTCAAAAATTTGCATAATTGTAATGATCCTATAAATAGCTATAATCAAGGAAATGCTCAACGACAAAATGGATGTGACTAAAAGTAACGCTAAAGTGAAGAAATTGTCCCAGAATTTAAAGGAAAATAAACATATCTCCGAAAATTAAGTTACAATATTTTAGACTAAAATGGATAAAATTAGTAACTACTTACAATATCAACTTGTGTGACGATCGTTGATAAACACCCATGTATCTATTTATAGCTATAATCAGCTGAAATTCATGTGAAATTCCACTATCTATTTATAACTCCAACTTGTGGGTTATTCCTTTGGAAAATCCCACTAAATTTTTATAGCCTCAGCTTGAGTGACGTTCCTGTTTATGAACTCTAGTACATATGTATAGCTACAACCTGTGGAAAACCCCAAGTTCATATTTATAGTCTCAAAATTTCCAGCGTCAGTGACGTCACTGTACTGGAAACTAGGGGACAAATGGCAACAGTGTTGCAAGTGGCTGACCTGAATACGCGCTACTGTAGGTAGGTAGGTAGAATGTATTTGATAGGGATAAAGGGAGTTTTATAGGGACAAACAGAGACCAATACACACACACACACACCACAGAGAGAAGAAGAAAAAACAAACCCAAAATAAACTATTCACACAGGGAAGAGGAAAAAAACCAACAAATATACTATCCAGACGTTCTTACACTAACACACACACACACACAGAGACAGACAGATCGAAGAATAAAACCAAAATTAAAATATACTATCCATACAAACGTACGCTAACGCGTACAAACCCCAAATATACTATCCACACAAACGTACGCGAACGCATACAAACCCCAAATATACTATCCACACAACGTCCCTAACGCATACAAACCACAAATATACTATCCACACTCGGGAGGAAGAAGAAAAAAAACAACCAAATATACGATCTACACAACGTACGCGAACACACACACACACACACACACACACACACACACACACACACACACCACACAGAGGGAAGAAGAAAACCATTATACACTATCCACACGGAGTGAAGAAATAACCTTTTATATATACTATCAACAGAGAGTGAAGAAAATAACCCATTATATTCCATCAACACAGAGTGAAGAAGAAAACGTTTTTTGAAAGTACCTAAGCCCTCATCTGCAATGACCAACTCTGCCAAACACCTACACCCCACCCCCCACCCCCAACACTACAAAACCCATTTAACCCGTTATTTTATGGCATCAGTGTGTGATTTAGGAAACATCAAGACACAAAATGATGGATGAATAGACTGACTATTGTTTACCGACTTGCATGCCTAAAGAGCGTGCGTGAAGGTAAACATCCTTCCATTTCAATTCTAACTAAAACATGATCCAGAGGGATAGAGAGAGGTGAAAGAGCACAATTTCATAAAGTGTGAGTAAAAACAAAACACGCCATCCTTATTATACAATGTCAAGACCAAGAGACACTTACGTTTCCTTTCTGGTCTATTCTCTTTTAGAAGGTAGTATGAAATTTCACATCAAGGCCAACGCATCGGCTCACATTGTCAATTTTTCCATTTCCATGTCTTCACTGGCACAAGTTCTTCCTCATCTTCAATTTCTTCTTCTTCTGAATCCCTCTTCTCTTTTTCGTCTTGTTTCTGTTTCTTCTCTTTTCTCTTAGGGAACTCTGATTCCCAGTGTCCTTTCTCCTGACAACGATATTAGGTATCTTGACTTTTGTTTCTCTTTCTTAGACGAAGCAGGTATTCTGGAGACAAATACCCATTTACCTTTGCAGATATAGCAAACTTCATCAGCACTTACACACTTTCGTATGACTCTCATCAAATCAACGACCAAAAGAGTAAGTTTTGTTGCCACTTTCGCCTGTGAATTATGCTTTCGTATGACTTTTAGCATATATTTGACCAGCAGGTCGATCTGTGCTGACTCTTCCATCTTCTTGATCGTTTGAGAGTGGAATGAATACTCTGACGCTAAGACACTCTCCCTATATACAGGGACCTGCTGCGTATGAAACCTAGTCAAATGTAATTTTGCAATAAGATGAAACGATTTCATTGAGAAAGTAAAAGGCAATGACGTGCCGTGTCGCCTCACACAAGACCTGAAGTATTAGCTCAGATCCGTGTCAGCGATTTCGAAGACGACATAACTGAACTTTAATCAATGCTCTCCATCTATGCCACAAAACCACGAGTCCTGTTTCACGCCAAAAGAAATTCCTTTCGGTCCATTAAAAATAGTATCACATCTGAGAAACGCAAAAACGATCTTCTAGAAAACTGAGAACGACGGCTTAACCTACAACGTGAAATGCACGAGTTCAAGTAGTGCGTAAAACTTAGTCAAATTAAATTTTTATAGTCAAGACGAAACGATCTCTTTTCGAAGAAGAAAGCAGACACCAAGCGACAATGGCGATCCGTGTCACACAACACTTTTCAAAATGTGTATTATTATAGGTTTGTTCTAGCGATCTGCACGGTTGAATTAAATGTTGATGTATTTTGCAATAAGACGGACACAATTTCCATGGGATCGCCCATGGTACCATTGTTCGTGCATTAGTTTAATTTTTAAAAATATTTTTTTTATATAAATCGCCTATAGGATAGACCCAGTAAAGCACGGCCATTCTCGTCACTGTGTGAATAGCTACTCAAGTCAATTCGAAGTTAACGCGGTAAGAAAATAAGTAGAGCCAATGAAATGGCTTACAACGGGTGATGCATTGTTTTGTTCTAGGACTGTGTGGCATAATAATCCCTACGCTCTTGCGTTGTTACCATTACAGTGCAGACATACTGGAATGTGAACTTACAAGCCCTCTTTGTGTATTGTACCATTTCTTCTTACCACATCAAAATACTGAGCGTCACAGTATTGGTTCGCGTTTTCAAGCTGACCATTTTTTTATATCTTACTTAAACATTTTAACATAAACACTCACACTCACATCGGTAGAGTCAGAACAGACGTATTACAGTATTGAGGGGCATGTTATCTTTTTCTTTCTTCAAACTAATAAATTTGGGGTTTGTATGAAGTAAAGAACCGAAAGTACAGTGAACCTCAAGGATGATGACCCAATCTGTCTGTCTATTGATGCGTGTATTTACTTAAGAAGAAATATGACCTCTAAAACACAAAGAGATACGGCAAGCATAATTAGAATGAACACAACGATGTTTTTCTTCACGCCCGTGTAATTTAGAGTTTCAATCCTCTTTCAAGACAAACTTGGTCTCCTTTTGTAGGGCTTGAAATAAAAAAATAAAAAACTGAAAAATCTGAGGCACTTTGCTATAGATAATTTCATCAACAGACTAAACAACATAAATACCGTTACAACACCAGAAAGCCTTAAATCTTCTATCAAAAAGAAATGCATCAAAAAATTAAAGATTAACGATAACTAACCAATGAAACCGAATTTAACAAAGGTAATGACATGTGAAGAAATGTCTCTCACTTTGGAAAGGTAGGCGAATGTAATCTGTCATGCACCATCAACTTGAAAAAATTATAAACAGAGAGAAATCTGAATTCAAAATTCATTTTTTTTAAAACAATTGTTTCGTTTCTTTTTTCTTTTTTGGAACAAATCTAAGCACTAATATAGAGTGGAAAAGGGAAAATGCACATAAAAGCTTTGATATTTCTGAAAAAATGAGGGGATATTCCTAACGTTCATAATCACCTATATATGCTTGGACTTGTCTGTGACTTATCCACAAAGCAAGATGTACATATTTCTGGTCAAGCTGCAAGTGTGTGCGTGTTTTGGAAAATGGTAAAAATTGGATATACAATTTTCTCGTGACACTTATAAAGTGAAGAGTCTGTGCAAAGTGAAAAGCCAAAGTCATATAAGTTTTGTATTTTGTGCAGCTTGTAAAGATTTCCACTTTAGAAAATGTGAAGTATCACAAGTTATTATCACAAACAGAAGTGGAACATAGGGGCTTGCAAGAAAGAAAATAACCCAGACAGTTGGTGTCATCAAGAGTGCTAGAGACGGTACCCGAACTTGCTTGCTTGCTTACTTGAATTAAAGTGATTTTCGCTCCAATGGAGCATGTATCACTGGTTTAATCACGCACCGCGTGATTTTTAATTACTCCTGGGGAAGGAAAGAGAGCCTCATCCCCCATCCCCCACCCCAGGCTTTTATGTACTCACAGACTACTTTTAAATTTAGCCACTCAAGGTGTAAGACTAACTAGTCCTTAACAACCTGACGGAAAGGCTTTAAACATGAGTGGGAATAGTTTCACCACACACTCATTTTTCTTAGTTGGTTTGAAATGCCTCAGGTGTCAACCCAAGCAGTATGTAAAGCCCGCTACGATTGGTCGGTAGCGATGACGTCACATTAGGACACATGGGCGTGTGGCAGGTGGAAATCGTTCCACATTCTGCCACGTGTACGATGTCCGAGCGTGGTAAAGGAGGGAAAAAGGTGCTCAGCAAGCCAACGATGGATGTTAAGTACTCCCCAAAACGCCAGCCCGTACTTACTTCAAATCAAGTCCCGTTTTTGCTAATGGACAATAAAAAGTACCAATAAAGTGTTTTCCACCTGTGCAATTAGTTCAAATCTAACGAGTCTGTTAAATTTCCTACTTTCTAACGTATCTATCTAATATTAGTACTTAGTATACATAAAAATAACCATACTGGTCTTATTTAAATTAATATGTCTAAGCGACATATACAAGTTTTGTCACTGTTAGGTTTAACAAGTTAAATTTGTTGTGGTGTTCCAATGGGTCAAGTTTGTTTCGAGAATAGTTTAGTCAAGGAGGGATACCAAGCCAAATATGGTTACCTATTTAATAAAAGGCAATCTTTTGGAGCCCTAGAAAGGGCTGTTTTTTCTGCTAGAAGGTACCACGTCTCTCTTTTGCCCTCACGATCTTTCCCGCACTTCTAGTCTCATGATTCTTGATATCAGGAAATGCGTAGCCATGATGGGCGACAATGTAAGCAGCGGCTTCTACAAGTTGACTGATGGGGTATCCAGTGTAGGCTTGTCTGTAGAATTGGGGGGAGAACTCTGACCCCAAATCCCCATTGAGAAGGTCATGGTTTAAAGGTGTCTAGAGATTTGTAGGCAACGTATTGTATGGCTCTTATACACTGTCTTGCTTTGTTGACGTCATACAATGCTTGATCTAGCCCCATTTCGGTGTTCTTTTCCACGAGGGTCAGCGTCCCCCTCCTCCTCCTCAACCGCATCTATTTCCTCTTCTGGTTCTGATACTAATTCTTTAGTTGAGGTAGATAGTTTCAAATCCGCTGCTATGGTGTCTGTCGCTGTTATTGTTGTTGTGGTTGTTATTTCAGCTGGGATTGCCTGTAGTATCGGAGTGAGAGAAGAACGTAGTGCCTCCGATAATTGAGTCTGAGTTTGCCATACCGTTTGTCTAACATAATTGACCCTTTGTTCTGCCACCACTCTTTCCGGGGTGGGTTGTTTGTTAGGTAAAGTCAGCTGTTGACTAGATGTTATTTGTGGTCTCGAGGTGGGTGGAGTGCTAACTGGCTGGGTCTGCATTTCTTGCTCCCGCTACTGTTGCGTATATTTCTTCTCTCCACACCGAGTTCTGGGTCTAATTATTTTAATTTCGTTGTACCCAACTTACATTATCCATATTATCACCAAAAAAAAAAACAAAAACAAAAAAAAAACAAAAAAAAAAAAACAAAAAAAAAAAACGTACAGACCTAAAAGAAACACTCACTCACATTTTACTGACCATCACTATTTTAAACATTTTGATAGGCGACGGAAACGAAGGGCATAGAGTCACACTTTCGAACCAAGATAAAGAAATCATGTGCTTATAGACTCACTTCTGTTTTTTTTTTAACTGACTAACATATCATAGGCAATGGAATGTTATTTCTTTTCGAGAGTATGGGGTAGCCCTGAAATTTTTTTTGTTTTTATTTATTTTTATTTTTTTTTATTTATTTTTTTTTTTTTTTGTGAACTTGAAGCTATGGCGATCTTTCAGATTATAAGATGGCGGCCTCCTCTGACGACAGGCTTTCTCACAGGATAAGGTCTGCTTCTTCGGAAAGAGAAGAAGAACTCTTTGGTATCGATACGACAGTCAACAAAGCCTCTGTCAGGTTCATGCTGCTGCTGTTGCTGCTCTCTCTGCTGTTTATGAAGTCTGTACTGCTCCGTCCATTCTTCTTTCTCTTTCTTGATTTCCTCCTTGAAGAGCTCTTCTTTCAGGTCTTCAGTGACTTTCAACATTCTCACATTATCTCTTCAGGTCGCGATATCAGACTTGTCATGACCCTATGCAAATTCACATAGGCTTCGTTTAACTTAGCTAGTCTGAAGCACATCTTTGTAGGAAGATGAGTCGACAGTGGATGGGCAGACTGGAGACAATCCCGTTTTTATAGTCAAAGCGCGGACGCGAAGGAAAACATCCCTACACGGTTTTCGAGTCGGAACGTTCAATGAGTGTCATGAGAGGGATAGTAAGAAGTCAAAGAGCATGAATCAGGATACCTATAGCCAAACAAATCACAAAGGCATTTTTTCTTTCTTCAAAACACAATATTTTTTATTCAAAATCACTTAACACTAACAATAATTAAACAATATAACATCAAACATTTTGTTTCAAATCACAAACATTTTTTCTCAGCTAACACATTATTTTGGATAGGGCTGACAACGTTGTGAATGAAATTGTGATTTCCACTGTTGGAAGTCATTAGGCCATTGATGGACACTACGTTTCCTAGCTTGAGACAAAAGACCAGTATAATGGTCACAAAACCATTTATCTACTTTCACATCGTTTCTAGAAGAAGAACGAGGATCAAAATGAGTCACTAAATGTTCTAAGGAATAGCCCAGGCTGCGATGATGCAGAAAATACACACAATATTGTCCACACACCAAGGAATCTGTGCCTTGCAATTTCACATTATTGAATCGGGTGGTCTGAGCATTTCTTCTCATAAAGTCAATGATATCGTCTTCCAAAGGGGGCAATCCATACGAAACGAAATATTCCACACATCCTTCTCGAGGAAAGTAGACGGCTACCCAGTGGGTTCCTGGGAGATGACTGTCGTCCGTGTTGATCACATAAGCTTGATGGTCCTGAGGTTTGCGATGAGGGAGTTCATCTTTAGCACAGACGACAGGATTCCAAGAAGCCGTGTACGAGCTGTGGTTCAAACGGTAATAAAGCTCCCAGGTATCCATTTATTTGTGTGGTTTTTTCTTCTTCTTCACAGGTAATGATAAGTGATCAATTCGATCCTGACTTTTTGCTTGAAAATGTCTGACAAGTAACCGTTTCTTCGTCTCGTCTCCCAACTCTGATCCAAGAGAGCTTCGATGCAATGGATCTCGTGAGTTGTTAATGGAGGAAAAGAATGTTCACGCAAGCCTTTATACCACTATTGCAACACGTCTTCTTCCGAGGTGAGACTCCAAGCTTCGTCCAGATATTCGTCCAATTTTTCTTCTTGACTCAACATCAGGCATTTATCGTATTGAATTTGACTGGGATGATCGTTATGACATCCATAGCAATCTTTCTTGATCAATTCCTTCATTTTTTTCTGCCAAGACTATAGCATAACAGGAAACTAAATGGGCTTCTTGTGCTGGCCATCGTGACTTCATCATGGTGACTTCTTCGTCTTTGTCTTGGGGTTTTCCTTCCTCAGGATCTTCACATTCCATGTGCAAAGAATATCTACTATATTAACATTGATAAAAGTTTTCCATGACTTCTAATAGTCTAGAATGACTTCTCTCAAACTGTTGATTTCTATCGTATTGTCAAATTCAGCATACAGGATGACGTTCACCATATTATCTGCGCTTAGATTTCCTGCAAACTGAATTTCCACACGAATCTGACCGGATTTTATAGGGTGGAAATGTCCCTCGTAGCTGTCTTGACTTACAATTCGTTAGAGAACCGTTTTCGAAAATGGAGTTTCACTGTAACTTTCCCTTTGGTGAATGGAATATTTTGTCCCAGATCTCCTTTTATAGCAGTGTTGACAGTGTCCAAATACGACTTACTGACGGGCAAATAATGAGGATGTACAAATTCGCGGTGTACGTGATAGGTGTTTCCACCTTCCTGGTCACTGGTCGTGGCACTATCCACTTTGAAAGGAATGACACGCAGTAACGGCACGGAGGTGTGTCCCACCACGTTATACTCCACACACATCGGAGTACACAAAGATCAAATTCAGTCATTGGTTCAGTTCTACCGGGTTTCCAAAACCTCTGTAAAAATCCATATTACTGTTGATCTTGGGACTCAAATTGTTTGCGACCATTTCTGCATGTCCACCCAAAATTTCAAACAAACTGCCGTTGAACCTGAGGGACAATGCTTCCGTATCTTGAAATTTGATCATGAGACGATGAGCCACTTTATGGTATTCAATCTTGACACTTGTTTTGGCTCTGTTCAGTGCTTTGCCAAAGGCTAAGTTGAACCTGTCCGCCATAGTGTCCACCAAATGTTCACCACTAAAATAATAACCTGAAGGAATTTTCAAGGTGTAGATAATGAAGGCTGGATAGCTGGCTGGTATTGTGTCCCCTAAAAACCCGATTTTATTGATTTTTTCTTCCAATTGGGCATTCAGGATTTCCACTTGGAAAGTGTTTTGCTTTTCGGTGATGTTTTTGATTTTTGTTGGGTGAATGATTTCCACCAAAGCCACTTCCCAATGGGCTTCGTGATCTAATTGGATGGTTTGAGGTAACTTGACCGTGTAACAGCACAAAGTGTTGTTGGGAAACACCTCCATAGAACTGTCACTGGGTAAGGTTAAGTAAAATTGGTTGTTATTGTTCATAATTCCAGAGTTCTGTGCTGTCGGAGGGTTACTAGACGTCAGAGGAGTGTCTCCGCCCAAAATGGGGTTGTTGTTGTTGTTGTTGTTAGAGTGGTGACTGACACTGGACGCAAGATTCCCGTTCTTCCCGTTCGAGGAGAATTTCAGGACGGGATTGGGAAGCAGGTAACCGATGCAGCTGCTTAATAAAATGGTCCACAATTGTTTGTCTCCTTGTTGCAAACTCAGATTGGCAATGGCTGCCCAGATGACACAATACACCACGAAGATCTGGCAGAAAAAGACGATTTGCGTTTTAGGCACACATTCTCCACACTACACCCACAACGGTTGTTTTTGCAAATCTTGCAGAGAAGAACTGGGTGAAGGAGTGATCGCAGTAGCTGAATCTGTGTGAAAGGGCATGATGGTCACTTCTTTTTATAGTCGATGACTTGCGAAGCGTCGATCCAAGAATCAAAACTGGGGGGATATCCTTTCCAACGTACTTTGACTTCTTTGACACGTCATTTGCCCACTTTATGGGTTCTGCGTTCGAGAATGCCTTCAATGTCGTACACGTCTTCTTTTTTAGTGACACGACTTGATTTGAAATAAGTACGGGCTGGCGTTTTGGGGAGTACTTAACATCCATCGCTGGCTTGCTGAGCACCATTTTTCCTCCTTTACCACGCTCGGACATCGTACACGTGGCAGAATGTGGAACGATTTCCACCTGCCACACGCCCATGTGTCCTAATGTGACGTTATCGCTACCGACCAATCGTAGCGGGCTTTACATACTGCTTGGGTTGACACCTGAGGCATTTCAAACCAACTAAGAAAAATGAGTGTGTGGTGAAACTATTCCCACTCATGTTTAAAGCCTTTCCGTCAGGTTGTTAAGGACTAGTTAGTCTTACACCTTGAGTGGCTAAATTTAAAAGTAGTCTGTGAGTACATAAAAGCCTGGGGTGGGGGATGGGGGATGAGGCTCTCTTTCCTTCCCCAGGAGTAATTAAAAATCACGCGGTGCGTGATTAAACCAGTGATACATGCTCCATTGGAGCGAAAATCACTTTAATTCAAGTAAGCAAGCAAGCAAGTTCGGGTACCGTCTCTAGCACTCTTGATGACACCAACTGTCTGGGTTATTTTCTTTCTTGCAAGCCCCTATGTTCCACTTCTGTTTGTGATAATAACTTGTGATACTTCACATTTTCTAAAGTGGAAATCTTTACAAGCCGCACAAAATACAAAACTTATATGACTTTGGCTTTTCACTTTGCACAGACTCTTCACTTTATAAGTGTCATGAGGAAATTGTATATCCAATTTTTACCATTTTCCAAAACACGCACACACTTGCAGCTTGACCAGAAATATGTACATCTTGCTTTGTGGATAAGTCACAGACAAGTCCAAGCATATATAGGTGATTATGAACGTTAGGAATATCCCCTCATTTTTTCAGAAATATCAAAGCTTTTATGTGCATTTTCCCTTTTCCACTCTATATTAGTGCTTAGATTTGTTCCAAAAAAGAAAAAAGAAACGAAACAATTGTTTTAAAAAAAATGAATTTTGAATTCAGATTTCTCTCTGTTTATAATTTTTTCAAGTTGATGGTGCATGACAGATTACATTCGCCTACCTTTCCAAAGTGAGAGACATTTCTTCACATGTCATTACCTTTGTTAAATTCGGTTTCATTGGTTAGTTATCGTTAATCTTGAATTTTTTGATGCATTTCTTTTTGATAGAAGATTTAAGGCTTTCTGGTGTTGTAACGGTATTTATGTTGTTTAGTCTGTTGATGAAATTATCTATAGCAAAGTGCCTCAGATTTTTCAGTTTTTTATTTTTTTATTTCAAGCCCTACAAAAGGAGACCAAGTTTGTCTTGAAAGAGGATTGAAACTCTAAATTACACGGGCGTGAAGAAAAACATCGTTGTGTTCATTCTAATTATGCTTGCCGTATCTCTTTGTGTTTTAGAGGTCATATTTCTTCTTAAGTAAATACACGCATCAATAGACAGACAGATTGGGTCATCATCCTTGAGGTTCACTGTACTTTCGGTTCTTTACTTCATACAAACCCCAAATTTATTAGTTTGAAGAAAGAAAAAGATAACATGCCCCTCAATACTGTAATACGTCTGTTCTGACTCTACCGATGTGAGTGTGAGTGTTTATGTTAAAATGTTTAAGTAAGATATAAAAAAATGGTCAGCTTGAAAACGCGAACCAATACTGTGACGCTCAGTATTTTGATGTGGTAAGAAGAAATGGTACAATACACAAAGAGGGCTTGTAAGTTCACATTCCAGTATGTCTGCACTGTAATGGTAACAACGCAAGAGCGTAGGGATTATTATGCCACACAGTCCTAGAACAAAACAATGCATCACCCGTTGTAAGCCATTTCATTGGCTCTACTTATTTTCTTACCGCGTTCACTTTGAATTGACTTGAGTAGCTATTCACACAGTGACGAGAATGGCCGTGCTTTACTGGGCCTATCCTATAGGCGATTTATATAAAAAAATATTTTTAAAAATTAAACTAATGCACGAACAATGGTACCA
The DNA here is from genome assembly GCA_028554795.2 of Sinohyriopsis cumingii. Classification (NCBI taxonomy): domain Eukaryota; kingdom Metazoa; phylum Mollusca; class Bivalvia; order Unionida; family Unionidae; genus Sinohyriopsis; species Sinohyriopsis cumingii. The sequence continues at coordinate 51,095,782 of CM068836.1, forward strand.
TGGGCGATCCCATGGAAATTGTGTCCGTCTTATTGCAAAATACATCAACATTTAATTTAACCGTGCAGATCGCTAGAACAAACCTATAATAATACACATTTTGAAAAGTGTTGTGTGACACGGATCGCCATTGTCGCTTGGTGTCTGCTTTCTTCTTCGAAAAGAGATCGTTTCGTCTTGACTATAAAAATTTAATTTGACTAAGTTTTACGCACTACTTGAACTCGTGCATTTCACGTTGTAGGTTAAGCCGTCGTTCTCAGTTTTCTAGAAGATCGTTTTTGCGTTTCTCAGATGTGATACTATTTTTAATGGACCGAAAGGAATTTCTTTTGGCGTGAAACAGGACTCGTGGTTTTGTGGCATAGATGGAGAGCATTGATTAAAGTTCAGTTATGTCGTCTTCGAAATCGCTGACACGGATCTGAGCTAATACTTCAGGTCTTGTGTGAGGCGACACGGCACGTCATTGCCTTTTACTTTCTCAATGAAATCGTTTCATCTTATTGCAAAATTACATTTGACTAGGTTTCATACGCAGCAGGTCCCTGTATATAGGGAGAGTGTCTTAGCGTCAGAGTATTCATTCCACTCTCAAACGATCAAGAAGATGGAAGAGTCAGCACAGATCGACCTGCTGGTCAAATATATGCTAAAAGTCATATGAAAGCGTAATTCACAGGCGAAAGTGGCAACAAAACTTACTCTTTTGGTCGTTGATTTGATGAGAGTCATACGAAAGTGTGTAAGTGCTGATGAAGTTTGCTATATCTGCAAAGGTAAATGGGTATTTGTCTCCAGAATACCTGCTTCGTCTAAGAAAGAGAGACAGAGTCAAGATACCTAATATCGTTGTCAGGAGAAAGGACACTGGGAATCAGAGTTCCCTAAGAGAAAAGAGAAGAAACAGAAACAAGACGAAAAAGAGAAGAGGGATTCAGAAGAAGAAGAAATTGAAGATGAGGAAGAACTTGTGCCAGTGAAGACATGGAAATGGAAAAATTGACACTGTGAGCCGATGCATTGGCCTTGATGTGAAATTTCATACTACCTTCTAAAAGAGAATAGACCAGAAAGGAAACGTAAGTGTCTCTTGGTCTTGACATTGTATAATAAGGATGGCGTGTTTTGTTTTTACTCACACTTTATGAAATTGTGCTCTTTCACCTCTCTCTATCCCTCTGGATCATGTTTTAGTTAGAATTGAAATGGAAGGATGTTTACCTTCACGCACGCTCTTTAGGCATGCAAGTCGGTAAACAATAGTCAGTCTATTCATCCATCATTTTGTGTCTTGATGTTTCCTAAATCACACACTGATGCCATAAAATAACGGGTTAAATGGGTTTTGTAGTGTTGGGGGTGGGGTGTGGGGTGTAGGTGTTTGGCAGAGTTGGTCATTGCAGATGAGGGCTTAGGTACTTTCAAAAAACGTTTTCTTCTTCACTCTCTGTTGATGGAATATAATGGATTATTTTCTTCACTCTCTGTTGATAGTATATATAAAGGGTTATTTCTTCACTCCGTGTGGATAGTGTATAATGGTTTTCTTCTTCCCTCTGTGTGTGTGTGTGTGTGTGTGTGTTCGCGTACGTTGTGTAGATCGTATATTTGTTTTGTTTTTTTCTTCTTCCTCCCGAGTGTGGATAGTATATTTGTGGTTTGTATGCGTTAGGGACGTTGTGTGGATAGTATATTTGGGGTTTGTATGCGTTCGCGTACGTTTATGTGGATAGTATATTTGGGGTTTGTTTTCCCTCCCTTCCGTGTGGATAGTATATTTTGGGTTTGTTTTCCCTCCCTTCCTTGTGGATAGTATATTTGGGGTTTGTATGCGTTCGCGTACCTTTGTGTAGATAGTATATTTGGGGTTTATACGCGTTAGCAACGTTGTGTGGATAGTATATTTGGGGTATGTATGCGTTCGCGTACGTTTGTGTGGATAGTATATTTGGGGTTTGTACACGTTAGCGTACGTTTGTATGGATAGTATATTTGAATTTTGGTTTTATTCTTCGATCTGTGTGTGTGTGTGTTAGTGTAAGAACGTCTGGATAGTATATTTGTTGGTTTTTTTCCTCTTCCCTGTGTGAATAGTTTATTTTGGGTTTGTTTGTTCTTGTTCTCACTGTGGTGTGTGTGTGTGTGTGTGTGTGTGTGTGTGTGTGTGTGTATTGGTCTCTGTTTGTCCCTATAAAACTCCCTTTATCCCTATCAAATACATTCTACCTACCTACCTACAGTAGCGCGTATTCAGGTCAGCCACTTGCAACACTGTTGCCATTTGTCCCCTAGTTTCCAGTACAGTGACGTCACTGACGCTGGAAATTTTGAGACTATAAATATGAACTTGGGGTTTTCCACAGGTTGTAGCTATACATATGTACTAGAGTTCATAAACAGGAACGTCACTCAAGCTGAGGCTATAAAAAGATAGTGGGATTTTCCAAAGGAATAACCCACAAGTTGGAGCTATAAATAGATAGTGGAATTTCACATGAATTTCAGCTGATTATAGCTATAAATAGATACATGGGTGTTTATCAACGATCGTCACACAAGTTGATATTGTAAGTAGTTACTAATTTTATCCATTTTAGTCTAAATCATTGTAACTTAATTTTCGGGGATATGTTTATTTTCCTTTAAATTCTGGGACAATTTCGTCATTTTAGCGTTACTTTTGGTCACACCCATTTTGTCGTTGAGCATTTCCTTGATTATAGCTATTTATAGGATCATTACAATTATGCAAATTTTTGAACACCCCAGCAAAATTTCAGGTCTTAGTAATGCTTTATATAAAAATCTCAGGCTTTTACTAGTGTATGTCTGTCTCTGTCTCTGTTGTGTTTGGCCCTCTACCATCATTGTCCCTAGACAGTCCCACCATGTTCAATTCCCCTTGAGGCTAGGGTGTCCCATGATTTTTCCCCATGTTCAATTTCCATTGAGGCTAGAGTGTCCCAAGACTTTTTCCCATGTTAAATTCCCCTTGAGGCTAGAGTGACCCATGATTTTTTCCCATGTTAAATTTCCATTGAGGCTAGATTGTCCCAAGGGGTCCTGTAATGCTGATTTCCATTGAGGCTAGGGTATCCCACCTTACTACTAACGATTGCGCGTTTTTCCTTCGAAGTTACAACAAAGAAGAAAACCCATCGGCGATAACGGTTGTTTTACGCTGAATACGCACTTTTTTTAACGATTTTTTGTGTTTTTGTAGGAAGGCTTAATTTGACGAAATATGGGTGAACCAATTAAAGTTGTTCGCCCTCTCTGCTGCTACATTTCAGCTAATTAACTGTGAGATTTTTAAACAAAGGCCCCTAAAAGTGGCTGACGTTGTAATGGCCCGAAGGAATTTACCAAACATTCAAGAGGAGCCAGTGTCTACCATTCCTTGATCGTTTTTGATTGCTGATTATTGAAATAATCTTCGATATTCATAAGAAACTACAACAGGTCTTGGTGGCTACAAAAGCATGCTGTTCTGCAAGTCTGAGTCGCACCTTTAGAAGATACAACAATATATCCCTTGTGCTTTGACATCGAACTGTTATCATGGATAGATGATTACTGACTGAACTCGTCTCCGATACTCTAAGCATAAATCCAGTCTATGCTTGGGTCCTATCAATAACAAATATTATTTGAAGAAAAAATCCCAAAGTTGATTAACTGGTATGATTCATTGTTTTCTGTTATATGCATTCAGTGGATATGAAGACAAAAATCCACTCATACGTATCTCTATTATGGCGATCACAATCCATCGCTGACAACAATATGACCCGTCCCTAAACAAGTAAACCTCAGTCAAAACCTTTGACCTTGAAATAACTGTCACCATGCTATACAATGTTTGGGGGTTGAGACTATTTGCAAAGCCTGGTCAAATGCACTTGCATATGCACACGTTTTCATAAGCTCAAAAAATTATAAAAATGCTAGCAGCGACTTTTAACTTGACCGCATGGTCAGTAAAGTTTGGTTTTCAAACTCATTTACATTGTGTGTGTTTGTGTGTGTCTGTAATTTGAAATTTTATCGTAGCTTTAAAACAAATATTTAGTCATATCAATCCGATGTCTACAGTGTGGCAGTTTATTGTGATTTTTAGTATTGTTGCATCATGCCGCAGACATGTAGCATTATGTCCCACCTAGTCACATTATCATGACACCAGGCCGACCAGTCCTAACACTAACCTCTTAATGCTGAGCGCCAAGCGAGGCAACTATTCTCACCATTTTTTAAAATAAGTCTTTGTTATGACTCAGCCGGGGTTCGAACCCGGGACCTACCGTATCCGAAGCTGACGCTCTGACCACTAGAGCGGTCAACTTTCTTACAGTAGTTTGGATATGTTGGTGGTAAGATCTAAATCATTTTCATTTAGAATCAAATTACATATTGCAACAGGTGGGGATGTCAGAACATAGCTTTTCATTCAGGACCTGCTACTTACTGTAATAGTGTTTTAGTGAAAAGCCTATATCGATATGACATTCCATTTAGAACAAGTAGTCACAAGATGATTTTCATGATGGCCACGAAGGCAGCCATTTTAGTTGTCAAATCATCGTCCATCGTTTTAATATAGCACGAATTACATATTACAAGAAGTATTTTATTACAATAGCTGGTATGACGGTAAATCTGGATGTCAGATCGGCGCCATTCTCATATAATGCAATCTGCATGCCATAACGAGTCTTTTTTTGGTAAAACGTTTTAAGTTGATAGGACAATTTTTCCAAAAAAAAGAGTAGCAACAAAATTTTCAATATGGCAAACAATACAGATCGGCATCATTTTCACTCATGGCCATCTGCATAATTGAAAAAGTCTTTTAGCGAAAACTAAATGTCGATATTACTATTCGCTGGTGAAGAATAGAGATAACAAGATTTCAAGACCGCCATCATAACATCCATATTGTATGTTTTATTAAAACCTTTGGAGTTCAGTAAAATTCTTAATAGGTATCATAGTGAAAACTATTTTATTTGCGTATCACAATAAGAATAAGCCTTTTTGACAAAATTCGAAGGAGATATAGCCGTTTTGTTTGGGAGGAGTAGCAATAACAAGATAATTCAGACTTGGATCATCAGAGGTCTTCAATAAAACCATTTGCCACGTCGTTTGACTTTCCACGAAGTAGTTTAGGAAGAGAAGAAATCACAAAATCCTGCCAACTGATAACGATTGACGATGGACAGAGTCCCATCGCATACACACCGCAGTAACATAATTGCTGTAGCCTACACCACTGTGATGCTATCATGCGTCAGTATGACAGTAAGCGTCAGGTGATACACGGAATAGAGCACCATGACGCTTTTTTTATTAAAGACCAAAAACGGCTTTAGCAAAATTTAAAAAAAGGCTGGCACAAAGTTTATAGCACAACACAATGTGTACTAATCAATTACTGTTTAATTGTCAAGAACATCCAAATTTCATGTTCAAAAAAGTGGAATAAGATTTCGAAGGGACAATTTAAATCCTAATATTTGATAACAAGAGTTATTAATTATCTTTGTGATTGAGCTAGTTAATCTCAGCATTAAAATAAAAGATAGCCGTACGGATGCTCTGTTAAACATGTATTCAGGATTTATATGAAAGCGGAACTGCAAAGTGTAAAATAATTGTTGACCTATGGGAGCTAGACTTTTCATATACAATGTTATAGTAGGGAGTAATATGATTGAGTTACTTCCCTTTAACACATGCCCCTCCCTATGTCTGTAGCCACATAACAAAAAATAAGTTCAAGAAGTTCCGGTGTTTTTCAAAACCGATAACCTCTGTTGTAGGCATTATGAAATAGCGGAGGACATGAACCCTGAACACAATTAATTTTACTATATATTATCTACGTTTGATTTTCAATACTGAATTTTCGACTGTGTGACAATTAGTACAACTCATATGTTAATCTCAAATACCTTCAAAGATGACCTCACAGTGAAGTTCTTGTCGTAGGTTCACCGGCATTTGTTTGAGAGGCTGGACTGTAAACAAAACAACGTGCAATGGAACGCAGATTTCATTTACGGATCATCACCAAGACCTTATTAATCACTGTACACTGTCGCCGAAACACAGAGAAAACCACGTCATAAGCTCATATTCTAAAGAAGAAACAATTACCTTTTAAATCCATACAAAGAATGCCTAAATCTAACTCTATTATCACCACCAAAAGAAGACAGAAAAAAGAAAATGCTCTAAAAATAGACTGGGACTACATTCGTGAACTACTGATTGTGAAGAATTTTGCTAAGTATATATATATATATATATATATATATATATATATATATATATATATATATATATATATATATATATATATATATATATGCGTGTGTGTGTATCAGTGGCAGCAGCAGTAAAAGTAGTAGTCTAGTAGTAGAAAGCAGTAGTAATAGTTGTAGTATTGGTATTATTAGTGATTGTGCCTGCAACAGTAGTGTTAGTAGTGGTACTGTCAACGTTCAAACGTATTTTGGTAGTTTTGGTGGTTATAATAGTGTAGTTTACAGAATAGACGAAAAGACCCGAATTTTAAATTTCTTTAAAATTCAACTTATCGTCTTCATTATGATTTTTTCGTTAATTTTGTTCTGATGATGATAATAAAGATAACGATTTTATGATTACGATGTTATTATTATTATTATTATTATTGTTCAGGAAGCGTACGTGCCGCCTCCAATTAGGCGGAGCTTGTCGAACAGAGATGGCGTCGGCGATAGCTGATCAGTATTACTACCTTCATAGTCCCCAAAGTCCAGGTAAAAGAAAACGGCGATCCATGGGATTCTTGAAGACTCTGTTAGCCAGAGCCTAAATGAAAGGTATGTTATTATATCCAGTTTTAAATTAGTAATTTTCCCATTCGTTGTTATCCTCTCAGCTATCATCAACATAAAGGGAAGCCATTATAATTTGTTGTCATTTAAAACTTTTATAGCAAGAAAGATTTGTTGCCGTTTTCGTCTAGTTGCAAAAGCGTTTGTGTTATATGCCTTTGTCTTTAATTTCAGGCTGGGGATACATGGAACATGAGAGATTTATCAAGGTTATACGACATGAACTTCATCGGTATCATTTCCTAGCGGATTCAAGGAGGATGAAATGACAATTTTAAGACTTAATATTTTCCTCATAAATTCATGTTATTGAGAACTTCATGTTAATGTAGTTAGTTAGTACAGGATAGCAGTATGTCATTTATTTTAAGCTCATAAGTGTTTTTATTTTATGTTATAAAATCTATTGTAATCAGTATTTTCTTCGATTTTCTTCACTGTAGAATAGAAATAATTACCATTTTAGTACGATTAGTTCGACATTTCTTGTTGCGCTTCCACTTCAAACACTTGGTTTTAGTGAAGGTTATTTTACAATGATACAACTTTCGTCCAGTTTAAGAAATGCAAACAATTTCTGCATCTAAATAGGCTTCTGGGACAGACTAATTCCATATGAAGCTGACTCCCGCCATTGTATAGACCAAGATGTCAGGGATGTTGGGTGGGCCAAAAAGTTAATGTAATAAAACTTCAAACTTTTCATCGTCACATTGTTGTGACCTTTTCAAGTTAACTTAGATATCTGTTTGAATAAAAGAATTGTTCTAATGACCGAACTCAGACCCAAGGAACCGTCGAAAAACTGTAATATTATCAATTAAGTTTGGTAACTCACAATACATTTCTGTAAGTTTGAACACTTATTCACTGCCACTGTTCACTGAATGTATATAATATTCAATGAAAGTTGAACAGATCTTTTCCACATAAAATATCTTTTTTGATATTTTTGTTCGATTAAAAATTATTAACATATGATTAAAATATTCCATTAAGGTATACAATAAGTTTGAGGAAGTGAAATGTATTCAGGTGTCTTTCCGGACGATATTCATATTGTTTCATATCATTGGCGACGCAGACAGATGCACGGGATCAATTGTAAGAAGGTGAACTTTCATCCTGAAGTCTAACAGAAACTGAAATTCTAACTGATGTTGACAGGTGAAAGCAATTTGCTGACGTAGTAACTCTCTCAAATCCCTATTGAATTCGCTGTGTTAGAATATAGGAAGAAAAGCTATCATACGATTATGCAGTGCAAAGGATTTTACAATTCTTACACAGGAACCACAATTTTTATTGAAATATTACTTCTTTTAATTACAAGAATAAAAAAATTGCTTTTAATACATTTTCCTAAAAATTCAAGAATGACGTATGCATCTTTTCGAGAATAGCTCATTAGTTCTTTTCTTTAATTTAGGATATATACCTACTGTCAGTACAGATGAAACATGCTTTGCCAAACTTTGTTTTGGTCATGAATATTATATAATTGTAACAATATAATAGCTGAAGGTTTTGCTTATTATTTGTTCTTGAAAAATAAAGCATTTTTCATTTAACTTCTGGAGAAATGTTTATATTTGTGCCGCTTATGTGTAACACTTGTGCGCTTTGAGTTATATTTAATGACGAGAATAAAAAGCTGTTGTGACATTACTTTATACGCTGGTACTACTGGGATTTTTTTGTTGCAATTTTTCGCAGTAAATAAATAAGTGCAAAAGGACGATCTTATATTTGCAACAGCCAAATGTTGATTTAGTAATAATATGATGAATACAATGCAAGAGGAACAACAAAAAAAAAGCAAATACAAACTTAAAATGTGTTAATATTAACTAATTACAACCTTGAAACGAATATGAAGCTTGTCAGAATTAAAATGTTCTTTCATTAACTCATTCAGATTAATACTTTGGCTGGCAATGTATTTCCCAGAGTATGTACAATGCTCATTTTGATCTACGTGTATTATGTTCCATTCACTGATACTTCATATGTATTCATAAGACCAATGAATATTGTATCAGCAATTTCAACATAGACATATAAACAGATCTCAGATTGAAATGTGGATTCTTTTACAATAAATATTACTAAAGTTAGATATTCCATTTATTATTCTCGCTTTTTCCCGCATTCCACCACCAAAATATTTTCCCATTTCTCCTTTTATGTACTTTTTGCTGACAGGATAACGTATTTAAATGTATAGACAGTTATAGCTGCTTGGGAATACCTATAGAAAAGCTAAAATATTAAAAATTAACTCATTTTTTTATATATAAAATGTGAAAATGTAACCAAATGGTAAAATCTTATTTATGTATGGCATATTGATACATAGTATAAGACACGCCATTTTTCATTTTGACACGTGCATGTTCTCTATAAAACTAGTACAACGGTTTGTAGGCATCTTCTTTTTTTGACTTTCTTCCAATTATTTGCTTTCAACCCACAAGATTGTACGTACTTACTTCCATCACACACACACACACACACACACACACACACACACAGAGATATATATATATATATATATATATATATATATATATATATATATATATATATATATATATATATATATATATATATATATACGTACGAAATTTACATACATAGACTGGATGACTGACATAATAACTGGATGAAGGAATAAATAAAACAACAAATGAAAAAGTCAGATCGATAGACTGGTTCATGGATATGTCGGATAGACTTTTAACATTGAACAGTGGAGAGAGTATACTATATAAAGTTAAAGTTTACAGCAATTACTCACACTTTCCTGTGACTTTCCGAATGTCAATATCCTTTACCACTGTGATAATGTTATCATTCAAAGCATTAAAACAGCATGTTTATGTAGGTGTCTTCTAACATCTGCATTTATGTTTCGATTGTCAATTTCAGTCTGAAAATTTTAAAATGTATCTATTTCTAAGGTACACATCTTGCTATTTATCTGATAGTTCTCGATAGCGAGTAGTGACTTTCAGCAGTCATATATACACCACCTACCACCCCACCCCGGAAAAATCTAAACTTTACACTTGGAAATTATCTGAGGACCATAGAAGTGTACGTTAAAAATAGTACATTACGATTCGATGGTCTGTTATCCCTTTGAATCGGGTCCAATTCCGTTTGGAATATTTGAAATTCTTTCAACAAATGGAACCGACCGCTCCGGTGGCAAAAGTAGTTAGAGCGTCCGCTCGGATGCAGGAGGTCGTGGGTTCGAAACCCGGCCGAGTCATTCTAAACACTTATAAAAATGGTACTAGCAGCAGCCTCGCTTGGCGTTCAGCATGAATATGTTAATGTTAGGGCCAGTCACCCGGGTGTCAAGATAATGTGACTGAGTGGGACATCCACATGTTAGACGTCACTATAAACTGTCACACTGCAAATTTCGTGGCGATATGATTCAAATTGTTAAAGCTAAGTTAAAAATCTTTAAACACAAAAACCCCACAAATGGAACTCTGACACGACGTCAAGTTATGCATTGTTGATCAGATAGTTGTTTCAGTCAGTGAAACCCATCCACAGAGTGAGAACTAAGTTAACTACGTATAAAAAAAAACATAACGACACATTACTGAACAATCTCAAAGCTTCAGAAGATTCAGTTCACTCTTGATGGACAGTCGTGTGGACAGGCATTTCATGTTCACACGAATTTGTACTGAAGAATGTTTATACTTCATAAAGAGTACCAAAACGATTATATAATAGTGTAATGTAAGATGTTATGACGATTACAATACCTGCAGCTTTTGACACTTCTTCACTGATGTCTAACAGTTTTCATTTCGCTTTCGTTTCCATACTCTACTACTTAATTCATTTAGAATGTGCACAACACTGTGTTTTAGGTATAGAAAGTTAGAGGTTCACATGGAAATTGGTAAATTTTGTGTGCAGCACTATTCAGAGCAAAATAACTCATTCTTAGATTAAAATTGATATTTCGTAAATCCCACAATCAAATTATTTATGAGGAGCTCAAACCGAAAGTTTTAGAAATTCACAATAACATTATAGGGACATAACTAAATATATTCACATTTATCCTTTATGGAGTTATTTCCCTTACTAATTTCATAATTACAGCAAGAAGTATCTATCTATCTATCTATCTATCTATCTATCTATCTATCTATCTATCTAGTGTGTGTGTGCGTGATGCCTGAGTGTGTGTGTGTATGTGTGTGTGTGTGTGTGAGAGAGAGAGAGAGAGAGAGATAGAGAGATAGAGATAGAGCATAATACTTCTATTTATTTATATTGTTACGTGTTTAGACTCGACTAAACAGTAACAAAGAAAGAGTGAAAACAACAAGTTTTTGTAAAATTTGACAAATAATTTATTTCCTTGGAAAATTCTGTAAAAATGAAAAAAGGAGAACTCACGGTTTCAAGAATCAAATCCAAAAATGATCTAAGAATAATCCACGAATTAAATTACAAAAGTCCTAGTAATAAATGTTCTAATAATTTCAATATCGAATCCTGATGTAAAATCCAAGATGGATGACGATGACGTATGCTGTAGTCAGTACTATGCTTAACTACAGTTCCTTGTAGAAATACAAATAATGGCACTCCGGTATTGGAAATCCAAATTAAACTTGTAAACAATGTCTTTCCAAAATCTGTGTGAGCACTCTTCAAATATTTCCAGAGAATAAAGAATTAATCCTTTTGAAATCAAATGATCTGAAGATAATTAACTCAAAATCTGGCAACAACAAAGAAAACAACTTGATGCCAAGTGTAAAAGCCCGAAAACTGAGAAATCTCTCTCTACACATCTCAATTAAAAACTAACAAATGCGTAGTTATGGAGAAACTAGAATTGCGAAATAAAAAAATGGGGGGGAGTCACGTGATCATGTTTATATCACGTGCACAGAATATGGCATTGATTAGACCAATAATTTTCTCTAAAATAAAAAATAAAAATGTTGTTTACATCTTAAACCATGTAGGCCCATCATGACCTCGGAAACAACCAATCATTTACTAATTTTGAATTAAGGTCAGAATTTAGGTCAACACCTGGTGTTTATAAACTAACAGTCAAGGTCAAACAATTTTCTGACAAAGTATCATCTCTAGCAATAAATTTACATTATAATAGAATAAAAATTTTAAAACTGACAAACAATTAAATTAAAAATAAGCATGAATTAAATCAGATATACGTAACAATATTGGCAATCAAATGGTGGCAGACGTATAAAAAGGGCTCTCACTCTAAAATATTATGAAATGTAATTTAAAAATATTTTCTACTGGGCACTTAATGTCCGGATGACTTTTGACGTTCCGATACATTTCATATGACTACGAACTGTTTTTGATTACCTCCCTTGAATGTACCCTCTCATTTGTATCGACCTGAAAAACAAAGGTATTATCTTCATTTGCTTATTACTTCAGCATCGAAGCCCTATCACTCACGTGCTGCGTTCAGTCTCCTATACAATCAATACCATGTAAATGAAAAAAAAGGTTTGATCTTCATTGGCTTATTACTTCAGCATCGAAACCCTATCACTCACGTGCTGCGTTCAGTCTCCTATACAATCAATACCATGTAAATGAAAAACAACGGTTTGATCTCCATTGGCTTATTACTTCAGCATCGAAACCCTATCACTCACGTGCTGCGTTCAGTCTCCTATACAATCAATACCATGTAAATGAAAAACAAAGGTATGATCTCCATTGGCTTATTACTTTAGCATCGAAACCTTATCACTCACGTGCTGCGTTCAGTCTCCTATACAATCAATACCATGTAAATGAAATGCCATTCCAAATACCCAGATAATATCGCATTTGATTGACTTTTGATGCGAGTGAGATAAAGCTACTGCATATTACGAAGAAAAAAAAACTAAGCATGAAAATGAATACAAATTATTTATTTTAATTGAAAAATAAATATAGCTTTTAAATCAGTTATGAAGTTCTAAACCAATATTATTTTACGTATGTTCAATTGGAATAGGGAAATTCGATATGCATGATATACAAACAAATTATATGTAAGCTATATTACATATGGATCATTAACAATAATAGTTTGAATCAGAACACCCTCCCCCCATGTGGAGGACATATATTGAAATTTGCATTAGTTTGAATTTCAGTTCTGGTCCCGCTAATCGAAATCATGTTTAGAATGTCATGGAAACTGGTTTCAGAAATAGCTAGACAAGACCAAAATGACCAGAATCCCCACCCCCAATACGCTTGTAGATGTGTAACTCATTGTGACTTTCTCCATACAACATTGCTGGATTTTGTTAAAAGAAGAGTTATAGAAGCTGTTAAGTTATGAGAAAAGTACTGAAATTATCAGAGGTGTCTATCTACTTATGACTTTTGGAATGAATTTAATTTTAATCGACCTTAAAAAGAAAAACCATAAAAAAATCAACTAATAAATGAACAACTTATGTTATGCAATAAGTAATTAAGATCCACCGCGCATGTGGCTGTGGATGAGTATATCTGCAATTTACCAACATTTTTTAAAATAGAATTGCAGTTGACGGCGAAACAATAAATACCGGCACATGCCAATATAAACAATAGGGTTACACGTGCATCATCTGGTGGTTATACTAAGGGAGATCACTTTATAAAAATATACATATTCCCATATCATCGCGAGACAGAAATCAGTGACGCTGAACTCCAATGTATGTAAATGATCGTACAAACTCTTTCCTTCTGCGACCCATCCTTCCCCCGGGCCGCATAAGAACTAAATTTCTAGCATAGCCAAGAAGAGTATTTGCAGTTTTTCCCCAAGAGTTGTATCAATCTTGATAAGTCGGTTGGAATTATTCCCTACCTGTGGCTAGTTGGCTGATGAACTTTCCGTTTCACGCCTTTGTTTCCTGTGAAAGTCATTGCGTTCCACCCTTTTCCAAAGTTGGGCTTGTAGTTGCTCGAGTTCCTCCAAATCTTAGGACTGTTCTGTTATTTTATTAATGTGTCTAAATCATCTTGTATTACGATGGTTCTGGTAGCATTGTTTGTATGCGCTCTTTCAAGGTTTCAATCGCATTTGAAGACTATATGTCTTCTGCGGAGCCACCTCATTGGCCGCTGTTTTCACCGCCCACACTGCAGTAAGTAGCTCCGTGCCACTGACTTTATTTGCTTCGGTCGCATTTCGTGTGTGTACAGTTTGCAGTTGTTTTGCTGTCGCGCGACTAACAACAGGTTGCGTCCGTTTTCTCGCCAGATATTTTTTATATGACTTGTTTGCCGTCATGCACGATATAGTCGGCATAGATGGTCCTTGTTTCCTGAACACAAATAACACCGCTAGTATATCGTCTACGGTAATGTGATCATTCTACTGGAACTTGACACATTTATCCATACAGACCTGGCTTGCATGATTAGAAATCAGTGCATGGGAAAAATGGCGATTTTGTATTCGCAGATGAAGGTGAATAAGAGTGATAGTGTGTCGAATGTCAACCGCAGCTCTACCGGTAAAAGCAAGGAAGTGATTGATTTGCTCCTCGAAGATCCGACACAACACATAGATTTTTGTATGCGACACGGAGTACTATTATAAAAACCCACATCAACAAGATGTCAGTGAGTTCCAAACCATAGGTATGGCCGGAGACAGGCACCATACAAGCAGTGGTAGGAGACAATGAAGGTGAAGACGAGAGAGTTTGTCAACATCCCAAATGGTCAGTTTGCCTTTGCAATCGATCATTCCGGAGGGCTCGCTTCTGTATAAGAGAAAAAAAAATTCAAAACTTGCTATCGCACTGCGCTATGATCATTGGCTTCCGCGGCTGTATACGAGCCTCTCGAAATAGAATTCAAAGCTCACATTGATTCTGTCGTCGTTAATAGCTCTACTAGTACGCTGAATAAAGTTTACATTCGTGGCAAAACTATAGAAAGAGATGAATATTTTTAATCAACCCACAGAACTGTGGAGGCGATTTTGATTACCTGCTCACTGACCTAGAAAAATGGTTTGGAAGCACCAACATACTTTCTGTTCTGGATGACTGCTTCTTTCTTTTGTCCACACAAGAACACCGTTCCCGCAAATCTCTCCTATATCAGTCGCCATGCCGGAATCAACGTTCATGGTATCACCCTAAACAAGCATCACTCTTGTCAATAACTTATTTTGAGCAGACGTTTAGGATCATCCACTTTTACTGCAAACAGGAAGATATATTCAGAGACATGCTGCACGGTACATTTTCCTTAGGTCTGAGAGTTGATCTTAGGTATATGACTTTCTTAGAAACTACAGTTTCGATAAAATATTAATGCAAAACGAATTGCCAGTATTATTTAAAATGGTCTCCAGTCACGCATTTCCACAAATGATCACCTGAGCTGATCAAAAATATATTGTGATATTTATTATAGGGTAGGGTCATCCAATAGTGGGCTTTGTGAATTGATTTGAAAACAAAGCTTTTCCGTACTCAACCACACTAACGTTTGGTACGTTTTGTTTTCTGCTGCTAGTATGGGAAGAGACTCGATAGGGGTACAGTTATGGAGCAAGATTCAAGGTGTGGCATACGCCTCGACGCAGATTTTTTTTGGTTTTTTTGGCCTTGGCAAAGATTTTGGTGATATACTACAGTTACTGGAAGGGCCTGGCATCATAAAAAAACACTATAGAAGCTGCTAATGTCTCACAAAATGCGGGACATATGGAAACTTACCTACCGGCACCAGCCACAATCTCTTGTCAGTGTTTTATATTCATCCTCTTAACGACATACACGACACTTTGTCATGTATCTGAAGACGTGGTCCACTAAAGTGTCCAAATTGCTGCAGATTGACCCCTGTCGATAGTAAACGTGATGTGTGTGGGTGTGGACATGACCTGCATCCATCGTGAGAAGAGGATTGTGGAGGGGTTTAAACATGTCCTTGCCGAGAGGCTACTTGTTTATCAGCGCCTCCATGTTTTGCAGCAGAGACGACAAGCACGCATGCAAAGTGTAACAATGAGTGGGTGAGGGGCTGTTTCACGTTCTAGAGGTCCTAAACGGTGCTTATTGATGCGATTCATGAAACCATATTTTTAACTGGGACTGCGTTTGTAACCCAAGCGCAATGTAATCTGTCGGACTCAAACACCCATGTGCAGTACTTATATGAGCGTGGCCAGAGAGGAGGAGGGCAAATACGCGCCACAGTCTCTGATAGATTGGACATCCTAGACTAGCCATCTATATATCAGTTTATCGCACTTTGATGTTGGTGGCACTAGATACAAGAACTGAAGTTTGTGCCGAAGGATACTCAGCTACCACCCTACAATGTTCTTATGCGTCACAACACACGACGAAGCCAAGGTAGTGACCATATGACGGCGCTGTGATGCCGTCTGTGGCAAACCATATTCTAGTGTCCAGCGAAGGTAAGCTAAGTTTGTTGATGTGGTATCCCCTCATCCTATGGTGGTTGCTGCTTATGGAGGCCATGGGGAGCCGAAAGTCTTCTCTTTGAGACACTTTAGGAAGAGGTGTTGCCGTAGGTCGGTTATTACTACCCGCCTTTATCAATGCGAATATGTACTCTTTCAGCTATCAGAATGCTATACATCTTGAGGCGGATGTACTCGTCTTTTACACTGACCTATATCCATCTTGTTTAAGTGGTGTGTAGTGTGTGCCCATGAGGATATTCGCTCATTTCGTAGAAATTCATATTAATCCATATCGGAATAGACAATGTCAGTTTCAGTCATTAACAGAAGGATGTCGGCGAAAGTGTATGGTTCGGCCGCCTTTCCACCATAATGTGCATTGATATAACCGTACCAAAAGTCGTACATCAAGTAATTGCTTAGGTCGAGTATTGCCTATCCACTGTAGACTGGGTGGATAAACTTCAGGTTGGCCTTTGTGTACTGAAAGCCAACAATATTGTCCGTATCCGAACCTCCGGATTGGCAAAAGGCGTTGCAGGTAAAGACGTGATGGTCACATTTGGATCTTGCAGCCAAAGTTCGTTCACAGCCTCTTGGCATGCTTACACTTTTTATCAGTTATTCATGACTTGGCTACAAAATATCTCTAATGGTGTAAGCAGTGCTTCATCGAATGGCTCACAGCTGATCATGTATTCGTATGAACAAACATACTTGTGAATACAAAGATTAGTACTGTGTTCCATGTACCTCGCTATTGCGCAAAACGTCTTTTTAGGCATGTTAGCAGTCGGCTGTTCGATGCCGTTGTCTCCATTCTTGAGACTGTCAACGAACTGCGGTTTCCCATGTGAGAACGTCATGTATGTTTTCCATGTTGTTCGGAATGAAGTTGACGTTCTGATGGCATCCATGACACGGTGACCATCATCGCCGCGCAGACTATAAATCATAACAGGCACCTTTATTTTATCTGGGGAACTTTGCTGCTTCAGATTGCATGCTAGGATAATGGCTTAGCGTTGTTTGTCAGTATTATGAAGCGGTCTCGCATGCAATGTGATCAAGTTTTTTGGCACTTGGATTCCTGAAAATTCATACAATTGTCTTCATCCAACACTATACCATTTCGGAGCACCTTTTTGATTTCTTCTAGCTCAAGCTGGATGCTCTAAGTGAAGCGATAGCAACTTTATAAAACTAACCCCTTGGATAATAAATTACAGCGAACAACTATATAACAGATGCAACTTGGAGCTGGTCAGCGAATTTCTGCATGCTGCTTTCATCTTGTTTGCTTGTAGGGCGCTCTACATGAATGCTCAGTGCCACGAAATACGAACGGGTGATGTACGGAGCATGCATATGGTGTTGGAAGTTTTGGAAGGCTATGTACATACCATTCCGTAATGACATTCCACATCAGTCTTTATATTGGCATTCCAATAAGGCTGGCCTGTCGCATTAGGAATCATCAATAGATCGATGGTGTGTGGTCTGACTGCATTTCTATACTACTAATAAGACGATAGACACAATTATTCTAACAAAAGGACTGACCGTTTTCGCTCAAAATCGGCAAGATCCTAACCTCTCAGTCTCACCCAGGTGCTGACCATACTTCCTTTTCTGGTCAACATTGTTACATGCTGGACAGAGAGCTGACAGAATAGCCCATTTAAAAGAGCGGTTATACGTGCTTTATTAACAGAACGCATTGATATATATATATATATTGCCTTTGGAATGTGGGAACGGTCTCGTAATGGACGATACCGTGACACATAAGTAAAGCCAATGCTCATCCAGACTCCTCATGCATGACAGCAATATCTTATCCAAGCTGCTGATGTTGAATTAAGAAATGGTAATGCGTCTGTCTCGAACGGATGATGTTCAGTGACAGTGGCACATACACTTTCAGAGTCACGTTGACTGTATCTTGCGCTCTACAAAGTCAGGCATTTGACGTATTCTGTCAAATCTGTTGGGATGCTGTAATAGGCCTCTGTAATTATTCTTGTGTGGTAAATGAATGCTAATTGAGTTTTCTCTGTAGGGTGTTATTGGCCAGCTCAGCCTTGCACTCGCTCTACTTTAGAACTGGCCTCTTTCTCTTTGCCCGTTGTTTGGTTGCTGAAACTGGTTTAATATTGTAACAAGATAACCGGGTGGGATATTTCGGATTAACAACAGAACACGTTTTGACGACACAGATATATGGTTCAATGTGGCGATTTATATGAGTAGTGGATTATGAAGATGTGTGCGTATTTATAATCCAAATATTGGATCTATTTAACATAAAAACGCACAGTTTCAAAGATGGAAAAAATATACAAATAAATTAGTTCAGTAACCCTAAAACACAGGATAAATGATTTCACAAATGATTCAATAATGGAAAGATGAATATAGTTCACTCAAATAGTAAACGATGTAAGTCTTTACACATAGTAAAACAAATGTATTCGCTCAGGTAGCGAAATTATGTCACTAAACACAAGGACGGATATACAATCTATCCTTCCAGTCCAGAATAATACACTGGGTCTTACTAACCCAAAATTAGCATACAGCTAATAAAATACATGTGTGGAGATGCACTCCGTCACCCGTGCACCATATCCGCTCCACAGCTCCTCCGAATCAATTTCACAACTGCTATAGACTCCGGACCCTCGGAATACTATGATCACTTGAACATTAGACCCTCCGGACACTTGAAATATTAGACCCTCCGGACCCCCTGGTCCTTTGACGGATCTACAGCTGGGTCACCTTAGTCACTCTTGACATTAGACACTCCGGACGCTAGACATTAGACACTCCGGCACCTTAAACGCTCCGGACGAACGGACGTTTCTACACTCGGACAACACCGGACACCCCGGATATTCCTACTCTCAGACAACACCGGACACCCCGGATATTCCTACCATCAAAAACAGCTGAAAATATACCCGATACAGTGTACTAAACTTGATACAGACATAACGTAAGGACGTTATACATGGTAAGTTATAAAGATTATATTAATATGGCAATTACAAAACAGGTTCAATAGTAAACCTAACCCTGCTCGATAAGACAATAGTAAACAATTCTTTTAAAAAAAAATGTAGCTTTACATTACCAATATAAATCCTGTACTACGTCGCAACAAGAATAAAAAATGCACGCATTATGGTATATAAAGAAAACTATAACAAACATGCAAAGGTAAATATGGTAATACACTAGTTATCACTTAAAACCGAAAAATTACCTACCCCTACAGCTGGAGTTGTGCGAATCCTTTAAGCAGGCCGCTTGCTGACAAAACCATTAGTATTGTAAAGGTCCTTTACATGCAGTAACGTATTTATACCTTTAGAATTTTCGTTTTGCTGTATCGAAAGCACCTTGCACGTGTGGCATAAGACGAATCATACTCACGATTTCGAAATACATAGACCATATTATAATCACCCTCGGGTATCGTTGTACAGCGAAAAGAAACGAAACCCGAGTACATGTATTTAATTAACATTTACACCATTCCGTGACAAATATCATATTTTGCATATAGCGAGACAGACCGTCATAGTCACTTTGTTTTAGTTCCCATTTCTTAAGCAGCTTACTCAAACGAGTTACATCATGCATGATGAAAACTGGTGCCAAGCGTTATAAATATAATCCAAAATATTTCTAAATGAAAGTTACCTTTTTGTGTTCACGTGAATCTTTATACATAATATCCGTAGTCTCTAAATGATGTTTAATTCTGCTGTGTAAAATTTCTTGCGAAATAAAAGTAGCAGAATCAATATCAATATTCATTTTTGATAATCTATGAAAATAGACATTTCCTGCTTTATTAAACAACCTGCATTGAAAAATAAAATAATGGTCATTTACCACTGAGAATCTACAGAACAGGAAGGTTCGGTGATAAGATTACATCTAAATAAATCATAGTTGATTGCCATAGTAGTCGAGTGGGAGTTGATTTTTGGAATGTGTTTAAACATTTGTTACCATGTAGATGTTTTAGGAACCTAATTTCTTGATGACTTTGGGACTTTGGAATCTTACTTATAAATTTCATATGAATCCATAATGTTGCGTGATAGGTCCCTTGCAATTACCTATGCCAATATTATCGGTCTCGAAACCAGGCTGTGATCTTCTTTGGAAGGTTACCCTTGGATTGCGGACCTATAACTTTTGTGCTGCGTACAGACTTGCATGGCAAGTAAATACAATTTCATTCCAGATGCATAAGCAATATTGTTGTATCACTGAAAAACCATAGCATTCATACGAATGTCATTTATTAAATATAAACCAAAAAGTATAGCATACAATTAGAGTTTTAAATCAATCACATTTCACATTAGTTAAATTTAAATAGTGAAACTTGAATATAATTGACACATATGCTATTAACACGTGAATCACGAGACGTTACCGTTGAATAATAAAACGACCAATTCAGAGTACTCTCATTTAATTTTTTCAATGTCTTACATCACGTAGAGAAATTTGCTTTGAAAAAGTGCAATTACAGATCTTGAATTACTCTCCCGGAAAATCCCTGATCCAGTTAAGAATAACACGAAAACTAAAATTCAATTGCAAAACCAGCTTTTGGAACTGCCTATACTTGATAAAAATACCTTGTCCACCTTTTTAAAAAATTCAATATAATTTTCTTCAATAACACCGACCAGGTATGTGGTTGTAAAACATATAATCGATAAAAGTCATACAATTTACAGGTGCCGATTTATTCAATCTGCACTTGCGTACTGCAAACGTAGGTGACATGTTTACTTAAGATAAACCGCTGTTTATATTTCAGTGTTGTGGTTGCATTGCATATAGGTATAACGCGTTTTAGTTGCCTTGTTAAGGCTTATATAGGCCTTATAGAAGTGAATGTGAACGCCTCCGACTTCATATTTTAACCAATTTAGTCGTAGAATTCTATAAATTTATTCGTATAACTTTATAAACAGGAGGACTAGTCTGGGTGATTGTCCTTCGTTGTACAAGTGGATCGAAGCAATGCAGTAGCGGACGTTATGTTTTACTTTTGTTTGCATTTGTAGATACCTCAGAAGAAAACATCACAGAAAATAGCCATACATACAGGTAAGTCGAATCTATCATATCTCAAACGTATCGCTTGTGTCCTGTTGATTTGTGTCAATCTCAGTTTGTATTTCTTTTGTTTGATGTTCAACAGCACAGGAAAACAAGAAGTTCATTTAGTAGCGAAGCAATCGGACTCAAATGCTTTATACAATGACACACCTTGGTATCGAACGCGGGTTTATCCAATGGTAGGATCTGAACCCGCGACCTTTCGGTAGCGAGTACAGTTGGATAACCACTGCGCCATTACAGCTACTTCCGCCATTACGACTTACCGGAGACCCCACGGCTGATATTTTACATTCTCAAACTCACAGGGGGTTCTGTTAATAAAATACCAATGACCTAATTTTCACTAATAGCTCAGCAAGCGCATTTGGTAAGGTGTGCATCAACGTGTGACTATTGTATCACAAATATTCTATCACCGTGCTAAAACAAATGGCAGAATATGAGAGGGAGAAAATTATATATGTACATATGGCAAGGTAGCCAAACCACAGGGATTCTTGTCTTTGCTCCCAATTTGGCTACGAATTATGTGTGTACTAAATCTTACAACGGAGGATACCTCTCTCTTCTCTCGAGACCTATTCAAGAATCAACGCTGATATTTCAAGCTACACTTTGAGTGGCGTAATACATTTGGTGCAAATATTTAGCTTTTGCATTCGACTTGGTATGTCTAGACAAAGTTTTACTTCTTATCATACCTTTAAGGAATACTATACCATTTTTCCAGGCTAACTCTAGACATGGCTTACTATGCGAGTGCGACGAACTGAATGGAATACTGCCCTCTGAATGGTCGAACGAAAATGACGTAGTGCGCCTACTGTTAACCTGATTTACAGTCGACCATTAACTTGAGAGTGAAGTTTCCTCGCATATAGGATAATATAGTACATGTATGATTTGTAGGAAAATTGCAAGCAAAATACAAACCCATGTGGCTGACAACGTGGTCTCTAATTGGGTATGGGTGCAATATAAAAATTAGTAATTTGTTATGTCATTCAAACGATTTTTACACATGATACCTTCACGATAAAAATTCACGCTAATCATCCATCTATTACGTATCATGACTGTAAGGACGGTAGTTCCAAAGCAATCCAGGAAAAGACATTGTAAATCGAACATGACACAAATTAAGTAACTACATATCCAAAGTCATAGTCGCGTTACTAAGGGCAAGACCGCATCATAATCGGTCTCGGAGCATAATTATTTTTATTATATGGTCTCTCATTTTTTCTTAGTACTTAGTGAAGTTCTTGTCATAGGTTATCCAGCATGTTATTGAGAGGCTGGACTGTAAACAAAGTGTTATCAAAATAATTTCATAACGTTTAAGAAATGAAAGGTCTTTCGCCACATCAATATTCTGGTTATGACATGTTTTGTCTTTCACAAATGGTTAGGGAGAGTAAGAGAGTTCACACTCTCAAAATTCGTGTCACTCCTAACGGTGTAGGTCTACAACATTGAGGAAGGCTGAACAAGATGTACGGAATCGACTGCAAGAAAGACGAGTTATGAATTCTGGCGAACGAACTAACTGTACTGAAATTATTTGGTATAATGACTTGCATAAATAATTACATATACAATTAAAATATACCTTCAAGCTTACCAACATAATGCGACTCTAACATTTCTGTCTTTAGAAATAATATGTGAATACTTGAATATCGAATAAATAAACGATAGCCAAAGTATGTAAAATTATTTCAGACTAGTATATCAATCATTTTGTAGAAATGTATTTTACTAATTTAATCTAAAATACCAACATATTAAACTCTATTACTTAAAGAATCTTTTCTTTCTAAATTAATTATTACTGAGCATGAAGTTGGTGGTGAACTCGACATTTACAATAATCAATAATATGATAACAAGTAATATAAATCTTAACACAGTCAAACTTTCCAATACATTATAATAAAGAAAAATAAATCAGTATTAAAAAAAGAAAAACATGTTGCAAACTGGTAGATCTCAGACTGAGCTGTTACCCCCAAAAGCATCACATTAACATTTTAAAAAATTTAAAATCCTATTCCCAAGCGAAAATCTTATAATTAAAGACGGTTTTTTAAAGAAAGATGAGCCGTGAATTCTGACAAACTAACTAATTTACGTAAAGCTTCATCTTGCTTATATGCGTTTTGGGCGAATACCAAAGAAGAACATATGTTTTGCTGACTATACACTTTCTCAGTTTCCACCAGAACTCAACGCCTCATGACCTTTTTTATTGTCTGTTATCTGGTTTTGTATACGTCATTGCATAAAAATATGTTGCAACAGCTTTTTCCATTAAACACATTTACGTAACTGATAATGTTAACCGACTGGAATTTGAACAAATCTTGTACGAGTGTTGCTGAGTCTAAATTTGTTGACTTGGAATATGAGAAGAAATGCGTTACGCAATGCAAGGGATTTTACAATTACCACACGAAAGCACAATCTTTATTCAAATTATACGTTACATTGCATTGCAAGAATATAAAAAAAATGTTTCAATACAATTTGCTGAAAAATTCCATCATGACAAAAGCACAGTGCATTGTGTTACATATTTCATTTCCTGATCAGCATCAATACATCATCACCCACTTTGCACTGTCGCTGAAATACACACAAATAACCACACCATAATGTTCAAGTTCTAAAGAATAAACAATTACCTTAGTTTAAACAAATACCAAGAATACCTGAAAGTAACTCTTGTATCACCACCAGAATGAGAGAGAGGAAACATGCCCTAAAAATAGATTTAGAGTACATTCGGGGATCCTGGAAAGGAAGTAATAATTGTGACCCGAGTCCATTCGCTGCTGTAAATATCAGTACAAACATATTTGCAACTGGAATTATCTCCCATTGCCATTTACTTATGATCGATTGTGAAATAATACATCGAAATGAAGAAAAGGTTTTCATTTTATTTTCAGCATATATATTCTACCACATACAAATATAAATGAAATTATATATGATAATTATTTCAAAGAACACCACTAAATCAGTAACTGATTTGATATCTTTTAATATTGCATGAAAACATCTAATATGAAATGATGATAACTGAGACCCTATAATCTTGTTATAGTGAAACTACTCAAAACCGAAGCCTGGGGATACAGGAATTCCGTCAAGACCGAATTTAAATCCTGAAATGTTCCTTCTTTAATACCATAATTTGTCCCCCAATAAACTGAAATCCTTCAACTCTGAACACCGAAACAAACAGCGATCACAAATTTCAATTTTGCGCTTTAAAATAACACATGAAACAGAAAATCGGTTGAAACTTAGATATATAATTCGTTACTAAATTTCTGACGTACGCTGGAACAGATTAATCGCGGTTAAGAGGTATTGTAGTGGTATGATCTGTGAAACAATGATCTAGAAAATATCCATAGGGCAAGCATTGTTAAAATAACGCATGGCACGCGCGCAGACACAGATTAGGGCTGACAATAGACCAGGCATGTGGCCTCGCTTTGGATGCTTTGCTGACCGAGACCTATAGAGCAGTATTCTAAAAATCAGATTAACTCAAACGATTTTCGATAGAGAAAATCATTACATACATGTATGCAAGTAGCCATGACTGTGGTTTGTCTTCACTGAAAACAGCGATGTTTTGCATGTAGTGCTTCGGTTGAGAAATTGAAATCACTTGTAATCGGCAAGGCTCAGAACCCCGGTGCTTGAATGACATTATTGTTACCAACTTGCTAAAGTCACACGTAGCTAAAACGAAATCGTGGATGACAACACACATATTCAGTAAATTGATAGATAATGTAAATAAACAGATGAATTGGTAGGGGAGACAAATCGTTATGTTCTTCGACAATGCTACACCACAAGTCCGGATCTACGTCTGAGTTACGTGACTTTGAACTTTGGGTCATGGTTTTGTGAATGTAATCAGGCCGATGATAAAAGCGATGAATATTATGGTAAGAATGTATGTTCTAAGCCACCTGTTTGTGATATGACATACCTTGAAATTTTAGAGCTTATAATCTAAGGATGGCCGTTATTTGGCTTTGGCACAATAAATAGTCAGTAACATAAGCCATATTAGTTACTAAATGACGTAAGAACGTTCCATGCCTTCTTCAAGCTAGACTATTCAACTGTGAACATTATGAATTATATGGAGTATTTAAACATTGTGGAGTATCATTCATAATTCCATTGAACTTATAGTTCTCAGGTGTTTCTTGTGAACAGGGCAATATTTATATGTTGAACAACTATATTTATTCATGTGACAGGATACGATTTTCGGTATAAAAGTATTTTGTTCAGCAAATTCTTCATTAAAATGCATGTATTAAAAATAAAATTAAAATCAAAGCTTCCTTAATTTTGTGCAGCTTTACACACACGCACAGACACGAATGCTTTCATAACTGCATCACATCTGTCTGTCTCTCTCGTCACACAAACGCACAGAAAGAGACTTTTCCAGATTTGCAAAAGCCTCAGTAAACCGAAAACTTCTTGAAATAAACGAAACTTTTGGGACCCAATGGTTTTATGTTTTGAGGAATTTCACTGTATAAGCAAGTAGAATTATCACTCCTTTTGAGAGAAAGAGATGGTGTGCATAAATGTAGATTAGCACAGAAGCTAGGTTAAACTACAAACTTAACACTCAGGTTCAAGGCATTGAAAGTACTGTTGATTAATTGGCTAGGATCCGTTGTAAAATATTTCTCAAGAGTGGTTTTGTGCATTTGTGTAATGTATATAAGAAAATATCATCATTGTTTTTCTTATTTCCCCTGCAATGGAATCCCAAGTCCATGGACTTAAGAAGCGTATATAATCATTGGAAAAAGAAAGGTTATCAGTTATTCTACTCTTTTGCTATCGCAGTCATTTTCTATCGTTTTTCATTTGAGAATTTAGACGTCAAGTTGGATTAACCTATTCCCCCATGCTATACGATAGAGTGGTATTTTTGTATGTATGTATGTGTGCGTGTGTGTGTGTGTGTGTGTGTGTGTGTGTGTGTGTGTGTGCGTGCGTGCGTATCAGACTGTGGAAGAAGAGGATTTGAAATAATTATTATAATCTGAAATAATAATCTTCAATCTACAAAGCGAAAAAGAAACTCAGCATTAACTGATTTACATGAAAGTAATTGGAATAGATATGGATCATTGCCACACAAAATAACCAAATTTTCAAAATAAAGATTGTTTTCAAACAAGGATTATAAATTTGAAAAAATTTAAACAAACAAATCGTTTTGATAAGATCGGATGGATTCTTAGTAATGCATGCTCATATCTGATAATGTTGTAAAGATATTATCGCATCTTTAATTGGAATGCTCAAAACAACACTAAGTTTACATAGTTGTATTGGATGGATCACAGGTTAGCGCAATGATCTGCATAATGTATCTCTGTTCAAAAATAATTCATCCTGAACATACTTAATCAAGTGCAATTAGTATATATAATGATCTCATAATTGTGTGTCTAATAAAACACCAAACATCTCTCACCCTATTAATGCATTTATTTCTCCTCTTTATCAGAACATTTTTCTTTTATAAAAGTTTATAATGCACGTATGTATGAATATAAGGATGGTAGGACTGATGTTTGTCTTTTTATGTGGATTTATAAACCATTCTGAGGAAAATAATAATGCATCTGAAATAATATTGTTAATAGCTTGATTGTATTTGTGATGCATGTTTAATTCGATACTAGTCAGTTACACGTGTATATAGATGGATACGTAAACTATTGAAGTTACAATGAAGTGGTAAACCGTTTTGAAAGTGCAAACTAGTATTATAGATTTTGTTGGTTGGATTAACTGTAGTTCTGGAGTCATTTATATTACAATTGGAATGGTAATTGTTTTAGTAATGACCAAGGGTACGATGGGCTTTTGTATAATCTTTATAATTTGTTTATTGATTTTTGTTTACTGTGATGATAGCGTATGCATAAAATCGATATATATTTTTTAATTTTGAAGCAATCCGTAACTATGGACGTAAATGTAATAATTGAGGAGCTACCATTTAATACTGCTGTTGACATCCCAGCCATGGAAAAGAAACCACTTCCTCCAGACAAAAAGTACCATATTTTCTTCTCCTACACAGATGTTCCGAGTGACAAGCATTGGGTGAAGAAAGTTATCAACAAACTGGAGAGAGAGCACGGTTATACATGTTGTGATCACGAGAGGGATTTTTTGCCAGGCACAAAGGTAATGGATAATATAAAAGATGGCGTGAAGAACTCCGAAAAAGTAGTTGTAGTATTCTCAAAAGATGCCCTTGATAGTCACTATGTTTTACTGGAGGCAGAAATGGCCCATAAATTATGCCTCCAGAGACGAAAGAACATACTAATTCCAGTTTTGTTAGATGACTGTGATGTTCCTGAGGAATTTATGCTTCTGACATATATCGATGCGAGAGAAGGCATTGAGGAGACAACTTGGTGGTCCAGACTACTGAAAGCGATCGAATCAACAGGTGAGTTATCTTATGATAGAGAACAAGTATAACCATTAAAAACAAAAAAAAAAAAAAGAACGTATCAGTGGAAATAGCCGAAACAGGAGTAATAATTATTTCAGAAATATGGCAGAAGGTGAAGTTATATATGGTCTTTTGTTTGCAAAGGTTCTTTATGGTATACGGGAGTGGAAGGAGCAATAGTTCGGGTGAGCGGTATAGTTCTGGAACGTGCATATAAGAGCATTTGTGATTATTATTTATTGATTTAAATCCCAGGTGGCTTTCGCGTGCACCATCTTCGCTGGCCAATGTTCCGATAACCCTATCTACACCTTGGCGGATCGAACAGCTATATCGGCGCTTTGTCCTAGCGACATCTATTGGATTTCATGTGTCGCCTCCATCAGTATGTAATGCCAACTAACCAATAGCTTAGTGCATTATACATTAGCCGAAAACGGTTGTGGCAAATGACCAAAAAAGGATACTTTGCCAATAATAGAATTATTGTTTTACTGATACTAGGAGATTCATGCTGCAACTCAGATACACATCGCGTCTTGTACGATGGCACTAGGTAATTTAGAAACATCCTAGACAATATTTTATCATGAAATAAATCCTTATTTATTTTAAATTAATGGTTGCAAGATCTGTTATAGCTTTTTATAAATAGGTTACAAAACCCTAATTCCGATATGGTGATGTCTTTGCGAATTATTTTACATGCTTTATCTACATCTCAAAAACGAAATGGCTCCAACAAAGCCTGTGGTTCCAAACTAAGTAACATACCATGCTTATTAAGTTAGTAGCAGACATATTAATAGTTCACGTAGTCATCTGTTTTAGCGGTATAGGCACCAACTGTCAAATCATTTCCTTTAAATTTTGTTTTGAGTTTTTCTTTGCCTAGAGCTATTTCGTCTTTAACTTTGAATTTACAATTTTATTTTGTTTGCAAAATAGTTCTGCAACTATGTTAGAGCTTCGTATAATTCGTATTTTACTTTCAACACTTTCCTTCTGTTCCGTGAATAACGTATCAATGGTTTAGGTCTGTTTCTTTGTTGATGAAATTTAAACTGTCAACTGTTTTTCACGTATTTCAACATGTGTGTCTGTGTGATTTAGATTTTTAAAATAGCTTTAACAATTTGAGTCATATTGCTACGATGTCTGCAGTGTGGCAGCTTATGTTGATGTTTATCACTGGATCATCATGCCGCAGATATTTGGCATCACGTCCCACTCAATCACACTATCCTGACACCAAGCCGACCACTCTTAATATTGACCTCTTAATGCTGAGCGCCAAGCAAGGCTGCTGCTAATACTAATTTATTTTCATAACTCTTTGGTTTGACCTTGCCCGCGACCTGACATAGTTTCTTGTGTACTAACTAATCTTTTAACTGGAAGTATAAGCTCTCCACTTGAATGTTTCATAGCAATACTCTAAAATAAATCTGTTACTTGGTGATTAAACACGTCATTTTTATATATTATGAGCATCTGGATATACCCATGGACGTGTATTAGCTGTCTGAGAGTAGCTGCTTTTTCTGGTGGGTACTTTTTCTGTTTTGTGCTTTTCACGGGCTCCACTGCTTATTGTAATGTTGGAAACACGTCTCCTGAATATGTAGGATTAGCAAATGCTTTTGAACCAACAATTTGGAATAAAAGTCTGCCTGGAATATTAGCATTTTCCAAAACCTTATTTGATGGCCAGTTAATCTACAGATACATCTTTAATCTGGACTGTTTTTCGCTAGTTTTGGGGCTTGGAGTTTGACTTTGACCATTACCTATGTTTCCATATGTCGTAAAAAATGTAACTTGTTGTTTGAATTTTAAACTTAACTTATTAATATTCGACGGATATGGTTGTTTTTCTATTCTTAAGACACCAACAATGACCTTCTTGTACCTATTGATAAAAAGCTGTAAAACCTTCTATTTATAGTTTAATTTCATCATCATATGATTCCATATTTTGAATGTATTCAAAGTCATCTCTTATTAGGACGTTTATTCTCTTCAAACTCTTCAACATCACCCTCATTCATTTTTCAGCTATACAAATGCCGTAGATTCTATCGTTGGTTCTTGAATAAAGTCAAACGGCAGAGCCTGTGCAAAACACAACTTAAAGACTTGTAATGTAACATCACATATTAGCAGATTTCTTCCATTAGACATACTAGGCAGTTTACAAAATGTACCGAATGATCGTTGCATTACTTCAAATGGAATAAGGTACTTAATTGAAATTTTGTCATTCAAACTTCGCATATCTGCATCGTTAGACACTACTGTTAAAATCTACTCAGTGATGAAGTTGCCGACCTTGAATCAATCAGCTTCTCTTGTTCTTGCTTGCCTTTTTGCATTGGAATTCTATCGTATTTAATCCGTTTTCATATGTCGTGTTCTTAACCAGTTATAACATTCTCCCTGTTTCTCCAGATCAAACAAATAAAACCATAACTATGGAATAACATGATCAATGATGAGGTAGTTTTCTCTGACACCTCTTGATTTTGTACGATTTAGCCATCTCTGATAAAATTCAACAGATGTTACATGAATTATTTTATGCTTTACTCTTAATCATTTTAAATGTCTATTTGTCATTTAGTCATTTAAATTATTCCTAACTTTTCACTCTTGTAGTGTCTATGCTTAAGGTACGCTTTGTCGTTTTAAATTGCTTTTAGATTCTCAGCACATAGTACATATCTCGAAATCCAGCTCTTTTATTTGCCCAATTAAATTTCAATTTAATTGTTGCTACTTAAAGTAAAGTAAATTAGTAAATCATATTGCAACTAAACTTCTTCCTCTTCAGATTATCTTGAACTGACTTTTCAAATTTTAATTGCAAGTAAAAGGAAGAATAAAAGATTTACAAATCACCATAAAGCCAAATGATCAAAGGAGTTTGATTTTTTCTGAAAGAGCAAGACCCTCTTCCACATCACAAAATGAGACAACTGCACGAAATTGAAATATTAGATTTATTTGAGAGGAGCCGTTGTATCTGTTTGGTCTGAAGTACAGTCGTTTCTTCACAAAATCTTCAACATCAAGTTGCAAGGGATATTTTCGTTCAAAATGAACAGTTGTTGTTGTTCTAGGGTTTAACGCCATTTTTCAGCACAAGATAGGCTATACATGGCGGTCAGTATAACTGGTGGAGGAAGAACCCTGGAAAACCCAGGGAAGAACCACCGACCCACGAGAAGCTACTGGCAGGCTTTCCCATGTACCCACGTTAGCCGAGCCTTGGACTAGAACCCACGCAGACAGAGGTAAGATGGCAGTGATCCGGAACGGTGAGCGCTTTAGACCACACGGCCACTCGGGGCCCCCAAAATGAACAGACAAACAATGTAAAAAGATAACCGGGTGGGATTTCGTATTTACAACAGAACACTTTTGGTTATACAAATACAATGTTTAATAGCGAACGACTGGAATGAGCAATTAATTATGATTAATACGTGCGTGATTCAAATATTGGATCAATTAACATAAAACACACGGACATAATCATGTAAATACAAATAAATGACTTTACACAGTACAAGCACAAGGGGTGAATAATTCACAATGACTTTACAACGAAAAAAAAAGTTTTCACTCAAATAGTGAAATTATGTAAATAAAATGGGAAAGATATACAACTTATCTTTCCAGTCCCAAAAAATTACTGCATACGGTAGCTTACATGTTTGATACCGGGGTTTACAATTGGTCCACCGTCAAAGATAAATACTGAAAAATTTGTAACGTATCCCATTCTAGATTTTTTTATTGTTCAATTGGTAACTGTCGGCTTCAAGGCAAATTGAATTTCCACTGATATAATTTGTACTTAAAGGAGACCAGAAACCAATGGAAATATAGAATAATAATAAAAGTACTATAGCAGAAAACCTTATTCTGAAGTATCATCTGCGACCGTAATGCCAATATTTAAATATTGGCCTATCTTCTTGGAGCTGAATTTCTGTGACCTCGTATGCAAAATTTCCGCGCCTATTCGGTTACTTTCGGGATGTGACGTCATAGTAGCGACTCCAGTAGCCCAAGTCGGAGTTGCCAGAGTAAAAGACAATACCGTTTTGCGTTGCTTACGGGTGCAATAGAACATTAAGAAAAGCCTGTGGACAACATTTTTTTCTTTTTCTTTTCCGAAAGATAAAGGCATAATGAAAGAATGGATACATTATTACAAACGAGTCGATTTCAAAGCAACACCATACAGCACTCTGTGCTCGTTACATTTCTCAAAGGAATGTTACTAGAGGGATCATGAAAAATGGCAGCTCAAGGATACGCAAATGCTAGGCCTAGACTAAAAGTTGGCGCTGTTCCAGACATACCTTTGGACATTTTAAAGCCTGGGAAAAGTGTTAAACGTGTGAGTTAGAAAATAGGCAGAAGGCAGAGTAAGTGACCACAAAATGCAAGAATCAATTCACAGAGCTTTTATCTACACCAGTAGTGCTAAAAACAAATCTGATAGCCCGACACCCTGGGCCCCTCTGGTTTTAGTTCCGGCCCATCCTGTATGCAAAGTGAGGTGCCAGTCAGGCTTGTCGAAACAAAAATTGTTTGCTTGAGGAAACTTTGATCGCGCTGGTGAAATGAGTAAATGTATTTTCAAGATGTTGACATACATGCCTTAACACGGCACAATCTAAATCAAATCACCACTGTCCTAGGTGAAATTTAGATTTGATTTTAATCAAATGGAAGCTTTGCTAAAAATAAGATTCTAAACCTGTCGTGTTTCGAGAAATTCAGTAATCTTATACATTTTTAAAAAAAATATTAATTGTATACATGTAGTATGTATAAACGGTAATCTGTAATGATTGGAACTGATATAAAACTATTCCTTGGGCAGTTTAAATAGCAGCGATTAAAAGAAAAGAGGTCAAAGTTTCACATTAACTGGCTGACAATAGAAACGGGGGGGGGAGACTATTGACCCAGACCCCCCTTGCCCCAATGTGCGAGCGTCCATGGGACGTGCCTTTTCTCCCTGTGATACCCCTTATTATTCCCCCAAGACAAGCGCCTTTTGCATATTCTGGTCAGCTCTGGCTAAATTGCAAAATAGCTAAAGTTTTGATCTAAGTACGCAAACAATAAAGCCGGTGTGACTGATGAACATAATTCATATCCTTGCATTGATCTTGTGAAAACGACTGCCTTTCTGACATACTTCAAAGAAACCATGTTCGACAGTGTGTGTATGTGTAAGCACCAGCAATTGATTACCAAATAAACGATGCCTATTTTGTTGTTACTTACGATGCCATGGACTTCATTTTAACTGTTCAAATCTTCAGTCACAAGTTACCGTACATGTGGCAACTGTTTTTCTCACGTTTTATGTCCTACCTTATTTCCTTAGGTTTAAATCTTAATACATGTAACACTGTTTGCTGAATAAAATATTTATTCAGAATTAGTTCTTTAGGGCCACATATACTGCATGGTAAATTTTGTTTTATTCCTTGTAATTTAATCATGGTAATTAAACTTTACATATACGGTAGAGGAATGTCAGGTGTTAACTGGCCGAGTTTCTTTGGCGGAAATGGAGATGCGATTTTGTTTGCAGAGAAACTTTCACAGTGATCATTCATTTAAGCTAATTGGTGACAATTTTATTCTTTTAATTTTTTTTTTTTTTACTATAGTACTGTTGTAGTTGTTTAAAAACATCTGAAATTTATTTGAATGATGTTTAATCTTCGCCTTCTATTTACTGAAGAAGAAAAAATGAAAAAAAAAAACAAAAAAACCCCAGACTTGTGTGATATTAATTATTTCGTCCAGTGCCGGATTTAGACGTGTGTGCGTGTGATTTGAATTTTTAACGTAGCTTTAACAATTTGTTAGTCATATCGCTACGATGTCTGCAGTGTGGCAGTTTATACTGAGGATTGCATACGTTATATCTGTTTATAAATGGTTTGGGGTTGGGGTTTTTTCTTCTGACAAATGAAAATTGACAGACATAATGTAATAATCGGGACTTCGCTGCGAAAAATTGAGAGATATTACGAGATCGGGAGGTAGATGAGGAAATACCCCCAAAATCGGGAGGTTTTTCTCCCGGCTTGATAATTGCCATGTATGAACTGTCCGGGTTTGTGGCATTTCAGTCAGGGCTTGAGTTTATTTAAGTCACCAGCCCGGGGGCCTGTGCCTAAAAAAAATATTCTAGCACTGACCAGTAGTACATAAACTATTATATCAGACTGCAGATTCAACTTTTGAATGAGCAACCCATATGTGGTCTGCTCCTGTTAGCCTCGCTCGCCAATGTTTATGTTTGTATTCGAGGACTGGCTAGTATTGCGTCACGGTACCACGTGATCTGTCGTCTCATCAAAACTCGGAAAAAACTCGGCAATTTACGGAATCGTGATATCTTCCACGCAATATAATCACTACCCGCTTACGGTATTTAATTTATAAACATTGCAGTCGAATTACAATCTGTGGAGAATTGCATACGTAAAAGGAAAAGTTTGATTTCTAGTCTCCTTTAAGAAATGAAAACTAATGACGTGAATGGCTACATATATGTTTCAAAATTAACAGAAAAAGTAAAACAATACAACATTGGAACCTAAAAGAGTGGAGCCTGTACAAATCACACATGTAGGGCACGGCGCAGCATGCAAGAAGTCTGTATCAATCGGTTACCACTCGAACCATTAAGCTGTACTTTAAAACACATCAGTGACTTTTTACCAATTATTGTAGCTGTTTGTAGCTGTTCCCTGGGCTTTTAGTGAGTTTGGTACAAAACATTTAGGATTTGTTGCAAAAGTTTTCAAGGAACAATGTTTTAAGGCACGATGAAATAGTAACATTAGTGAACAGAACAGTATGGCATAATTCTAAATTGAACATACCATCGTTAAAAGAGGTAGCCTTCGTCTTATGCACCACTCTTGGCTATTGGAAATTGTGTTATCCAAATGGAGAATTACATTACAATCTAAGGTCCTGATGAAAACGAAATACGTTTTGCCAGTTCAGTTGATAACACAGATCACAATCTATCCATTTGATTCAAAGATTATATATTGGGGTTGGGTTATATTATATTCCATACGAATAAAAAACAAAACTTATCTATATAAATGACAAGAATCAAACAAGGATTATTGTTAGTTTCCTCATTAGTGCAACCCTGAAAATATTCAGATATGAAATTACTGGAAATGGTGATTACAAAGAAAGTATATTTGCAAACCTCAAACGTATGTCCACTCGGAATAACAATTACACAGTGTATATTGCCAGCAGCAATATAAATAGTTATGCTTCAGAACCTACGTTCTATATCTATTAAATCTGACGCGTAATGTAGGTTTTTGAAACCTTAACATTCTTATAATTTCCTCGCTCAGTTCAGTTAGAAAAGATAATTATAATGACTATTATCGTATTTGCAAGAGACACTACCTGTTTAAAATGGTATAACGTTCAATTTGCTATATATAATTCTAATTGTCTAAATAAGCAATCACAGAAGTTGTTCAGTTAACAGACTGAATATCAGCATTATATATGAAGATGGAGAACTAATAGACTTTCATGACATGATGGTGACGTATGTTGATCACGCCCAGTAAATCAGAACATTGTTAGTAGTGATGATAGCGACATGGTCATGACAGTGATACAAGACCTAATGTGTATAGAATTTTCAAAGTCTACAGTATTGAAAATTGCAGCAAAAACGAAAGAAATATATCTTTATAAAAAGGTAAAGATGAATATTATGAAGCGCGTCATGAACAAAAAACCAAATTGTGCTGGATTTCTTTAAGGCTTAAATCACAATTAAACAGTTATTAAAACTTACGATGTTATGTATGTTGCATCATGATCCGAATACAAGTTACATATATTAGTTAAGTCACAGCAATATGTCATTCAATAAAAAGGAAGTTTAAGCACTTTTAGTTACCTTGTTTATTGAACCTAGATCCTAGATCCAACGTCCTTTTTGGATGTTTGTATCTGAATAGAAAGATACAATCAACGTGATGACTACAAAATGAGTCGATGCAAGATATCTAATATTGAATGAGAACATAAACAAAAAAAAAATATACTACCATGCAAGGTTTTAATGGCATTAAAATTGAATAATGTATCAGATATGGATCACCTTATTATGGTATATATATGGTAGCATAATGCAAATTTATTATTGATAAACGCAATAAAATAGCGTAACTATGGCAGCAGGAGGAGCAATTATAAGAGGATCTTTAACTCACAGACGGTCCAGCATTTGCTGAAGCAAACACGTGGTAAATACGCTTGATCTAGATAGAAAGATTTGAAACGAAAAGAAATATGCATGAAATAAACGCAATAAAATAGCGTAACTATGGCAGCAGGAGGAGCAATTATAAGAGGATCTTTAACTCACAGACGGTCCAGCATTTGCTGAAGCAAACACGTGGTAAATACGCTTGATCTAGATATAAAGATTTGAAACGAAAAGAAATATGCATGAAATAACCGTGGAAGAATTATAAAGTTAAACAAACACACAACCAAGCAAATAAAAAGAAAGGAACGGAAGAAAGACACTGGATTACTACAATGTAAGACAGAGAGAACAAGGTTTGGTTTCGTAGTATGTAAACAACCTGTGTGTGTGTGTATATATATATATATATATATATATATATATATATATATATATATAAGAAAGTGTGATAGTAATTTTGATCTATACGCACCTACTAACCCAGAAAATAACTTTAAACTTTGCAAATTTAACTGATTTGTATTATCTTTCTGATGAACAAGTAAATTTAGTGACAGAGTACATATTCATTTTATTACTTGCCAAGTTACTTTGAATGTTACAGTCTTTTTTTGAGCATCGAAATAACTCTTTAGCACAATGCTAGGAAAAGTACAGTGCATGAAAAGATACCAAAGAGTTAGATACAAGTTCTACAAATGTTTATGCCAGGTCCGCCTCGAGCAAAACTAAGCATAAACCAATTTCACTTAGAGCAATATTAAATCTTTTCCCAAACATATTGATTTAGCTTAGAATTTTGATCGTCTCATTTGATGTGTAGCGAACGTTTGTAGTCCATCATAACCCAGATGCTACTCGTGCACGAATATGTGCACCTATTAGTAGGCAAGATCTAAGTATTGCAAATAGATTCAGTAGAAAGTAATATAACCGACCAGAACAGTTGGACATAAAACCGGTAGATTATATTTTCTGAGTTGAAGCCAGTCTACTTTATGTTCATATTTGCAGGACATGCGAATAACAAGAAAAAGGGAAAAGTATTTTTATGTAATTAATATGATATGACCTACATTTTCTGGAAGGTATTTAAACAAATTATATAATTAGTGTTGCATCCACCGACATCAAAAGAACTCATAGCACTAATAGCTTTTAAATGAAGGATGTTATGCAACTTCAATCAGTGATCAAACAGTCAGTATTCGTACTGTGCTTTAAACTATAACTGAAAATCTATATTGATAGATAGCATCCCGAAAATGTCCTCCCCGTATGGTTTGTGTTTTATCTTTAATCATGGACTATTGAGCAAGCATTCTTTTGTATATATCTTAGGT
Organism: Sinohyriopsis cumingii; assembly: GCA_028554795.2. Taxonomy (NCBI): domain Eukaryota; kingdom Metazoa; phylum Mollusca; class Bivalvia; order Unionida; family Unionidae; genus Sinohyriopsis; species Sinohyriopsis cumingii. The sequence continues at coordinate 51,133,502 of CM068836.1, forward strand.
ATTCATTTCATCCGACAAACCATAATACGTTTTATTACTGAACTACTTCGGCATAACAAATACTTCCATAGTGCTCGTATTCACAGTAAGTAAATTATATTTGTAGGGGAAACCTCAAGGTCACCATTTCACATCGAAGAAAAGAGTGTGGCAGGTAATTATAAAGTATTAAATATATTTTAAAGATGTTTTCGTTTTATTCATTTATCTTTATTTGGTTTCTTATTTTTGTAATATCGCTGCTAATTTCTTCTCAAAGGAACCAATGAAAGAGTTAAATTTGGCTAATTATGTCAAAGCAGTTACTTGATGTATCCCGAATTATTTCTTGCGTCATTATAACTAGTTAGTCTCGTTAACGTTGGAACATATATTGTGTTTATTTTTCATTTTTGAAAGACTTGTTGATTTTACAGTCTATCTTGGGGTAAACTATTTGTTATGCTAAGTTAATGTTTATGCAAATTATTTTCCTCCTGATTATTAGTAGTGTGTGAATGGCATACCAAACATTTATCTTCTACGTGCGTGATTTTTTAGAGTTTGGAGTATTTAACATACTCTTGTAATTTTTAAAAATATGGGATAGATCATAAAAAGGTGAATTTGTCAAGACTAGAATGTTACATTAGACAAAATTGAGTATATAGTTCAGTATTTGTTGGTCTATGCAAGGAGATGGGGATGTTTAAAATCATTTACGACAGCCAAATAAATCTTAAATTCTCGTAAACAAATCGTCAAAAGCAAAAGTCTTCTTAAGTGATGTCTTTATTTATTCTGGATGATAAATGTCTTTGAACCAGTCAAACTGTTTCCGTTTTACTAGTTCCTAAATATCTCTGACTTTAAATCGAAACCTCAGTTGTTTTGACTTTTGAGGCCATAAACAATTAATATAACTTCTATTATACAGTGAGCCCAACATTTGCTGTGAATCAGCTTTGTTCAATTGAAACGAAATACAATTGTCTTCGATGCAGTATACAGGCAGTCTCAAAATATGTTCCAGAGGAATTGCGTCCAGAAGCCATTGGGGTATGCTTTTTAGAAAGAATAAACTGTTTAAGAAAAGCGTTTCTTATATATATATATATATATATATATATATATATATATATATATATATATATATATATATATATATATATATATATGGTGTATATTCCCTTAAATTAAAAAATGCATTGATTCAACGCTCGTATCTTTCAAACTTTTGCGTTATCCAAAAGGTTTTCGAGGTGTATCCATCAGTTTCAAGTGACATGATTTTGGCAACAGTCAACGGTAAAATTTCTATCAGTTGATTTAGCAGACATATTACTGTTGTTAGCATACCAGTGAACATAATACATTTGTATGTATGGTTATTGATAATTATACAGTTCCTAATGACCCCTCTCTTATTCTTTACAGCTCCATATGTTGGGTTAGTTAAAAGTCCTTTGCTGAATTTGTAATTATTCCATTTGAAATACGATAGAAAATTAGTACCGCTGCTTAAGACTCGGGAAAATACATCATCTAAATTATGAACTTGTAAGAAAAGTGAGAGAAAGGAAAGAAATCTGGAAAAGGGTGAGACGAAGAGCTTTACATGTTTTGTTTTCATGTAATGACACTTTAGGTTTGGTTGGAAATTGACAGGGAATGTTTTAGTGACCTATTCTAGTGCAAACGAGGAGTATTGATCTTATGATGGTCACAATAAAATCTCGTATGAAGTTTTCAATTACACTACACTATTGAGTAGTCATAATTTGGTTTCTAAACGTTTAGTTAGACCTAAATTAGAGGCTTAGAAAGACACCGACGCAGGATAGAAAACTGGATAAATATAGAACATATTACCACAGAAGAAGACCTATGAAAATATTTGAAATGGATGGGGTAATTTAGCTTTTATTAGACATTTTTATATCAAATCTACGTAGGTAATAAACAGTAGCGTAAGGTGGATGTTTAGCAGGACTGAAAACGTTACACTGCAGGAATTAATCAATAAATGGAAGCTTCTCTATTTATTTACCCGAATAGATGAACAACAAATAAGCTTGCATAAAATAAAATACAATAAGGAAGCTAGCTTTGTATCTTTTTTCCTATGAAATTGAATACATGTGCGTGTGCTAAATGTACCAAGCTACAGCAAAACAGCTAAGCTAACTCAGTGATGATTGGTACGACAATTCAGTTCACATTTGGTACTTAAGAATATGACAGAGGTACGTATTGCATACAGGTGTTATACAACTTTTCGGGTGGCATAGAATGACCAGTTTATACAGAACTGACAAAATGCAAAACCTGTAATATTCATAGATGAATAGGAAAACCATTTTAAGAAAGCAAATGCATGTTATATCTGTGAGAAGAAACTATATAAAAGACTTCTTCAGATTCATAACCAATTTAGTGTTTTGGAAGCAAAAATGAAATCTCGGGGAGAGAACAACAGTTAAATATGTCCATGCGCAAGTAATGTTTTAATTACCAAAGAGGTAGATCTTTTAATACGAGGACAATACTAGTCGGCATGTAAAACGAAATGAACAAACTAACTAGACCTATTTATGGGGATTTATTGTATTTTATCGTTCATCTATGAATGTTTCAATTTGAATAACAGTAGGTACATGATAGAAAGTGAACACATAATACAAAATAATAAATGCCCTGCAGTCAAAAAGGATTTTAGAGCACAACAAAACCGGAAGAATTTGCAAATGAATAAATCTGTTGCTATATCATCATGGATTAGATCGGCTTAGGAACACCGAAGAAACAAAAAATAAACTTTTCAGAGAAAAAAACTATAAAATTCACTTTAAGTGTATAAAAAATTAACATTGGATGGAGATATTAAAATCCTTTTTTTCAGAGAAAAAGGTGTTACAATATTATATATAAGTACCTCGATTTCAATGACAATATCAATAGTTGCTCTGTCTACAGGAAATGTAGTAATACGTGCTGCTTTTCCTAATCCCCCAGCACCTCCTACTATCACATGCCAACCAAGTCCAGCTCCGCCTTATATTCTACATATTTCCCCAATTCCAGTTACTCCAAATGAATTTTGCAATATGTTAAGATAAACTTTGTAAAAATGTAAAGCTGTTTGGTTGGGCCAAAAGAGTAGCTGATTTACAAGAATTTATTGGTACTGTAGAGCTAGACAAATTATTTAGTTCCTTTATGAAAACTTTATATTACTTGTCTTGGCATTAGTTGATTTGTTACGCACACTTATGACCAAGGGTGTAAAATTAGCATCTGCCACTGTTAAAGATTCATTAATGCAATCGAGCGTTTAGTCGAAGGAAATAAAACTATTACAGAATGAAAACCATGCCAGCTCTCAGAACCACTTCCTATGTGTCTTTTAAATGTCAGGAATTTCCTAGAATTTACAGAATTGGCAGTCGGACTATCATCGTTTTGGTTACACTTTGTCCTCAAAGGATTTGTGTCTTACTATTAGGGCTGTTTATCAGCCTTTGGAATACTCGGCATTGATGGTATGATTAACCCATGTTTAATTGAGCCATTGGATTTCTGGAAAATATTGTTATATCCAACGATACTAACTAGTTTCATTACCATATTACTATGTCACAAAACTGTACCGTTACCTCCTATACTATAGCCCAGTTTCATGTTTGAATCTGTTCTCTACTGCTTAAGGTTTATCATAACGTTCTTATCAGCATCGAATCTTTGCTGCCGTAACATGTAAAGCTCCATCATGAACACTGTTTGATGCTGTTGCAATAGTCTGCCTTGTACCTGAGCATCCAATTTGTTCATTGTATATGTTCGGATGCTTTAATTCAGTCTATATATTCCCTCATCTCTCAGACCATTTCTGTTTTTCAGAAAAAGCATTCTAGCCTTTTGCTCTTCTTTGTATGTCATTGAATTCATGACAGCAGCTGGCAATGTTATTTAGTATTCAATGTAATATATATATATATATATATATATATATATATATATATATATATATATATATATATATATATATATATATATATATATATCGTTTTCTTGGTGTGTTTTGTGTCATGCAGTTGTGGAGATTAGACATTGTTGCACAGAAAATTAAATTGTTTTAAGTCAATGTTGTTATTAAGTGACTGACTTTATGCCACTGTTATCGGATATAGGCTTTTTACACTCTGTCAGCAGTTTACTCATATGTATGTAAGAGGGAACTGATTTTGCAACTCTAGAACAGTATCTGTACTGACTCTGGTTGTCCTATCCACTATGAACAGCACTTGTATTGACTCTGGTTGTCTTATGCATTACGAAATGTCAATATGAAATACTGCAACCCTATATTTAATACTGCCAAGTTTAGTTGATTCTGCCAAATGTTACGTCACAAGGCGATATTTATATTTCTATTCATTCATCATCGTCAACATGTAGAGTTTAGTTTTTAAAATTCATAACTGATTTGCTTGTGAAAATCTGCGTTTCAGTGTAGTAAGGTTTCACATCGTTGAATTAACTGGATATGTTAACATGGTCAATTTGAGTCATTCCAATTTAAAGCATTAAACTAAGTTGCCGGACAAGGGTAAGGTACTGAAATTTTCATTTTTTAAATCTGACATCCGTTATTTAAAAGTTAAAATTCTAAATTGGAATTCACTTTTTTTGTTCAACTACGTTGGTCCTAATTTATTTCCACACTTACGTATTATTCCCTGTTGGTTTCCATCTCTAATCTGTTCGTTCCTCTATTACATTATATAGAGGATATCTATTAATTTTGAGTAGATATACGGAACTATTTCAACAGTGAAGTGGAAACTTTGTATTGTGACGAGTGGTAAATTATCAACGTCAAAAACATACATTTTCTTTTTATAACTTATTTTTTGGTGAAATTGCGTTGAACAGCTGCATTACAACATGGATAAAAAGATGTTCCTAATTTTTGCTACGTTTGACAAATTTAGCTTGTACATGTCAGGCCTAAAAATCTGGATTTTGTCAAAATAATGTTTTTATTCCTATGTAAACGAAGAAATTGCTATTTTTGTTAACAGGTTTCATGCACGCATTTATACTGTTCGGGAGGGGTAGTGTAGAAACACGATAGTTCGTCCAATTACGGAGAATTTCCATGATGTATATAACAATTAATTATAAAGGTGATTACCTGATCTACTTTTAACTATGTGGATTTCGTTTGGGGGAATTTCTTGATGCATACATGTACACTAGAGGGTCTACGGTTGACACATTATAAGATCTGTACTTCCTGACAGAAGAGAGAGAGAGAGAGAGAGAGAGAGAGAGCATGAAAACAGAAATTAAATGGGCTGAAATATGAAAATACTTGTTTGAATAACATAGATAAAGGCATATATATTTCCTAAATGGAAAAAAAGTAGATCCAAAAGTGGTATATGCCATGTTATGTCATGGTTTAAGGATTAGTTCCAGATCATCTGATTTTAATATTTTTGTGTTGTTTTATAGATACTCTATAATTTTAAGTGTAGAAAGTTTGTCCTGAAAAAATGCATAGTTTATCGAGTAGTTTTGACTCGTTGTTATATCTTTCTTTCGCGAAAGTTGAGAAGACTAAATGTCCTGATGACTGTATCAATGTCTCTTCGATTTGCATTGACTTTTATCTTGTTGAAAGTTTCGTATACCAGTTTGTAGACGTACACGTGTATTGTTTGCAATTTGAATCAACCTCATATTCTCGAATACGTTTAAATTCCTTTTTTATGTGAGTTATGGCCTTGATGGGTCATTGACTACTTAACAGTTGCCATATAACGTATTTTAAGGGTGTTATTATTATTGCTTAACTGCGATGTTTCGGGACCAATAGTCTTTTCCCTTATGGTTTAGTGATCCATACAAATTCACATGACGTGCACGTTTCACATTTTAGAAAGTCGTTATCTTTCAAAAGTTCACACATTTGGTACCGCTTGATACTGTTGACTACGTATGGCACTGCTACTTTTTATGTTGATGTCACACACACACACACACACACACACACACACACACACACACACACATATATATATATATATATATATATATATATATATATATATATATATATATATATATATATATATATATATATATATATATATATATATATATATATATATATACATATCTATATCGTATTTATATATTATGTTTTTCCCTAGGTCTGGTAACACGTCAACTTAGTTTCTAGTTTTATTTTTAGTGAAATACTTTCGCACTTGAGTTTTCAGAGTTTTGTTAAACCTTTTAACTACTGATACTATAATGTCTGATTTGAAAAGTACCTGACGTTTTCCTTGCCCAGAAAAGCTCTGAACTGTATCTTTTCAGCCTTTCTTTGTTTTGTGATATCGATGAAAGCGTAATATATACAATCTCCCTTTTTTGTTGTTACTTCTTCAGTCCATGCACATGTACAAAGTATTCATCACTATTTGCTTGATATAGTTGCATGTCATCAATATCTGCTTGCCACTGGAAATATACTTTGTTAACATGGACACTTTAGTAAGAGTATTATTTCTCGCTTGCATTGAGCATTATGTCTGTATATTGTTAGGTTAATCATTTTGTCAATTCAGGATATGGTATTCTGTTTTTGTCTCGTTTAGTTTGCTTTCATAACTGACTGATATTTATAGGTTACTACATTTGTATGGGAAAATATGAACGAGTTTTTTTGATGGAATACTTCACCACCTTGGGAGTGCAGTATATCCATCCGACAAAACGAGTTCATATTTTTCATACAAATGCAGTAACCTTTTTATTATACGCTCATTTTCTTATTCCACCTAAGGCTTAATTATATAAACAAAATATGCTACAAGAAACAACGTAAATTAATGTATGCCGTATTTCAAACTAAATGCACAAGCGCAGATTCATCACTACACAACAGCAACATTATTAATGCGCACATAACTCTGAACTTAGTTGCGCGCTCAGTGTAGCTTACGAAAGAAAATGGCGTGTCTAGTTAAAATTGAAATTTGCAGTCATATTGTGAATGAATGCGCATTGCAACAACTTTTCCATTTGTTCTGTAATGAATAGATTTTGGAATTTTGTTTCGATTCTACGAAAGTTCGTGATTTTGGACTGGATTCATCTGTGCAAATTGTACATGAAATACATCAGATTGAAGCAACGTGGGATAAGCGTGTTTACATCTGCAAGTGTGTTTGTTCTGTCATTGACTATTTGCAATCATAATGTGGGAAAATATGAAGTGTTTCAATTGCAATTGTCAAAAAAACGCTATGGAATTTAATGTTTTGTTTTGTTTTTTTTTGTTTTTTTGAGGTCGTGCAGTATTCCATCCAAAAAACTCGTTCATATTTTCTCATACAAATGCAGCAACCTATACATACAGTACAATTTCGAAATGTGTAATCAAGCTTGAGAACTCATGACATGGCTCATGTAATTTGGATTTGCAGAACAAAAGTACATTTTGAGGAAATTCTGGATATAAAACTGTAAGTATATTTTTTGCCATTCTTATTATTTGTAGGTACCAAGCAATTTTATGAAATCTGGTGTTCTATCTTATAATCATAAACAATGTATCATAACGTTAACGTTGAATGTAGCAATGCACTTGGTATATTGCAGTTCACGAAACATCTGCTTTAGTTCATTGAGAAACAAATTTAATCAAGCAAAACGTACTGCGCCTACTATGCAAATGTACATGATTTATTTACAAAGTAGTTTCTAATACGCTATTGGGCACACGTGTCCTGCGCGTGGGTGCAATATGAAGGTATGCAATATCGTAAAATATTGAACGATTCTGATAATGTAAAGTTAACGGAGAAAAAGATGAGCATATAATAATTGTGTAAACAACTATAATTTTATGATCATAGTAAATGTTCTTTAAATGCGACTTTCTCGTGCTCATATCCATTAAAACGGTATATAAAAATGCAGTGAATACTTTGCCACAAGCAAAGAGAACACATATGGTACTTTTATATAAATAGTTTGCAATATTCATTCAATCCTTTCAAATGTATGAATGATTTCAAATCGTTGTCAAATATTGCCATTAAAGTAGTTGAGGCAAAATCAGTTACTTCATTGCATTAAGTCACTATGTGCTGTTTGAATCTAACTTTATTTCGTCAAATTATGTCTCTGCTTTTTTATCTAAAGTTGTGTATTAACCTGTAATGATTAATGATATCATCAAGTTGTGCCGTAAATTTAGAAGAATACATATTTGTTTATTTTGTTTACATATTATGCAAATTAATCCATCATCATAATACATGTTTCATTCTCCTGCTCCTCAGGTTCATGTTGTTTATCTCTGTTTTCATCACTAAATAAAATCTGCAAATCAGCATCTTTCCTGAAACATGGTAGAGGGTCTTTTATATTCCGTATTTTCTTGACTTCTGTGCTGTATCCCAGCTATCTTTGGTCACATATTAATCCAGTTCAAGCATGTAAAAATTATATGACCGTTTTGTGTTGGTAGCTTTAAATTATTTTTCTGGGCCCCACTAATGTAGCGGTCATGTTTGAGATATCAAATTAGTATTTTAGTTCTTCACGATCAAGGCATCTCACGTTAGTATGTTAAATGTCTCATGATTAATGTACGTCACGTTAGTATGTAATGTCTCATGATTAATGTAAGTCACGTTAGTATAGGATGTCTCATGATTAATGTCTCATGTCTCATGATTAATGTACGTCACGTTAGTATGGTAATGTCTCATGATTAATGTACGTCACGTTAGTATAGAATATCTCATGACTAATGTCTTATGTCTCATGATTAATGTACGTCCCGTTAGTATGGTAATGTCTCATGATTAATGTACGTCACGTTAGTATGGTAATGTCTCATGATTAATGTACGTCACGTTAGTATGGTAATGTCTCATGATTAATGTACGTCACGTTAGTATGGTAATGTCTCATGATTAATGCACGTCACGTTAATATGGTTGTTGTTCAGGATTAAGACATATCACAATGGTGTGGCCGTTCTTCAGGAATAAGGTATATATGTACAAAATTAACTGGTATTTAGAGAGACATCTTTGACTCAATACCTAGGTTCTGTTACAAAAAGCAAAATTATAGTTTCTACCGAAATATATCTGCCAATTTCATATATTTTATGTTATCAGACAAACTTTTTTATTTCGTCGGAAATCTAAATTAAGGAAACCCTTAGTTGAATTTATCTCACATTCATACAAATTTATCCATAAGATGATGATTTTGTAAATATCATACAATTTATTCTATTAGAGAAATATTCAGTCATTTCCCCATAATTGGTATATTCAAAATCTTCTCCTAAAATTAAAATGAAAAAGATAGGAAATTCTATCTCATGGTCGGTAGATGAGTGCATATATATAATTACTGAAGAATCAATTGAAATGATTTAATTTTTTTTTATCTCTTGCTTGTTTGCTATTAGGCACAGAAAATTTAAAAGGGGATTATATTAATTTAAAATCTGCCTGTTATAAATCCATTTATATTTGTTATTGTCTCTTTTTAAACTCGACATCGCTTATCAAGTTATTTTAAGAGTTAGGCATCTTGTTGTCAGGGGAAAAAGAATTAAAATAGGAATGGGGAAGATTAAAATTGAGAGAAATACCTCTAAATTAAATTTAGACACTTCAGCATGATAATACAACAACTCCTTAATTATGAGGTTATACTTTAGTCACAAGGTTATAGGAAGACGTACTTTTGGCGTTGACATTTTTGATTTTGTCAGGAACAATATTTGAAAAACACTTCTACTAAGCAGAAAAAATCGTTCATGTTTGAAACATGAGTCATTTTCAGTCACGCATTGTACTTTTCTACGTATGCGTAGATTTGTCTTTATTTTGTGCATTTGGGATTACATGTATATGCATGTTATGTTTAGTGATGAATATCCTTGGTGTGGTCGAGTTTTTATATATATATATATATATATATATATATATATATATATATATATATATATATATATATATATCCTAATCTATCTCACGACCCTACCTTAACTACCTTTTCAGGTACCAGTTGACCTCATCCGAGCAACGTATAAAGACCTTCTTCAAAGTCCTAGAGTGGTATGCAGACAAAAATGTTGCTGCCTTGCAACAAGTTGGGTATTGTTTTGGTCTCTAGGATTTACCGCCTTATTCGCTTGGTACTTCTTTCTTGTGCTTGTCTGCGCAACTGAACCACCGGAGGGAAATCAAGCTGCCTGCCTTGTTTACGACAGTATTTTATGTCTAGTATTGTTTGCATTAGCAGGCTGCTGTTACGTTGGATGCAAGTGCTGCTATTTAACGGTATGTGCTTCCTTCTGCTCTACACTTTGTTTACAATTACCACTTTGTTGATTGCATCAGTGCAATTTTCTATGGCAAAAAATATTGTCATGAACTTAAATCAACAAAGGGTTGTATCTGAACAACGTTCCCTCTAAGCTGAGCGCGCGCGGCCGCGCAGCTGCTCAGACATCCCCGCACAACTGAAATCTTCTAAGCGCAGCAGATCAAAATTACCAAATATTCAATCCAACATTCGCGCTAAAATATATCCAAAATTATCATCTTGTTGCAGTAAGAAGACCTTGCTAGACGGAATGAAATTTTAGCGGAATTCTCACCAATCAAATCCCACTAATAGCACCCAATCAAAAGACGTCGTTCAAATTCCCCTGGCCATCTACAAGCAGTGTATGTTGCATTGTCGGTTTCTCTTAAAGGAATTTGTTTCGCTTTGAATATTGTTGTAATAGGGTTTAACGCTATTTTCAGTACAATATAGGCTATACATGGCGGCCAGTATTAATGGTGGAGGAAGAACCCGGGAAAACCCCCGGAAAGAACCACCGACCCACGAGAAGCTACCGGCAAGCTTTCTCACATATCCACATTGGCCGAGCCCGAGACTCAAACCCACGCAGACAGAGGTGAGATGGCAGTGATCCGTGACGGAGAGCGCTTTAGACCACTCGGCCACTCGGGGCACCCGCTTTGAATATAAACGCGCCATTATGATACTCCTTCTTGAGAAGTAAAGTATGTTTTATCATTGGCAAAGTAAACCGCAAGAAAGTCAACCGGAGGAAAGGCTCCGAAAAAGCAATTGGAAACCAAGGCTGCTTGTAAGAGTTCATTTCATTCAGTTTGGATACTTGCATTGAATACATGTTGCATTTTAATTAAACAGTTGCTTTTGATTATATATTTTACATCTTTTTATTGTAATGTCAAAATGAAAACGTGAAGATAACGCAGACACAAAGCATAAAAAGCGGCCACTAGTACTTTTAAATCAGCATGGTTGAAAGAACTTGTTGAAACCGAAACGGTAGAATAGAAAATTTCGCAGCGTGTTGAATTGGGAAATATTTTTCATTTTTCTGAGGACGATGGTGTTGTTTGTAAAGTATGTGCCGATGCTAAAGCGAGTGGCGATTTCGCTACGAGAAAAACTGGGATATGTGGAAACTGGATTATCGAAAGAGACATATTACACAGAAAATCAATTTGGACTCGATAGCGAAATTAAAAGGAACTCAAGCTGGATCCGGAATCAACTTCTTCCTGACGGAGTCAAAGGATGATCGACAGATGCGAATCGAAGTGAATGATCACCAATGAAGTAAGGGTGAGCAAGTGAAGATTCTTATTGATAACGTCTTGTTGGCCCTTTCAATGAACGCTTTGATGCTGTCAGTAACGGATATTCATGATCACATGGCTAAATATTTAAAACTTCCTGATAGCTGGAGAAGTATAAATTATGCATTTAAGTTTGTTAAATGTATCGACTCGGTTGTCAAAGAGATATGTGTGCAGGAAATTCGAGAGTCTAAATTCCATACACTTATTCTAGACGAAAGCACAGACATATCTGTAACCAAAATGATAATCATAAGCATTAAATATCGTCCTGCAGGAACGAAGTGTCACCGAATAGTTTTTGCTGGCATGTTAAAATTGACAGCCTGCGACAATGGGTTATTTTTTCTGCAATCAAGGAGTTTTATATGACGAACAATCTTGATTTTCAAAGGATGGTCATGTTTACATCAGATGGGGCATCCATTATGCTAGGAAGAAGAAATGGCTTGGCTGCACTGACTCGTGCCGAGGTTCCTCATTTGACTAAGCAGGAATCGATGACGCATGGGGAAAAATTTCTCTTATGAAAAATATTGAGACATTACTTCGGACCGTCTACAATATTTTTAGCCGATCGAGTGTCAAAAAGCCGCATTTGAAGAGCTCGCTAATGTCTCCGATGTAGCTGTTGTCTCGCTTAGGCCACTGAATGAGGTGAGATGGATGTCTCGACATTTCGCTGTAAAAGCTTTGATGAAAATCTGCACAATTCTAATTTAATATTTTCAGAATCATGTCGAGGAAGATAATGATCCGATTGCAAATTATTGTTTAAAAGAACTCCAAAACCCCCCAAGTTCACGTCTTTTTAACTTTCTTGAGTGAAGGTTTAGCTGAATCAGCTGATTTGTGTGCAGTTCTCCAGAGAAGCTGTATAGCAACCATAACAAAACAACAATTTCTAAACTGAAATCACAGTATTTGGAAGGAAATGAAGTTCATTGGTGTGACGCTGTGAAGATGCTGTTGTCAACAACTGGTTATGAAGACACATATACAGTTGAGATCTTAATGTTTATAGAGCGTTTCTGCCTGCATTTACAAGAAAGATTCCCAGATGGCAAATTAAGAGAGTGGGCAGCGTTTGATTCTCCGGCGATCAAGAATTAAACAAACTTTGATTACGGGAAAGATGAACTAAGCAAATTAGCGATGTAATACGAATATTTACTAGGCCTAGCTGTGGAAACGGCAAATGCAAAGCTTCAAACGGAATGAAACAATTTCACTTTTATTTTAAAGGACAACCTCCAATCTGGAAGTTTAAAAACTTTTGCGTATGTTATTGGCTTCGTGCTAACAGAGAAGTTTTCAACCATGGCGAAATTTGTGGATATATGTGGCACATTTCAAGCTTTGTGTGCTGATGCTGAACGTGGTTTTAGTCTGATGAACAATATCAAAACAAAAGTCCGTAACATACTTGAGGTTGACTATTTGGACATGATTATGCGAATTAAATTTTATCTAGCAAGTGGACAAAGCGTGGATGTTGATCGGGTTTACAAATTTTGGAACGATAAAAAAAAACAAAAAAAAAAAAAAAAACAGAAGTGAGCACACTATATAGACATTAAAAGGGAGCATGTTTTTACTCAATTTCTATTCAAAGTACATAATACGAACTACGAAAATTGTATAAATTTATCATTAAAAAAATGTTGATTTAAGTTTTCAAGTACGTGATGACTCGTAATAATTATAGTGCACCATGCATTATTTTTTGCAATTTGTACGGATGTTCTATGATAATCTAAAAAATTTGATCAAGTCACCGTAATGCTTGCACAATGCAGCGCGCATGACGCGCACATTGACCATTCGCTTAAAGGGAACGTTGATCATCTTTTTTTTCCCTTCTCCTTCTTCTCTATATCTATTTTTGCCTGATATCTTCTCAAAGTAAAAGAGACATCGAAGGTCTTGCAGAAATCTTTCTCAATCTTTTTCAAAGTTTAGAAGGTTTAGTGATGACATTATCGCTTTAAATACGCTTGGAATTAAATTTAGAGACAAACCGTAATGTCAAACGCTTAGTGAAGCTTTCCATATGAGCATAGATGTTAGATTGCTCTAACAATATTTTGTATGTGCCTCTCTTCCCCAGTAAATGAGCATAAAAAAGTAATGGACACTATTATGTTTTTTTTTTTCTTATAAATGAAAAGCTATGACAAACGACACAATTTTTACTGGAAATGGTCTTTCCATGAAAATATATTTTCTATAACGGATTTTCGCCGCGTTGAAGAAACAACAAACCCTTTCTTAGTCAAGGGAGGTAATGCAGTTACTAATGTTGGAAATTCTAATTCTTGACTAATTTTCGCGCTTAATTTCGGGAATTCAGAAGAGATAAATAGCACCGACGTGGCTGGGTTTTAATTAATGCACAGTGGTCGACAGATAGCAATACAAAGTTGATAATTTAAGATTTTCTCCAAATTAGACCATTACTGTTTTAGGACTACTAACATTGTTTCAGCAAACATGACAAAACGCCCTACCAGATATGCCCATGGCAAAATACATGTCCATTTAGTAGGAACTTTTATGTCTATTTCGTCCGTCGGATTTTCGTATTATTGGGTTTTATCTTTAAATTGACTTATTAGTATGTGCTTGTGTGTATATGTGTTTTACCAACCTTAATGTCATGGAACCATGTCCTTTTGGCAATAAGATGTAAGAAAAGAAGTAACAGAACCGTAGAAATTACCAGACCTTTAAATAAGCCTTTGTTTGGCCATATACATGTCTTGCTGCTTGACAGTCATTCCTGATGTCGTAGCGGCAAGCCTTATCAGATTGTTTCAAAATTAGTACTCAACACTTACTTGTCAATACGGTAGTTATTCTACACACACATTCTTATTCTTAATTCACCCACACCCCTTGTTAAAGCAACCTCACCCTGCAGACCCGACCACATGATCGATTTAAATTAATCTACTCCTAGTCAAATTTATAAACATACTTCCTTCACTCGCAAAATGCGTGTGCTGAATTTTTCTATTAGCTTAGTCAATGAATTCAAAACAAGTATAGGGTATATATTAATATGGGGCATCCGTGGATCTTACGTAAATTAACATTAGCCTTTGTATTTTCATTATGGTGAGCTCTGGCGACGTACGGAAAATCCAGTGTTAAAATTATCCATATGTTTAACATTGTGATACATTGTAACATTGTTTGAAGTTGCTGACTCATTCGAGTCTATATGGTTATACTGCTAGAATCTGCCTAAATATTAGGACTCTTAAACGTATGGGATGTCCTATGTTAAAATGTCATATGGGTTTACATGGATATGTCATTTTAGAGATGTAAAAATAATCTTCTGTTAAAATGTTGTGGCTATAGGCCGTTTCCGTATTGAAAAGTGTCTGGTGGATAAGTAAGGGACATTGAATGTTAATAATTTTGGATAAACATCAAAACACACACCCTAATATCCAGCACCCGCCTTTTTAATTATCCAGCACCCAATTTTTGATCACTCCAAAAAACACACATCATTAACCAGAACCTACTCTCCAACGAAAAGGGCAGGAGTGTTTATGTACACACTCTATACTTACATACATAATAATATTCCATTACTCACAACTATATAATGCGTTTATAAACCGACTATTATACTCTTTCACACAGACTATCACAAGAGAAGAGGTAAAGGGGTTTCAAATTTTAGCTTTTTGTTGGAAAAGGACAAAAGAAGACACAAACATACACAAATATAAATTACGGCAAATGTCATTAGTATATCTCTTCTCTGGAGATCTGGATTACCCTGGGTTTTACCAACAATGTCCCGTAGTGGTCCCATCTCTTGAACCATGCGCCAAGGGCCACACATATTTCCCCCCAGTTCGTTCTTGTACTTCCAACTTGGTGGAACCTACGAACATAACACATGTCTCGTTGGCTTCATTCTCCTAGTCTTCTTTCTCTTTTGGCATCCAGCCTGAACGACCCAATCTGCGAAATGTGTCCTTGACCTTCATCGAGTTTGTATTGGAGCACTGGAATTGCCTTTTGTCATCTCCTGCTCCTTAACCCTTTTCTTTTCTGTCTACGCTACATTGGTCTTCTCTGCTCGTCATGCATCAACTCTCTGACGAACTCTTTTGCATTTTTCAGAGAGGTGATTTCTATTTTCAGGTGTCATTTGTGTGGGTAGACTTGTAGCTCTTCTGTCAGATCTAGGGGGTGATGTACTCTTTCCATCAGTCTGATGGCCTGTATCAGTTTGCGGACTTTATAATGGCTTGCCTTATTCTGGAACATACGGCTGACGATGAGTGGCACTCTGTATGCTTGAAGCACGTGAAGGAAAGTTTCCTTCATACATAATATAATCCTCACAAGAACCCAAGTGGAGAAAAATTATGCTGACCTGACGGAATCCATTGTTATTAATTGTTTTCATGGATATATGCACGAGTGAATGAGTGTTCATAGATACACTCTATTCCCACGCAAACGCTGGAAATACACATTTTAAAGGGAAGGGTCTTTAAGTTTTAGCTTCTTTCTTGGTGTGTGTGAGAGAGAGAGAGAGAGAGAGAGAGAGAGAGAGAGAGAGATACACAAACATAAAAAAAACACAAGAAACATGCTCTTTGCCAAACTGATTAGTATCTTTTTTGTCTAGAGATGTGGTTGACCCTGAAAAGGGCCGTTTTGCCGTGGTAGGTGGTCCATTCTGTACTCCACTTTTTCTCCTTCCTTATGCCGTTGCTGCCATTGATTTTGATAATGTTGTTGCCATCTAATGCATTCCCAATTTCTTAGATGTTCCTCCTTGTATTTCCTTTTCCGCTTCGTATTCTCTTTCAGCGATTATCCGAGAGTTCTTAGGCCATTTTGAAGAAGATGGGGAATGTTTGTCTCTCTTCTTCTGCACAAGAGCTTCACTCAGTTTTGACATTCTACTCATTTTCTTTGGCTGACGATTCAACAATCGATGGCTAGGCTGGTGAACACACCGATATTGATGAGAAATGCACGGACGTTGAGTAAAACGTCCCACTCATTCAGTACCGGTACGTAAAGGAAAACGTGACCGAGATTGATAGCGACAAATGTAAAAGAGCATGTCAATATAATTTGATTTCAGTTAACTCAAAACAGCAGTAAAAGAAACAAACACCATTAAACATGAATGTATTTACAAGACTGACAACGTTGCGGAGTCAAACCTGATTTCAATCGCTCAAATGCGCTGTCATTTTGCCACAGATGAACACTAAAATTCCGCGCTAAATAAAATATAGCTATAATGTTCACAAAATCATCATCTCTAGTTTAATCACGATCAAAACAAGTCATTAAATGATCTAAAGGATTGCATTGATGAAGGAAATACTCACAATGTTCACCACCTCTTGAAATTTGATCCTTGTAATCTCACACTATTGAACTGAATCGATACAGCATTTCTTCTCACAAAGTTAATGATGTCGTCTTCCAAAGTAGGTACTCCATAAAATCAAAATAGTTTATACTGTGATCATTCGGATAGTATACGGCTACCCAATAGGCCCCTGGTCGATGCATATCGTCATCATTGATGGGTAAGCTTGAATGTCTTTAGGTCTCGATCTGGAAGTTCATATTTAGTACGCTCTACAGAATTTTAGGAAATTGTAAACGAGCTGTGAGTCAGCGGGTAATGAACGAAGTTCCCAGGAATACAATCTTTTTTCAATATTAATAATGGTTTCTCTGTAATTCAGGTTTCCGATTTTTACCATGAAAATATCTGTCAAATACGTTGATCAGCAACGCATTGTCTCCTTACACTGTTGCAAGACTGCTTCAATTTAGTAACCATAATAGTATGTGGATATAGTCAATGGTCATGTCGAGATGAGGGTCCATGCCTCTTCCAGATACTCTTCCAATTTTCTTCTTGACTCATCATCATAAATTTGTCATGTTGTGTCTTACTAGGATTTTCGATTGGACATTCATAACAATGTTCTCTGGTCCGGTCTGTACTTCTTTCACCCAAGTCACGGACAAAACAGGAAACTAAATGTTGTTCTTGCTCTGGCCATCTTGTAAACATGGATTTTATGTTTGTCTTCTTGTTTTGGGTGATTAAAGTCTCATCAACCATCGTCATAACGTCTTTGTGTTCAAGCTTTTATTCTGATAGCCATGGATCACTTCTCTCTAACTGTTGACTTCCATATTATTGTCAAATTCAGCACAAACGATGACTTTGTGGTGTTGGCCAGAGCTGCGGCAAAGCTAAAGTGCCTCACGAAGTTGGCCATTATTTTATAGGGTAGAAATGTTATTTGTCGCTATCTTGGTCTGGAGTGAAATTAAAGCCCCACAAAGCATATCGTCCTGCAAACTCGACCCTTTGTTTCCAAACTGAATCCTTGTTTGATTCTCCTTCGAAGGTTGTTAAATCTAACATTATGGTCTGCATCATAATCTACAATCAGCCGCTGTATAGTATGCTTAATAACACTCCTCCCGTTTTTGTTGTGTAGTAAGTCTGTGTGCTTAAACGTTTATCAGAAAGCAGTTGCTGTTTGTATATGTGAGTGATGTAACTGATTGTAATAAACAAATATTAACATTATCTTTTCCGTACGACCCAGTAAATCTTTTAACATGTAAACTGCCTATAACCACACCATTTTAACATAGGAATTCCGGTACGTCATCAGAGTCACACATATTTGGTGTTGAGATTACTCTAGCATAGAATGGTGTATTCACTCTCATTGAACCCTTGGTCTCAAGAACAGAAATCAAAATATTAAAGCTAATGCCAAAAACATTTGTTACCATTGGTATATACTAGAGGACCAAAACTACCAATTTTCTTGAGAATGAAATATGGATGTCGTCGAGAAAATAATGTTCGTGATTTGATTCAGGAAGGAAAACAATTTGATAAAAATATTACACCTAAAACATTAAAAATGTGAAAAGTCTTCTCTTATAAGGTATTGTAATGCTTTGAAATGCATTACGAGAATAGCTATAGTAATGTATATTTTTTACTGAAACCGCTATGACCTCTTATCAAACAAATAGTCAAACAAATCCTGAACCAAAACAATAACAAGAAAAAGACAGGTGTACGGTCAACTGATGAATCCATTTATCGAGAGTTAGCTTTAGGGAAAAGAATATGTAATTTAATTCCTTTCTGACATGGAAAGTAATATAACATAATTAAACGAATGAGATAACAAATGTTTGTATGATGAAACAATCTCCTCCTTATTATTATTTCACCACTCGTTCCTGTATTACGCGATGTTATTAATCGGAATAAGCGCTGCTGGTCAATTAATTTAAAGATGTTTTGTTGCCAAAAAGGATCACAAATATGGGTAACGGCAAAAGGACTGAAAACAAGATTTTCAGCTTACAAGTTCCTGTCCATTAAAAGACTATTAACTAATCAACGAGCATGTAGGCAAGAGTTCTCGAAGAAATTAAGACAGGTCAAGAACATGCTTATAATGAAATAAGAGGGATAAAAAATGAAAAGTAAAGTGATAGTGTTTGGTATAGTCTGGCATTGATTGGTGGCCATGCTAACATCACAAGCCTAATCTGGAAATAGAAAACATTTCTGATGTACTGTTGGTTATGAACAGCATTAAGCTTTACATATAAAACAAAACTAATGATAATGATAGACTGAGTGTATATGGCCTTTAGTACGTGATTATGTATAACGTGTTGAGGCATTTTAGTCTTCTGGAAACAACTTTAGAAGGTCTAGTGAAATATAATTCTTTCCCACGAGTCACTGATCTCTGTCAACCTAATAGTCTTGTCCGTTTTTCGCAGTTTGTTGTATACTTAGTACTGTTTAGTAACATTTTTATAAACAATTGTTTCTTACTGCAATTTATTCTATATCAGCACCATTTTCACTGACTGTGGTACATTAATAAGTTTAGTAAAAGACATTTTTAAAGCGTATATGAATTTAAAAAGTATTATGAAATGCCAATATCATGAACACTTACATTGTCAGTTTCATATATATTCGTAACTAAGTATTAAGATAAAGTTTAAGAAATTTAAAAAATGTTGTCGTACTAAAACAAGTATGATTCCAGTTTTCCTGTGTTCAGTTTCAAAGATTTGTCTCTTTCAGAAAAAGAAATAAATATTAGTCCACAATAATTCATTTGAATACATCGTCAGACAGCTCTGTTAAACCTTTAAATATTTATCTGTTTATATAGTTTTAATTTTCCGACTACTTTAACTTCTTTCCACTTTAGGATACACTTCCTTGATACCAGGATTGAACCGTAAGTACACATACCCGAGATTTACCAAAAGTTATGTCATTTAAAAGGTTTCAAACGAGTGATATTTTTCCCGAAGATAACACTATTGGTCACATAGATACAATGCCAACCCGGTGCATGGGAATACGAATTGTATCTATTATAACAATAGCAGTGACATGACGTTATTTTCTGTTTAAATGACTGTTGATATGTAAAAATGTTTTTTAATTACCAGTCTTTCAATCTTCTCAACAGAACCCGGATAGTGCCAACAAGAATATAATAGAACACAACAGGAATTTGTACAAGTATGGTGTCATGGTAACACTAGTGCACGGGTGTATGTGGAGAAAAGCGTCTGTATCCTTTGCAGTTCAACAGATAGATACATAGTGATATATAGAAAAACAAACAGATTGACAAACAGATGGACAGATAAATTAACATATAGATAAATAATACTTTACATATTTGAAAGATCCACAGGCAAACAGACAGTCATACATATAGATATATATATAGATAGATAGACAGAGAGACAGACAGGCAGATAGATATATAGATAGATAGATCCGACAGCAGTTATATGTGTGAAATGGGGGTCGAATATGGCATTTTGAGTTACGAAACATTATATGTCATAGGTTTAACATCCGAATGGTAGTATGGAGTCATAAGTGTGTTTAGGGTATAATGGTAACTATTATAAGTATCAGATCTCAAAGGAGTAACAGTGTTCGAGTTCACCGAAATATGGCACTTGAGATCCAGACGGAAAATCCTACGTGACGGGTCAATAGATTTAACATAAGAATGGATTTATTGCCGCAAAATAGGTTTATAGCCTCAAACAAAGTTTATAGCGTCAAAAGAGTTTATAGGGTCAAACGATTTATAGGGTCAAACTGGATGGATAATGGTAAATTATATTTAGTTTTAGTTGTCCACATCGACACACAAACGAACAGGCAAACAGACACGCTAAAAACATAAACAAATCACCTAGGGCAATATTTGAACAGTATCGCTCTTGTTTAGGCATGTTCGTGGCACTGAAAAGAAACGTTGGTATTTCTTAACCAAATCGAGTTAACATAATGGGCATCTCACAGAACGAATTAAACGTGAGACAAGGTGCTTGTAGTTATATAGTCTAAGGCCGGATAAAAAACGACTGAAATATTTCACCAATCTGAATCCGCGTTACAAAATTCGGTCTGAGCACGGAGTCTCTCATCCAATCAGAAGAGAGCGATGCGAGACTTCACGTGCAGTATATAAGGCGCTCCACCGCTCGTATGTATTTGATCATTGCGACATAATTTAAATATTGCTGAAACTAGGAAGACGATATATAGGCGTGGGCCTGTTGTGGATACGAGGAGTGGTGATATGACTGCTTCGACAACGACAGTCATGCTTCCAGAAGATGATGATTTTAATTCGGATTTAGCGGATTTTCTTTCGCAAGAAGTTTTACCGGCACTAGTGCATTCATCGCCTTCTCCCTCTTTACCTTTGGTAGAGGATTTCGGAAAGAAACAGAAGGAAGATTTGGTGAGGTTATTTTTACAACAACATCAAGAAACAGAATAAGCATTGGTTAGTCAACACCAGCAATAAGAGGAAAGAGAAGCAGAGAAGAGGAAGTGTGAATAAGATTTACAAAAGAATGACGATGAAAGTCAAATGTTATGTGTTCTACAAGACGTTTTGGCAAAGTTAAGTTATCAGAGAAAAATGTGTCGGATTTCTTTAACTTTATCTAATAGATTGACGTCCTAATAGAGCATTTAGGAGCCATGCACTGCAACTAAGCAGTCAATAAATCTACACTCACTAACAATGAGATGCCAGCACCAGTACTTACAACCAAAGCATCAACAGTAGCAGGAGAAGTAGGACTTGGTCGTGGTAAGGGCTTAAGACAGTTAAAGCTTATCATGTATATTCCATGAGTTTGAAAAACAAATGCCCAACGGTGCTTTTCAGGAACACCCACATCAATAGAAAATATATGTATCGTCAACGATTGCCAAATCAAGCAAAATTTAAACCCCTCTTCCCATGATTGAATGGTGTGCGATTGTGAGTTCGTGTTTAAGTCACTGAGTATAAACATTTAAGATAAACAGGCACTTTCGTGTTCCTTTTGGTATATTATTTTTGTCATCACAATAAAAATTTCACAACAGATCACAAAAGTCCGTTTTCTTCTTTCATTGACTGTCTCATTTTGAGTTTCTTTAGCGGTATAGGCTTTTTCTCGTCTTCAATTTCTTCTTGTGGTCTGAATTTCTTGCCGTTTTTGAAGGGAATGGGTTCCTCGTTTTCTGAAGACATTTCCTTTTCCTCCTCCTTTTTTCAATTGTACTCTTTTTCTTACTTTCTCCTGAAAATAACAACATGTACATTGACCTTTGTTTTCTCTTTCTTCCGGTCTTTTCTTTGCTTTAACGTTTTGGGCATTTTGAGACCCAATTCCATTTCTTGTGACAGATATAGCAAGTAGCTTCACTTTTATTTCGAGAGAAGGAGTAGTCCTTCGTCTTCTCTGAAGTATACTATCGTATGAACAGAAGATCAAGATGTTTTGAATCTTTGATCTCAACAGTTTGAGAGCTGAATGAATACTCCTATGGTACAACACTGGTTTTATACATATGGACCCGCTGAGTGTAAAACCGAGTCAAATAAAATATTTTGTAATCAGGATGCAACGATGGCAGTATTCCAGCAAGAAAGCAGAGTAAAGTAAGAGGCAACGACGTGCAGTATATCCTCACACTCTTGCTGAAATGTTAGTTCAAATCCATCTGATCAATTGCGAAGACAACAAGAGCGAACCTGAATCAATGCCCTGCACTTCTACACCAAAACCAGGAGCGACTACCCCAACAGAAAGTCGTTCACTAGCTTCCGAAAAAGTATTACCACATTCGAGGCACGCAAAACTAACTTCCAGAAAATTTGTAACCACGGCTTAGAACTACACAGTGAAATGTAAAGAGTTCATGTCTGAAGTGCCGCTCCAGAAAGTAGAAGGTTTTATCACCGATTTGTGGGATTCCATGACAGAGACACTAAACGACAATGCCAAGCGAAAGAAGACGATCGTTTGGTCCTCTCAGTTTATCACGATAGTTTGGAATCGCCTGTCTGGATATAGTTCAGCACTCCTGAAGAATGGACACAGTCGAAAGTCATCGAAAAAATTCAACACAACAATCCAACGACGATTTTCGTATCATATTTAAAAAAGCCACACTATATATGACCCGCGTTATCCCATCTAAAAGGGGACGGACAACTTAAAGTGTTATTGGTGGATAACATTCGCAGAACCAAACGTATGTTGACAAACGCAAAACTCCAGAACGGAAAAGGCCCTAGGAGAGTATTCAACAATCTGACCGAGTCAAAGAACGAGAAGAAGAACTTGTATTACAGCGGGCAGGCATATCGAAAGAGACCGGGCGTGGCATTACTGAAATGCCAATGGTTAAAGACGTCTTGGCTGCACGTTATAAGCTAAGAGTGTATCCTCAAAGTGTTTTGGACGTCTGGTGTTCGAGGGTCTGATTTCCCAGACGAAAAGTACATTCTGATGTATCATCGTGAAAAAGATTCCGATGCCATTACGATTTTCACCGGATGTCTCGAAAACGCGTATATTGTGAAAACTGTGACCAATGGTTTGAAAGTCGGGAGCAACACATTCATTGCGGCGCGATATGCCATAGTTGTGTAGCTTCTAAACCTTGCATTCCCGAATAAAAAGAACGAATTGATTGCTCTTGTTGCAGCGAACATTTGTCAGTCCCACGTGTTACAAACAACATCACAAGACACAAGGACAACAATAGAAAAGTGCTTGCCATCTATTGAGATTGTGCCCCACCAATAACTCTAAGGCACATGTTTGTTAAGGAAAGAAAACACGTTTTTGTGACCAAATTTTAGACTTTGAAATAATCAACGTTACCTACAAAAATAGGACAATAAACATGAGAAAGACCAGCAGAAGGAGAAAAGGACACAAGCGGATTTCAATGTTTTTGATTTCGAATGTATTCAAAAGACCGGCATTTACATTTCTAATTTTAGCGTTACTTATCAGGCTTGAGAGAAGTGTCCAAGACCCCATCTTTTTCATGGTCCCCATTGTTGCAAGATTCCAGGTTTACTTAAAATAGCTTTCGAGGACCCATCACTCTTCCCTATTTTGACAAACGGATCTTAGACCCTATCGACGAGACTCACTCTGTGCAATGAAGACATCGATCGTTAGGAGAATGCTATCGCTATAATACGGAGATGGATCATAATTTCTCGGAACACGATTGACAATTTTTTCTGAAATATTATTTAGAACAATGTACAAAATGCCTCTCCGGCACCATAAACGTAACAAAATCCATCTACATGACAGTGGGGCAAGTACACTTTAAAGGTTCAATTAGTTATTTGACCATGCTTTTGAATCGAATGCCTGAAACGTTTGGTAAAAACAGAAATAGCCAAACTATATTTCCCTCAATTTTTCATCTCCGAAGCCAATCAACATACTGTCCGACGTCATTTGCCTGACGCTCACTTCACAATTCCAAGAATATGCACACCACTTTCAGGAAGAAATATTAAAGCATTGCGGATCACATATTGACATTTTACGCCGTTCATGTGGAAACGTTTGACAATTATTTCTGCATCACGGAGGTATCTATCCTTTTAAGGAAGCTTCTACCATCGCAAAAGCGGGATATTACAATAAATTCTTCCCGAGAACACACTTTGTCAAACGTACCTCTTCATCATCATTCGATACTCCGCTAAAACTGCGTTGGCTGCTTACTTGTGCGAAAGGGGCTACAGATGGTATCAACATATCAGAAACGGGGGCGAATAAGAAATTGGAACTCTTTCGGTACATGGTTGGGATTTAGAAGACCCGACATTCGCTTACGAATTTCATGGATGATTTTTGCATATGCCCCACCTGATACCCTCAACAACAAAGTGAATCATGACGTACTAGTAAACATACTAGTAACAATACTACATGGTTAATTCATTATGCATTAACAATACCCTATTTCCCACCACTTATTTTGTGATCTCTAAAACCTGATGTAGCAACAATACTACAAAGCTCTCCACCAAACCCATGTAGTAACAATACCCTATTTCTAGGCACTGATTTGTTTTCTTCAAAATCTGATGTAGTAACAATACTACATAGCCTTCCACCAAACCCATGTAGTAACAATACCCTATTTCTAGGGCACTGGTTTTGTGATTTCCAAGCCTGATGTAGTAACAATACTACATAGCCTTCCAACAAACCGATGTAGTAACAGTACCCTATTTCTAGGCACTGATTTTGAGATCCCAAAGCCTGATGTAGTAACAATACTACATAGCTATCCACCAAACCCATCTAGTAATATTACCCTATATCCATATGACATTGTAAAGCAGAGTCTGTGATGTCCAAAACATGCTACATTGCCAATCACCAAATTTGTGCAGTAAGATTACTTTATTTCTAGGTCACATTGTAAAACTGATTGTCTTTATTTCCAAAACTTGATGCAGAGATAATACTACATTGTTCATTTAGTTGTATTACCCTATTTCCATTTAACAGTGTAACACTAACTTATTTGATTTGCAAAACTGGTGTAGTAAAAATACTACATCGTTAATTCCAAAGCACAAATAGCAACATTACCCTATTTCCATGGTAACAGTATACCATTGATTTGGTTGTTTAAAATATCTAATGTAAGATTACACACACTGCCTCCAGAATATAAAAAAATGATGTGTTGTTATTCCTATATGACTTGAACTTTGTGTTTAATATTAGTTGTAAATGCTTATTATATTATTATTATTATATTACTCTACTGATTATCAAATGTACTACCCTCCCAAGTGGAGACTGCCCATGGTAGTAATAATACACGTAGAATCCATCATATGCCTATGTGTAAATTATGAAAATTCCATCCTTGGCTCAGAATTTAAAGTGGTACACAAGGTTGTGCTGAGTGTCTGATGCAGATCTGTAATCCCAAGGGGAAAATTTCTATCCCAGATCAAAGCACAATGATTATTATTTTCTGACACATTTTAATCAAAATGGGAGCCCATGTCAAAAAGGCATACTGTTAATATTGCAGCAACTTTGAAACTTTCATTACCTAATGATAGAGCTTAAAAAGTTAGATTTACACTGAACTATTCAGTGGAAACTTTCAGTGATGTTCCTTTTAGCTTTAAAAGAACACAAACACAGTAGTTAAATGATACACATATGAAGAGGTCACAAAAATAAGTCCACTTTTATTGATAAGATTAATCAAGATGGACAAAAATAATGACATAGTTCTCATTCAACTTTGAGATACAATTGATTTACCCTTCAGAAAAGATACAATAAGAATGTATATTTTATAAACAAAACAACAATTACAACAGCAGCTTTTTCAGCTTAAAATGCTTGTTTTGACTACTGGGAAAATATGTTCAGGTGATGATGCAAATGAAGACATATTTGATATTTTGTGTGCTCCCAGTAAATGTGTATATGAATGTGATAATATCACTATATTGCCAAATATACCATATACCTAATTAAATTTAAGGTGATTCCTGAATACATTTACATATCATTTGATATTTGCTTATACCAAGAGGTGCTAATGTTAAATGTGACTAGTTATAGATTTTATTGTGGAATAATATCTGGATACAAAGAAAGATGTCACCCCTACATCAAGTTTGTCATCCTGAAGATCATGCTAAGCCTTCTAATTCTATGATCAGTGCACAGATATATACCTGACAAGTGTGTCACTTTAAATTGAATAATGAACATTTGTTCCAGATAATAAGGGCTGTTCCATTAAAACATACATGGGACAAAGGGAAGGCACTTTTAAAGTGGGGTACTCACCCATAGATGCTATTTAGAAATTTCTTATAATTTTAATATGAACTCGTTGAAATCAAAGTACCATGGCATATATTTTTTTAAATCTGCCTTCCCTGGGTACCATGTATGTTTAAATGGAACAGCCCTAATGGTTATAATAGCGCAATCATATCTTTGTAAAGAAGCAAACAGTAACAAGTGTACATATACTGTCTTCACAAAATAGTACAAAATACTTCCTATATAGATTGTCATAAATTTAATATTTTAGTATTAAAAATTGAAAAAGTTTGTAAGTTTTGCTCAAAACAGTGATGTCTTGAAAGAATCAAATTGGTCTCAAAAGGAAAATAAATCACACAGATCGTACAGCACTTTACTTTTGTCATATGATTAATATCAGTTTTGCAGTTTTGTGCCACAGTGACAAGATTGTTAGACTTATTTTAAATAATTTCTTATTCTAGTTTCCAGCCACTTCTTGTTAATATTTTTCGTTGAAATTATATCTTTGGTGACATGTCCAAACAATTTACATGCTAGATAAGCTGTATATATAATATGTTTGCCTTTTTTATCAAGCTTCATTGACATTTTGCTGTATGCCAATTTCTCTTTTTGCACTTTTGCTATTGGTTCTTTACAAAATATAAAGTGTTTTCATCTGAAAAAATGGCCAGATACAAAAATTTGTGGGTGTATTCAACAAGAGCTAACTCTTGGTCTGTGCTTTCTGATCCTTTTCCTTCCTGCAATCAAAGATAGAAAAAAATTAATTTGTTACTTCTAACCTAAAAACCAACTGCATAAAATCTGTGAAGATGAAATAATCAAGGATATAATCTTGAGAAACATACACTTTAAAGCATATAAATGTTTAATTTTCGGTCAGAAATGTCCTAAAGACAGAAGGCTCATAGACCCACTACATGAATGAGTAAACCTCTGTAAACTTTACATCGGCATAAAGATACATATCATGGGGATAAATGTTAGGCCTTATTGATTTGTATTGAATTGTACAATGGAATTTAATAAAGTTAGTCAGAATCATGCTGAAAAATCACTAACATTTATTTGCAAAAATATAAGCTTAATAATAAGTGTGCATTTGGAATTAAGCTAACAAAGTACACCGCTCCCTCAATAACTCATGCCCTGATAACTTGCAAACCCACTTATTATTAATTCCAATTAATTAATTCGTAACACGTGATAGGTTGTTGAAACCAGTTGGAATGATCTTTCATATGTTGGACATTTTGAAAATAAATGTTATTTAAACAGAATAACGAACAACTTCATTAGAAAAAGCACGTTATTAAAAATTAATATTGACATGATTGTAAAATGAGGAATTGGTCAATAAACAGCACAGTGCCATAACACCGCTCCCCCCCCCCAGTTTTCTTGATATCAAAGGGATTTTTTTTCTCAATTTTTGGATTTCCCTTGGTAACTCACATCCTGCTTATAGTGTGGTCTATGTTTGTGGACCTCATTATGAAGTACTTTTATAATCAGCTATCCAATATATATAAAATTATGTCTTTTGTATTCTTCCTACCAGTGTCCAATATTCATAGCATATATTGAAGAGGTTCTTTTTTACTTAATTCTCCACAAATTCTTCAAATATGAATATATGGTCGAAATATGTAACATTACCGGACTTGCAACTGTGTATCTTTCATAATGACCAAATGGAGAATATCTTCCAACTCTTATTACCCAGCCTAATGATGTTATTCTCTTTTAGACTAAAGGTCTGCTTGGGTTATTATTGTGGTACTAGTCACAATACATCAAATTCGTATATAAAATACGTTGAAAGAATATTTACTGATATCTATAAGGCTTCTTAAGCTTAAACTCAATCTGCAACTCAGTTAAAGCCAACACATTTTACATACATAACTGATATAGCTAATCACATCTACTGTATAAATTGAAAACAAAAAGTATGACTTGGAAAATCTCATATAAAATATTCATCCATCTTTAAAAGAAAGTAATTTACTAGTTTAGAATTAACCAGTTTGATGTCATTTTGTTTATGGAAATTACATTATATAAGATTAAAAAAGTCAACTGAAAATATAACTATCAAATTAAAAGAAAATATTAGATCAATTGTCAAATATCATGACACTGAAAACATACCTTTGCATGCTGTCTGACTGCTGTTGCAGATATCTGAAGTATCTTCTTTTCTGTCATCAAAACATCTCTCAAAACAAAAATAGTGTCTTTTTTCCCCCACTTATCTTTCTGTGCCATTTGGCTCTGCTGTTTATTGGTGTGATCCCTCTCAGACTTGTATCATAGAAGGGACCCCCTATGTCACTTCACTAAGGATGGAGTTTCAGAAATGACCAGGCAAAATGATATCAGTTTGCCTTTTATGAGAAACCCAATTACTGGACTGGAGGACATGAAGGCTATCATATTTCAGATTATCAATGTCAGTTTCTTGGAATCCAATTGACTGTAATTGCTACAAAGAGAAACCTGTTGATATGTGATTCTGCAGCTGTTCCCCTGTAGCTGTGCAGGGTCACCTGAATGGGGAGTTTTCAGAATTAGATTTTGAAAATAAAAACATTTTAGCACAATTAAGCAAAAACAATTGGGGAAGTCAGATTATATATATATATATATATATATATATATATATATATATATATATATATATATATATATATATATATATATATATATATAAAATTGACCCAATTAGATGTTCAGAACATTATCACTTCATTGTATTTTATCCGTTCCACACTTTGTAACACTTTGTACTTGAACATGCTGTCTTAAAACAATTCCAAGTACAAGAAATTCACATATTCTGTCTATATCATTATTGGCTATGTATGTATTTATGTAAATGTGTTGTAACTGTGCATGGGAAAGACTATATGTATGTATGCATATATGTATGTATGTATGTGTGTCTGTGTGTGTGTGTGTGTGTCTGTGGATGGATGGATGGATGGATGGATGTGTGTGTGTGTATTATACTATATATGTATGGATGGATGGATGGATGGAAGAATGGATGGATGGATGGATGGATGGATGGATGTATTTGTGTATGTATGTATGTATTTGTGTAAGTATGTATGTATGTATGGATGGATGGATGGAAGAATGGATGTATATATGTATGTATTTGTGTGTGTGTGTGTGTGTGTAATTTCACCTAGTAAAGCAACCTATGATAGCTCATTTCATAGGGAATCAGACTCTTAATCCTAGCATTCAAGCTTTGACAGGCTGCTCAAGCCAGCACTGGGCTAACCGCTTTAGTGTGTCCTTGGGAAAAGTATTTGGTTATAATGGTGCTGACAAAACCAACAAAAGCAAAACACAAAAAATCCGGCTCTGTGGGTCAACAATATAATAACTAATGAAGCAGACTCCAAGAACAAATACTTACATTAACAAGGAAAACAAAATTAACCTCTGGGTTTTTATCAACTCATTATAGCACCTACCTTGATATATAAAATCAAGTTATTGTATGCCATGCTCTGTCTTATCACTGTGAACATCATTTCATTGTCAAGATAACTTGTATATGAATTTTTCTACTTCATAATTCTTGTTCCCAATTGCATCTAGAGATTACTTTTCTAAAAGATTTGCAATGGTAGTTATATTGATTATTCTCTGGCTCATGTAAAGTTACAAATGGTTACATTGTTCAAGGCCACTCACATGGCCTAGTGGTTAGAGCATCTGCCTTGGATGCAGGAGGTCATGGGTTTGATCCCCGGCCAAGTCATACCAAAGACTTACAAAATTGGTACTAACAGCTGCCTCGCTTGGCACTCAGCATTAAGAGGCTAGTTTTAGGACTGGTTGACCTCAGGTGTCAGGATAATGTGATTGGGTGGGACATCATGCTACATGTTTGCATCATGGTGCTGCAGTGCTAGACATCACTATAAACTGCCACACTGCAGACATCATACATCATAGCGTTATGACTGAAAAATTGTTAAAGCTATGTTAAAAATTCAAATCACTCACACACATAATTTGTCACACCAGCATAAATTGTCAGCAGAGTGATATACCATACCTTTATTCCATTCATTGTAATTAATAAACTGCACAGAACACTGATCATCTTCATTCTATATTCAGAGTGATGCTCTTTTCAAATGGAGAGGGTTAACATTAGAGGCAGCGTGGTTCAAACACTGACTCTGTTCAACATTGACCCATGGGAATTAGTTAATAAAGATATCCTTGACACACAGGGTGTTAGGCTGAAAATTATTTCAGCTGTTAGTACAAGTATCAACCACAGTTATCTCTAATCTGTGTTACTAAATACATTTGCTGGTCCTGATTGTCCAATGATACATCAATCTCTGTTAATTATCAGAGCACCTGCCTTAGTTGCATGGTTTTCAAAGCATCAGTGCTTGTAGTTCCCAGTCAGCCTTTGTTTAGAGAAGATGACAATATGTTTAGAGAAGATGACAATAAAGATCTAAACATAATCAACAATTTTATGTGCATGACTCCCCTACACCTGTGTAAAAGTGTACAATATATAACAGATTGGAACTTGCTGCTTAGTAAAGGCATTCAAGTAAAAAAAGTAGAAAAAGCTATCAGAACCATATTGAATTATTTTCAAGCAAGTATGTCAGGCATAACCTCTTACATACAGAACCATGCTTAGTCTAATATGATTATCATACCAAAATGAATTTTAAGCGAAAAAGCACTCAGCCCTCACAAGTTTTGTGTACCCATTCCTCTCTCTCTCTCTCTCATTGACTTATGCTCCAGTATAAAAAAATAAGCATTGTACTCAAAGCTATAATGCTGTAACTATTATTTTTTCAAACTGTATGACATTTCCTGCATCAGTGTGCTTCTTGCAAACACGCTTGCAGACAACAATATCTTGCTACAATAAATGATTATGTATAGTAACAATATAGTAATTTTGATTGGTTCAGTTTATTTAATGCAATTACATGCAGCAAACATTATCTTTTCCTCTAAACAGTGCTGATGTCATAAACTATCCTAACAAATAGGTTTAAGATTGTGTCTTTTCAGTTTTGCAAACAAATCATTGATCACTTCTCTATCCAAATGTAAAAATTATATGAAAATATATCCAAGAAGGTCAGTCTCATGATAGCTTATAACTATGTTTAAAAAAGTGTTTTTTCTGATGCATTTAAAGGTCTGAACCGAAATCTAATCTCAATTTCCTCTAATCTCTCTATCTTGAACCCAAATAACATTAAATTCTAAATGTTTTGGGTTTTGTGATGACTATTTTATGTCATATGTATTAGTACTGTATTGTTTACCTGGAATGACTGCTGATCATTCAGATATTATTGCTAATCATTTAAAAAATTGGTAACAGTGAGTTACCCCTCAACCTTACTTCATAACACTAAGCATATTTAGCTAGCTGTACAAATTGTACATACAGATTGAAATTTGCATAAAATGTCTCACTCACAGTCTGGATTTCTTCAAAAGCAAGCTTTAAACATGAACTGAAGCAGTCTGACTAATATACCTGCCATGGATAAAGCCAAATGCATTACATGTCCCATTGTCTGCTGTTCTTAGATATAATACAGATTAATATTAATACATGTACTATCTTTGCTCATACTGTATGCAGTGGTAACATGATATCTTATGGTTTGTGTGTCTGCTAGTCATTTTAAAACTAGACAGGCACAAGTTTTAAAACTTTGCAGTGATTCTGAAAATCACGGTATCATTGTAACTTATTATTGCTTGCAATGGTGGATAAAACGGCAAACTAATTCTTAGGTATGATACAGAGTAATATTAATAATATTAATAATATATTTGCTCATACTGTATGCAGTAGTATGTAGTAATATGATATCTTAAGGTTTGTGTGTCTACTAGTCATTTTAAAACTAGACATGCACAAGTGTTATAACTTTGCAGTGATTCTGAAAATCATGGTATCATTGTTACTGATTATTGAATGCAATGGTGGATAAAACGGCGAACTAATTAAAAGTATTATACATGCCTGAACTTCATGCAAACACAAGAGTATACTACATTTGTGTCAGCAGGAGTAACATATATATTTCACTTGATTTTAGAAATTGAATTTGCTGTAATTCTCACCATTTCACAGTCTGTACATGTTTTGTAGATTGCAATTAACCATTTATTGTTTTCTAATGAATTATGGACTTCCAGTTAAGTAATTTACTGCAAGCTGACTGTTACTGTTAGTACAATGTGACTCACTCTTTACTGCACACTGATCCAATGGCCTAGTGGTAAAAGCATCCGTCTTGGATGCGGGAGGTCATGGGTTCAATCCCCAGCCCAGTCATAACAAAGACTTACAAAAATGGTTCTAACAGCTGCCTCACTTGGCTCTCAGCATTAAGAGGTTAGTGATAGGACTAGTCGACCTGGTGTCAGGATAATGTGACATGATGCCCCAGTGCTAGACATCACTATAAATTGCTACACTACAGACATCGTAGCAGTATGACTGGAAAATTGTTAAAGCTACATTAAAAATCCAAATGACACACACAAACACACACACTTTAGTGCAATGTGACTTTCACTCTTTACTCCAATGTGACTGTCACTCTTTACTTCAAGGAGACTTGCTCTTTGCTGCAGTTTGACCATCACTTTTTAATAAGTGTGACTGTCACTTCTGGTGCAATGTGACTGTCACTTTTTACTGCAGTGTGACCCACTCTTGGTGCAGTGTGACTGTCACTCTTTACAGCAATGTGACATACACCCTTGGTGCAATGTAACTGTCACTCCTTGCTGTAATGTGACTGTCACTCTTTACTTTAGTGTGACTGTCAATCTTTACTGCAATGTGACTGTCACTCTTGGTGAAATGTGTCACTCTTTACTGCAATGTGACTGTCACTCTTGGTGAAATGTGAGTGTCACTCTTTACTGTAGTGTGACTGTCAATCTTTACTGCAATGTGACTGTCACTCTTGTTGAAATGTGATTGTCACTCTTTACTGCAATGCGACTGTCACTCTTGGTGCAATGAGACTGTCTCTTTTGGCAGATACACATACCTGGTCATAAATTTACTTAAAATAGCTAACATTTACTTATGAAAATTACAGAATTCATAGAATGTATGCTCTGTGTAGCATTCTTTAAGTTCAATAAAAACAAAAACAAAAACTGAAACAAGAACATCAGTGGCACTATTACATTAATATCTACTAAGGAAGACCATCTTTATTATGCTTTAACTAGATCTGTATATATGTATGTTAACACAAAAATCATTGTGTCCATTAAGTCATTATTAGTTCTAGATTCAACAAAATGAGACTGCAGTTCAGCCAAAACTTGATAAAATAGAACCATTGTGTACATTTTTCCAAGGAGAATCAATCTGGTTTGCATTTGAAACTTTCTCAAGTTTTAAACTTCCTTGCATGTTTTATCAGGAATATATTGAGTATGTGTGTACAATGAGGAATCACTAACAAAGATAACACCCATATGTATACATTAAGTAATTTCTTGCGTGTTTGTTTCAGCCATGTATACATATTTGGATAGTCTGAGTACCTTTTTGTGATACTGTATTAGATTTAATTCAGTCTTCTTTGAATTAAATGTAGCCAACCAAATTTGGGACCATTCCAATATCCTTACACATTAACTAAGTTTAAGTTTCAAAACAGTGATATTCTTTTATTCAGGAAGGAGAGACTTTTTCAGTTAAAATCTACTGAAATGAAATGATTAAGTTTAGTGGATTGGGCTATCTCTATACTAAATTCAAGTTCCTCCCAAGCAGCTATGTTATAATTAGGTGATCATCATATTCATGCAGCTACTACCTTCTTCCCTGTATTATTTAGTTCTATCCATGTACATTCAAGGTCAGAAATGTCCAAGTCACACTGTAGAACAGTCTGAATGTTTTTTTTTTTTAATGCTTGCATCACACTCAAGTGTAACCTTTCCTTCCTGTATTTCATCATTTAGAATAATATGCTTAAGCCACATCTCAGCAAAAATCACTACATTAGGCAAGAAAAAGTAAATATGTGTGTTTCTGGTTGGCTGACCATCTGTTTTTTGTTGCTGACCCCTATCACTTTTTCCCCCTGGAGTATTTTTTTTAAATCCCAAATTTATATATATATATATATATATATATATATATATATATATATATATATATATATATAAAATAGTGCAATATTAAATATACCTTTTGGGCCTCAGACATTATTGTCTATATAATGCTAACCCAGGGTGGCATAGGCTGGTATCCAACCTGCA
Source organism: Sinohyriopsis cumingii (assembly GCA_028554795.2). Lineage (NCBI taxonomy): Eukaryota > Metazoa > Mollusca > Bivalvia > Unionida > Unionidae > Sinohyriopsis > Sinohyriopsis cumingii. The sequence continues at coordinate 51,168,784 of CM068836.1, forward strand.
AACTAAGCTCTCTCTCTGTTTCAAATCAATGTTACATCATAGATGGTGTACATTAAAGTACATAATATTACAATAATTTCAATATGTTTGCGAACTGGGCTTAGGTTATATCAGTGTCAACAAAAGTGAAGATCCTAATAAAAAAAATTCATTACTATGACAATAAAAAGAAACATTACTGGTAAAGAAAGACCTAAGTAAAAATAAGTATATGTGCATCAGATCAAATAACCAAACACATGGTAGGTAACATTTGGCATTACAATGTGCTGATCACATTATATAATTTTAAAATATATTAAATAATTAATATGAATAATAATAACAGGATTGTAAATATTGTCCTAAGATAGGGATCCGAATACATGTAGCATCCAAGCTAAAATCTTGCATTACAAAATTTCAAAACTGTTGTATGCATCTGTGAAAGTTGATTTGCACAAGTGTCATACAACCTTATGCCAACAATTCTAACAGAACAATTTGGGAAAACACCACTGCCATAAAAGAAAGGGTCATTTGTTTTTATATTTCCCTGAATATAGACTACAGTTGTTCAGGGAACCATCTGACGGACTACATCATAATTCATTGTGGCACATTACTTTACAGGGAGTATTGGTTAACACTACTATATAGCATTATATTCTAAGCCCAATACAGAACTTAATATTGGCTACTGTACAGAAGGAAAAAGAAAGAGGGAGACAAATATGTCAGTCTCTTAAGGAAAGAGAGTGCAAAACAAAAAGAATAGAGTGAGAGTGACAAAACGAGCATATGTTTATTATAAGCATTTTCTACATGTACACATATCTAGCATACAAACATATATTAACACAAACACTTAGACAATATACACACATATACTTATATGGTCATGCACATTTGCATGTTATCACTAGATTAAACATCTGCCTGTTATTACAAGCTTTATAAAGTTGACAATATTTGCATTCTGTTACTATTTTAAATAATTATTTTCTCTTATTACTAATCTCATATGAGACAAAGAGCACTTTCACAATTTACTTCATTATTACCTTTTGAAATTACTCTACTTTACTGATGTGTATATACAACAGCTAAATGTTTCTTTTCCTTGCAACAAAAGCATTAGGGGCCCAGAGTGGCTGAATGGTCTAAAGTGCTCTCCCTTATGGATCACTGCCATCTCAGCTCTGTTTGCGTGGGTTCGAGTCTCGGATTCAGCTAATGTGGGTATGTGAGAAAGCTTACCAATAGCTTCTCGTGGGTCAGTGGTTCTTTCCAGGGTTTTTCCCGGTTCTTCCTCCACCATTAATCCTGGCCACCATCTATAGCCTACCATGTGTTGAAAAATTTCTTTAAACCCTACAAAAACAACAACAACAACAACAAAAGCATCAAATAAACAAGGCCATACCGACAACTGTAAAAGTAAATATTTAACTTCTCTGAATTTGCTTTCATAATTAAGCTTGACCATATTGTCTAACTCTATAGAGAATGTAATACATGTACCTACATACCTAAAATAAGATGTATTCCAATCTAAATGATATTCTTCACAGTACCTTATTGTACTTTATATAAATACACATTTAATTTTTTTTCCACTATTTATACAGAGTCCAGAAAATTTAAATATTAGTAGATAACATACAGAGTTGACTTAAGGGACTTTGAAAAGTCATCCAGGGTGAGAGTGGTGTTATCTGCATACTGTGAAACTATATATTCTTTGTTTATAAGTGTATACCTGTGATTGTTAGCTGAAATATCTAAAACTATTTTGTTGTCATTTACATCTGCTTTTACTCTGTGTATGGAAAACTGAAAGTTATTGTTTAGTAAAAAAAATGTATTCCCCTTGAGTTGGATGCAAAGGAATTGAAGATACATTCATAAACCAAACATGATCTAATATGTCTCCCATCGTTTTATAATATGCAAATCTTGCAATAGATATATTAAGTATTGCATTCTTTTTCAGGTTTTTAAAACATCCTTTTTTGACTGGGCTCCCCAAACCCATGGAGGCAATTCTCAATAACTCATCCATTGTCCCTCTCTTAAAATTAATGATATTTGACATTGCTGAGTACTTTATTTCTGTATTTGCATAGACAGTCTTCTCCAAAACTGCAATAGTGAACATTTTATTTGTTATTCTTTGGTTACATATAAAATAAAGTTTCATACTGTCAATAAGATACTGAGAAAAGAGGAAAGACAAGAAGTCAACAAAGTCACAGGTGATACCTAAAACACAAATTGTCCATGTTGTTAAGTGAACTATCTAAATGTTTTTAAAATGGTAAAAACCAATGCCCAGTAATTTAATAAGAGTATTGCTGTGACTTGTTTGTCACTTATTTTTTAACTTTGCTTTTTTAAATTTCTTTGTATCTAAAATATCTCAGCAATCCAAATGATGCAACCTGTGTAGTCTGCTTCATTGCTGTTCATTTGGTATTAGTGAAAAATCTTGCTTTTGGCTTACCAGTGGTTACCCTTAACCAACCCCCAATCCCACCCTCAAGGTATTAATGATGCAGTGGACATGGCAAATTTCTTAACTTAAGGCTGTGGTGTGACTGTTTAAAAAAAAATATTATTGTTTAATAATTAAAGATATGGATAAATTTGTTAATTAGGTCTTTTAGATTTGTGTTTTTTTTTTTTTTTAAACTGATGTGAGGCATGTACACCTCATATAATCACTGCACAGTAAGTAGCCAATGAAACACCCATAGTCGTCTAGGAAGCAGAGCTAGCCAGTTATAGCAGTAGACATGTTGGTTCAAGATAAGTAGAATATCTCAAAAACTGCTTGGATGACAAAATATTTTGACTTGCATCTAGCTATTAAGTAGGCAATGTTCTTCAGAATTATTAACCAGGGAAAGGGCTGGTGTTTGCACTGTGAGCATCACAAAACATTGCTCTCAAAAATGGCAGGCCTTCGAACATGAAAAATGTATGTAAAAATTTGGGGATAAGGTGCAAAAAACATTTTATTCTGTGAATTTCCATTGACTTATCAGGCCAAGTGAGTGATATTCTTATGTTTTGCTGTATTATGCCTATCCAAAATTATGGCCCTCTTTGACCTCACTGATGTATTGTTTAATTTAACAAATTTATTTGGCAGGTTTATGCAACATTAAATTTTATCATAAAAACTGTCCCTTGCACTCCCATGACCAGTTTTCGTAATACATGATCAGCATCAACGAAGTGGATTTTAATTGCTCTCCAGTCTGACAGTAAGCCTTTAGACGATTTGTAGAAACAAAAGCAGACTGGTTTTCTAACTCTACTTGTAAGTACACAAGCTAGAACTCCAGTTATACTAAATAATGATTGCAAAAAATAAGTAATTTGGAGACATCGATTACAGTTTTGCATGGTTAACAATGGGTATCTTCCTTGTCAAGATAGAAAGAAGGCTAAATGTGTTGAGTGTGTGTGATTTGGATTTTTAACGTAGCTTTTTAAAAAAATCAGTAACATCACTATGATGTCTCCAGTGTGACAGTTAATAGGGATGTATATCACTGGGGCATCATACAGTAGACATGAAGCATGATGTCTCACCCAGTCACATTATCCGGACACTTAAGACCAACCAGTCCTAACACTAACCTGTTAATGCTGAGTGCCTAGCAAGGCAGCTGTCAGTACCATTTTTAGAAGTGTTTGGTATGACGTGTCCAGGGTTCAAACCTGCGACCTCCCTCATTCGAGGCAGATGCTCTAACCACTAGTGGTTAAATAGGTAAAAAAGCTATTTTACAAACAATTTAATTTAGTATCAAACATAAGACAAATATTGTAGCAAAGGAACACTTCCATATATTAAATTTTAAAAAGTTATATGATACTAATTTATAAGTTTACTTACATACTTGGTCAGATTGCACTATGCTGTAAGATTTTACTTGGGAATGTGGTCTTTTAGTTTTGACAGGTTTTCTCTCATCTAGAATCTGAGTTTTTATCATTATTCATGTTCCCATTATTCTTCCATTACAAAAATGACAGTTTACAAAGATTCATGTTTTACTTTTACCGTGAAGTCATATGTTGCCTTCATTATATCTTCCTTTATCACATAGTTCGAGCCCTTAAAAGTCTTCCTTGTGCCTTTTTATTTTGCTTGTGTCCTCCAGGAAATTTCTGTCCTTATATCCGTATATCAGTATGCCCATTCCAAATCCACTTTAGTGTGATGGCAAAAAATTTTTCACCTAAGAATGATTAAAATTATATACATTTGAAATTTTCCAACACGCTGACGTGATGGAAAATATGCTAATCAGAAGAGTTTCTGGTGTAATTTTACTAGCCACCTTGGAAGGCTTTCCATGGACAAGATGATTTTTCTAATGCAATTTTTTGCTTGAAGGTGGTCTGATGTCCTCTCAGCCAGCACATCCTGAGATGGCTTTTCCAGGGAGATATACTATGTTGTTTTTGTTGTCGTGGGTATCAATGTTTTTATTGTAGGCAAGGTAAAGAAAATTCTGGTTTCAAAAGTTACATTTGTTCTTATTTCGCCCTATGTTTAAGAATTAGTTTGTAATTAGTGCTCTATTTCTTGGTTATTTTCTGTTAATTCTCCCCTGTGGTATTTTGCATGACTCAATCGTATATGTCCTAATGTTAGATCCTTCTGTGTTTATCATTCATCATTAGGTTGCATGTTTATGTGGGCGCACTTATCAGTCTTGTTTGGTAATTTGATTTCGGCTTCACCGCTTGCTGTCTTCCATCTGTCATCAGCTGGTGGGATTTCGGCCCACTTTCTCCTGCACATTGTGTTAGAGGCACTATGTGTCTAAATTAGTTTCTAATGATCTTTTTTTAAGCATACAGTTACATCACAACACACACAAACAGCACCACACCGGATTTTAATGACTATGGCAATTCACTTCAAAATAATAATAATAACAAAATGGGGATGGGAACGGAAACTTTAACCCTGGACTTCTGCAAAGGAAAAAGGAGTTTGATCCTAAGTTTCATGCATGTTGTTGTTGTTGTTGTTGTAGTGTTTTATGTCATTTTTCAGCACACGATGGCGGCCAGTATTAATGGTGGAATAAGAACCCGAGACAAAACCCGGAAAGAACCACCAGCTCACAAGAAGCTACTGGCAAGCTTTCTCACATACCCACATTGGCCGAATCTGAGACTTGAACCCATGCTGACAGAGGTGAGATGGCAGTGATATGTAACAGAGAGCGCTTTGGACCACTCGGCCACTCGGGGTCCCTTTATGCATGTAAGGTTCAAGGCAAGAAAACACTCACAAGCACTAGTGTTTGCAAGTATTGACCTGAGAATGGAAACTGACCTACGTACCGGGTGGTAATGGAGTAGATCTCACAACCAGCATGCAGGGACAACTCAAAAAATATGAAAAAATGAAACAAAGAACAACCTGACATGAAGGAAAAAAATGCATACATGAAATTCAAAATTGGGAGAACGGGGAATACATAAATTACAAACCATGACCTTTAGAAACGAACAACAGTGTGACACCTCCAACTCTTTACCAGCAAATGCTGGAACGGAGTCATGGGGTGCTAATATAAATTTAGTACATGTGTTTGGGTTTGTTGGGTTTTAAATAGCGAATTTGGGCCACTGCATGTTGGGGGTGGGGGTAGGTGCTTGTGTCTTTATTACTAGCTCATTGTAAATGGCTTTTCCCGGGTGGGGGAGGGGTAGTTTCTTAGAGTTATTTGGTTTCTTTTTCTGGTGCAGTTTTGCTAGCTGCATATTGGCTTTCCAGAGTATAAATTATAGTTCAGTAATCCAAACCTGCTTTCTTCTACTTTCCATAGCATTATAAATGAAGTCTCCGTACAAAACTTTGTATTTTTTATGGGTATAAAGAAGATTTTTGGGCTCAAACACGCTATCACTGTAAACATCTGATCATTGCACTCTCCTTGGGGGTGCGTGGCCTGGGCCTGACGTCCCGCTTGCCAAAGGAAAGTGAAGCGTCTCTCATAGCCTCTCCTTCCCAGGTGTAGTGATCGCCGCAGGACCACTGTCTCGCTCTGCGGGGCAGGAGGTTACTTGCATATGGCCTCTCCTACACTATTGTGTCCACAGCAGCACCTTCACGCGGTGCCCCCTGTTTTAACAGAGCCTGCTGTGTGGCGCGACCGAGTACAACTGGGTGGGCAGACTGGGCTCATTAGCCTTGGCAGGCAACCAGTCTAAGAGAAGGGAAACTCTGACCCCAAACCCGGGCAGATGAAGCTCGTTAGCCTTGTCAGGCAGTTCATCTAGAAGAAGGAAACTCTGATTCAAAACCAACCAAGTCCCATCCATTGGATTATGGCTCCACTGCCTTGTGGATATCTTCGGGATAAGGAAAGGCTACGGGAGTAAACCCAGACAGAAAATCAGGAGTGGAGCCCCTAAGGCGGCTGGGGGTCGACTACGGCCTCCTTCCGGCAGCTCCTGCATCCAAACTGGTGCCAAATGTCATGCTCAGCATTCCTTTGGACCCCACCAGCAACGACGAGAGGGGGATCCTGACGTCTGGGCAGCCCAGGATCTCCATACTCCACGCCCAGGCTTGCGCCCAGGAGAGGACACTCCAGTCTCGCTACTGAGTGAGGAAACAACACGGAAGCTGACAGTTTACGGGTTATAAGTCCCACCCTATTGGCGTAGGGAAGGGGCGCCACGGGTCAGCTTTGACGGTGGGAGGGATCATCGTGTCCCACTGGCCAACTATCGCCCGCCTCAAGCCGGGCAGCCCCCGGTCAATAAGGTGTTGACCCGCCATCGTCTGCCTGCTCCAGTGGGTGTCTGGAGCTCAGTGTGTTGTTCAGCATGACAAGCAGACGGTAATTCCACACCAGACAAAAGAAACAAGAAACCAATAAAGAAGACTCCAGCTCTTCGATTTGCAAGCTGGAATGTGCGCACCATGTGTACAGGCTTCTCCGACGACCTCAGAGAAGTAGACGACACCAGAAAGACGGCCATCATCGATAGAGAACTCACCAGACTAAATATCAGCATAGCTGCCCTCCAGGAAACCAGGCTCGCCTCTAGTGGCTCCCTCAGAGAGGAAAACTACACCTTCTTCTGGAAGGGTCGAGAACCTGAGGAGCCCCGTCAACACGGAGTGGGCTTTGTCATCAAAAACAATCTCCTGGCCTCGGTTGAACCTCCCACAGGGGGCACTGAGCGTCTCTTGTCCATCCGCCTCACCACTGCTTCAGGTCCTGTCAACATCATCCGTGTCTACGCCCCAACCCTCACGTCATCAGAACACGTGAAGGATCAGTTCTATGGGCAGCTGGACGAACAGATCAAAGGATGCCCCAAAAATGAACCACTATTCCTCCTCGGCGACTTTAATGCCAGAGTAGGTGCGGACCACGAGTCATGGCCTACCTGCCTCGGATATCATGGCACTGGAAAGACCAACGAAAACGGCCAGAGACTGCTGGAGCTATGCACCTACCATGGCCTGTGCATCACAAACACCTTCTTCAAGTGTAAGCCACAACACAAAGTGTCATGGAAACACCCCAGATCTCATCACTGGCACCAACTCGACTTGGTCATCACCAGGCGCTCTGCCCTTAACAGCGTCCTCTCCACCAGAACCTACCACAGTGCAGACTGTGACTCCGACCATGCACTTGTGAGCCGCAGAGTGCGACTACAGCCACACACGCCACACCGCTCAAAACCAAAAGGACGTCCTCGCATAAGCACTGCGCAGATGTCAGTCCCTGCCAAGGTGGAGGAGTATGTGTCTGCCCTGAACAAGGCTCTCCAGGACCTGCCTGAGTACGACGCTACAGCCAAGTTGAACGCCATGAAGGGTGCCATCTACAGTACAGCTATGTCAACGTTTGGCAAAAAGGAACGACCCAGCCAGGACTGGTTCAATGCACACCTATCAAGGATGGAACCACAAATCGAGGAGAAACGAAAAGCCTTCACAGCTTACAAAAAATGCCCTAATGAACGGACGCTTGCTGCTCTCAGATGTGCCCGAAGTAACACCCAACGCATTGCTAGACAGTGTGCGAACGAGTACTGGCAACAACTGTGTGAAGGGATCCAGCGCAGTGCCGAGTCCGGACACATCCAAGGTATGTACAGTGGCATCAAGAAGGCTCTAGGCCCTACAGTGAAAGGGGTCGCACCCCTGAAATCCCTGACGGGAAAGAAGATCACAGACCGTGGGCAACAGATGGCCAGATGGGTGGAGCACTACTCAGAACTATACTCCCGAGAAACGTCAGTCACTGATGCAGCCCTCAGCAGCATAAAGAATCTGCCCACCATGGAAGAGCTCGACAAAGTGCCAACCTTAGAGGAGCTCAGCAAAGCAATCGACTGCCTTCCAAACGACAAAGCACCAGGTAGTGACAGCATCCCGCCCGAAGCTGTCAAATGTGGAAAACCAGCATTGATTAAACCACTGCACGAGCTACTTTGCCGCTGCTGGGAGGAAGGAGTAGTCCCCCAAGACATGCGTGATGCCACAATTGTGACCCTTTACAAAAACAAGGGCGACCGCAGTGACAGTAATAATTACAGAGGGATCTCGCTCTTGAGTATTGTTGGTAAAGTGTACGCCCGCATCATACTCAACAGGCTGCAGTTGCTGGCAGACCGTGTGTACCCGGAATCACAGTGCGGCTTCAGAGCAGGCAGGTCGACGACAGACATGATCTTCTCCCTACGACAACTCCGAGAGAAGAGCAGAGAGCAAGGTCAACCACTCTACATGATGTTCATCGACCTCACCAAGGCATTTGACTTGGTCAGCAGGAAGGGCCTTTTTGAACTTCTGAGTAAGATCGGTTGCCCCCCAAAACTTCTCAGCATGATAATCTCTTTCCATGCAGATATGAAGGGAACAGTCCTGTATGATGGATCCTCCTCAACCTCCTTCCCAATTAACAGTGGTGTGAAGCAGGGCTGCGTGCTGGCACCAACACTTTTTGGGATCTTCTTCTCCCTGCTCCTGTCCTACGCCTTCGACACGTCCACGGATGGCATATATCTACACACCAGGTCCGACGGGAGGCTGTTCAACCTGGCACGACTGCGCTCAAAGACAAAAGTGAGAGGTGTGCTCATCAGGGAGATGCTTTTTGCAGATGACGCAGCTCTTGTGGCCCACACCGAGGAAGCCCTCCAGAGACTGGGAGACCGTTTTGCTGTTGCCTGCACGCAGTTTGGTCTCACCATCAGCTTGGAAAAAACAAATGTCAGCGTGCAAGATACCACCATTGCCCCTTCAATCAAAATCAATGGTGTCACCCTGGAAGCAGTCAACAACTTTACCTACCTAGGGTCAACCATCAGCAACACTCTCTCGATTGATATGGAGCTGGACAGAAGGCTTGGAAAGGCAAATACCATCATGGCTCGATTAACGAAGAGGGTGTGGGAAAACAACGCGCTGACAGAGCACACCAAGGTCCAAGTCTACCAGGCCTGCGTTCTCAGCACCCTTCTATATGGAAGTGAGACCTGGAGTACCTACATGAGGCAAGAACGCCGGCTCAACTCCTTCCATATACGGTGCCTAAAACGCATCCTGAAAATCAGCTGGCAAGACCGTGTTCCACACAGCGAGATCCTGCAACGTGCAAGTACCCCAGCATGTACTCCCTGCTAATTAAACGCCGCCTTCGATGGCTGGGTCACGTCCAACGCATGGAGGATGGAAGGCTGCCAAAGGACATCTTATATGGACAGCTGGCCACTGGCATGAGAAGAGTCCGACGCCCCTCACTCCTTTCAAAGATGTGTGCAAGAGGGACATGAAGGCATGCAACATTTCACCTGATGGCTGGGAAGAGCTGGCCGAGGACCGAGGTACCTGGAGACTGATGGTAAACAATGGCATATCAGTCGCTGATGCGAGGAGAGGCCAGTTGGCGGCAGAGAAACGTAAGAGAAAGAAGAACGCAGCAGCAACCACAGTAACGCAGACTTCCCAGTATGTCTGCACCAACTGCAGTAGGGACTGTCACTCACGTATAGGCCTGCACAGCCACAGCAGACGATGCCAACAGAGACAGATAACACCCCAAGGGCGCTATTCGCATGGTCTTTCGAGACCGAGTCGCCAATGATGATTGCACTCTCCTTACTGAGGAATTTGCTAACTGTGAGCTCATAATTGTTTAGCATGCTGATGATGTTAGCAAAACACAGTTGGATGCACAGCAGGTGTTAACAACCAATGAGGCCTTTATATTAAATATCTGGTCAATCAAATAATGTAAAGAGAGAGAGAGAGAGAGAGAGAGAGAGAGAGAGAGAGTTGTAAATATTTTTAGTATGATGAGAATAAAATATTTTCTGATTTAAAGAAAAAATGGTAGACATTAATATGATAATGCTTTCCACAAATTCTTATAGTGAACCAACTTGTTATCCATATGTTTAGAAAAAAGGGCTGGGATTATTTAAAGATTAACATGAAGAGCATACACCAGATTGTTCTCCTCCAAAATAGAAAGTAATATCAACATGGGATTTCCACCAAAAGACTTCTTATGATGTCTTGTTGGTCCTAAATAATAATGATGCCAGTATGGATTCCAATATGTCCACCGTAGCAGTTAAATTGAAGATGGTGTTATTGTTGAAGAATATCAGAGATGGTTACCACGTTCAGCAGTTATAAAGAAGTAATGAAATTGATTTCAAAACAAAATTTCAGCCTAGAGACTGTGACTGTCTTCATGAGAATATTTGTTCAATGTGTTTTTTACACTTTTACCTTTTCAACATATATTTTATAAGAAAAATATTTTAGCAAGATTATTTGAAAAAGATTAAAAAAAACTTTAAAATCATTTATTTTTTAATAAATTTGTTGCTTTGCTGGCCTTAGTTCCCCAGCAGAAGTGTGTGAAAAACCACTAGAGTTGAAATATATTCTTAATGAGAGAGAGAGAGAGAGAGAGAGAGAGAGAGAGAGATTCATTAAGATGTAAAAACAAGAGCACTTTCTGAATGAACAAATATATGTCCAGACTTGGAAATGTTACTGTTTTCCAAAATAAAAACACAAAGTAAATCTACTAGTTATCTTGAGTATTTTGATGAAAGTTTAGGAATTATGCAATCCTGGATATATGGATGAGTTGATTTATTAATAATATTGCACATGTCCTCCAAACTTTTCTTGTCTCTAGGCTTTGAAGTTTAGAATATGATTGGAGATGGTCTACCTATGTGTATAATAGTTTTAGCATGATGAACCAACCCTGACTATTAGGGCTTGATATTGAGTTTGGAAGTTGTTTCAAATACAATTTAAATATACATTCAATCAGTCCTAAGAGCACCCACATGAATTTGCTCAAATCTGAGAGTGGATTATCTCATCAGTTACAATTATCAGCAAATTAAACTTAACAAATATTACTACCTAATTAACCTGGCTCTATGTGGTGGCTATGATAGTGCAGATGTGCCATTGTTGCTGTTTTTGTTGTTGTAGGGTTTAACGCCATTTTTCAGCACACAATAGGCTATACATGGTGGCCAGTATTAATTATTTAATTAATTAATTAATCGACCCAAGAGAAGCTACTGGCAGATGTGCCATGCATACATACATACATACATACATACATACATACATACACACATACATACATGCTCAAAGTTCTTGTCCATATGATGTAATCATTATTCTGTAGGACAGAAATGCAACTCCATTTCTGTCTACATCTGTTGTAAATATTATTCCATCTTAAATATACTTCTAATCAGAGTGCATGCAAGGAAATTGAGTGTTTCAAGAATAAAGGAAAGCATATCCCCCTCCCACTTGTAGTATGGAGAAAACTCAGGTTTGGTAAAGTTATGTTATAATTACTTCAAATGGAGAGACAAATCCCTTGTGTAAAAAGATCAAAGTTTATAGCTGTTGAGATAGCAGTTACAGAGAATGGCAGAGCAGTTCTTTTGCCTGACATAGCAAGACACATGTGGGTTATGTTGGACTATATTTGTACAATTAACTAGTGTCTGAGAAATGATGATGGGAGTATCAAACTAAATGTCAGCACCTGTTGGGTAATGAATGGGATCCCAATTGGCTCTCTAGTTGTAAAACAATTCAGAAGGGTAAGGACTGGATAAAATCCAATTACTCACATTAGTTATGCTAGATGTGATTCATGCAATGCCCAATGCTTTGTATTTTAACTGCTAATATCTAGCAGTAAATGTAAACATATGGCTTATTAAATGGGTTAGTATTATAAGCTGCCTGAAGTAAATCCTTGAATGTATTGCCACATAACACTGAAATGGTCAGTGAAACAGACTTGGGCTTTGATGAAGTAGGCAATTCCATGGAAAACAATTATGAAACTGAAAGCAATAATGCTTTAGGAACCTCATTAATGGAAAATTATGTGTGGCAGGATAATGCTATATCCAAAAGTATTGACGTTCTGGGTACAGCACTTACTGACAAATTGGGAAGTTCTTTGCAAGAAGATCTGTCAAAAAGTCATGATGCTCAGTTGCAGAGGAACACAACACTTTTCAAGATGACAACATGACTAAGAAAGATGATGTTGATGGATTTGGATCATCAATAACTTCTACAAAACCAGCATATTCAAGAAGTTGCTTCATGGATATCCAGATGGAAAACCTATCATTTACTGAAGTTATCAAGGTATGTAGCATTTTAAATGTTATACCACAAAATATTTATAAACCTTAAAATAAATGCAGTGTATTTGAGGATTTTATCTATTCTGCTTGTAATTAATTGTAATATCTACCTTTTTTTTTTTCTTCAGATGTAGCAGTTCGCAATTACATTATTTTATATGATTCTTCAATATCCTACTTCTGATTAAAATTTAGTATAATTTATTATTTAACCAGGTGGTGCGGAACAATACGTTTTGTAGATGTAGGTATGTGTAGAATTTTTACAGTTCTTATTGTGCCATTAATATAAGCACATCACAGCAATACATAAATAAATGTGAGTCTGTTGATGTAGCTTCCAGTTCAAGCATGCAATTTAAGCCTCAAAACGGGGAGAGTGACACAACTGAATGCACTTATCCACTTAAATGTTCACTTCATCATATAAAAATGTTCATGATCTTAGTGATCCTTAGTTTTCATGTGACATCAAATGTATGCAAGTTGCCGAGTGGTCGTAAGCGCTCTCCGTTACAGATCACTGCCATTTCACCCCTGTCTGTGTGGGTTCGAGTCTTGGATTCGGCTAATGTGGGTATGTGAGAAAGCTTGCCAGTAGCTTCTGGTGGGTTGGTGGTTCCTACCGGGGTTTTTCCGGGTTCTTCCTCCACCATTAATACTGGCCGCCATGTATAGTCTTTCATGTGCTGAAAAATGGCATTAAACCCAACAACAGATGTATGCACTTTATCCAGAATTGCATTTTAGCAAGAAATATATTTGTTAATTAGTTATGACATTATTTGCAGCTGGAAGATAGGGCATGTGGTGATGCTCAAAGTTTTAGTGTCATTTAAAAAGCCGAAACAATTCTAATTTTCTTGTATTTTGAAGATAAAATGTTCATTGTTGAATCATTATAGCTATAAAGTGTGTTTTACTGATGTTTATGTTCTTGTACCAAAATATGAAGTAAAATAAAAGAACAAAAAACAAATTTAAACTTATACATTTTATAACACAATTTAACTCTAAAACCTATGATTTAAGCATATACATCTATGATTTAAGCATATACAATTACATCTTTGATGATACATGCAAATCGAATAAGAGCAAACAATTAAGAACTTACAGTAACTCCAAGCTGCTGGGAAAAGCTATGCAAGATGTAACAACATGCTTACAGAAAGCAAAACAATGTGTGAATTACTGTCTAAAAATGATAACAGAAACTGATATCAAACAAGCAAGATATTGATACTGAACAACTGTTTTGAAAGCAGAGTTGAGTGCTTTTTTTGACAAAATAGCTGATGGGAAGGACAAAAAAGGAATGTTTCTTATTTTACTGATGGTGGAAAGCTTGTGTGTGTGTATGTATGTGTGATTTGGATTTTTAACATAGCTTTAACAATTTTTCAGTCATATCGCTACGATGTCTGGAGAGTGACAGTTTATAGTGATGTTTAGCACTGGGGGCATCATGCCGCAGACATGTTGCATGGTGTCCCACCCAGTCACAGTAACCTGGTATGCAGGCCGACCAGTCGCAACACTAACATCTTTATGCTGATCGCCAAGCAAGGCAGATGTTAGTACTGTACCATATTTGTAAGTCTTTGGTATGACTCGACCGGGGATTGAACCCACGACCTCCCGTATATGAGGCAGATGCTCTAACCACTAGACCACCAGAGCGGTTGATGGAAAGCGTGTTTGTAGATTTGCTTCAGATGTTTGTATAGGATTGACAAACATTTCTATTACAAATACATAAAGAAATCTAAGGGTGGCACAATTTCAGCTGGATACAGAAAAGAGAGTGGTAAAGGACAAGGAAGAGAACATGCAATATCTTGGCTTCAGGATTATGCATACGACCATGCTGACAGAATGACAGTTAATGGTGATATGATGCTGCCTTACAAATCTAAAAAATTAACAATATACGAGAAGAATCTGCATGAAAAAACAAATGATCCATGCAGTTAGTCGGTCAACATTTTTGGACATGTGGAATCAAAGTTTCCATCACCTGAAGTTAAAACAGGTTAGGAAACTTTCTTAGACCATGATTTAAGTAACTTGACTCGTTGTATAATTGCCATAGTTCATATGCAGATTATGTGATAAATCATCACTGCAATGACTCTAACTCTCACATATAATGTTCATCATGAGAGTATGGACATTACTGTCCATGTGAAATCTGAAGTCTATTGGCCTTAATAGCAAGTGTTGTTTTGCAATTGCATGCAGTTTAATGTTTATCATTACTACAAAGTAGTCAGGAACTTGACACAATCTTTCAACTTCTGGTCTAACAGATACTGAATGTAAACTGGGTAAATCAAATAATTTAATATTAAATCGATCAAGGCCAGCTTGAAAATATTCTCACTACTAAATATTACAAAATATTTTAGAAGTTTATATTCAGTTTTCATAATAAATGTACTATTCTGCTTTTTGTAAAGGCAGATATTATATGATCCTGCCAAGACATTAAGAGGTTAGTGTTAAGACTGCTTGATCTGGTGTCAGGATAATGTGACTGGGTGGGACATCATGCCCCAACATCTATGTAAACTGCTACACTGTGGGCATTGTAGCGATATGACTGAAAAATGGTTAAAGCTACTTTAAAATCCAAATCACACACACATTTACGATCCAGCCTGTCCATCCATTTATATGTATGCTGATACATACATACATAATGTAGGTTCTTAAGAAATGCAGGTGGAGATCTGAAAGATGGCATACGTAATAGGCTTCATAACTACACACTTAGGTCTTCCCATTCTCCAGTGATGCCCTTGGGTAAGCTCCTGGAAGCTGTTCAGAGCACCCTATAACCATATATAGTTTTAAAGGTCATATTATATGCTATGTGCATGGTGGATCAGAATAGCATTAACAAAATTTCCATGCTAGTGTCTGCAATGTTTTCAAATAAACTATTTTATCTTTTCAGAAAATTGATGAGGGCAAAACTCTGTATTAGTGGAGACAATGACTCTATGCATAGGCTAAATGTTGAAAAGAGATCGATGGAAGAGCAGAACAGAATTTATATGAAACTAACAGCCTCCTAAGGAAAGAATTACCCAAATATCTGCCTTATATGGAAGAACTACCAGAAATAACAGCATGAGATGCTAGTGACATTTTAATTCTGTTACATGAGAAAGAAATTGTGTATTACATTACTGTTGAAAATATCTATATTTTATGATGATTAAAATGTTGTGTACAAGTACTTCATTATACTGAATATCTTATATAAATAGCACCTTCAACAATCTCAACTAGACTGTATTATTACTGGCCATACTATTAAACCAGGCTTGTTGATGACAGCTTCAGAACAATGCAGTCTCCTAGGAACAACATTTTTACAAAAGGATGTCAAGTATAACAATGTAAAAATGCTACATTTGCAAGTAATATTATGTCATCGGAGAGCAATGTAGTATTGTTACTACATCAGGTTTGGAAATCACAAAACCAGTGCCCTAGAAAAAGGGTATTGTTACTACATGGGTTTGCTGAAGAGCTATGTAGTATTGTTACTACATCAGGTTTGGAAATCACAAAATCAGTGCCCTAGAAATAGGGTATTGTTACTACATGTGTTTGGGAGGTAGCTATGTAGTATTGTTACTACATCTGGCTTGGAAATCACAAAACTAGTGCCCTAGAAATAGGGTATTGTTACTAAATGGGTTTGGGGGAGAGCTATGTAGTATTGTTATTACATCAGATTTTGAAGAAAACAAATCAGTGCCTAGAAATAGTGTATTGTTACTACAAGGGTTTGGTGAAGAGCTATGTAGTATTGTTACTACATCAGGCGTTGGAGATCACAAAATCAGTGCCTAGAAATAGGGTACTATTACTACATGGGTTTGCTGGAGAGTTATGTAGTATAGTCACTACATCAGAATTTGAAGAAAACAAATCAATGGCTAGAAATAGGGTATTGTTACTACATGGGTTTGAGGGAAGGCTATGTAGTATTGTTACTACATCAGATTTTGAAGAAAACAAATCAGTGCCTAGAAATAGGGTATTGTTACTATATGTGTTTGGGGGAAGGCTATGTAGTATTGTTACTACATCAGATTTTGAAGAAAACAAATCGGTGCCTAGAAATAGGGTATTGTTACTACATGGGTTTGGTGGAGAGCTATGTAGTATTGTTACTACATCAGGCTTTGGAGATCACAAAATCAGTGCCTAGAAATAGGGTAATATTACTACATGGGTTTGCTGGAGAGCTATATAGTATGGTCACTACATCAGAATTTGAAGAAATCAAATCAATGACTAGAAATAGGGTATTGTTACTACATGGGTTTGGTGGACAGCTATGTAGAATTGTTGCTACATCAGGTATTAGAGATCACAGAATCAGTGGTGGGAAATAGGGTATTGTTAATGCATATGTTTGGGAATTAACCATGTAGTATTGTTACTAGTACGTTTACTACTAGTACAACATGATTCACTTTACAACTTCTTGTGATTCTTATTATTAAACTTGATATTGTGTGTACAAAGTTTAAACTTCCTTTAAAAAGGACAAGCAAGCAATTCCTTTTTTATTCTGACAGCCATATTATATGGATGGACCTACTTACAAACAATTAGCTAGATATGGATTTGTCTGCTTGCAAGAAGGAGATAAAGTCAAATATTTGAGCTGTGTGTCACTTCACGAATGTGGGCAGAAGTACTTGGCTTACCGTGGACTATGCTGGATGGTCTCCGCATTGTCACTATCTTCCTTTCGTCGGAGCAAAGTAATATCTTTATCGATTACAAAGCCATAAGAAGTATTTACGCTACTCTGAATGGATATTATATTTAGATTGACCATAGAAATTCAATACCTAGCATAAAAAAACACATTCTATCACAACAAAGAAGAGCGAAATATTTTTAGTACTTAACTGTTAGACAGAAATGCACGAGAGGAATGTGAAAGAAGTGAACTAAGATAGTAAACATCTCAAGAGCGTGTTCAGAGTATTCGTCTTTAGAAAACTTCCACTACGAGATTTCAATATTATCACTGAGATATATCATTATCCATAAAGAGCAGAAGTTAGTCTCTACATCTGTTACTTCAACCAATATATAAAAACTTACCATGCCACGACCTTTATCAGCAATGTTTCAACAAATTCCGTGAGAGGAAGTCAGTATAAGCATTCAGACCTTACTGAATTTCCACAACCTTTTGCAAAGAGTGTTTTCATTGAATTTTGAACGCTATGTTGTGTGTGTGTTAGTGTCTGTGTTTCTCGGATTTCGTTTACCAGCAGATTCATTTTGGACCATTTATGAACAGTACCTGTAAAATCATCATGGTCGCTCCTCCCACTTTAAATATGACGTACACGAACATTTTGAACGATGTACCTGACTAGAAACATTTGGCGTCGATGCTTGGATACAAGAACTGGCTAACTATGCCAAAGATATTTGTAAACGATCCAAGGAATGAAGGTGACCACGAAATGGACATGACATTCACACCCATTTTAGAAACAGTGGCAGAAGAATCCTAGAAGGAGGTAATCAGAATTCAGGGCAGTACCGTTGTTCGTATGAAAATGAATGAAAACCATTCTTGGAGGAAACATTAGAGACAGTGAATAGTGTAGAAACTAACAGAACCTTAGAGCGTGTAGCATAGATATTGGAGAGCACTGTCATCGGGTATATTGTACGTTGACCTGTTTATGTGCAGCTTTGGCAGTTTTGATCGTATTTTATTCATGTATGTAGTCATTTATCTCTTAGCTCTTTACATATTTTAAATTCTTGAAAACATTAAATGCGTATAAAAAAATAAGGTTTCGTGTGTTATCCATGTTATTTGCAGAATTCTGAACACCTTCGCTATCTTCCTCTTAATATTCTTCCTCTGTTCTGAAAGTGACTGACAAAAATTAGATCGTCAAAGCTTTTAGGCACTGCATCAACATCATCCATTTAACATGTTGATTGCTGAACCGAGTGGTTCAGGCAAAAGCGAATTTGGCTAACGTATTTTTGAACATAAAGTCCATTTGATTGATCGTCCACCTCAATGCATATGGTAGTGTTACAAAGAGTGGCAATCGGCTTGCACTCTACTTTAACAAAGTCATGGAGAATACACTGTGTTTGTCGAAGGAATTAATTGCGAAGATAACAGGATCATGTTTTGACTGGAGTCAAGCACATCAGGTCATCTCAGACGGCATGTTAGGAGAAGACAAAGAGAAAAGTTTGTTTTACACGCAAATGGACATCATCGGAATGCTAGTATCATTTATATTGTTTAAACTTAGATTTATAAAAGGAAAGCCCATCGTACCATCAGTCTCAATGACCATTACGTGGTATTGTTTAAAGGTCCAAAAGATAAATCTTCAGTGCTAGTGTTTGCCAAAGAGTTGGGAATTCCCTGGTTAAATTATATACTTCTTTTCTGTCCAACAGCTGTCGACATGACATCCTTTCACTCTCATCTTCTAGGCAATTTTTTTCCTTCCCTGTTCGGCATCAGTCGAGAAAAACATATGCACAACTGTGTACCCATTTGTTAGAAGCCAGTCTCAAAGAAGTCTGGCAATGGTTTACTTGGAAATCAACACATCATCCAGATCCCTCATCAAATATAAACGCTTCATCCGAAAAACATAAAGTGGCATGGTATTGTCATAACTGGCAAATCAGAGAATCAATACTCAGACCCACAAACTAATCATTTTTAAACCTGGGGGTTGCGGCTCTCTAAGTGGTGTCATCATTCGTTCACTTTTACAATGGGGGTCATAATGCACAAGTGACCACCAAGAAAAATTCTGTCCGAAAGGACGTTCAAACAAGAAGAGTGGTTGTGCCAAGGCAAGTGTACATTCCAAGAAAAACAAAAGCCCCAAGATGAAGAAGAAGACAAAGTCATAGGATAATACCTACTAGGAAGAGAGGCACTACTGCACGGACACAACCGTACACACCAAAACCATGCTCAACAAAGACACTGACTCCAGTCTCGTTGACTTCGTCGTTGACCATATTTAACAGTCGTCTGTCTTAATTTAATGAAAAATGGAAACCCATTTCTAATGGAACTTCTCCAGCTGCGACGCCCTCTACTTTAGCTTCAGCTGTTGCCGCTAGAAAGGTACTCTCACCGACGAACAAAGTCCAAGACAGAACGGGAGTGTTACAAAGTTGTTCTGGATTTATCCAAACAGGAACTGTCAATATTTTTCCCGTTGAAAACACCTCATCGTTGAGTGATGCCCGTCACAATGTTGCTAAGACGTATTCATTGGAGCCGAATTCCAGTATAAAAATGACGTGTATCAGATGATTCACCTCAGTGTGTTTTGCTTCTGAAAGAAAATGATGTCCCCCCAAGACGTGCACACCACTCTCCTGCAAAAACAAACAAACATGGAAAAAGAAAGCTACTGCCTCCTTGTTAAGCCAAACATTGGCATATGTTGTAGATACTGGCCAAATCCAGTCAACCGATGAGAAAACTATTCATTCAGACAGCTTTTAAAGAATTCGTCGTTATCGTGTGTAAATGTTGTTTGAATATCATGAAAGGAACGGTACCTTTGTCCTAGCCGTAGAAAGAACGCTTAGAACAAAACTAACACGTTCTTTACCGAATGGTTAAAAATAAAATACCTATCGGTCAAAAGATAAAGATTCTGGTTCAACGCGGACGCTTTCTACTCATGCCGATTAGGTCCTTGCTCAAAGTGAATGCTCGTTTCTTAGGATCGATTGCTGGGCTGCTTTTTGGAGGCATTATTAGAAGGTTAAAACGATCAATTTTCATCGTTAGTACGAACAAAACACAACTGATTTACCTACGAATCCTGATCTTTCTGGGATACAACGTCTACAGCAAGAATCAGAATCGTTGATGGATCGCACCGATTTATCAGAAACGGAAAAAGTTGGAAGGGACGGCAAAGTTTTACTACTGTTCCAACATTTTCACCAGAAAGCTTAAGACGGAACAGCTAAATCTACTCTGAAAGATTTTAAGGCCATCATGAAAAGCGAAATGCCCAATGCTACCAAGACTGACGCAGCCACACGGATGAAAGAATAAGAGGACACATGAGAATTGTTTCAAACTCCGTCGGCTCCCATGGCCATTCCAATTTCAACCGCTTCCTTGTTGACACCTTCCCAAACGTCCTGACGAGAAGAAATAAAAGCTTTGGTCAAAAGTAATTATGTCGATCCCATCTTCGGCAGAAGCAGCAAAGAAAGAAGGACAAACAAAAGTGAAAAAGAAAGCAAGCGAGAAGTGACCCCTTTACCACCACCATCGCTTTCTACTGCTGTGGCACGTAGGATACGTCAAGCAGTCTCCAATTCCCACGAATCAAAGAGTGTCATCTTTGAACAGTGAGTGACGTATTTAAGAGAGTCCTCAAGGAGAGCCTTACTACAATCATGCTCATGCTGCGTGTTACCAAGGAGCTCGAAAATTGTATCGTGATACTCAAACTAAAATTAAAACTGCACGTTTACGCGACGTGCAAAAATGGTTATAGGAATATGCGCCAGGCCACTTCGACGAAAATTGTCTTGAAGTCAAACCACCGTGGAGGACATCGATCATCAATGGCAGTCTGATTTAGCAGATTCCTCATATTAGGAAACATGCATTAGCGTTTACAAATATTTGTTTTGTGTCATCTACGTCTTTTCTAGAGCACCTTTAGTCGCTTTTTACTTCTAAAACGAGCTCCGAGTTAATGCAATCTTTAAAACGGTTTCAAACTAAGTAGGCGTCACTCTCTCTGATGCAAACAGACAAATGCACTAAATATTTGAACCAAGCTTTCGAAAAAGAATTGCAGAAAAGAGACATCCATTTTTTCACCACCGAGAATCCCGAAATCAAAACCAGTGTCGTTGAAACTGTTCAACGTACTTTAAAAGAACGCATATGGAAATAGTTTACATATCAACACACTTTCAAGTAAATCGACGTGTTGCGACGTTTTATCTAAGCTTACAATTAGTATTATCTCAATAGCATCGGACGAACACGCGAAGGAAGGACCCCATATAACAGTGATAGTGTTATATCGCTTGTTCGGGACGTCCCCTTTAGCCACCAAGAAACATGGAATGTTATCGACGGGAGATTATGTTTACATTGGAAAAACTAAACCCACCTTTTTCAAAGTTTGTTGTTTACCTAACCGGAACACTGAATAGGTTATTGTCATTGGATAAGTGAGTGGCCTCCTTCCTTCCGTCTATAAATTGGAAGACATGAACATTGAAGTATTAACAGAAACAGTTTACTTGCCCGAGTGACAACGAGTGAGCAAGAAAGACGACGACGTATACGAAAGCATTCTTGATAAAAAAAACACGTAAAGTAGGGAAAGGCTTTATCTAAGAAGTGAATGTGCGCTGGACAGGATATCCACCGAGTTTTGATTATTAGATTGCCGCTTCGCAAGTAATCGATTATTAAAGAATGTGACCTTCATGCCGTTAAATACAGAAGCGTCCACTCCCTCCACTAGTTCCTCTCTTCAGGATCTACACACATTACCCCTACGGGTGTGGTGTAGTGAGCGGGTGACCCAAACGCAAAATGTATTTTTCTGCCAAATCTTTGTGGTGTATTGTGTCATCGAAACCGCTATGTCCAATTTTAGATTGCCACACGGACTCAAAGAATTGTGGACCATTGTACTCAGCAGTTGCATATGTTACCTTATTGTCAATCATTCCTTGAAATATTCCAATGGCAGTAACAACGGTGGCCTTGCGGGCAATGTCAGTCACATGCCACAGCAGCAGCAAAATCAACCCTCTTTTGGAACATTTGGAAACTCAACCTCCATTGACATCAGATGGCTCCTCTGAAAGCAGAATCATCGGATTATGAATAACCAAGTTTTTTTTCAATTTTGCCGAGTGACAGTTCTAACGATGTGTTTCCCAACAACTCCTTACCTAAGGCCAAACAATTGGATCACGAAACTCATTGGAAAGTAGCTTTGGTAGAAAGCATTCATCGCATGCATGTCCCGAATGTCAGTGGAAATCAAATGATGTTTATTGTCGAGATCCTGAACGAACAAATGCAAGAAACCTTGGACAAAGAGGGTATCTCTTTTACAAATCCAAAATACCAACGCCATACAATCATAAACTGAGCATATATAGTATAAAACTTTCTGCAGCCCATTAATTTAGTGTACAACATCAGGCCGGAACGATTACCACTATTTTCAACGATCAGTTTGGCAAAGCCCTTGACAAAAGCAAACGAAGTGCACTGATTGTGTACCCTAAATTGCTCGTCGTCTGAATGTAACATTTTCCTGATGCCAGTTCGATTGAAATTCGTGATGGACACACCTGAATATCACCGAGTTCAAACGACATCATACAACGAATGATTTTATAACTATGTTCATTATCTTTTGGAATTGAACGAGGGATTGAATTTGAACTTTTTGTACTTCGATTTGGTGGAACACAAGATAGTGGAAAGGCAGTCGCTGCGTTATTGAGAGTCATTTGTTTTCAAAGTGAATTTTGCAATTGCCGATTACAAGGAAAGTGGAAACGCGAATTTAACTGTGAATTTGTACATCCCAATTATCTTCGTACGGTGGCCGCCATGTTAAAGCCAACGGTGACTCGAAGATTGCACACTCTGAAAGATGCCCTTTTGACGCAACGAAAAGCATTTCTCTAAACTGTGATCGTCGACGAACAAAGTTCCAAAGAAGCTTTCGTAAGAACAGGCAAAAGTGTGTTGCTTCAAACTGAAAAAGACCCCTACACATGCGCTTCAAGCTTCTGGTCAACGCATTCATTCTTTTCAGCCTCAACAAAGACACGAGAGGAAGAGGCGTCCAAACCCCTTCAAAGTTCATAAGCACTTCAAGAGAAAGAATAAGAAAGGATGAACATACAGGAAATTTATGTTTTTGATCACTAAGAACATGATGCCCCAGGATTTTTGTGAATGTTCCAGGCAGAGCTCAATCAGTTGGGCATGCCATCGACTACATCAGCCTCTTTTGAACATCAAACCAAAGGACAGACCGAAGAATCCATTGATCTAAATGACAGTTGCTAGTACCTGAAAGTCCAGGTGTCAATGCTAGAGTAGCTTCCATCAACAATGTCATGCACTCATTTTTTTTAGACAAGTGGATTTTTATTTGAATAACAAACTAATCAGCAGCAACATTGATACTAACAATTACCGAGAGTACCTAGAAAATCTCTTGACGTACGGAAATGAAGACACTACTAAACATCTGGTTGCATCCAGGGTATGAACACCGGAAAAGTTGGACAAGTTCAACGAAACAGTAGCAGCTGTAGATGGGGAAGACGACCATGGAAACAAAATCAAACAAGGATGCAGTTTAGAACTGATGGATCGTTTGCTTTCGGATATGTGGTTGTAAGACAAATGTTTATTGAACGGAGTGGATGTACGCCTGAGACTGAATCGACGTAGTACTGTCTTTTATCTGAAGGTCGATGCTAAGGAGTACAAAACCATCATCGAAAAAGCCCGACTCTGAATGTGCCCTGCATTAGTTTAACCAAAGGTGAAAAACGACATCAGTCCCAATTTAAGCAGAACGAAAGTCAAGATATCCGATACGACGATTGGAAGTTAATACTTTCACGATTGTCACTGGACTCCGATCCAAGATCGAAGATCATCTTTTGCTAGATCAGTTACCGAAACGTTTACTCACTGGTATTTTCAGCCTTGCAGCCTGCGACGGAACCATCGATCATAATCCTTCCAAGTTTAAACATTTCGACGTATAGACGTCATTCGAGATGGCCAGACTATGTGTACCAGGTCCGTCGAACTTAACTTTACTTAGAAAAATTGCTTGAGATCTTACATGTTCCTGTATAAAGCCACGGGTTAATTAGGTACCAACACCAGTCACGACATTTCGCACGAGGATTTTACAGGAGGTTATACGTTTTGTGCCTTTGATTTCACTCCAGACGAAGTCAGCGACGAGTGTAATTTTCACTCTATAAAATCAGGTCAACTTCATTTGGAATTTCCATTGGCAGAAGCTCTGACAAAAATGGCAAACGTCATCTTGTATGCAGAATTTGACAATCCTCTGGAAATTAACAGCTTGTAAAAACTTATTTAGACTGTTAGAAGCTACGAAATAATGCAAATGGGTGAAGCTAAGAAATAATGCAAACGGGTGAAGAGAATGTCTTTGAAACCAGAAGCGAAAATCACAGAAGAAAAAGGCTAAGAGATAGGCATGATGTCCATATGGCAAGAACAAGACCTACATGTATTCTCCTGTTTTGCTAATGACGTCGGTGAAAGAATTACATCTCTGACCCATGGCTACTTTTTGGACGTCAAAACGATCATCACAGTCAGATTTAAACCGTTAAATGTGTGATGCAAAGACAGGAAGAAACACCGGAAGAAACACCGGAAGAGTATCTGGATGAGGCTATAAGTCTCATTTCTGAAGAGAAAGTGTTGAACAGCTGGCATTAAAGTTTGAGTGACCATTCTTTTCCTCAAAAGACTTCACTGGAGATCCAAAGCATCGAAGCTTGTTTGCAACAGAGTACGTAGATGAGCCGTATATATATATATATATATATATATATATATATATATATATATATATATATATATATATGCACAAACAATTGTTTTTACCGACGTTTCATTTTTTATTCAGTTTAACCAGAAAATCATTTGTATCTTTAAAATATGAAAACTGTGTCTGAGAGTGTGAATCTAAACAAGAATGTATCCATTGGACAACACGCTTGATATCAAATAAACAATCGGTATCAATGAGCACTTTGCGGAACTTCCTTTTGTATAGTCCAGTATTTCAACGGATTGTAAATGGTCGGAAGATGATAAAATATCTCTTATTAATTATTCCTTGTCAAGTAGTTGAATTCCTTTTCGAACAAAATATATATTATAAAAATGTCACGTAATGTTCAAAGTTCATGTCTGATTTCCATTGCATTAAATTGTTGTTGTATAAGGCTGATAATATTCCAGAATCATAGTTGTCTCTTAGGTTGTAACAATGACTGATCTGGATCAATGATAATTGTGGCATTACCCTTATATGCCTTCCTTAGTATCATATATTTCTTTGGGGATAAATTTTCCATAGCCTAATTTATTATTTACTGAGATTTGAATTATGAATAAAAATGTCAGGTACTTTTATTTCTAATATCAGAAATACATTTCTGTACATATTCCTGTATATCAGTAGGTTGCCAACTGATTTTGGTTTTTAATTTGGATTCACGGGGCTGCTTGTTTTGGTTTTTAGTTGCCAAATAAGTGAAATGAAATCTTACTCACAAACTTTTTCCAATATCTAAATTTTCCATTGTTGGTATCAAGTCTAGACCTTGTAAAAGTAAATCATGCCCCCGCAGAAAACATGAGATTGACTTGTGATATTTAACACAAGACCCGAGCCTGGATTGAAAGCCTATAAAACAGTGCTGAGCTCTATGTTGCCGTAGTCTTGTTCGCTCACTGTACTTTGTTATGACATGGACGGAACTTTGAGTCTTCTAGTCAAGGAATTCAATTAAAATATTTAGAGTAAACAATTTAACATCTGAAAGATTTTTTGGCATCGAAAATAACCTATTTTTCCAAAGCAGTCTAATTTTCCAAGTTCCGTAGGGGCTAAACGTCACTCTTTTGCATATCGAAAGGCCAGGTGTCTGCATGTACTTGTTTGACGTGATTTGGCATGTCCAACATCTTGTCAAGTTTGCCAGATACAGCCAGATACAACCTTGACTCGAGGAACAGAATATATCCCGGCACTCCGTAGGTATCATTAATATTGCAGTATAGCTGCTACATTTAAAGTGCAAATTACAAGATTTAGGAAGGGACCATTCATCTTATTTCCATTGCATTCTCGTGTGCCTTATCAATATCGTGATGTTGCTTGCTAGACTTCTAGTGATTGGATTGGTTAATGCATTGAAAGATCACACATTAGTCGAAACGTGTGCCTGGGCACGTATACAGTCTGCATATGATTTTTTAGATGTTGGGGAGTTAGAAGTACTATGTCATGGAAAGCGTCCGGGAGGAGGTAACAATACAGAGACGATCAGCTTTCGGAGAGGACCTCATTTTACTTGGCAGTCTGTCTGAGCAGTCAGAAAACGATTTGTTACTAAGATGTTGTTATGTGTTGTTAAATTGTATTGTATACTTGACCTTTATCTGTAATTGTGGTTAGGAGTTTGGGCCTAACTGATATAATATTTAAATATGTTTATTTCGAGTTGATTTCAGGTCATTGGATTTTCCCTTAGATATTCTATTTTCTTCCAGATTCATGTCATGTGGTTTTTCTTCTTCTTCGAGAATATGGAGCTATTTCACTTATAGGGCCAAAGGAAATTATAGAGGGGATAGAGTCCGGGTGTATGTGCAAAAAGGCTTCATTTGTCATTTTAGTTTAACTTATATGTATTTCTGTGTGCGTGTGGGTATGATTTGGGCTTTCACGAAGCTTTAGCATTAGAGAATATATATATACAATCATATAGATATAAAGACAAAGAGGTAAATAGACAGATCGATATGCTTGATGTGACAAATAAATTAGTTTATTTATGCAAGATTTGAATACCTTTAGGGATGAAACAACCATTGATGAATGACCTTAACAATGATACAGCTAATATTTTACAAGTGCAGATTTGAGCTCTGCAAGGTTTCATCTTTTCAGTTTCTTTTTCTCTCCTTCTCTCAAGAAACACGCATTCAAAATCCAATTAAACGCAAAAGTTGAGTAAAAATAATTAATAACAATAATTTCAGTATCACTTATGATACTAACCTCATAACTGAAGTAACGTTTATTATAAGGGCAGAATAACATTTATATAGTAAACGTACATTTATATGCATGTTTTTAACGCTAATCTTTTTTTTACGAAGTGTTGATTAACGTAAAGGAAAAAATATAAAACCGATTATATGCTTCCGAGTGATTGCAATGTAATTTTTAGGCTATAAAACAATAGATCTTTCTTATATAGATTAATTTTTTTTCGAATCAACCTTCAATTGAATTACAGAATAAATCTTATTGTTATTAAGGAATATGTAATTCGTCACTTGTTGAAAGAAGATAGCACAGGCATAACTGAGCATAGAGATGTTCCAGACAGTGGCCAGATGGTAGCTCTAAATGAAGATACACCACTTCTATATGGATTTGGGGAGGTAAATATAAATAATTATCAAACATGGTCTTCTTATTTTATTGTGTAATTAACTTGCCCAGTGTATACAGCTGATGATAGTTTGTTTAGCAGCAAGGATGGTGAACAGACAAATTTTGGAGCAAGTCTTCTCTGAAAATAAACCTTCATACCAAAAGAAATGAAAATACAAGGTCACTAACTTCAAACCAAAACTTCTAACTGACCGAGATATTCTCCAATTGGATTAGCTCATTTTGTTACATTATCTTTGTCGCTCTTGTTTTCAAACTTTAATGTGTTTTTTTACCCACCTAGACACTCATGTTTGGTCGCACCCTCCCTGCCGCTGCAATATGTGAAAATTAAATCATTATTATATTAATAATGGAATCTCACACAGCTAAATTAGCTCGAGGGCGACTAGAGACAATTAAGAAATATGCCTCTGTTTGTGATGATGTCAAGCAGAAACTACAAGCGTGTCAGGAGTCTCAGGTGGAATTTACAGAAGGTACAGAACAGTTATTTAAACCAATTGTCCAACCGACAAAAACAATTATTACAGCAACTGGGGCGGCTGAAAAAGCTCATGAGACATTACCTGTTGATAGTGTTGGCCGTCTTCAAGCAGCTCATCCACCGCAACATCCTCAACCACAACCTGAAGTTGAATGACAACCTCTGCCAAGATTCAGAATTAACATGACAGATAAATTCACGCCTAAAGGCATTGCCGCTGTCAAAGACCCAAACCAGGTCATTGATATTGCCGCGTATGGATATCGTGATAGAAATAGGTATATGAAACCCGAATATGTTAAAACTCTAAAAGCTGCTGATTGGGTCAGGGATATATATCGCATCGTTACTGATACTCTGCAAATGAGATCTGAGCAAGATATTAATAGTTTTGACCTCTTCAACAATACATTATATGAGTATATTGAACAAGTAAAGCAAAATAGGAGAATAAACGAAGAAAACATGAAGCAGCAACTTGAAAAAGCAAACCAGAAAGGAAATCAGTCTCTAAATAATGGAAGAAAAACTGATAAAACAACAAGTGAGGAAGAAGGAGCAACTGGAAGTGGTCCTGTTACTCGAGAAAGTGGCCTTATTACTCTATGACCCAATAATGAACTTGCCGGTGTTGAACGATTAGAAATTCTGATTGGCGGAAGATGAGCCGGCAATAATTCCCCAGAAATTATTAATGAAGGAGTTGGTATTTGTCAACGATTCTTTACATGCTCTATCATGGACATTAACGTTTATCGGTCCCTCATTGATGAAAACGCCGATGATTACCACAGTGATTGAGGTAATGCAATAAATACAATGAGTAAAGTACAATTATCATACATAATATTCATTGTATATAAAATACAAAAATGTTTACCAAATACGAACTTAATTATATAGATAGCACCGCACCCATCATAACGCCTAGATTGCCAAACAACATTCTTGCAAATTTAGAGGCCGGTAGGAAGCATTTATAGAACACTAGCTTAATTCTTTAAACAGCACAAACCTATGTCAACTCCTGGATTGCCAAACGACATTTTAGCAAAGTCAATGGGTGATACGAACTATTTACAGTCTTAGATGTAAGGACAGCACGATGCCCTTGTGAAATCCATAGATTGCAAAACAACACTCTAGCATGTCCAGAGGGTACATATGTACAGTATATATATAATCTTAAATCTAAGGACAGCACAACCCCCATGTGAATCATAGATTGCCAAACGAGATTCTAGCAAGTCCAGAGGGTACATATATACAATATATACAGCATACCACTAATGTATTTTGTAACTTAACTCTATGGAGGGCACAACATACAAGCGGGGCATTCTCTACGTTTAACAGATTTCTGCACCCCCATATTCAACCCCGGGAGAGTGAGAAAGAGCTCCCACTACGTGGTAACATAGTGGGAGGGTGTGCATTTCTCTGTTAAAGTTCGAGCCTGGAGCAAATCCAAGTAATATCATAGGTTGTGTGCTATATAAACTAACCAATACTTAGAAATCCAAATCTTAACTCACGCAATGTTTGTGGCTAATTCGCTGTTTGTATTTTTCTCCTTATTATTATCGCTGACAAAATCTAGAGGAAGCAAGAAACAGGACAGATGCAGAAAAATAAAGATAATCTTTTTAAAAAGCAACAAAAACATCAGTAAATAAAAAACATTTAAAGGATACAGGCTCCACATTTACTTGGCAGAATCATATCCCTTGACTTAGTGAATTGACCAAGCCGTTGACGTTGAACTTCTATGTATTAAAGCAGAGTTACACTAAAGTATGATACCTTTGTTTGTATTTCTTTGAAAATATTGATTTGGTTATATTATTTGTAACACGATGGGAAATATATTAATCAACATAAAATAATTTATTTACAAGCGAATACTATTATAAAATACAGGCTAGATAATATTTTTTATCGTTCTATACTTTCCCCGACATAGATATTTCCCTTCATCAAGAGTGTTTATATCTAACTCAGTGGGAGATACTGAATTACTTTTGTTTATATTTCTTCGAAAACGCCAATCTGATAACATTATCTGCGACATATTGTACAGAACGCAATGAAATATCAAAATATTTTCCATCTGCATTCATTGATTGAAATATTATTTCTTCACTAGTCTCTACATTTACAGATTTAATCACCCTCCTTGCAATTTTTTAAAATCTCCCATTATATCAAATTTACATTTCTGACTTTGTGAAACAACTCGTAAATTACAACAGGGATTATCGTGTTTCTGTTGATATGACCAATCAACTTTCTTTTTTTCCCCATTAGTGTCCAAAAACATTCGTAGACAAGTCTATGACATCTATATCGTTGTCTCCCAGCAATAAATCTAAGATAACCAATATTTACAACTGTGCAAACTAGTCATTTTAGTCGAGATGCCTCAAAATTTTTGATCATGGGTTGTTTCACAGATTGATATTGTTCCATTTGTATAATAATATTATTTGTTTAAAAAATTATTTTGAGCATCTAGCGAGATATTCTGCAACGTTTGTATGACCTTGTCATTGCCGACGTTATTTCTTGTATTATAATATCGTTTCAGTTTGTTTGTGATTAGGATTTTTAACGTAGCTTTAACAATTTTTCAGTCATATCGCTACGATGTCTGCAGTGTGGCAGTTTATAGTGATTTCTAGCAGAGTCATCATGTCGTAGATATGTAGACCGATGACCCACCCATTCACTTTATCCTCACACCAGGCCGATCAGTCCTAACACTAACCTCTTAATGCTGAGCTATTAGCGAGGCAGCTGTTAGTACCATTTGTGTAAGTCTTTGGTTTGGCTCGGCCGGGGGATAGAACCCACGACCTCCCGCGTCCGAGGCGGATGCTCTAACAATTGAGCGACCGGAGCGGTAATATAATATATCGTTTCAGCTCTATATTTTTTGCCACTATTACACACACAACCGCGTTTCTCCTCTAATCCCAAAAATATACTTCAAACACAGTTTTGGTCCTCGACTCCCTCTTCGTGCGCTTTATAGATGAAGTCCACATAATTCGTTTATTCAGGCTTTGTTACAGGGAGTTGTAGAACCTATCATTAGCCATGTATATTTGTTCTTTGTTTGAATCATTATTTATAATTGTATTTCAATTTACCTATGTATTAGCCTTAATTATAATATGGAAGATTTTGAGAGATTATCTGCAATCGAACCTTCTAAACCTAGATTTGATCTTGACAGAATAATCCCTGTCTTATCGAGGCGAGCACTATTTGATCCGGCTAAGAAAGCTAAAATAAGTATTCATGACGCCAAGAAAGAATTTCGCGACGATGGTGCAGCTCATGTGCGGATAACATTCATATTTATGCATGCCATACCAACAGCTGTTGTTGATGCTATAATGAATAACCATTATTAATAATCTCGACTATCAGATATATAATTGTAGAGTAAAATTTATTGCAGAGCTTAATGATACTTGCATAATCCGTGACAAAAGTGACCCTGTCCGTCTTTACACTGGAAATATTGTTACGGTAAATACAAATATTAAACCAGGAATATTGACTGAACGAGCGTATCCCATGACTGTAATTATATATGCAATATATCCGCTGAATAATAACCCTAGAATTTATGACCTCCATCTAATGACATTGTGTATGTGTGTGTGACTTCGATTTTCAACGTAGCGTTAACACTTTTTCAGTCATATCTCTGCGATGTCTGCAGTGTGTCATTCTATAGTGATGTGTAGCACAGGGGTATCATGCAGCAGCCATGTAGCATAATGTCCCACCCACTCACCTTATCCTGACACCAGGCCGACCAGTCCTAACACTAACCTCTTAATGCTGAGCGTCAAGCGAGGTTGCTGTTGGTACCATTTTTGTAAGTCTTTGGTATGACTCAGCCCGATATAGAACCCACGACCTTCTGCATCCGAAGCGGAGGCTCTAACCACTAGCCCACAGGTGCGGTTTTGAATTGGGTATTCGAGCGAATTACAGAACATTTCACAAACACAATACGTTGAAATCGTTTAACGGATCAAAGACGTAAAAAATAAATTAGAGGCAGAAACAGTTAAAGATACTGGAGCGTCTATCATATATGTTGCTGAACTGGGAAAGAAAGTACAATTTCCAAAAGTAGTAAAATCATGACAGGAGAAGTATTATACAAATCGAAATATAACTCGAAAGGATCTACGATAAATAATGATTAAAATGCGCATGCGTGGATTTCGGCTATATCAATGTTTCCACGAAATCGAACTGTTAAGTTCTATAACGGTGATATGTGTGATTTTATCAGAAATATCAGTGAAAACGATAATGTATCCCTGTTGTTGTTTCAAAGTTCCGATGATGGAAATTATGATCAATGTGGAGGTCCTAATGGATATATTAATCGTACAGATTCTCTACAGGAAGAAATTAAAAATCTTGCGTTGAAATATACCCATGACGATGCTTAACAATTACTGAGTAATTGTTGTACCGTTCCGTCCGTTGCAGCTCATTTTCCTCAGAAGTAAAATTCATGGAAACCGACACGATTGGAATTTCTTGAAGAAATATAACACAGTTATGTTGAATACGGACAGGATGGAGTATGGAATACCAGATACGATTATAAGGATGTTATCTCGGTTGATATGGTTGCATGTTATCCGGGAAGTGTTCTTGGAGTGGTAGAATATTTTGTATATTTTGAGAGATTTGGATATCCAATACACGAGATGACCAGATTACCAATAAATGGACCCTTTCCAGATTTTGACCTGTCTGGATTTGCATGTATTGAGTCATTTGAATTTGCATCGAAAAACATTTATCCGATTGTGGCTGATTGGTTTGAAAAACGTTTTAGTGAGCGAGGATGGCCTCTAATGGTTTTATTACGATATATGCGTGATGTAAAAATTTTGATATAGTTGATTGTAAGTGAAACTGTTATATCATATGGTCGGCAGAAACAAGTTTGGCTACCACAACAACAAAATATTCTGATGATGAAAATCCTGATATAACTTTCTTTGAGAATAAAAGATTTTGTCAGAAAAAACAATTGGTAACTCTACCCAAGGAAGACCATATGATCATTAACGAGACTGTTCAAGATTACTTGTAGATGATCCCGATCTCGATTATATAAATACTGATACAACGGAGAGAATCACATTTATAAGTCGAAGTAATGATAATTTATCGGACGGAAATAAAGTAGGTACAATTGTGAGTTACACCGATGTTGAATCACCGCAGTTTACTCGTTTAATTTCTTCAATGCTAGCGTAAGTTTCGATAAATTTATTATCGATGATAAGTAGTTTTCCTGATGTCGCTGTAAGAGTCGATAGGGATTCATTTTAAATCAATACAAAAAATGCAGGATTGCTAGAAAAACTACATTTCGGCTCTGATGCATCATTGGGCGAATGGAAAATAAAACAAGAAAATATACTTATTAATTCTGAACCTTCCTACGTTGAAATTAAGAATATTTGTTACAAAAATAATCACATATCAGAATTATTATCTGCACCATATGTATATGATCATGTGACCAGACGTAAGACTGTTGATCTTAATGGAACAGAAAGTTCTGGTAAAACTACAAGTGTTTTCGAATTATTTCGTGGACTTGATATAATTTTGTTTACCCCTACACTAAGACTCGCTAGAGAAATGAACGAACGAGATGTTAAATCTCATACTGGTCATATGGACTCCTGAATGAATGGGTGAAAAATATATACCAAAGATTAGTGTCTGGGACGAAATATATAGAGTGTCGCTGGAGACATTAAAACTATTTCTTGATTGGTTTTTGACAACAAAGAAACTTCTGTGATAATGTGTGGTGATCATGGTCAACCGCCACCTTTTGCTGGATTGCCTCCGCATGAATGGCTAAAAAGATTATTATGAGGAAATAACTGATGATCATCGAACTCTGGATTCAGAATTAAGGGAGGTAACGAAATTAATTAGACTACAACCAAAGACAGCAACTCAAGTAGCTTCTGCGTTTGAACGAATTTATAGAGCTGGGCCATTGCAATGGCCACAGCTGCTACAAGTTTATCCTGGCACAGAATTTCAAGGTGCAGTATCCACGGGGAGCCCAGCAATCTACAGACCAGATTCAATTTGTAGGGGAACAATTACATGTGTTACAGTTCACAAAATGATCATTCTGTTGTTGTTTCAATATCATGATAAATTCAACATCAATATCAAAGTCACGATTATTTTTTGCCACACTGTTTATAACTAACTGTTTTCGTACTATATCATTGATACTGCCAGCAATGGTTTCCTGAGTTTGATTATTATTTTCTGACTGCGAGATAAACTAAATTTGATCATTCGATATAATTATCAACAATCCAAATATTGGTGTCTGAAATAGTTATTCCTTGTGAAGAATGAATCGATATAGCATATCCTAGCGTCCATGGAGTTTTGTCAATCGATTACTCACTCTCAACAAAACTGGCAGGAACTAAAACAATATCATTTAACACAAGATTTTGTTTACTACAACAACCTGTAAATTCAATGTCGATATTTTGCCGTTGAGTATCTGCTGGGCAATAACACAATGGTACATGTAGATTTGAAGAAAAATAATTTATGTAACTTAAATAATTGTTGCTGAGCTGTTTCACGAACTATCTTTCTACTATCAAATCATCTGGTCTCCAAATATTCCAAAAAATCATTCATAGAAGTTTTTGAAATTATCTCACGCATTATTTCACACTGAATTTTATTTGGTTGTAGTCTGATTAATTTCTTAATCTCCCTTACTTCTACATAAAGCGATCTATGATCATCAGTTATCTCCTTGTAATAATCTACAAAATTCTTTAGCCACCCATGCGGAGATGGCCCAACAAACGGTGGTGGTTGACCATGATCGCCGCACATGACCACAGCTGTATTTTTCAATAACAGCCAATCGAGAAACATTTTTAATGTATCTAGCGACACTGTACATATCTCATCCCAAATGATGATCTTTGGAATATATTTCTCTCCCATTCGTTCAGGAGTCCATGTGTCACCATTGTATCGAAAAAATGTACGATAAGTACATGATCGCACTCACCGTTGTTTCATTTCTCTCGCGAGTCTGTGTGTAGGTGTTAAAACAGTCATTTCATCCGAACTCTGCCGAAATAATTCAGTAAGTCGAGTCGTCTTACCAGACCTTCCCGGTCCGTTCAGATAAACATTCTTGTGTCTGGATACTGTATCATACACAGATGTCGCAGATGATAATTCTGATATCTGATTATTTTTGTAATAAACATCTTTGATTTCAACATCTGCGGATTCAGAATAATTATATAACATTTCTTGTTTTATTCTCCATTCGCCCCATGATGCATCAGTGGGTGTAAGTTGTGTCAGTAATTCTGAATATTTTCTTTCGATATAAAACGAATCCGGTGCAACTCTGACTGCAGTGGTAGGGAATCTATTTATCATTGATAATAAATTTATAGAAACATAAGCGAGCATTGAAGATCTTAAATGAGTAAACTGAGGTGATTCACCATCAATATAACCAACAATTGTAACTAATCGTGTTCCGTTAGACAAGTAAACGTTTTCTCGACTTAGAAATATATCTCTCTTTGTTGCATCGGCGATTATAAAATCATATTCATTATCGTCTTTGATTAATCGGGCGTAATGTCGTTTATGATCATATGACCCACCTTGAGTAAATTTACCAATTATTCTTCTACCCAGATCTTTTGCGGTTTTATTTTCATCATCAGGTGGTGTAACCAAACTTCGGTCTACTCCGATATTATATAATTGCCTCACTTACAATCAACGATATTAGTATTTTACAATTAAGAATATATCGTAATTAAACTAAAGATGCCCAGCGTTTTTCTGAAAAGTGCCTACCAAACCAAACATAACAGATCGCATGAAGACCTTTAGCAAACTTGAATGCTACAATACGAGCGAATCCGGTCAGAATAAAACCAGGTAGTGGTCTATTTATCGATACTCTTGGTCATTTCGTTTGTGGGGTGTCCAAATCTTTTAAAATACCCAGGACCCTCTCTATAACCAAGAAACCTTCCCGGAGAACACGCGACCATATCAACCGAGATAACGTCACTGTAATTATACCTAGTATTCCAAAATACACCTTGTCCGTATTCACAGCAAATTAGTTATACGTCTTCGAGAAATTCAAATGGTGTTGGCTTGCACGAATTCTTCCCTCGTGCAAAAGTGAGCAGCAACTGACTGAACTGTAAAACAATTATTTAGTAATTGCTCAGTGTTCTCTGTTGAAAATTTCTGCGCAAGATTTTCATTTCTTTGTGGAGAGATTCTTTACGATATGTTTCGCCGCTAGGTCGTACACATTGATCATGATTTTCATCATCTGAACACTTTAATAGCCATACTGACACAGGGTCATTTTTACTTATTTCGTGAACAAAACCAAACATGTTTCTCCCAGAGTCTTTCTCTTGGTAAAATCTTACGGTTCGAACTCGTGGAAATATTGTGACTATGCTGGTCCACGCGTGCGCATTATGATCAATAATTTCAATTGGAGGTCCCTTTCACTTATTATTTGATTCGTATAAAATCTGTCCTATTATCGTTGCTACTCCTATTGGAAATTTTAATTTACTTCCTAACTCGGCGACATCATTTATTGTAGCTCCGGTATCCTTAAACCATTAAGCTCATTTGTTTTTATTTTCACGTCGTAGATCCGTTAACCCATTTTCACGCATCGCATTTGTAAAATGTTCGATTATTCGTTCGGCTACACAGTTCAGCCTTGAAAATCTCATTATCGCAAGATCATTAATGTTAGAGTTATCATTTAGCTGATAAATTCCATAAATAACCGCGGTCATAGCATAAGCTATGAGCGTAATATGGTCTATTAATTCCAGTCAGCATTCCTGGCTTGGAATTTTTACTTAGCACGGCGGTTTTTCCCTTAGCAAGGACAGGGACACGTTTGTCACGGATAATCTACTCAGTGGAATCTGTTTCTGATAATACAACAAATTTTATTCTGAAAAAGTATTTCTGATCATTGTGATAATCGATAATCGTTTTCGTTTTCTCATCGTTCATTGGAGAATCAATGACTTTCCCTTCAAGTATGGCCTTGAATGTCGACCACGTGTGCGATTCCCCATCATCACGAAATTCTTTTTTAGCATTCCAAATATTATTAATCATTGTATTCGTCGGATCAGCCAGAGTTCGCCTACGCAAGTCAGGAGTTATTCTGTCAAGATCGAATCTGGATTCAGGAAAAGAAGTTTTCCAAGGCTGGATTGTAGATAATCTCCAAAACTCTTCCAATTTATATTAAAACAAGTAATTAAATTAATATATTATATATACAATAACTCAAATAAAGAATCAGTGCAAGTGATTTATGGTAGGGTCTTTAACTCCTTGTAACAAATCCTGTGTAAATTAATTCTTCAGACAGCATTTGCAAAGCGTAAGACAAGAGAGTCCTGATCCAAAACCGAGCTTACAGTGTGGTGTTGGAGTTAGAAGGAAAACGCAGTTGTGCGTGGAACGTGGTGGGAAAAGATACAGAGAACTGAAGCGGTATTATGACAAAAAATAACAACCCTGACTCTGTCAAGGACTTTGTCAAGGTCTTTTTCAAAGTTTTTGTCAAGGTCTTTGTCAACGACTTTGATAAAAATCTACACGATAAGGTTATAATAACCCCTAAATATTATATAGCTAGATTTGTAAAGACAAATTATAATTTAGAGACATAAATTGAGCAAGAAGAATTTGTCAGAGATCCTATCATTAAGAATTATGAAGCATCTCGTGATGGTGTAATCAGAAACTGTCGACTAAACATCCAGTTGGTGTTGTTAATAATCATGGTCATTTAATGTTCACCGCTGGGGGATGTGCGTTATCTGTCTCATAAATTTATATACGAATATCACTTTGGGGTGATGAATGACGGTCTTGTGATTGACTGCATTGACTCAGATCGCAAAAATAACTCCTTGGATAACCTGCAAGCTATCACACAGCGCAAGTATCGCAAGTTGGGTGGTACTGG
The DNA here is from genome assembly GCA_028554795.2 of Sinohyriopsis cumingii. Taxonomy (NCBI): domain Eukaryota; kingdom Metazoa; phylum Mollusca; class Bivalvia; order Unionida; family Unionidae; genus Sinohyriopsis; species Sinohyriopsis cumingii. The sequence continues at coordinate 51,207,410 of CM068836.1, forward strand.
AAAGTATAAAAAGATTCATCGAGTCGTTAAATCTGTAAATACATAAACTGGTGAAGAAATAATATTTCGATCAATGAATGCAGCTGGCAGATATTTTGATATTTGCAGACCCTCAGTACAACAAGTTGCAAATATAATATACAAATCAGCTTACTCAAAAGGGTACAAACAGAAGATTATGTCTGAGTATCTCCCGTTTGTGTTGGATGTAGACAACCCCCTTGACTCTGTCAAGAGAGATAATTCTGCCGCGGATATGTAATGTGGTTGATAGAATTATCGTTGTTCTCTTGACACTGTCCCCTGATTATCTCACTCACTTTGTCAAGAGAGTTTAATATCAGGATATTTGTAAATAAATATTTTTTGTTGGTTAATTTCCTCTTCGGGAGTTTCTTGGGGGTCAGGTCTTTCTAAAAGTCACAGAATCAAATGGTTGGAAAAAATCAAATCGATTTTGGAAGGAATTGTTTCAGCACAAAAGTCAGACCTAGCAAGGTTCTGAACAGTAATAATTTAAACAAATGACTATTTAGACAAATAATATTATATATAAATGGACGAAAAATGTCAGACGTCCTATCATAAAAACATTATGAAGCATCTCGTGATGGTGTAATGAGAAACTATCAGTGGATTAAACCAGATGGTACTGTCAATAATACCGGTTATCTTAGATTGAACGCTAGAAGAAAGAGGTATTACTGTCACAGGTTTGTGTACGAATGTCACTTTGGGGTGATCAATGACGGTTTTGTGATCGACCATATGGACTCAGATCCCAAAAATAATTCTTTACACAACCTTCGAGCTATTACACAGAGCAAAATCTGTTTATTCGGAAATACTGGGAAGTGTGAAAATTTGTTTTAGGACGGAGATCTGTTAAATAAAAAAATATTGATACCGGTGAAGGAATAATATTTCAATCGATGAATGCCGCTGCCATGTATTTCGGTATCTGCAAGCCTTCAGTACGACGTGTAGCAGATAAAATATACAAATCAGCTTTTTCATGCAAGCATGAAAAAATATTTCATTTGAATACCTCCAGTTTGTGTTAGATACCGACAACGTCCTTGATAAAATCAACGGAGACAACTCTGCCGTGGATATGTAACGCGGTTGATAGAGTTATCGTTGTTCCTTTGACACTATCCCTGATTTTATCAACGGTGATAGATTTCAAATATTTTTAAATAAATATTTTTTTTTTGGTTACGATCATAGAATTTAAATGTCGACGTTATAATTGACAGAAAATATTTCACTTACCTCTGATGCCTGCCCTTAGTCGGACTAACTAGAAAGTCGGAATTCTCCGTCTTACATAGGTATATACATGTCTTCTAGTGAATCATCCGTGTGTAAGTTCCCAAAATAACTCACCGGAAATATTATGTGTATAACTATAAAAAGACAGGAGAATCAGAGACTTTCTAGTTATTCTGGACTAAGGGGGGAGGGAGGGGGCGGGCAGCAGAGGTAAGTGAAATATTTTCTCCAGTGATCTAGAAGTTGCGTTTTGCACAATTGTATTATTGAGAAATATAATGTAAAGATATATTATATACTGTATAATGAACTATGAAAATATCAGTGATATTATTTCTGCTATTAAAAAATTAGAAAAAGACGGCATAAATATATCTGATGAACTAAATCCTGGAAATAATTATTTTTGATTTTGAAACATTACAAGAATTTAAGGAGGAGGGGATATCCAGTGCCATCAGAATACCGGTTCGTAAAAAAATTCAAACGACGATGTTTCAATCGCTGGCCACAGTAAAAGAAAATGAAGTGAGGGATTTCGTCTCTCTCTCTCTCTCACTCGCATTAGAAACAAATTAGTTCAGAACTGTCTCGTGAATAAGACGCAAAAAAGACAATCGATACACGCGTAAGACAATTAAGAAAAATTATGTCAGGAACTATTAGTGGTAATGCAAATGAAAGTTAGACTCATTCGTGAAAATGAAAGTGAAATTATCAGATTTTGTTCGATTTGTGAATAAAAAAAATGTCCACCCCTTGACAGAGTCAAAGATAAAATCACGGGATAAAAATAAAGGACGGGGATTATTTTTATAAAACTGTTTTATTGTGTATCACGCGTCAGTGTCATTTTTAAGGTATCTACTTGTTCCCTTGCTCAAATCAAGGGAGACAAGACTGCGAATAAAAATCCTCGAAAATCCTAGGTTTTTAAGATTGAAAATCAGTAAAATTTCACATATAAATTCAGACTTAGCGTCTCTATACGAAAGTCAAGCAAATTATTGGTCTGGTCAGTTAGTCTGAAATTCATTCTTGATAATAACACGTTATGACAACGCAGATAGACCGGATTGATCGGCTGTTGCGCAATCAGAGGCCCTGGCGGGACTTGCGGGTTATAAATATAAAGAATATATCTTGATGTGCTTGATTTGTTATTTTTGTGTTTGTCTAATAGCTGCCATCAATTACATCACATACAAGATTGACTGCGATCGTTGAGGTTATATTTACAATTCCCGGAGAAATATGACGGCCTTGTTCGTGTTGTCCATTGTTGTAGCTGAGAATGTTATCCTGGGGTGGCGTTATCTTTCTCCATTTAGCGAGTGTTTTAGGGACCTATTCATCGATGACATCATAGACTGATTTTCTTTAACTAGTCTGCATTATATCCGGGATGCATAAAATTTGGTAGATCTGCTTCTGTTATCGAATATGCATGTAAACATTGTTGTTTGTAGAGATTTATGTCATCAGTATAATTCATTATTGCCTGAATTAATCTTTGGTTAATATATTCCATATCAATACGAGCTGAGTTAATATTTTAATTTGTTTAATGATTTCCTTGGGTGAACTTGCTATTTCAGAAAGATATTCAGTGAAACTTTGCTCTTGTTTTTCTCGTTGTATTTTATGTTGTTGATTAATAATTCTAAAGTATCTAGTAATTTCATTTGTAGCTTCAGTTCCATCACCTTTATAAAAACTAAAAATTGCATGGTTCTTACTCTTAAAGAGAAAACTACTAACCCCCGCTGCATTTGTATAGCAAGTAAACTATCTTTTTGGAGGATGGTTTAATTTCGCAATACGATTGTTTGTCCGAACTAAAATCAGCTCATGTTGGTTCAGGTATTGGCGGTGGTGCCTCCGGGGCAACATCAGGCCATCCTAGCACTGATCTGATCGATGACGTATATCCACGGCTTAATCCGGTGAATATATCTCTATCGTGGTGGACAGTGATGGTTCATGGACTGGGAAGGCTATCTTGGATTCTTTCTTGAAGTCATCCTTGATCTGTTCAATTTGATAACTGCCTGTGGATATTCCAACAACTACCAAGTCAGGTGTTCCATCTGGTTTATTTTTATTTGCAAATACTAGCAGATTATTTGATTGTAAACCACCAAATGATTTTGACCTGATATTTGGCCGACTGTAGTATACTCGCAACTGCGCACTGATATCGTTGTGGTCCTCAACGGACTTGTATTTGCTGCTATCTGCTAAGGTAGTTCTGTCATTATTTAAATTTCCATTTTCCAAATGGCGGTTATCTAAATCAATTACTTCAATGTATGTCTTAACCATTATATCAAATTCAGAATCTGATATCGTCGTATCGTCAAGGCTTGATGATATCAGCGACGACAATTTAGAGTACGCTGTTGCTGCGATAATATTAAAAACCACAGAAATTGTTGCTGATGATGAAACAGATATCGTTGCTACTGTTACCGTTATTAGTGTTAGCGCTGATAACACTACGCCGGTGGACGCAACGAGTGTAGATACCGAGTATACAACAACATCGATTGAAACTACATGTCATCGGTATTTATTTTACTTTCGTTGCATACTTGTCAACGATGGTTTTTAGTGCTGTTTGCCATTCACGTACTTGATGATATCTAAATTTTTGAACGTCCATTATACTTTATACAGTAACTAATTTCGGCGTTTCAGCAACAAATTAGAGACACCACCAGTAGGATGTTGCTGTTAATTTCTTATCAGCTGCTTCCAGTACAAATGTTTCTTCGTTCCCGCTATTTAACACAACAGACACAACCCCGGAAAACTTATCGGTTGAATGCCACAAGGGATATCTAGTGTATATACAAAATTTTGCAGCGCTGAACACAGACAGGCTGTACACACCAGTGACGTCTGCGGTGAGGTCGCGATATATTTGATAGTATCATTTTGCTGTGACCATGTCGAGATTCCTGATGATATCGTGTATACTATAATGACAAACTGTTTGTGGTGGATTTTAATCAGATTAATTTTGTTAACGATATCAGGAATTCCACTTACGACATCTTCTAGTGGGTTTTTTAATCGTTTGAGTGGTCGTATTGACATCAGAGATTTCATGTCAGCGGTCAACGGGGTGCCAAAGTAATCATCTGCGGTTTCATTAATTTTATAACGTTTCTACGAAGATTTGTAAAGGCACTTAAGTGAACATCACACTCGGCCCGCAACTTGGATAATTTACCCTCAACGGTGCTGTAGTTAACGTCTACAGAATTTTCTGTTGTGGCATCTTCGTCAGATGTTGGGTCTTTGCGGCACTACTTATTTATTTCCATTCATGCTGAGTTCACCTGTCATTGTGTCGCCGATATTCTTTAAACGATTAGCAACGCTTCTTGCAGTTTCATCTCTGATGGTTATAAACGATATATTTAAGTCTCTGATTCTACGGCCGTCCGCAAACACAGGGATATTATCCGTGGTAGCGCCGAGAACTCTACGAATTATATCATTCCATTTGATATTGCTAGTTTTCAAAACACCGTATCTGTCCTGAAAAACAACAAACTCATCTCGGTCAACCCCAGAGAGGTTCATGATATCAGCGAGTTCGTCTTTAGTCGCGTGATTTGACAACTCTATTTCGTCAACATTTTTTTACTCTTAGTAGTAGCACCACGGGATCATCCGTAAATATCTACCATTATTATTTTCTTTCTGATCTAAATTAATGATTTCTCAAACTGTTGACTTGTACAATTGTGCACAACTTTGTGAGGTGGCAACGAAGGCGTCGTCGATACAGCGTCAAGTACAGCAATTGCTTCACGGCCGCATATTGGTGGATAGGTTAGTGTTTATGTTGGTACCAGATTGGCACTCAGTGCCCGACATTTTACGCAGAGACATAGTGCACAAATTCCTGCGGTGGAGCTACCCCATACGAATCGAAATAAACAATTCCACGGGGATCAATTGCGTATGCTACCCAATTAGTTCCAGGTCCAGTGCTGTTATCGAGATTAATAATACATGTTTCAATATTGTTTGTTCGTTGTGGTAATTGATCTCGCATCAAAACACCTCTAAATGTTTTTATTTTTAGTTGTTTAGCAGCATCAAGTAAATCAAAATTTTACATGGGTGAAATTAACGAAGTGTACCTAGAAGTCTTAGACCCTTTCTTCGATGAGTTCTTGGAAGTCTTAGACCTTTTCCTGTCGCTTTTTTAATGCCATTCCAACAGCTGTTCCAACAGCACCTAATGCCGATGCTTTTGCAACGGCTGGTGCGGCTGCGGCTATCAGCGCTGTTATTGTCGCGAGTAACGGAAAGACACCTCCGGTTTTAGCGTTGTCGCTGATGGCACCAGCGGAAAGTTTAATTTGTTTTCTCGCGCTGATATATCTGTTATCCAGTATCGATGTTTTGAACACGTCCCATATACGACATTAATCGATGATATACACGTGCAAGATGATTATTTTCAAAATTCAGCAGCATTTCTTCAGCTGGTTCTTGATGTCCGTGTATCCTCAAAGCAACTTCAGAAACTCAAAGTTTGTCAAATACTATTAGATTTCTTTCTTGATTGTTTACTCGCGCATTTGCATGAAGCGCAACAAATATATATCGAGGTGCTGTCACACCCTGCTTTGATGCTATTTGCCACGTGATTAGCCCAGTGGCGTTAACGGGGGCACTATCTGTAGTTGTTGTAAACCATGATAACAGCGACTTTCCGCCTGTTTTCATAAAAGAAAGTAGTTGCTGTTCTTCAGTGATCGATGGAGTCATTATGGATATCCACAGTAACAGTTTTGTTAGGGTTACTATACCAGCATCAACTCCATTAGAACGCCTTACTGCATCGCTGCCGGTGGGTTTTCTAACAAGTACTACTGTGTGCCGGGCGCCGAATATTACTTTTCTGACATCCCTGCAGAATACCAAAATATGAGTCATTGGAATCGCGCATGTATAACTTCCACTGGCGTTTAACATCATTCAACGTGTAGCAAAACCCAAGTTCTAATCTGGATTAACATATGTGAACACAGGCCCTACATCTGCATCATCGGCGGGGGCACTGTGCATTTTTGGTTGTCTCATAGTATATTGATTACAATTAAGGAAGTCATTTGTGTCTTTCACAAACTTCATTGTTGGAACAGCCGATCTCGTATAGTCATCGGTGTATCTTGCAAGACCAAGTATCGTCGTGGCAAGGTGAACGTATTCAAGACATGATTCAATATCCTTTCCATCAATCGAGTATGTGGCTCTGCTAAATAACGCCATGATGCCGTTGTTAACAAGACCATCTTGATTGTTAGCGTCGTATGGGTCATTCTTTTCTTTTACAAGTAAACCTTCAACTTCGATAAACCCCTCAGAGGTTAGGAACTATCTACTTGTATTCCTGAACTTGTAATTCAATTCTTCCACGTGCGTTTGGTGTGCGCGCATCATAAGATTTATACTGATAATCACGCACAAGCTCATCTTTGGGAACTGGTACATCCATGCTGTGTCGGATATACGCTTGAACATTTTAATTATAGTTGTTATCGTATAACACGAAGACCACTTCCTTCTATCATACTTGTAGTTATATTTTTTCTATTTCCTTGGCGGAAGGTACACCAGCCAACTCTGCTAGTTTTTTAATTTGCAGCCTGATTTATTATTTTACTGACATTAGCGGGCATAACTTCGGTGCTTGGTAATATTTCTGGTTGTTGCTGAACCATCTTTCATGTGCGTATTAATCGTGCTATTCTGTCTTTGATTGCCGTGAACGCTTTACCAGCCACATCACTGATTGCACCAGGAGCTTTGTCACGAATAACATCAATGGCTTTCATTGATAATTGTTTTGCAATTGGCGTTACTTTGGGAGCTATTCTTGTAAACAATCCCTGAACAACATCGCCAAGTCCATCCCCTTAAAACGCACTGTAAACAGGTAATTGTGAGTTTACTACTCTGACCATCTTGGGTCTGCGGTAAGAGTCATGTATCATCATCTTATTTGTTAATAAGACTACGGTAAACATTAATATCCATGATACCACTTTGAAATAACCGTTGACAAATATCAGCTGCTTCATTGATTATTTCCGGATAATTATTTCGAGTTCATTTTCCTCCTATGAGAACTTCTAGTCATTGCACGTCATTGATGATATTGTTAGAACAAGCAACAAGATCACTTCCTGCAAAACCAGTGGGAGCTGCATCGTAAAATTCTTCTGGAGATTGCGGTCGAGAAGGTTGAATCTTTACTCTTTCTGATACACTCTTTCTAAATTCTCTAATCTTGTGGTCTTGTAAATTAACCCGTGCTTTTTTGGTGGCGAAATATAAATGAAAGAATCAAATTTGTAGCTTGTATGGTTTAAGAAATTCAGATTTTAAATATGTTCTTCTAGAATCATAGCCACGCGCAGCAATATCGAGCAATTCTTCCGTTTTTTTGGCAAAGTGATCAAGAGCGGCATTGGTAAACATTCGTGCAGGTAGTGACTGTAACCAAGGAGACTTAGATTCAGGTTGAGGGTTTTGTTGTTCTATTTGTTACTGCGGTGGAGGAAGTTTATAGGAAGGCTCTTGCTTAGGAGGTAACGAATAGGGAGGTGGTGGCCCTTGTTTTCGCTGAAACTGAGTACTTAAATGATAGTTATCTATTTCATTTACATATGATAAATATAATATGTCACTATTTGAAACTCGATACTTTTTTAATTTTACGTTAAAGATCCAGTTGTATCAATTTTCTCTGCATACGGGCTTGCCATGTTCAGGTTTTAAAAGTCTTTGTAACTAAAAGTCGAAGCTGCAAACACACCTAGTTTGGAAATACTACTTATTGCAGCTATTTGCTTAATGTCGCTATCATTAAATTTTTCAAATAGTGTAATCTGTTCTTCCGGTTCCGCTTCTTCCCTTCGCGCAAGTTTTTTTCTTATTTCACTGATACCTTCAAGTGTTTCAGGTGGAGGCTGTTCAGCAGCTATTTCAATTGGAAGTTTTTGTCAAATCCTTTTTGGTTGTTTAGTTCTCGCCGCTATTTGTAGCAGTTTGTAGTAGCCGTTGCGACTCTTTCAGGAACTGTTGTGGTAAGCTTTAATAATTGTTCAGTACACATTGCGAATTCAACAGAAGCAAATAGTGGAATATATTTTTAATTACTTCTAGTCGCTCTCGAGCTAATCTAACTGTATAAGATTCCTGCGCTGGTGGCATTATTTGTTATAATTTTATTTAATTTATAGCAGCAACAAGGGCGGCGTCTCGGCACCCCTAGCCACCGCCTCGATACGTGTTTGCGATTTGTTTTGCGATTTTCAGGAAGGCTTATTTTTACGATTTGAGAGTAAGTCAATTAGAGGCTGTTCTCCCTCTCTGATTGGTGGCATTATTTGTTAAAATGTCTCAGGTGTGTCACGGTGCCGCCGCGACCCCCTTTTTGCGATTTTACGGAAAGGAAGTCTTATATTTGCGATTCGAGAGTGAATCAGTCATAGGCTGTTCACCCTCTCTGCTGCTTGTTGTATTTCTGAATTATTTCATTCGCATACTGATATCCAAACAATCACTTTGCAAGTGTTCGATTAAATCGTTCAACAATTGCCTGATCGCGATGAATTGTGGTATGTCCTCGTCTGATTTTGACGTTATGTTTTTTGTTTCCTCAGAGATGATACTACACCAAGAAATTCTTTGCCAGGACCAACTTGTGGCAATTGTGGCCATCGTAGACCTCCTTGTGGTCCGGATCCTCGTTGATAAATTAGTTAAAAACCAGATGCGATTTCTGTTGCTGTTTTAGTTTATATGAGTTCTGCTTCTTTATACCTACTTGCAACGTCAACGAGAGTCAACGCGTGTTTGTATGTGCGCGATTGACGTCTACCAATTTTAATAGTATCGTGTGTTAAAAATAAAATATATACTTGGTGAACATATGAAGAAAAATGAAGACATTTGGTCAAATATGATATAACCAAACCCAGACCAATTCACATGACGGTTGTCTAGCGGTGATACTGGTCTCGTACAATCAGACTTTCGCTCGACACTGATGGGTTTTACCATTCACATATGCTAATACTTTCATATCTGGGTTAGGACAATGATATTTAATTTCAACACAATTTACCAATAAATAACCCACTGAAAACACCAGTCATGGAGGTCGTTTAGACGTGCAGTGCCGATTATTTTATATATGTGTGTCTTTCTGAGATTTATATCGCTTGTGCCTTTAAATGGGGATCATTCCGTTTCGTTCCTCCTCGTCGGTCAATAGTCCTTGCTAGATCATTATATAACCATCCGGTCTGGCAAAAATGTGTGTTAAATTACTTGGGCACTGTTAGATGAGGACACCCATAAGGTGTGATTTAGTCTAAGCTAGATATGATTTTCTCGCTATGATGTCATAATGAAAGCACCCCGTACTAGACAACATTTGTAACCACTACCCTTTCCCATCCGCACTTGTAATGATTACCCGAAATGAGCTTTTAGTGTCCCAGTTTAGTACTCTGTCGTCATTATTATTATTATCGTTTGCAGTGCGTGTTCAGCTATTATTTTTAATAGCGTTATCATCAGCATGATGGAGAGCATGTCGTCCACCGGGAACGTTGTCAGTGGACAGTTGTTCAAAGTGTGTGACATGGTCTGCAGATTCAGTGGCCTGGCCCCATCGGACAAGGTTGACTGCATATCGACCCTGTCCTGTCCAAAAGCGGTTTAGTGAGGTCCATAGATGACGTGGATGTTTGAATCCAGGAGGGCAGACAGATGGTTCAGCTGCGGCGCAGCGGTTTACAACATGTGTTGAAGACCACTCAACACTATATGCTGAAATAGCTGTCATATCCTTCGGCAACGAAACTAATCAGATTGTGTGTCTCAAAGTCAAGCGGACGGATTGATGTGAGGTGATGTCCATGTACAGTGGACGTTTATCACTCGCATAGACCTTAGCCAACACTTTTGTGGTTGCTTAATGGCGCCGGAGATGTGGAGGAAGAATGTTGCTGAGTACTGGCTACCACGGTTAAGGAGTCGAACGTAGTGTTCTGGAGATTATGTGAATTCTTTTGTTGATTTGGACATCAGTTAACTTAGTTCGAGATGATCGAGCCCATACAGGAGCGCGATACTCGGCTGCTGACTAAAAGAGGGCAACTGATGATGTCTTAAGTGTATGAGCACTAGTGCCCCAGGTTGAACTGCCAGTTTGCGGAGTATTTTATTTCGAGTGCTAAGTGTTGATGCAGTTTTCTTCAGGTGCTTGTAGAGTGTCAACGATCTGTCCAGGGTCACACCAAGGTATGTAGGTGTCGGGTCATGTTTTATTTGCTGCCCATTATAGTCATTAAAGAATTCTATAGCGATCAATAACTGTCGTCTGCAAGTTCTGTGATGGCAACTATTGTGCAGATCACTCCACACTCAAGCATGGTAGAATTGCATTCGTATTAAATATTTGACAAACAATAATGCTTTTATGCAAGTTCAATAAAATCACGTACATGATGAAGTTGCCTTACACTTTACAGGTTGTTGTTTGCAGGTTCGATCGACTTATGGTGCATGCACATCACATTGCTCTGTATGTAGTCCATATCTAGGTGTTTGGCATTATAATGAGGCTCCTTGACGTAGCAACTATAATTAATGCAATAAAAACGCTTATAACTTATATAACATCGCTATCGTTTACTTCTTTTGCTTTTTCGAAACATCCTTATTTTTGCAAATATAGTATAATAACATACATACAAAAACAGGAAAAATGCAGAATATAAGTTTACTTTTGCCCGTGTGTCCCTGTATAAGTGTGATTATTTTTGCATTGTCTACCTTCTTAATCAGCTTATAACGGTCAGTTTGTATTATTGCCATCAAAGATTGAAAGTCAGTACAGGTATTAACACAGCAAGTAGTAGCACACACTTAAAACATGTTGATTAAACAAGTCAAGTTTATATTCGGTTGTTGCTTTGTTTGTTTTCTTTCTTTCTGATTAGAAAATGGATTTCTTTAATATTTTTTTTAAGAAAAACTTTGTTTTAACATTTTAACTGGAAACGGTAGTGAGTTACCTTTTTTCTTTTGAAAATACATGTTCAACAAAATTTTTCTAAAGTTCGTGTATATTTGACAAGGAAAATAAATGAGCTGAATTTGTAAAGAAATCTACATAAGTCATAATAAATATGGTTTTAAGTAAATATGGTTTAATACTCAATTTGGACAACAGAGTTATTGGTACTTCAACCAATCCTAAATTCCTATCGTCTGCATTTTTTCATGAAAACGGTTTCATGTACTATAGTAAATAAACATTCGAGTGAAGAGAGTAAGACTATTTTGATGCAGGTTGCTCTGAATATTATATTTCACAATATGTTTAAAAGTGACCATTTTAGGTTTTCTAATAATTTAAATAGATGTTGAATATTTCTTGCGACATGTAAGCAGTCGCTCAGTGCATTACATAAGATACAATGAACAATATCCCCAAATATTATAACAATATTCAAATGAGGTAACATGAAACAAGTGGAAAAACAATGTATGAGTCAGGTTTGAAAGAATAATAATTCTTTTCAAATGAAAGAATTTCAAGAAAATTGTGCTACATGCAGATTCCATAAAAGAGTGTTGCCAGCTGTGACTTAGAAAAGTATTTCCTGAGTAATATATTCAAGCGTAACATATCTGCAGTATAAAATTAACGCCCGAGGGACGGATAGCTTAAAACACCTTTAAAACAAATGGTTCTAGATCTGCTATATTTTTTTAACATCCATACATTTCTGTAGTAGCATATTGTGAGTAATCAGGTCATATACTTTTCTAAAATCTAAGATTAATACACCATTATGATTCCCTTTAGTACTGTGTGTTAAAACTGTCTTACCGAAGAGAAAGTTTTCTAACACCTGGGTGAGTGTTGGATATACAAATTATATGTTTATGAAAAGAAATAAAACTTAGGTATGGACATGGATGTTTGTAGTTTTGAGAGCATGTAATAAAAAATTTGGTCTATAATTTGATAAATGATCCCTTATTCTCTTTTTTGAAGTGATACGTGACTTTAGCAAGTTTCGATTCGTCAGGCAAAGAACTAGTTTTGATAGCATTTTTTATAAAGAAGATACATAAATATGATTATTAACAATTTGTAAAAGATTGTATACTAATACCATCTTGGCCATCAGATTTCTCTTATAATCAATGGATTTTAAGAAATTGAGAGCATCTAATTTTGAATGAGTGGAATTTCAAATTTGTTACTTTATGGCAATTTGATAAAAACAAAATCTCTAAGTTTCTTTCAAATGGTTGTATCAATAAGATTGTTAGAAACTTAAATGTATTCTGCAAACGCATTGGTCAAAATTCTTTAAATAGATTTCCTTTTCTTGCTTTTTCTCTGTAAACAATTAAGGGCTTGCTAGTTTTGATTTCGTTACAATAGGTCGGAAATATTTCTAAAACTCACGTGTAGCATAAACACAGTGTTATATGATATTGTAATTTTACTCTTTATCTGTGTTTCGCATAGGGTTAGTTAAATTATTCCTTCACTTTTGTATATTTCTAATTATAACTGACCTCATCACTGATGTTTTATCTTCTCTTAACGTACGGAAATCTTATTTAAATGGTAGTTATTCCAAGTTTTGAGTTTATACCTACTTGGAAACATTAGAGATGAATGTATATTGAATTGGAAATATTCATAATTGAACTGGGCTAAGAGTTTCTACAAATTCTAAAATAAATCAACAAATCTCACTAACGGAAAATAACATATGTGACCGAATATGTTTGTCATCAGACAAGATAGATAGAGATAGTACTCATCTATGTATGTCATCATCCCTCTCTACATATTCTTATGTGTTTCTTTCAAGCTTGCTTCAAGCCAAACGGTATTCAAGATCGGTAAGAAACAGTGCCTATAGATCAAACGACTTCCTTATTAATTTTAATAACTGAACAAAAGTAATAATTCTAGCGCTACATTGGGTATTTTAGTACATAAATGAAAAGCGCATAGTTAAAAACCAGGTATAATAATTGCAATATGATTTCATGTGTGTTAAATTATATTATATCACAGCTTGAGGTTACAAATTCTGGCAAAATTATAGATTATTTTTGACTTGTTCGTCATTTCTACATTCACACTCATAAGTTTATCTCTCCGCAGCAAACAATAATGACTGTCAATGAAATCAGTCAAGTGATGCAAGAGGAGGATGAAGATTTGGCTGATTTGGCTCATGACGAACCTCTTCTTTCGATTCAAGAAACAGAGAACTTGGATTATGAGGTACATTCATTCATACAAAGACTTTTTCTCGAACTTAATTTCCTGAATTTACATGAATAAAAGTACAAAAAACAATGGCGAATGTTTTGTATCTCTGGCACATTGAACTGTGTTGAAAACAGGTTAAACTTTACGCAAGGAAGGTTCTCTTATGTTTCATCCTATTATTATTATTATTATTATTATTATTATTATTATTATATATTGGAATACGGGTTTTAACAAGTTCGTGGTGCTTACTACGATAAAATTAGATTTTTTTCTACATCGGTTATTTTTATAAAGAAGAACGTGTCAAATTTTTTAAAAAGAAGAATATAATATAAACTAAAATGAAAAAAAGGGATGCAAAAGTATAATAAAAAGTATCTGAAAAGGATCAATTATGTGCCTTAAGAAAACATGAGTCATACAGGGCGATCATTGTGTTTGTGACCAATAATATGGATCCGGTTGTGCATACAGTCTCCACATCAGTTGAGAAGCGTGCAGTGTAACCATATGTAACTAAACAAAGTGCGTATTTTTAGCTTGCTTAAACAATCGAAATAAAATAAAAAAAGAGACAGCATACCCGGTGCTGGGGAGGAAGTACCCGGTGCAGAGCGGGTATATGTATGGCATATATGTCAAACGATTGTCGAAACATACATTTATTAAAACATGAAAACAAGGTGGAAAAATTGACCTAATGGACTTATGAGTTATTATTTAAAGTTACAAACATTAACATTTATGAGAATATCATTCAATTGTTGCCGTGATCTTCGCGGTGTATTGCGGTTACAGAGCGTTTTAATACCGTTTGTCTCGTTCTCATTATGCTTCAAGTCCGGGAGGCAATGCAGTGGATGCTCCGACTGGAGAACGTGAAGCGGCTCTGTTGTGAAGGATGTGCTAAATAATTTACTCGAATGCATAATTTTCTAAAATTCACCATCTTCACGTGTTATATATTATCTGGCAATTGTAACTAGACCTTCAAGTGACTGCATTGCACTCCTTGTGATTCCAACGTCCATATGGCAGTATTAAAGTCATTAATATCTACTTACTTTTGTATTTCACGATATGGCCCACTTTCAGATCCATTTAATAGGACATTAGAAGTATCATTGTAAAATGTTTAGTGGAGGTGACATCTTACGTCCAAAACAACAACGTAGGTGGAGATTTAGTTCAAAATAAGAACATTGTCATTTTCGAAAATTGAAATATTTAGAAAATGTACCAAACTGAATCAAATTTGGCCTTTATAATTGAAAGAATAATGTACGTATCATAATGCGCTTAAACAGCAAAGTAGCTTAAGTCCATGTTGCGCATGCTAACTCAGCATTTGTGTTATGTCCCAACATTTGTATCCTATGGTATGGCACGACCCTCCATATTTACTTTCATCTCTTTGAAGGTATATGGAATCAAGACTAAATACAACCAAACGTTAGTATGCTTCAGGGTTGATACAGATAAAGAAAATTAAATTAAACAGGTGTATATTTTGTCATCTCTTCTAGATATCATTCCACCTACGGTGCGAAACAGTTGTAATTGCATGCTATTGTAGTCCCTAAAAAGCTATTAATATTGTTTCATCTATTTTTTCCTGTAAATTTGCTAATAAACGAAGGATGTTTCTCCTGTTGAATAAATAGCAGCAGAGTCTAAATCGAAAATAAAATCTGATTGACTTAAGCTTCTTTGATTTAGTGTAAGACGTCACAGCAGAGAGGTATGAATTGGCCATTGGCAAGATGGTCAAGTGCATTAAAAGCGGCAGTCATTTCATTCAAATTCAAATATTTGCATATCGCCCTTACCACAGTACTGAAACTATTCTTCTAAAAGTAGTTAATGACATTCTCTCTGCGTTTGATAGCGGAAAGATAACAGTCCTCACCCTCCTTGATTTGTCTGCAGCATTTGACACAATATACCATGATATATTACTTCACCGTCTCCATAATGTATTTGGCATTCATGATACAGCCTTACTGTGGTTCAAGTCCTACTTGGTTAACAGGACACAAATTGTGTCTGCAAATGGAATACACTCCAGCCCAGTTGATCTATGTTGTGGTGTTCCTCAGGGGTCTGTTCTTGGACCTGTTCTCTTCATTCTGTACACTCAGTCGCTCTCAAGTGTCATAGATTATCATCCAGTGTCTCACCAACTGTACGCCGATGACACCCAAATATACAAATCTAGCCAACCAACTGAAGTTGATGCTACCATCCAAGATGTAGAGAGGTGCATTTCTGATGTGAAATCATTAATGACATGTAACAAGCTGCAGATGAATGATGATAAAACTGAGGCCATTCTGATCACAACAACAAGGCTTTCTCATTCACATCCTTTACCTCAAACAATAAATATCAGCAACGCCAACATTAAATTCACACGATCAGTACGAAACCTAGGTGTTACTCTGGACAGTACTCCCACATTGCACCAACATGTCACGAACATATGCTAGGCTGCATATCGTGAGCTGAGACGCATCAGCTCAGTTCGCCAATATCCTTCAGTTGATGCCACTAAAACACGCGTGTGTTCATTAGTCCTTTCAAGACTGGACTATTGTAACTCAATTCTGCCTGGTTCATCTCAATATCTACTCCAGAAACTTCAAAAAGTTCAAAACACAGTTGCTCGGATCATACTTAGAGTACCACTATCAGAGCACACCTCCCCGCTGCTCTGTACCCTACACTGGCTATCCATTCGATCCAGACTCAAACACAAAATTTGTTCTCTGTGCTACGTTTCACTGTTGGATTCTTGTCCAACATATCTATCCGACCTCACCCATGTGTACACACCAGCAAGATACTTACTCTCCTCTTCTGACAGTTGTATCCTCATTATTCCCACTATGAAAACAAAGTCTTATGAACAGCGTTCTTTTGCATACGTGGAATGAATTCCCCAGTGAACTTAGACACAAAGACACAGTGATCACATTCAAGGGGGCTCTCAAAACTCACTTATTTCGACTGCAAGAACCTAATAATGTTTCCTACCTGAAATATTCTCAGCATGTTTTTATTTTTTAATGTTTTTCTAATTTCATGGTGTTTGTTTTTGTAATAATATTATTATATGTTTTTTATCTTATAGGTGTTGTCTAATGTTGTAAAGCGCTTAGAGATTCTAAAGATTCGGCGCTATTCAAAGTCCTCATTATTATTACTATTATTATTATTGTTATCATTATTATTATTATTATTATTATTATTATTATTATTATTATAATTATTATTATTATTATTATTATTATTATTATTATTATTATTATTATTATTATTATTTGTTTTATAAAATGCAATATAGCCTTTGCTAATTGTGTATATGTTGTGTTCAGATAAGTTCCCGACATAAATAAGATAGTACTGATGCATCTGGGTTACAGCTACTTGTGTTGGAAAATAAATCATTATATAATGAACTTAATAAGCATAGTAATACCCCAATTGTTACCACACTGATAGACAAGTGATACAAAATTATGTACATACACTTTTCGTTCAGGAATGGAAGAATTAATGGATACATGGATGCACACTTTCTTAGCCAAGACGAATTTATAACGGCTAACTTGCTGACCCAGAGTTTCTTCTGAAACTAGTTTTACAGCAATCATGCAATTTGTTTCTTCTCAGTAAAAATGTAAGTTCTTACTGGCAATTACATTTATATATCAAGTGTTCAATAGCATTACCACTCCCATCCTAGCCGAGCCTCAAAAAGTGTCAATTTGTTGATCAGAAATCGATTTAAATTTTCCTATGAATACGCAAGCCGATACCATATTTTATTGCAAAAGTAAATATTTCTTTGTGGAAAAATGAATATTATCTCCTTTTTAAGTGTACCAATTTCAGCATAATGTGATTTCTTTTCTAGAACAAAGCCCTGAATTTGTTGCTGTCGTGTACTCCAGAATATCTTACCCTTGCATACGCTAATAAGCTGAAAAAGCCTAAGGAAGATCGCCATGGAATTGAATTTATGTGCCTATGTCAGTATCTAGAGCAAGCTGACACGAATTTCCAAGATACAGTGAAAAGGACAAAATCTTTGAGATGTCATATCGAAGAAAATTTTGAAGATGAAAATAACAAACCTTTTGAAAACATATCGCTGTACTAGACGTCTATGACGTACTACTATATGCACTATCGCATTTGTCACCAATGACTATTTTCTCTGAAATAGAGAATAATTTATTCTTGAGTAGAAACTATATCTCAGTTTGATATTTTGTTTGCAAATAAAATTTTATTTTCTTTATCTGTTAAACAATTTATGCTAGTGGTGTTTGTAGACGACCATTAATTTTGAGATAATGTCAATGTATGTAGAGTTTCTCTTTAATCATTTGAAACGTTAAAACATCTCAATATATTCCTAAACCTGTCGTACAAATATATAATGTAAAAAGTTACATTACACATATGACTTTACCTAACAAAATGTGTCAAATGTATTATTTTCTGACAGATTATCTACAAGAGCATACGTATATTAAGCTGTGCATGTTAATCTTCAGGCGACAACCGTTTGGTACATATAAGGCCTGATTATACATCAATTAAATCACTCCATGTGTAAGTCTTGTGACAACAACTATTTATTGTGGAACGGCTCCTATTTAAGCATTGTAAATTTACATGTTACAACAAGACCTATCTCTAGTAGATGTATATTAAAAATATTACTAAATGAATGACACCATCTGTCGTGTCTGTTAATTCCAAAACTAGTATTTTAACGAACAGCAAATTATTTAAATTATTTGTGTGATTACTGTTACTTTCTATTTATATATATATATATATATATATATATATATATATATATATATATATATATATATATATATATATATATATATATATATATATATATATATATATATATAAGTATCGTTTTTAATAAATCTTTGTGTTATATTTATACGTATGTATAAAGTATGGAAGCTATGTGTTAAGGATTAACCGAAGAAGGCATGTTTGGACATGTTCTATAAATGAAGTTCATTGTTCCTTAACGAGTGTGTTTCCCCACAGTATCATGACAAAGTTTGCAAAGCCCTCATGCCATCGGTAATATCATTCACATACATTAAGTTTTATTTTATCTGACTTAAATATGTTGGAAACCATTTCAATGGATTACCAGAAATTCCAATAGATTCTTTTTCCATTAAAAATAAGACCCTTATATGAAACTTTTGAAACACATTTGATAGACGACAATATACATTTATTTTATAAGTTTTCAAGTGATTTGCATACATTGTGACACATGTCAACTGGTTGGAAAGTGGTCTAGTAATGAGGAAAGAAACACTTACATTCATAAAACAACCGATAGTTTGTTATGAAAATAACTGCCAGAATGTATAGATATATATGATCCAAATATCTTTCAGACACTATTTAGAAAAGAATATCAGCCCATAGTTACAGACATGAGCTCAATCGCCTTATTTATACACAGGGAGACCACATACAAGTTTACGTATATCAGGAAATAATTTATTATTAAATCTCAAGTTATTGTTCAAAATTCAGAAACCAAATGTTCAATTGAAAGGATGTTATACTAATGTCTCAACAGAGTCAATAAGACCTTAAAGCAGTCTCTGACTCACACCATCAGATCACAAAGCTTTGCAAACGGAAGTGGATTTAATACTTTGACTAAGATTATATTCAGCAATAATTATTTCACACAAAATAGCTAGAGATTGTTCTTGAAATAATATAAGGCAACAATATGTCTCCTCTGTGCTAAATGTGGATTAGATTTATTAATAGAAACAAAATTAATAACAGTAATATCATATTCGGAATAATTATTTCCCAAAAGTGATCGAGACAATTTTGAAGTCGTGCGACGAAAACTCTTGCATCATGTATGCTAGATGTGGATTGGAAAGCAACTGTCAAGCAAGTATGCCTACGTTTTTCATTGTAAATATTAAGTAAAATTTAAAATAACATAAAAAATTAAGAATATAAATTGATGGTTGTGCATCATTCAATTGCGGTTTTGTGATCTTTTTATACGTATCTGAATCTTTCCTTTCCTTTTAGATAGCTTTATCCTGCATAGAAGGTGATATATACATCAATATTGTCTATAAAACGTACATAGTATTATTTGCATGTCATTTCTGTCTTCTTTTGTTTAAACATATTTTGTATGCTAAATTATGCAAAAGCAATCTTAGTACGAGTTTTCACATTAGATAAGCATTTCCATGTACAAATATACTGATGCAGGTTAATTAAATATGAACTGCGACAAACTCCCCCATGATGTGCTGAAAAATAAAAGATAAGGTTCGAAAAAGAAAAGAAAGAAGATATCTAAGGCGAGTAAACACTGGTGTTACCAAACTTCAGAAAGAAGAGAATTTATTACAAGGCGTCTGCATCAAACATCATGAATTATTGTAGTGTCTGAAATTTGTTTAGTTATTAACGTTTAAAATCTAAGGAAGAAGCATTATTTAAATCTGACCACCTTTTCAAATTATTTACTTATCAAATACATATATTATATTGAATGGAGATAATACTTTTTATACTCCTTTTATGTGTACAGTCTCCTCATGTTCGAATGTTTGTATCTCTGCTTCAAATACTAACAAGATTAACTGTTGGTGACATTTTTCGAAGACTGAAAAAGATATGCAACATTTACATGGGTAATTCATATGTCAATGATTTGTTAAAGTATTCATCAACTGGGAAATACTTTTGATGCCCGGTTGGTAAATAATAGTACTGTAGATTGTCTTCATTTATTTTCTACTCTGAGTAGTGAAATACAGTACCCATTTTTCTTCAGGTTTAAGGTAATCCTTGTGTAGTTGCACAATTGTCGTCATCAGTGTCATGAAATTGCTTAGGTTCAGTTTTGATTCTGCTTGTAATATATTGTGAATTGTGACAGTGTTAAGATTCGAAATCAGATGAAATTTTTACCACCGTTTGTATAAGCTATTCAGCTTTACAGTGAAGTGCGTTCATGTTAGTATCTTTCTAATTTCTTTCATGTTTGGTAATAGTCGTAAAAACATTGTCCTTGATTTTTCGAGTGTTTTCACAAAACCTATAATTAGGGGTGAAATCCGATTTTTTTGACAGTTGTGGTGCATCATGGTTTCAGTTAAGTTCCAAAGAATAAACAAACCAAATGTATTAATCTAAAGATTTGACTGTTTAATGTCGTTGAGTATAATAGAAAGGGCTGACTAGTTACATTATTAAAAATATGTTAGTCACATACAGTAATAAGTAATCTCACCGTTCGAGCCTTTCTTTCAACTCGATACACTACCGACCACTGGCTGAGAACAGTGTTACATTCACAGGCACATGATTCCATCTGTCGAATGGAGGTTCATAATGATAACACCATCATCTATTCTCATTTAATTGGGAGCTGCGTGGGTTGTTATCATTAGCTTCCGCCTTTTGACTGATAAAATCAAGTACCAGTGGTTTTATTTGTCATCTTCCAATATTCACTATGTCGTTGTGACACATTATCAATGCAGAGAGAAATAATTACTTCAAGTTGTTTAAACGTTAATTCTCTCCTCATATCAGAAAAATGTGTTCCATATAGGAAGTTGACTGACGACACTGTTACGGTGTCGTCATCAGCATAAATGTCTGTTATCTGTTGTCGGATGCCAGTCCATTGAAAAATCTGCATTCCGATTAGCATTACTGAATTTCATAATCAGTTACTTTTGTTACGAAAAATAGAATTTCATCATGTTTGCTACTTTTTCTGTCACTTGGATGCTGAATTAATCTACATAACGATACATTGTATCCCTACACAACAGCACACTGGTTTATACAACCAATGAGACACACCATTAAAATTTCAGACTCTGCCACTACCATATTTAACTCTAAAACAAATCCGAATCTCATGCAGAAATTTTATTTGACTTGCAAAATCCGGTACCACATTAATACGTTACATAAACAATTTCCGGTAACCACTAATACTTTTTGGTCAATATTGGCTTTGGTATTATTAATATTTGAAACTGTCATTATGTGAATCCGGATTAAATCTAAATTAATACTGATTCACACATGCTATTCAACAATGCAATCATTTTTGTCAATTTAACTTGATTTGATTATCTTACTTTCGTCCCATACATTATTTGCTAATTACATGTTTCGCCATTTTGAGCTTTAATACTTGTGTGAGAAAACATATATTATCATAGAAAGAAAAGAAAAGATTGTGTTGACTGTCTATTTGTTCTGTTTTGTCCTGAGATAATCAAATAATAGATTTTGTAATGAAAGTATCATTTGTTGGCACTATAATACATTAGAGAAATAATGTAAATACAAAAGGTTTCATCGATTCCATTTTTGGGGTCTTAACCCGTGGCACGTTAATTATATTAACTTGACACTTTGTTTTCTAACTGAGCATGCTGAACGAGATTTTTTATGTACAAAAGTACACAACTGGCATATTTGTATAGATACTGCAAGATCAAAGATTACTAGAATCGTATTTTGGATATTATTCATATCTGATCGAGTCATAAGGCAAGCACACTGAGTGATGATCCTTACAGAGTCCGGTTTGTTTTATGTCCCTTCAATTTTGTAGAGGTATACAAAACAATTTACATTACTTTTCTACTACACAAACCACAATAGAGAAATATGATGCACACCACATTGCTTCCATGCGTAGCATGAGTGTGACATTATAAATATTACATTGGAAAAATGCAGTATTCCAAAATACTGCATGATATTTTAAGGCGTTCAAAATATATCAATGACAAATGAAGACTTCATTTAGATTTTAACTAGTTTTGTTTGTTCAGTTGAGAGAGCGCTCCTTTTGAATACTTGTTTAAAAATTGATATATGATTGGTTTGTTTGCATCCTTCTTTCTTTACAATCTTTTTTCTTCAGTTGTTTGGGTCAAGCAACAAAGATACCACGTGATATTTAGGTCATGAAATCAAATGTGATCGCCATATTGACACTTTCATTTTTGAAAGCGCGAAGAACACTGCAAAATTTTATTTTGAACATTTCCATCATTGAAGGATGTTAAGTTGAATTTATAGGCGACCAAGGCAAGCCGGATTCCAAATTACTGGCATGTGGAATGTGGTCGGAATGACTTTCCATTATCTGTGTCTTAATGCATCTAATAATCCATCTCAATTTCAAAGATTATTTTGACTCGAGTGTCACATATATTTCTTGTTGAATTTTAAATAAAGATATCAAAATTGACGACTCAGTTTTATTAATAGTCGAGTGTGAGCATTGGGGGTATGTATAGGAATTAACATCAGCCCATATGTTTATCTTGGTTTTGTAATTGATGCTCATAGTGGAAGTCCTATGTTAAAATGTGTCATAGGTTTAACATGGAAGTCCTATGTTAAAATGTGTCATAGAGTAAAGTTTTATTGGGTTAACGGGAATCATAATGTTAAAACAACCTTTGACAACCCAACATTTAACATATACTATCCTAACCACATATACAATCTAGCACCCACTTTTGATCGAATCCAGTCATCTACCCCAATCCAAATACATATACTTGCTGTCCAATAAAAAGGGCAGAAGGTATGGATACCCACACTAACACACAAAAACAAGCATACTATCACATAAGATAAGTTAGGATGTAAAAGAAGTTGCATGAAAAAGTTGCACACGGTCTTACTCGAACGTATAAGCATACTAACACGTCTTCTCATCCAGTGATGTTTTTGTGGAGACCAAGAATATTAATTAGGATGTCTGGCCTCCATCCTACAATCATCTTTCTCCTCCGGCATTCAATTTGGATAGCCCATTTTTCTGAATGTCTCCTTTATCTTTGTTAAGTTGGCGTTGATAATAGAGATTTCCATCTCCTTCTTCTACCGCTTATTTTTTGGTCTCCGTTTCATTGAGCATCTTATCCCCGTCCCACTCCTTCATACATGAACCCTCTGAGAATGTCATTGTCGATTCTAGAGAGGAGATCTCACTCTTGAGATGTCTGGTGTGTGAGATGGATTTCCTATGATTCCTTTAATTGTATAACATCAATGAAATCTCAATCAAGTTGATAACGTTTATCAGCTTACTCACTTTACATTGCTGGTTTGTCATAATTCTTTCTTTTGTTATGTTGACACTCCACCGCTTTAATTTAATTCGTTCTCGTCCATACCGATATGAACGAGGATTTAATGCCTTCATGGAAGTCCAGTTAGTTTCGCGTCGGGTGGTAAGAAAGCAAGTTTCTCCACCGGACACATTATTGCACGCAAAGAGTGCTACTATTAATTGTCAGGTGGGAATACAGCCACACACCTGAAGACACACCAGCTCCTTGCAAGCACTCACTTCAGCGAATTTGATCAGAGTGGGAATAAAAACATGCAGTCTTCTAATTTTGATGTCTGGAGGTGGCCGTGGAGGGCCTTGATCGTCAAGTGCAGCGATGTCACAGGTTGATTCCACTCCATCCAGACACCAGTTGATCTAAACTTGGCGTCTTACACCTGTTTTGGAAGATATACTAACTGTGCTTTTGGTAGTTTGTTAATAGGCGAGATAAAAATGTTGACATAGTATCGGTTCAAGCCCTTAATATCATGTTGTTTACGCAACTGGTTTGATATTTGAGTTACGGATGGCAAAATCATTGCCACCATGTGTGACTGGGCCTGATCGTTAGGGGTTATAACTACCCTATACCATCTAATTTATTCCAGGGAGTTTCGATCTTATAAAGATGTAGGTGATTCAAATAATGTTATATATTGATGGGTTTTCCACCTTGTTTGGTTTAGCCTGGTGGGTTGGACTTATACAGCCGTATAATTTCTGAATTTTGGGATCATTTTTGTTGTATCCTATTGTAATTCCCTCATGATGGTCTGACCTTAGGACCATCTTATAATTCGAAATGTTTTGGTTCAGGTTACATACTATGGATGTTTTTATTTGTTCAGTCTTTTGCTACCTTATGTGGCTAGACTTAATGGTCTGGGCTTATGAACACCTTATCTCATTTAGCTAATGTTTAAGGTGGTAAAATATTTACGCCATTTTGTTCGGGCATTTCACCAATACCATTACAAGGAGGTTCTTACATTAGAGATAGTGGTTATGAATAGAGGAGGAGATTGGTTATTCAGATTTTAATCCTACTTTTAAAAATATGTATTGAATTTATGCATTAGTAATCGTTTTATTTGCATCATTTTATACAATCAATATTTTATTTTTGAGACGTTCCTTATTAGTCCAGTTTAAGAGGCTATATGGCTACCTCCTATCCAGGAGTTTGGATCGCCCGTGTTAACGCCGCCACTCCATAATGGAGTTAAAAACGTTCCCTTCCCCTGCAGATTTGACCTCCACCACCCAACTAGACTGGTTGGGATTATCTAAAATAATATATATTTATAAGCAAGTTTTATGTGTTAATTTATTTTATCAGATTTGGGTTTTTATTTATTGTTTTATGCTTCTTAATTAGTATTTTGGTAATTTAATTATTTTTTGTTTTATTCGGGGGATAAATGTGTCCTTTTCTCCAATCTTTTAAAAATGTACTCCATGATATTTTAGTACATTTTACTCATATTTTTGTTTCCTGGTTTTATGACTTCAGGATATGTTCGTGAGCTTTGAATTTATGTTTTCCATGGAATTCTTTTTCTCTGTATTAAGCAGTTTGGACATTCATTTATCACATGTTCAATTCTTTCAGGAGTGGGACATTGGAAGTAGTTGGCTCATGTTGTATTGTTACTTTGTATGAACATTTAAAAGCTGTTTCCTAATAGAGCTTTTCTGGTTCACAGTTTTGTTATAATCTTGTTTCGTTTGGATTTATCAGTACTGGGGCCTAGTTTTCCTGCATACTTCATTTAGTATGTGATGTAGCTTTCGGCCTGTTTGACTATTGTCCCATCCCGTTTGATATTTGTGGCTAATTTCATATTTGATGTTGCTACAGTTTTCCGTGACGTTGTGTTTTAGAAGGAGGGCTTTTGGTGCATTTAGCTTATATTTTGCTCCTTTATTCATAGAATTTCAATATGTGATGGAACCTACATGAATTCTACTATGAACTGAGTTTGTTTCAAAGTTTGAAGTGATATGTTGACTTCTTGACAGATTTTGATTGCTAGACGAGGATACCAATGCTAATGAGAGCAACACACTCAGGGAGTCGCTGGTTATGACTGCTTTATGAGTTTTGGAGTCATTTAATGGCCTGATTTATAGTCCCACACTCTGCCGTATAAATGGGACAGTTATCAGGCAGGTTTGACCCCAACGTGATACTCTACCTCAGAATCACCACAGCTGCTGCAGTTCGTTCGGATTTTGGGATTTAGAGGAGTCTGTATAGACTCCCTGGCAAGTCTTGTCTATCTTCAAGATGATTTTGGCCCATTTCACACTTAAGCACCCCCTCAGACATAATCGTCCCGGCCGGTCACCCGTACCGCCCATTTTTATAACGGTCCTGTTTGGTAAACAAGAGTTCGTATGTAAATAGGCCTACGTTCTAAGTAACATTGTTAAGTTACAGCAAATAACGCATTCTTAGATGTCATTTAAACTTTGTCATTCCACGCATCATACAATTGATGCGACACTCAAATGCATAGAGTTTGGAGAAGAAAACAAAAGAGTATGTGCAAAGGAAACAACTATATGTGCATCCACATTAATATTTAGTTGACGTAATTCCACTACTATACGTATATATATATATATATATATATATATATATATATATATATATATATATATATATATATATATATATATATATATATATATATATATATATATATATATATAATTTCATATTATATATATATGTGTGTGTGTTTCTAACGGTTGAGAAAGATAAACAGATATATTGCTAGAGACATGTAGGAGGATTTTGATCCTTTGTACCTAATTTTACTGTTCACCAATATGGATCAGTTATTACGGAATGCTGCATTTGGTCTACTTCAGAGTCAAAGTTTAAAGAGCGTTATCGGTGTTTGGCTTTTTTGTTCTATCTGTGATTCCACACTCTGCATTCATTGAAACTTTCTTATCTTGTCTTTGTTACGATACATCTTAATTGCGATCAGTACACCAAATAATAATGTTGTAACAGTATTATTGTACAAATTACAACACTGGAATGTTCATATGCATACCAAACGGTTGTAAACGTAAGCAATGTATTTCAAATTCTAAATCTATATCACTTCTAAATGTATCGTACCACAATACTCCTGCAAATATTACAAGTAGGTTTAAATCTTCTTTCCCACAGTTATATCTAAGGATCAAACTATGAAGTGGAGAGAACATAAACAACATGTATGATTTAATAGTTTACACCTATTGAATAATCATATTAAGTAGTGTAAGAAAACAGTATCATGATACATTTTGGTTAGTTATTATTTGAGAGACAACACTCATTTTCATTATGAGTTGCTAGGGTCACCATGGCCTCACAGAAGAAACAGGATTTTACCTACTTCTCAATATGCTACTGGAAAACGGGTTTAGCTCAGACAAGGTTATTATGTACATGCTAAATCCCAGCCAGGACAAGAACAAAACACTAGCCACTTTATGAAGTCGTAAGAAGCACAGACGGTGTCACATTTCAAATATTATAATCAGAAGAGAAAACGCCCGTATAAGAACTTGATGGTGAAAATTATTGTCATAATTTTAACGATATAAAAAATGTATCGCGACAATTTGAATAATAATCAATGAATACTGTTTGCCGTCCCCACAGGAGCTCTGCAAGTCAATATACTTGACACAATGATATTACGATGTTCTAAAATAAATCGGAAACAACACGGGGTGCTTTGCCTTATTTCCTGCTTTTGACAATCATGGCATAGACTAGACTACACAGGATCGTTTATCTTTGCATGTACTCTGCTACAGTTAAACAATATTATCACCATGTCTTAGGCAACAACAATAATATTTTGGTAATCCATGGAGATACAGACGTTCTTGAAAAGTACAGTCGTGGCATCGACGAATTATATATGCCAGAGAGCTTATGTGGGTCGATAATATATATATATATATATATATATATATATATATATATATATATATATATATATATATATATATATATAGAAAGAGACAAGGATCTTTAATCAAGCTTCTCTGAAAATTGATATTTAGAATTTCTACCAGTTTGTGGTTTTGAAGGGCTTATATTAGGCTGAAATACTTTTCTGCCCAAATATTGTTGAGTAGAAGTTTTATTTACAAAGGAAACTTAAAGAATAGTCATCAGCAGCACGAGCAGCATTTTCCAAGGTTTCAGTCTGATGCTCTTCAAGATAAGACTTTATGTCACTATGGACACAGTTATTGAATACTTCAATTAATATAAGTTGCTTGAGACTTTGATAATCTTGTTTAACTTTCTTGGCTAAGCACCATCTATCAAATGACTGATCTTATTCTCCAGCAAATTCGACATGAGTTTGTTCACCTTCTTTTCTATAGTTTCTGAATGTTTGTCGATAAGAGTCAGGGACAAACTCATAACCCTTTAAGATGCATTCTTTGACCGTATCATAGCACCACTTTGTTGAACTGACAGTGAACTGTACATGTCACTAATTTTACCAGTGCGTACACATTATAATAATTGCGTGCAATGCTTCCTTGGCCATTTCAAATTTTCAGCAACTTTTTCAAAATAAGGAAAATATTTGTCTAATTCTTTGTCTCTAAAAGGGGGTACTACATTAATATTCTTTGCGAGATCATAAACGTAAATTTGGATTTGAAGTATGAATGTGCTTTTCATTTGCCAGTTCCATTTCTTTCATTCTACATTGATGTTTCCTCTCTTCCTTCTCTCTTTGTATTTGCATTTGTTCTTTATGTAATTGCATTTGTCTTTCTTTCTCGTTTTCTTCTGCTTGTAAATGCATTTGTTTTTCTCTCTCTCTTTCCTGCCTCTCTCCTCTTTGTCAAATTGCAACTTTTATTGTTCTTTTTGTAATAACACTTGTTCCTTTTCTTTCTCCAATTTTATTTGTTCTTTCTCTTTCTTCAATTTCATTTCTACGTTTTCGTTTTCCAATTGCATTTGTTCTTTTTCTTTATCCAATTGTAATTGCAATTACATTTGCATTTGTTTTTCTTCTTTATCTTTCTGAAGTTCCAGCTTCCTCAACTCTAATTACATCTTGTATTTGAAGTTCCAGCTTCCTCAACTCTAATTACATCTTGTATTTGAAGTTCCAGCTTCCTCTACTCTAATTACATCTTGTATTTGAAGTTCCAGCTTCCTCTACTCTAATTACATCTTGTATTTGAAGCTCCAGCTTCCTCTACTCTAATTACATCTTGTATTTGAAGTTCCAGCTTCCTCTACTCTAATTACATCTTGTATTTTAATTTTAATTCCCTGATTTGTTTGTCAGAGTCTGATACAGACTTACTGATGGTAACCAAAGAACTTTTATCCAAAACATTCTTTTCTACCAAATCCTGAATTAAAATATTTCTTATTTCTTGTTTCGTTAAGGAAGCCTTTACCTCAGAAATATCATATATTTTGGCAAGTTGAGTCAATTCATCTTTGTTGTAAAGATCAATTTTTTCATGGGTAGGATTTGAAAGAAAGATTTCTTTTTTTGATGACATTTTAGAAAAAGCTTGCCGATTTCAATCAGATTACAAAAACTCAATTCAACTTTCAAAAACCAAAGTGTTCTGAAATATTGTATCTAAAATTCAAAATTATCCTTTGGACGAGCTACTCAATTCTTATTTTACGTGTTTAGGCTCGAATACACAGTAAAACAAAAAGAGTGAAAACAACAAGCTATGAAACATATAACAAATCATTTTTCCCCAGGACAAATACTGCAAAAATGAAAACGTATGAGACTTTACGGTTTCCAGAATCAAATCCAAACATAATACAAGAATAATACACGAATAAAATTTTTCAAGTCCTAATATTGAAATGTTCTAATGATTCCAAGTTCGAGTTCCGACGAAAAATATCATATGCAAGGCGATGACGTATACTGTATCCTGTACTGTGTTGACGCCTACAGTTCCTTGTAGAAACATAATAATGAATCCTCCGGTTTTGGAAATCCAAATAATATTTTCAAGAAAATTCCTTGTTCAAGAGTTCTATATGAATACAATAATATTTCCAGAGAAACGAATTAATCTTCTAGAGTTTAAATAACCTGAAGAAAAATTAGCATATAACTCAAATATTCAAATCTTCAATACTTCAATACTGGTCACAACAGATGAAAACAATTTGACATCAAGTGTTTAAATGCTGCGGACTCTGAGATCTCTCTCTATCTCCGTAAACACCACATTTAATACTAAGTATTTCGTAATTTCAGTAATGTCTAATTGCGAAATAGAGGATGACGTGATTCTGTTTACATGTAAAAGTCACATAGCTCCTGTTTGTCCTTAATAAGAATGAATCATTTTACTTCTAGAAAAAGTTTTTTTACTTGACCCTCAATCAAGCCAAGAACTAAGTCAAAAATAGAAAGAAGTTTCTTTTATTAA
Organism: Sinohyriopsis cumingii; assembly: GCA_028554795.2. Lineage (NCBI taxonomy): Eukaryota > Metazoa > Mollusca > Bivalvia > Unionida > Unionidae > Sinohyriopsis > Sinohyriopsis cumingii. The sequence goes on from CM068836.1 coordinate 51,237,712, forward strand.
ATATCTAAGTAAAACTCAGGTCAAACTGAATTATTTGGAAAATATCAAATTCCTAGTAAACAAAATTACATTACGTTGACATGTAAAGAAAATAAAAAGACTTCAAAACCCCAAAACAATCAAATCAGATCAAATGTAACTTAAATCAAATATACATATATGCTAATTCTGATAACATATGCATCCATGGCAAGATTAATGACAACTACTCTCTCAGCAAGCGACGTAGAATTGATGCAGTTCCTTTGATCCTCGTGCCCTTATTTGCAAGCTTCGTCAGCCAAATTGCCGATGCATTATTCCCGGGCATACGAATTATTAGCTCATATAATTATTCGGACATGCAACTTGATGCCATTGATCGGCCACTTTCAGGCCACGAACCATACGACCAAGAAGGCACCATAGTGATGCGACATGGCATTTGCAATAGGGACCGTCGACATAAAACAACAATGTGATAATATTTTGCTTCATAACCTAGCCGGATAGATAGTAAAACAACGATGGAAGCTGTGATTACATGGCCAAGTATTATATTGCTATGACAATGACTTGATGATGCGTCATATCATATCTTGCATCAAGAAAAATATTCTTCAATTAGACAAACGATCTGCTCTATGGTATAAAACATGCACAAATATAAACTTCGTTCTGTGGGGGCAGTTCGTTATGAAACATCGAAAGTCAGTAACATATGATATTAGGGTTACGGAGGCAGTCGGCTATAAGAAAGATCTTGCCAAATGAGTTGCGTTCACATGGTAGCAGAAAGGTTTCTGTTGGCGTCAGCAAAGATAGATTACACTTACACAATTTATTTCTAAACCAGTACGTCCGTTTGATAACATCAGCATAGACCTTCAAAATGTTTTTAGCAGGCTGAAATTTATTTGGCACCTACAAATACGTAGTAAACACGTAAAAATAAATTCCACTATGTGGCAAGTCATGTCTGGAGTTTTCTGCAAACTTTAAGGCCTGCCAAAGCTGTATCAATATCCAGAATAATAACACCAAATGTATCACGTGGACTGTGTTATCTGTGATGTATCCTGCTTCAAACAAAAGTCGAAACTGGGTAAGCAAATATTCCGCATATCAAAATATGCTGAATTTTACCAGGATCTCTTTTCCTGTGCAATTGAATAATGTAACAAAATTTGAAAAAATAAAAAATATTTCAGTAAATAGTTGCGGTGTTAGAGACATTGCATGTATCTTTCCTGTGAGTATTTATTCATTGACATGTAATAACAACGTTGACTTAGACTATGTGCTAGACCACCACTGTGGCTGGATCAATCATGCTTGATGAATTGGCAATGCAATCAGGACAAGTATAAAAAAATACTCTTGCCGAAGTAATCTCCATGGTTTCTCGAACGTAGAGTTAATTGTTGATCGCGGTACAGACTATGCAACACTGTAAGAGCAATCATACCGGATAAAAATAATAACATATCAAAATTTGACAAATATAGCATGACACGTTCGCCACATGTCATATACGCTGATGTTCCTATGTCAAGTGCAGGTGGTGAACCATACCAATCTTCTACGAGACAATATCAGAAGCATGTTCCTTGCGGAGACGCATACAAAGTGGTCGGCATCAATACAGATCTGAACAAAGCAACACAAGTTTAGCGCAACTAGCTATGGATAACATTTTAGGAGTGTCTGCTGCATAAATCGTATTACAACCGCAAAATGAATCTGCGATGTAAACGACAGAAAAAAAACATGTCTTCTACGCTGCGTTAGATTTGTCAGAAGCGCAATAATATCTTCTTGCACGGAATAATCTGCATATATGGACCATTTTTGTTAGGCCGTTTTGATCAAAACTTGTAAAAATGTATCATCCTATGCGTTGCGAATTTCAGTCTTAATTGATATTAATTTGTCTCTACGGAGAGTTTCTAGCCGACGTTTCAACATCTTGGTTTATAAGTCAGCATCTGTAGAGTCTTTATACTAAGTTTCTGGTACTTCATTCATCATATCCAGGTCAGTCAAGCGGATATCAGGATCCTTTCAGTAATGCCAATGTTAGATATGCCTTCAGCCATGTTTATTTTATTTCCCCACTATGCTCGCTATTTGGAGAGAGGGTTGTGTGAACTCCTTTTGTAGCGGAAGTATTTCGTCTCAATAAAGAAACTAAATCGATCGATTGAGCTCCCTACACCGTACGTTTGATTAAGAAGAGTACGCAGCTCAAACTTTGTGAATAATATCCCTAACACCACATGCTAAAAAGAGTATATGCTTGTCAGATTTCTAAACATCAACAAGAATGACGTCATTGTGCTATGCACCGCTAGGTTTGCATTAACAATTGCCCAGTATGGAGTGACATGCGCAACACCAGCCACAAGTTTGAAAACAAAATTCTTCACCTCACTAGTATAACGCTTGAAGAAAAATAACTGGCCGCACCGATGATGCAGATATATCGAGTGTTTATAAGAATATCTGGCTAAAGGAAACAGTGAGGGCCGACAAATGCTACCAAAGACCTCGTAATGAAAACATTGCTAAAAAATACGTGACTATGCAGCCGAGCCGATAAGGTTATCGTCATAGAGACTATTGCCGGCGCATTGGGAAACCTATTATTTGTGTCGCTTGATTTCGAAATACTAAATCATTATATCAGTCAAGCCTGTCAGACAAACTCACATGTGATGTCGAATGACTACAGTAGAATGATCAAGTACACTGATCGTGAAGCAAACTACACTATTAGCAACATTTTTCTGAATTCAAGACTATTACCCACCCAGACCTGGTCCATACGATTATAAATCATAATTGGGAATAGAGAGGAAATTTATATTAGCAGCTTAGCGGTGAATAAGCGTGATACTGTGTGGAATAGCAGCCTCAACACGCACGCAGAAACATGAAATCGATAATTTTTTCTTCGAAGATCCATCACAAGGAGTAGATTTTGCACTTGTCGCGGGGTACAATTAGAACCCTCATCAATAAGGTATCATGGACAATCGAGGGCGTCCCAAACCAAACCTATGCCAAACAGCAAGCGCGATACCAGCAGTGGTGCAAGAAACTGAAATTATATTAAGGACTTAATGCTGCTGTAGTTAGATCTTAGCGAGTTTTATAAAAATCTTTCTCTCTTTTCATTGATATGAGGACTTTTGAAGATCACACGCACCATGGGTCAAGACGATGTATATACAAAGCTAGACATGGGGTCACGCTGTATGCTTAAAGACGGCTCATGTTGCAGATATGTCATATATACAGGATATGCATTTATAGTCATGGACACACAGTTCAACATCCAAAACGGTCGGTTTGTTCATGGAATGTACATGTCAGAAGCGATTTTCTTTCGTGTGTCTGGGGTAAGGTAAATTTTCTCACTAAAATACTCCTATGTCATTCGCTATGCAGGGAACAGCGTTTATTCAAACCAAAAGCAAATCAAGCTGTTGCCCATGACTTTCGAAAGTAGATTCCTAGATCTCCATCTGTTATTGCAAGGATGGAGATCCATGGAGAGAAGAGCTGAGGAAACAATTCCATTCAGCATGAGAACTGGGCTCCTGTTTGTCCTTAATAAGAATGAATCATTTTACTTCTAGAAAAAGTTTTTTTACTTGACCCTCAATCAAGCCAAGAACTAAGTCAAAAATAGAAAGAAGTTTCTTTTATTAAATATCTAAGTAAAACTCAGGTCAAACTGAATTATTTGGAAAATATCAAATTCCTAGTAAACAAAATTACATTACGTTGACATGTAAAGAAAATAAAAAGACTTCAAAACCCCAAAACAATCAAATCAGATCAAATGTAACTTAAATCAAATATACATATATGCTAATTCTGATAACATATGCATCCATGGCAAGATTAATGACAACTACTCTCTCAGCAAGCGACGTAGAATTGATGCAGTTCCTTTGATCCTCGTGCCCTTATTTGCAAGCTTCGTCAGCCAAATTGCCGATGCATTATTCCCGGGCATACGAATTATTAGCTCATATAATTATTCGGACATGCAACTTGATGCCATTGATCGGCCACTTTCAGGCCACGAACCATACGACCAAGAAGGCACCATAGTGATGCGACATGGCATTTGCAATAGGGACCGTCGACATAAAACAACAATGTGATAATATTTTGCTTCATAACCTAGCCGGATAGATAGTAAAACAACGATGGAAGCTGTGATTACATGGCCAAGTATTATATTGCTATGACAATGACTTGATGATGCGTCATATCATATCTTGCATCAAGAAAAATATTCTTCAATTAGACAAACGATCTGCTCTATGGTATAAAACATGCACAAATATAAACTTCGTTCTGTGGGGGCAGTTCGTTATGAAACATCGAAAGTCAGTAACATATGATATTAGGGTTACGGAGGCAGTCGGCTATAAGAAAGATCTTGCCAAATGAGTTGCGTTCACATGGTAGCAGAAAGGTTTCTGTTGGCGTCAGCAAAGATAGATTACACTTACACAATTTATTTCTAAACCAGTACGTCCGTTTGATAACATCAGCATAGACCTTCAAAATGTTTTTAGCAGGCTGAAATTTATTTGGCACCTACAAATACGTAGTAAACACGTAAAAATAAATTCCACTATGTGGCAAGTCATGTCTGGAGTTTTCTGCAAACTTTAAGGCCTGCCAAAGCTGTATCAATATCCAGAATAATAACACCAAATGTATCACGTGGACTGTGTTATCTGTGATGTATCCTGCTTCAAACAAAAGTCGAAACTGGGTAAGCAAATATTCCGCATATCAAAATATGCTGAATTTTACCAGGATCTCTTTTCCTGTGCAATTGAATAATGTAACAAAATTTGAAAAAATAAAAAATATTTCAGTAAATAGTTGCGGTGTTAGAGACATTGCATGTATCTTTCCTGTGAGTATTTATTCATTGACATGTAATAACAACGTTGACTTAGACTATGTGCTAGACCACCACTGTGGCTGGATCAATCATGCTTGATGAATTGGCAATGCAATCAGGACAAGTATAAAAAAATACTCTTGCCGAAGTAATCTCCATGGTTTCTCGAACGTAGAGTTAATTGTTGATCGCGGTACAGACTATGCAACACTGTAAGAGCAATCATACCGGATAAAAATAATAACATATCAAAATTTGACAAATATAGCATGACACGTTCGCCACATGTCATATACGCTGATGTTCCTATGTCAAGTGCAGGTGGTGAACCATACCAATCTTCTACGAGACAATATCAGAAGCATGTTCCTTGCGGAGACGCATACAAAGTGGTCGGCATCAATACAGATCTGAACAAAGCAACACAAGTTTAGCGCAACTAGCTATGGATAACATTTTAGGAGTGTCTGCTGCATAAATCGTATTACAACCGCAAAATGAATCTGCGATGTAAACGACAGAAAAAAAACATGTCTTCTACGCTGCGTTAGATTTGTCAGAAGCGCAATAATATCTTCTTGCACGGAATAATCTGCATATATGGACCATTTTTGTTAGGCCGTTTTGATCAAAACTTGTAAAAATGTATCATCCTATGCGTTGCGAATTTCAGTCTTAATTGATATTAATTTGTCTCTACGGAGAGTTTCTAGCCGACGTTTCAACATCTTGGTTTATAAGTCAGCATCTGTAGAGTCTTTATACTAAGTTTCTGGTACTTCATTCATCATATCCAGGTCAGTCAAGCGGATATCAGGATCCTTTCAGTAATGCCAATGTTAGATATGCCTTCAGCCATGTTTATTTTATTTCCCCACTATGCTCGCTATTTGGAGAGAGGGTTGTGTGAACTCCTTTTGTAGCGGAAGTATTTCGTCTCAATAAAGAAACTAAATCGATCGATTGAGCTCCCTACACCGTACGTTTGATTAAGAAGAGTACGCAGCTCAAACTTTGTGAATAATATCCCTAACACCACATGCTAAAAAGAGTATATGCTTGTCAGATTTCTAAACATCAACAAGAATGACGTCATTGTGCTATGCACCGCTAGGTTTGCATTAACAATTGCCCAGTATGGAGTGACATGCGCAACACCAGCCACAAGTTTGAAAACAAAATTCTTCACCTCACTAGTATAACGCTTGAAGAAAAATAACTGGCCGCACCGATGATGCAGATATATCGAGTGTTTATAAGAATATCTGGCTAAAGGAAACAGTGAGGGCCGACAAATGCTACCAAAGACCTCGTAATGAAAACATTGCTAAAAAATACGTGACTATGCAGCCGAGCCGATAAGGTTATCGTCATAGAGACTATTGCCGGCGCATTGGGAAACCTATTATTTGTGTCGCTTGATTTCGAAATACTAAATCATTATATCAGTCAAGCCTGTCAGACAAACTCACATGTGATGTCGAATGACTACAGTAGAATGATCAAGTACACTGATCGTGAAGCAAACTACACTATTAGCAACATTTTTCTGAATTCAAGACTATTACCCACCCAGACCTGGTCCATACGATTATAAATCATAATTGGGAATAGAGAGGAAATTTATATTAGCAGCTTAGCGGTGAATAAGCGTGATACTGTGTGGAATAGCAGCCTCAACACGCACGCAGAAACATGAAATCGATAATTTTTTCTTCGAAGATCCATCACAAGGAGTAGATTTTGCACTTGTCGCGGGGTACAATTAGAACCCTCATCAATAAGGTATCATGGACAATCGAGGGCGTCCCAAACCAAACCTATGCCAAACAGCAAGCGCGATACCAGCAGTGGTGCAAGAAACTGAAATTATATTAAGGACTTAATGCTGCTGTAGTTAGATCTTAGCGAGTTTTATAAAAATCTTTCTCTCTTTTCATTGATATGAGGACTTTTGAAGATCACACGCACCATGGGTCAAGACGATGTATATACAAAGCTAGACATGGGGTCACGCTGTATGCTTAAAGACGGCTCATGTTGCAGATATGTCATATATACAGGATATGCATTTATAGTCATGGACACACAGTTCAACATCCAAAACGGTCGGTTTGTTCATGGAATGTACATGTCAGAAGCGATTTTCTTTCGTGTGTCTGGGGTAAGGTAAATTTTCTCACTAAAATACTCCTATGTCATTCGCTATGCAGGGAACAGCGTTTATTCAAACCAAAAGCAAATCAAGCTGTTGCCCATGACTTTCGAAAGTAGATTCCTAGATCTCCATCTGTTATTGCAAGGATGGAGATCCATGGAGAGAAGAGCTGAGGAAACAATTCCATTCAGCATGAGAACTGGGCTGATGCATCTGACTTCTCGCAAAAAAATACGGCCGGTGTTATATAAATTTGTTCCCGGCTAGGCGTGTCGCCTACGCTACGGGCACGGTAGCGGCTATTTAGAATGTTGAGGTTTCATATAGATACCTTACCACCCACATTTTAGCCCGAGGGACTTTAATATATTGTACATGCAAGAGACTAAGACCGTAACGCACAAGAAATTGTATTATTCAGATCCTCTAAAGATCTCTGACAATTGCTGCTGTTAAAACATTGCAAATAGGCGAGACGATAAACCTGAATTTATTTTAAGACCAGTTGCAGCCAGAAGATTGCACCGCAAAAGCAAATGCTTGCACCACTGAGCGTGCTAGCGAGTGGCCATTAACACCGCGGGGGACACAACAGACGATACATTCACCATGCACCAGTAAAGGGTAGCATATCTGCATGACCATCTATTAGAAAGGAATGCATTTGGAGCTTACAAAAGAATATCTTGTAACTATCTCACATTTGCTGGCCTCATGACGACGAGGAGGTTTCCAAGACCCATACCTTTTGCAATGCTAAACTATTGGTCCCAAGGACATCTTCGCTCTTTGGGCTTTGGACGTCACGGAATAAGTGCAGGAACTTGAAACGAACTGACAAGGTATTAACGGCATAAGTACAACTTACGATTGAAGCGACACAGGCAACAACAAAAGATCCGCATCAGGAACTGTCGGAGAAAACGACACAAGTGACTAAGTAAACAGTTCTGGTCGGGTGTCATTGGGTCAATACCTGACCTCCCCGATGAAAGATCGCTACGTAGCATCGGAAATATGCTCAACGTACCCTGAAGTGTGAGAACGGGCAAGTGATCGAAAACTACCATAAGAAATAATTCAGATCTCCAAACGCCGAGATTTTAACGCAGCTAAAAGAGCAGAAAAAGAGCATATGAAATGGAACTCAAAGATAAGGATATACTTCCTTATGCTCTGTGGCTACTGCAGATCTGGCTACTGCAGGCTACACAATGCCAACACCGGAGGAACGCTGGCGACGCGCACCAGCTCAGCTAAAACCACAAAAACCGCTTTAACGTTGCGCACAACAGCAGCAAGCACAGGTTTGGGTAACGCTTGTGTGAAGTGTCGAATTTTGATTTACAGCAAATTTTAAAGTTGAAAACATTTAGTATTTGAAGTCTTATCGCAGTTAATGCAGGAAAGTCCTTGTGAAAGGTCACTTCGAACTTTCTTCGTTCATCTCCCCCATGTCAGTGTAAACTTCAAAGAAATAGCATTTCGACCCAGTGAAATTGACTGGGGTATCTTAACACGGTCCTTAGAAAGTAAACATTTGAGCTACCAACCCTTACCGCTTGGTAGGAACCGTTGCCAACTTATAATATTTTCAAAGGGAAAATTGCCACGCACTGTCGTACACAGATTCTGAGCTGTCTAAATCTGATGAAAGAATTATTTTTCGTTGGGAAAGATTTGGGACCACCGCCTACGATTGGGTAGAATAAATTAGGGCGTACACTTTAGAGCAATCTGACTTGAAAGTGACGACCCTAGTCGAAATTCTTTAGTCTAGAAGAGGAAACTTAGTCGACCCCGTGGAAGCCTAAAGATTAATGCTTTCCTCGTGAAACAAGAAAAGGGACCAGTTGGTCGTCGTGTAAAAAGAAAGGCATGTTTAGTGCAAGAACGCACAAATCCTGAAGGAAGGGGAAAAAAATACAGCGACAAGGTACGCAATTTTAGTTTCACGTAATATTCTATTATTTGATTGCTTGTTTTATGCAAATGTGTTTGCTATGAATAGGTTTCCATATTATGTATGATTTATTTAATTCATGGACATTTGTTGATATTAGAGTTGTTATGCAATTTAGCTTATTCAATGTCATGGAAATGTGTTGATGCTAGGTTTATTATGCAATATATTTTATTAAATTTCATTGAAAGTGTTCATACTGGAATTATTATGCAATTTACCTTTTTAATTATACTGTTGTTAGTTCATTGGTGGAATTGATTGCATGCGATCCAAACGTTCATATGTGTAGGATTTCATATGGTTAGATTAAATAACTGCCTTTGCTGTTAGGACGATACAGATCATCGTGAGTTAACGATAATTACCTAATTATATATGATTTTGTAATGCTTGGATAATCTTATAGTTAAGGAATGTCATGAATTACATTTCTTTTGAATTTCATTCAACGGTAATCGAACATGTAGTAGCATATGTAAATTAATACGGTAATACTTAGTAGTCGTCCACGTGGTAATTTAGGACTTGCCGCTGGAAAGCGAGGTCAATGTCCTACCGTACTAAGTCAGAATCTACTCGGTGTGTGGATAGCCACTGGCTCTGAATAACTTTAAGTGAATTGTATGTACCTTTAAACAGTATTATGGGGTAAATTTGTCCTTTACGGAACAGCTTTCTAAGAGAAGGACGAGACAGTCCGAAGACAGGGGTACTGGGAAAGAAAGAAAGAAGGACGTGATCAGAATAAAAGGACTAGGAAGTCCATGAAGGGGCAGAACCTATAGTTTAGGAAGGATGAACAAGGAGACGCTGTTTTACGGTCAAAGTGAATGAAGGTGATACAATCAATCGTGGACATTGCACTCTTTTCACTTCTCGTTATGATGATGTAATAATTGCAAATTTGATACACCTGTTAAATTCTACTTATATAATCTAAATTGAATTTGAATTGCCGGTATTAATTTGTTCTGATAAATTTGTTATTTTCTTGTCAAAGGGGACTTGTTTTATTTCTTCCCAGTATTCTCGCTCCGTTCTCTGTTTAAATTCCATTTTCTTTCTCTCCCGCTATAATATAGAGGGAGGTCATCCTCTGGATAACGCCAGCCAAACCCAATTAACTACCCCTCTTACTAAGAGGGCGACTTTACAGCTTGAGCTTACTGCAACTTCTTTTAGACAGCACCCAGTCCCTTCCTGTGTAACAACACTAGTAGTTCGCTTCTTCACAGCTAAAGATGTATATACCACCATATGCCAAAGACCTCATAATTTTCCTTTACTGCAGCGGAGAACTCGACTACAATAGCGTCGGGATTACCATGATTGCCAAAAGCTTGTTAAGAATGAAACTGGTCGACCTCAGGTGTCTCGATTTCAGGGACGCAGAAACGGTAGTTACTTTCACATCGCCACCTACTGATATGCGAACTACACTGAGTACCATCACAATTGCATCGAGCGCTTCGATTACCACGACGAGCGGTTTCCTGGCCAACATCTTGCTGAAAAACGCTTGAAGACGTTAGCAAAGTACTACCCTGTCTCTGTTTAGAGAACAGAAAACCTGCTGACGGTACCCTTGACTATAACCATAGTGTGCTTCGAGAGTTATAACCATGCTGAAAGCAAACTTTGTTTGATAGAGGCATACACCCGTATCCTCTGATCACTATTCACCCCGCTAAAATGTATGATGCCATGATGAAGCACATTCGTGTCGTACGTGACATTGCAGAAGCACCCCGTCCGGCTAAGCGGACGGCAAGCATAGGCATATTAGAGATTCCAAAACAATAAGGCATCATAGATTGATTAGCGATGGGTTCACACATTTGGTTATGGTCCTTATTTGTGTCTGCAGAGATGACGGGGGGGGGGGCACAATTTCCCTCATTCTGTAGTACCAAAGTAATAGTAGGCTATTGGTGTCCAGGTATAGTATGCTCAGTTTTCCAACGTTGTGCGTCTTGATATGGCCATAGTAATTCCTACATTCGTAGCTTGCTTAGGTCGAGGACTGCCTGCATGTATAGACTGAGATATTTAATTTCAGGTCGGCGTTTGTGGATTGAACGGAAACAATGTTGCCGCAGAATATTATCTTCGTCTGAAATGCCGGGACGGCAATCCGGCATCACGGCTCGTCTTAAAAAATCTAGTGAGTCCGTCCACATAAGCCCCCAGTTGACAGGTTCTGGATCATGGTTAGACGACCTTTTGAAGCAAAACGCCAATCAGACTGTGGCTATCATGGAAGTCATCCGAATGTTGAATTTAGGATGCATACATTAGTGTGTTCGTTTTCGTATAGGTGGGGCTCTAGAGTTTCGTATTTTGCATAGGGATTTTAAAGAAAAAGAATTTCCCCGGCTTTCCTCACTGGTTATACTGGCTATTTAAAAACGACATTGTATGTCTTAAGTATAATTCAAAGAATCTTTAGTTTCCTTTATTTTGGTGTATGATTGATGGGTGTAATATGAGTTATAGAGTATACAGCTTCGCCTTACTCCAGATGTGCACCTTTCAAACAAGTGCTGCCTCCACTTGGTCATTTTCACTTCCTGAACTTCAGAGGTAAATTGTATACAAAAGAACCGACAATTTTTTTACATTTTATATATTTGGTAATTCATTCATTGCACTTTCAGAAGCTGGTATTGTCTAGTTTGGCAAAATGCATTTTCCCTGTTTTAATAGCTGCTATGTATAGTGTACTTTAGACTAATTGAGGCTGATTGTTAAGCACAATTGAGCAGTCAATTTAATTAGCAGTGTGCTTAGATCATGTACAATTTCCAAAAGTACAATATCCAAAGAAATATCATCCACATTACATTAATGTAGCATAGAGGTATGCCAACATTCTCTCCAGTGTGCATGTTTTAAATGCAAACAACTTCACCTTACATGCGTCAGTCTCTCAAAAGTAAATAATAATTGGTGAGCGCCCCCATAACAGATGTTCACCATCGAACGACCACCATGGATTCCCTTCTCAATAAACAAGTGCACGTTAAAGACTGTTAGCAGGTCATGGTTAATACTACTGTTCTTTAGGAATGCGACCCAGCTAATACAAGACGAACTATAATAGCGATCTGGATAAAGGAGTGAGGGATCGCGGGATCCTTGAAACAAGTCAGATAATAAAAGCACATTGGCTTGTATATAGAGGCTGTGATAGTCACCCATATATTTGCATACCATGGTCTTTCACGTGCTGTGGGCATGCTCATAGTCTTTTTCGGTTATAAATGCACGGCTGAGTTGGCTGCAAAAGATCTCTAACGGTGGAAGCAACGTTTGTTCAAATTGATCCAGCTACTTATGGATTCGTCTGAGTAGACGCCCTTGTGAAGCATATGGCCTATATTGTGCTCCCTGTGCCTGCGATGTTGCCAAATTAAGCATTTGGCAGCCAACTTTTTGAAGCTGTAGTTCGTAAATTTGTGGAGATGAGAACATTTTGTTTTTTACATGTTGTTTTAAATTAGTATTATTAAAGTCAATATTACCAATACAGTGGAACTAATTAATTGAAAAGCAATACCTGGTGGCTGGACATCTTCTATTTTTGAGTATTTAAAGTTATTGTCAAGCAGTGTTGAAAAAATGACACATTATAACGGCTAGAATTAAAATAAAAAAAACGAAACTACAATGACAGAGGTTTTCAATTATAAAAATGTCCTGTCAAATCAAAATATATATTTTATTATGTTTTTATTATATACAAATATTTCATAATAATTAACGGTCGCCGTGGACTCTGTGTGTGTGATTGATTTGAATTTCTAACGTAGAATTAACACGTTTTCATTCACATCGTTGCGATGTCTACACTGTGGCTGTTTATAGCAATTTTTAACACTGGGGCACCAGGTCGCAGACATGTAGCATAATGTTCCACCCTGTCACATTATCTTGACACAATGCAGACCAGTCCTAACACTAACCTCTTAATGCTGAGCGCCAAGTGAGGTAGTTGTTTTACCATTTTTGTAAGCCTTTGGTATGACTCGGCCGGGGATCGAACCCACGACATCCCTCATCCGAGACGAACGCTCTTACCACTAGGCCACCGGAGCTTTCCGGTCGCAGTTGAAGAGGTTGGTATAAAATACGGCGAATGCAGTAATATATATTCCAGTAATGGATATAATGATTCATTTTAATTTGGTTTCACATACCTTTAAATGGCAATTATTCACTTTTATCGACCTTCTTACCTCGCCATTTATCGGAAGTCATTATACACATGCCTCCGGAAATACATACGGTAAAATTACAGTTAAACTTGTGCCAGATCAACTTAGATGTGTGATCCAGTAAAATCTGATTGAATGTCGCGTACCGTGATGTCAGAATGAAAACTGTAGTTTTTGAAAAAAATGTCAATTTTACTATCCAGTTTCTTTCTGAAAATAAATTCCTACGTCTCTTTCCTTAACCCATTTTAGTACCTGGCCACCTTTGTAAAAATCAATAGTAATCAATAATTTTCGCCTTGAAGGTTTTTGATGACAGTCAAGGTGCAGATCATTCAACAATCAGGATTAAATGAACTTTGGTTAAACTATATACGTATTCAATTTTAGAACATCTTTTACTATACAATCAAACATGAGTAAATGTGCCTAGATGCCCACGTTGGCATACACTCTAGGCCTAAAATGCTATAGTTTCAACATATAGTATTAACTGGAAGAACACAAATATGTATACAAAGCAGAAGGGTTGGAAGTTCATGCCTGGCAATTTCTTTTCCATTATAAAGTTAATTAAATAATTAAGTAGCATGCATAAAACTATTTGTAGAAACAAAACCAACATGTAGAGAATTTTACTTCGAAAAAGTGAAATGATAGATCCAGATCCAAAACAATCATAGCAACCCTGAACCATTTTAAGAATATAATCAAAACTAACATCCAATATCAAACCCGAGTTATGGAACTGCCCATGCATGACGAAAATACCGTCACCTACCACCCCAACTCCCCTTTTTAATAACTAAATATTTTTTCTCCAGTCAGTATATTTTACTTTGTTGCCAGTAGAGATGGTGAAGGTTAATTATAGTAAGTTTTATCAACAGTTTAACATTCCCAGGTGTACTCATCCATCATATAAATATTGTGAAATTCCTGATGTTTAACTATATTACTCTACTCTGAGACGTTTTTAATATTCCTGTAAAAATAACTGAACCTATTTAGGCATTTTTTCCTTTCCAATTATTTTGAACTATCATGTTTTAATTTTTTTACATTTATCTCTGACCCTGCCGGAACAATTCTTCATAGAAAAATATATTTTCGGCTAGCAAAGTATTTTCTTGCTATAAAACATACTCCCATACCACATAATTGTCGTCTTATTTGGTAATTTCCTGCCACGCTATAAGTTATGCTTTCGCTTGAAGTAGAATAAGCAATAACTGTCGAAATCCGTTTTCTGTAGTATAGGCAAAACTGTGTTAGTGGAAGTTAAAGACATTTTCAGGATTATTATTACGAGAATAGAGACTAAAATCAATTGTAAAAAAAGAATTGCAAGTACAGAACACATTTAGGTTTTTATTCCATGTGAGACCTTCATGGAATTTTAGAAAAACGTGTACAAACTCATGACACTATTCTACGTACTTGTTGAATACAAGGCCACAACCTTGACATAGTTATATTATGTAGTGAATAAAAAAGTGAGGGTGAATAAGTACATAAAGTAATAAAAGTTACAAAAAAGTGATACAAGATTTTCATAATGAAAACAAGTATTATAGATTTGGAAGGTAGTAGCAGCTATGGTTGTAGATTCATTTATATTGCAATTGGATCGGTAATTGCTTAACGGTACTTTGGGATTTTGTATAATGCTTTGTATTGTATTTATTGTATTTTTTAGTATGATGGCAACGAATGCAAAAAACAAAACAACAGATTTATATTTTGAAATTTTGTAGCTATCGGTAACCATGGACGCTAATGTAATTATTGATGGAATATCGTTCTATACTGATATTAACCACCCGACCAGGTAGAAGAAACCACTTCCTCCTGGCAAACAATTCCATATTTTCTTATCCTACAAAGATGTTCAGAGAGACAAGCTTGGGTGAAGAATGTTAGAGATTTAATACCAAGTACTAAAATAATGGACAGCATCAAAGATGGCGTAAATAACTCCCAAACTTTAGTCGTAGCATTCTCAAAAGAATCCAACAGTTTTCTCAACAGTTGAGTACAAAAATCTTCATCTTCTTGTTTCAATTATTTCTAGTTCTCTTACATATTCACAAAATTATTGCTTAAAAATTTCAATATTTGCAAATTCAGAACCAAATGTGATTAAAACTATTTTATTAATCCAATCATCTTTTTTCAAATATCTATATTCAGGTCTTAAATATATATCTCTTTCGTCATATTTTGCAGCAATATCTCATGTTTCAGGATATTAAACAGTTGTGATAGTCTTTAAACCTTCAGTTGTAAATTTATTTTCATCTTCAATTTGAGCACTAGAAGGTTGAGGAATTTACGCTTCAGGTTTAGTTAGTAGAATTTGTTTTTGTTGTTGAAGAATTTGAGCTTCAGGTTTAGTTGTTAGTTTTTGTTCCTGTTTTAATTCTTCTCGAGGAAGTTGTTGTGGTTGAGCTTCAGTTATAATATGTAAATGTTCTCTTTTTCTTACTTCTTTCTTAAATTTTGAAAATCAGGATCATTATGTTTGAGAAATATTTGTTTAGTAGAGACGAGATATACATGTCTAACCCAATCATCTTTTGTCGAAGAATCAGCATATTTCGTTCTTACATATTTACCTTTGCTTATATATTTTGCAGCAATATCATAAACGTCTTTTGTTTTTGCATTTGCGATAGCATTAAAACCAATTTTCCTATCTTGAAGAGCGATTCAGGTTTAGATATTTTAGGTTGTCTTTTAAGTTGCCCTAACGGTAAATAATTATTTATTTCAATTATATATGGGATATGGTCAAAATTACCTGTCCATGCTTGCTTCTTATCTCCTTTTATATTCGAAGTAACAATTTTACCAAGATGCTCTTAAAACCGGCTTATTAGCATATTCCGGTTTTAAATATCTTTCTCTATAACTGAAACTCGCAGCAGCAAATGCAGCTAAATCTTCTGATGTTTAATGTTTTCTTAATGTCGTAATAGCTTCTTCAGTAAATTTATCAAGCATTTCAACTTTTTCTATTTTTGGTTTTGGTTCTTAACCAACAGCACCTTCAAGTTCTTTTTCAGGGTAATTAAGTGGAGGCTGAGCATCAGCTATAGCTGGAAGGTCTCTTAAAATCTTTTTTGTTTGCTTAGTTCTCAGCAATTTGTTTTAATGCCGGAAGAAGCCCTTCAGTGGCTTCTGCAACTCGTTCATTAACCTTTGCAACAGGTTTAAAAAAAGTATTCTTTATCTTCTGCATATTCAACTTGTGCTTGTTGGCGTTCTTGCAGTTTAATTTTGAGAACGTCACGAACACGCATATATCTTCTGACTGCTTCTAATCTTTCTCGAGCTAATTTACTATTATTTATATAATAATGATTTAATTACTCACACATTTATAGCAGCAGAGAGGGTGCGACCACAAATAAGTGTCGCGATAGGTAAACCTAAATATTGAAAAACACAAACGACAAAGATAATGCAACCCAATGAAAGAAACTATCGGTTTTAGTTAGAGGCTTCGGTTTTGACGTTATTGACCTTATCTTTTTCGTTTTTGTAGGAAGTCCTATTTTTCAAAAATGGACATTGCAGCGAGTGGTCTGTTCACCCTCTCCACTGCTTCTAATATGAACGATTCGTTAAAATTTTCATGAGGAAAAATATTTTGATATTTCTTCATCAATGTTATGATGTAATTGATTGACATTTTAACTACTGTATGTATAATCCATTTGGTTTTGTAGTAGAGGGTACTCGTGTTAATATTTTCTCGAATTCTTTCATATTAGATAATTTTCGTGAAAACTGCGTCCCTCAAATTTTCGAGTGTATTACCAAAATCTATAAACAAATGAAAACTCTGCCTTTCTCAAAGGTTTGGTTCACCCGAGTTCAATCTAAATACAACAGGATGGTAGACTAGTTACTAACGACACGTTAAATAATCAAAAATACATTAGCACAGTAAAAATTAATGCTCACCGTTCAAGTGTCCTCCCACTAGACACACTGCCGACCAATGGCCTATGACAGTAATTCATTGGTCATTTTCCAATATGCACTTTGTCGTTGAGTCACGCTACCAATGTCGAGGATAATATTTGGCTCAAGATGTTTGATCATTCATTTCCCGCTTCATGCCAGGAAAAGTATTCCACCGAGACTGTTGACACTGTATTAATCAAAAATAACGTCTGCTCTCCATTGTCGTAGTTCAGTCCATTGAAAACTATGAGGATTGTCATTTTCGAATTTCCTGCTAAGTTACTTTTATCACTTTGAAATCACACATTTCCATTATAAATTTTAAGAAGAATTATAATTAACATTTATCAAGAAACGTTAAGAATAAATTGATGGTCCTGTATTACTTAATTGCAATTTTGTTGTTCCGCCTAAGTAGTTTTCAAGCCTATATCCTGCGTAGAGAGAAGTTATATATATATATATATATATATATATATATATATATATATATATATATATATATATACAAAAGGTGTCTCAAAAAGATTTGCTAGCATACGTTGCATGCCATTCCCGATTAAACATATTTTATTTGCTAACTTATGCATAAGGGGTCGGCTACATGTTTGCACATTAGATAAGACATTCTCCATACAAATATCCAAGTTAACCAAGCATGAAAAGCAGCAGAAAAAAAAATTATATATGCTGAAAAGTCTATGATAAGTTAAGTAAAAGAAAAGAAAAATGATATCCAAGGTGAGTAAATGATGGTTTTACCCAACTTCGGAGAAAATAAAATTTCATGTAATGCATCTACTTCACATATCATTTGGTCATTGTCCTGTCAATACTTTGTATACATATTACGTTCTTGAAAGCATGAAATGGCATAACTTGCCATTGTTGTTTTAAGATACTTATGCTGGAAATGTTAAACCACCACTCCCACTAAGATCGACTAACACGGACACGACTCAACATAATTAAAGATAATTAATGTCAGAATCAGCCACACATCTATAAAAAAAAGCTGAATTACAACATAAATAATAAATTGACACAGTATACAGTCAAACAGCTCCACCCCGAAGCACCCACATAATCGATAAACAAATAACTCGAGCGATCGAAACATCAAGAAACACCCACTACAACTTTCGCACTATTCTCCCAATAATCAAATACCTCTGTACCACTTTGACACATAATCCCTTTCCAACCCTAATTTACACAAAAGCGTCGTTTCAGGGTGAATACAATTAATAACTCAAACCATAAATAATATTTAAATAGTTAAATTTGGCCCAAAGTCCAGGCCATTGGGCCCCGCCACCCAAGGTGGCAACTAATGTCTCATTATACGTAATTTAGATATAGAACTCGACAGGCTGACGCCAAAAATAATCAAGTGTATGTGGTGGTAAAAACAAAACAGACCACAAAAGACCACACAGGTGGTAGTGTTTGGTTCAGAGTAAATAAATTAATTATAGCATATATTAACCTGACGTCAGACAAAATAGAAATATAAGCTGGTCCAAAATACTTCTGAACTTTACTAAAACTTCTGCCCAAGACGACACGTTTCAATTATGGCAAAATGATTAAAAAAATCCTACAACCCGGGATCAAGAGAATTAAGAAGTACGCCGTGCGCATACTAAGCACTCTCACATGGCTAATTGAATATAATAAAATATCGGCGCTGCAGAGTAAGAAAGATGACAGAGGCCCTCAGCTTGATGGAGAGGGTTCAGGAATCAGAGTGCTACCACAACAACAGACATCTAAAGAGGTAAATCTCTGCGAATTGGCAAACATATTGGCTGAGAGGAACTGTATGAAGAGGCGCAGACGATCAAGGTGGCGTGGGTGGTGGAAAGAAGGTCAAAGAGAAGGGGATGAACTAAAAGGAGGGGCTGAAGCGGGAGAGGTATTTCTCTCTTATCAATGCCAACTGGGTGAAGGTATGCAAGAAATGTAGAATAGACTATCCAGATTAGATGCCGGAGGATAAAGACGACTGGGAGAAAGGATGCTAGCGAACCTTGTTTCAAGCTAGTGGTCTAAACATAAACATCATGGATGAAACGATTTGAGGTGTGTGATGCCCTATCTAGGAGGTGCCGTGGTCACGAAGGGAGTCTGATGGAATAAAAACCCAACGGCCTTTCCGACCTCTAAAATGACAAATACCTATCTTATTTTCCACCAACTCTGGTGCATGCAATGTATATGTATGTATTTTATATGTCTATTTTGTTGACAATAAACTTAAAATCCCGCTTTATATCTTCTCTTTTGATTGTGTGTGTTTGTATGTAAGGGTATAGTAGTTTGTCTACAAACACTTCATTACCTTTGTGCATCATAGTATGTACGTTTGTGTGAAAGTATGTTGTGTGAAAGTGTGTTTGTCTGTTGCATCCCCATTCCTTAACATCCTAGCCTCTTCTTGTGTGATAGTGTGTGTATACACACTTCCTACCCATATCGTTGTATGGTAGAGGTGTTTAGATTTTGTGTGCGTGTGTGTGTTTGTGTGTGTGTGTGTGTGTGTATGTGTGTGTGTTTGGATCGTAATCAAAAAGCGGGTACTAGATTGATCTTATGGTGTATTTGGATATTATATATGATGATTTATATTAGACAGGTCTGTTTGTATAGTACTAAAACATGTACTATTGCCATTCCCTTTTGACCCCATAAACAAATATGACCACATAAACATTTTGACACTATTAGACTATCGCCATGTTAATCTTATGGACCATTTTAACATAGGATTTCACGTATGACCCTCAAGTAATACACCGATGTAAACCTATAGACCCATGTTAACTTTTGAATGATCTCCGATGCCAACACTTAACTATAAACTACTAATAGGATAGTGTGGCTCATCTAGATACCCCTATTAAAAATGGTCACGCATCACATTTGACCTCAGCGACTGTAAAACTATTGTAATTGCTACTTCGGAAGAACATCCTTTAATGGAAAGGTTGTAAAAATAAAATGCTTAGCATTGTTCTTCTCGATTTTTAATATGAAAGTGTCAACATGGACATAACCTTCGTTTTCCTGATCAATATTCCACATGGAATCTTCTTTGCCCCTTCTTTTAACCTTATGCTGACAACACATTATTTAAAGCAGTCATTATTGCCATGTGCAAATCAAAGAAGCCAAGACATAAGGCATCTAAAGAAAGTAAAGGTCAAACATATCAACCCAATTTCAATTATTTTAAAACATATTGAAAAGTAACACTATATAATGCAATCAAGTGACGGAAAGAAAAGTTGAAATATAAACGAGGAAATCTAGTGTGTTCTGCAGCGTTTTGGGAGAAAGCATTTTCCCAAAGTAATATTTATAATGTCATACTCGTTCTACGTATTGAAGCAATTTGTTATGAATCTATTTTCTCTGTTGTACATTGTGCAGTAGAAACATAATGTAAATTGTTTTTAAATCCTCTACAAAAAGGAAAATAGAGAAATTGGACTCTGAACAAATCATCATTAAGTATGCTTGCATTCGGAGGCGATCAGGTATGAATAATATCAAAATGCGATTCGCAGCGTTAGCCATAATTATTCTTTGACTATCCATACCAATGAACCAATTACAAATCAGCATAAATGTACATCTAATCTTGATTTTCAAATAAGTATAATGTCTAGAATAATCTTGCACAGAAATACTGTTTAATGGTTACAGACAATATTTCGTAATACGTACGGATGTATTACCAGATTTTGCAAGTCAAATCAATGTTCGTTATCAGACTTAGGTTTATGCTTTAGAGTTAAATGATAAAGAATGGAAGTTGCACAGTCTGGATCCGAATGTTAGTAGTTTGCTGGGTGGGATGGATTCGATAGTGTGTCGTTTTGTCGTGTAGATTGTTATTACACGCAAATGACACAACAAATACAAGATGGATGGAAATTTTCTAAGTGATACAAGTAACTGAGTAGGAAATTGGAAAATGCCTATCTGAATACAAACTTTTCAATGGATTCCACTACGACAATGGAAAACAGACGTTTATGTTGATGACGACACAGTAAGCCTCCTAGTAGTGTCTTCAGTAACATTACTATGTGAAACAATTTTGTATGATACAAAGTGAGAAATAATTTGAGAGAATTATTTTCTCAGCATCAGTAGCATGTTTGAACAAGGTGTACATTGGGCACTGAAACCACATGATCGTGTTTCTACTGATAGAATCAAGTGCATGTGAATAAAACATGTTCTCAGCCAATATTCGTAAGTGTGTCGAGGGGAAAGCACAGGGGCTCGTATTGTTGCTTACAATTTACCTGTCATACATGTCCTATATAATAACTACAATGGAGTACACTTCTCTTCGTTCTCGTGCGACCTATTTAAGAATAAACGCTGATACTTCAAGCTAAGCTTTGCAAAGCTTAATAACTTTGATACCCATATTTAGATAAGGCATTCGATTGATTGTTATCCCCATCCAAAGTTTGATTTAATATCATACAATTTAGGAATGCCATACCGTTTGCCCACGCTACCGCTCCACATGACCCTGATCGTGCTCGCTTAAGATGCAAGTACAATCCTGCTGAATTGAATACTGTCCTCTCATTGGTTAAAAGGAAATGACGTCCTGCATTTATTTATAACTAATTTACAGTTGTCCAATGAGAAGGCAGTCTTCTATTCAGCGCGTTGTTCATGCATATTAAGCGGGCGCGATCATGGCCATGTCGAGCGGTAGCGTGGGAAAACGGTCTGGCATTCCTTAAGTTATCATAGTAAGCCAAACTTCGGATACGCATTCAAAGTCGAATGTCTGAACTAAACATCGATACCAAATGTATTACGCTATGAGAAATTTAGCTTGAAATATCAGCATTTATTCTTAAATAGGTCGCGCGAGAAAGGATAGAAATGTTCTCCCTTCTAGTTATTGCATAGTACATGTGAGAACCCTTGTGGGTGAAAGACGAACACGAACGGTGAGTATTTATTATTACCGTATAAGACTAGTTTATTTTTTAATAATGTAATGTGTCATTAGTAACTAGTCTACCTTGCTGGTATACTCTAATAATTTGAAGTAATTGTTTTTCTCCTCAACGATTTGTATTTGTTCCGTAGTTTAACTTTCATTGCAACCCAGTGGAACCACAACTGCCGAAACGGAGGATTTTACCCCTTATTGTAGGTTTTGGGAAGACACTCGGAAACGTTTAACACCATAGTTTTCACGAATATAGCCAAATACGGAAGAATTCGGAAAATATTAACGTGAACGCCCTCTAATATACATCCGATTAACGCATGATTTCGCATGTTAAGAATAGCATATATCACAAAGAATTACAAGCAGAATAACATTGAATGTGAACGATTTGATGACACTGTTGACGAAAATTATGTAAGTATATGAGTAGTACCTTACCTCCGGAGAGAAATGGACACAATTGTGTATTTCTCTAATCAGAGTAGAAAGTAAGTGATAACCGTTTACAATACTATCATTTACCAGATAGGCATCAAAATATTTTCCCAGATGACGAATAGTGTAACAACGCACAGGTGGCCAAGTGGTTAGAGCGTCCGCCTGGAGTGCGGAGGACGTGAGTTCGAACCCAGACCGAAGACTTAATGATATCAACAACATTACTAATTAAGAAACCAACATAGGCATTAGTTTCAGCCTGAAATTCTCTGTCACTCTCAGAGTGATAAGTTAAAGGAGCTCTGGATAGAGCATCAATAGTTAATAGATGTTTGCCAACAACATGAACTATACAAACGTTGAATCTCATCAAATGCATTCTAAAGCGTTGAATTTTAGGGGGTAAATCTCCCAAGATTGTTGTGCTCATTAGTGGTACTATTGACTTATCATCAGTTTCAAGTCTGAATTATGACCCAATTAAATAGCCACTGAAGCGTTCACAAGCTCAAGTGATTGCAAGTGCCTCTTTTTCTATTTGAGCATAGCGTTGCTCAGTTTCTGACATACCTCGCGATGCGAACCCCACCGGTCTCAGAGTGCTACCGTGCTTCTGCCGTATCATAGTACCTAGTCCAAATAAAGATGGATCTGCTGATACAACTATTTCTCTATCTGGATAATTCTGTGCTAATGTTTGTGAAGATATTATTTCTTGCTTGATATATCTAAAAGCTTGTTATAGATCTGGACCCCAAGTCTACGAGGGTTTACTTTTCAAAAGCTCACATAATGGTTTTGATGTTTCTGCAGAATTTGGACTAAATTTGCCAAGCTGATTTGCTATACCGAGAAATCGTCTTATCTCTGTTACGCATTTCGGAGTTTCCACTTCAGTTACAGCTTTGAATTTTTACGGATCAGCTCGTCAACAACATGCCCAGGAAACCTAATGGAAGGTCTCGAAAATTCACACTTTTCTGCGTTCAAAGTGACGCCGGCCTTTTGAATCGATTTTATGACCATTTCTAGTCTTTCATCAAGCTATTTCTGTGTTGACCCCAAAAAAAAAGAACATCATCCATGTGAGAGTGTTCAGCCATGTCGCTCTATTGCTTCGGACATCGTTTTTGCCAAAAGCCTGAGTTTGTATCAAGTTTAGTGAAACACTTTGCGTCTGCTAGTTTTGCAAGGGACTCTTCAATGGATGGTAGCGGGTGGTTCTCTCTTTTTACTGATTCATTCAGTTTTGTTAGATCAACGCAAGTTCATACCTCACTTTTGAAATAACACCAAATTTTTCAGTTCTATCCAACTCCTCTTGAACTTTATTCAATAAAGGGATAGGAACCTTTCTTGGGGTAGATAAGGCATAAGGTTTGGCATTTTTGTCCAGTGTTATGTTAAAGAACCATTTTGTTTCCCTAGATCTTTAAACAAATTTGTGACTTTCTCGCGATAATCCCTATCTAAATTTATGGATTTATCGTGAATTGTGCTTGTTTTTTTTGGTGATTTTTATCTGGTTCATTTACTGAGGATATATTTACCTGTTCAATAAACTTGAGAGCCTGAGTCTCGGGCCTGCCCAAGAATGCCTGATTCAGCCCCTTTACAATAAATATGCTTTGTACACTGAACGCATTGTTCGATTCCTGTCCACATGTAAATATTCCCAGCACTTTAAGTTCAGAGTTTCCAGGTCCATACAGTTTTCGATCAGACTTTGATAGATTTTGGTCTCCGATTTGTCGTAAATCCCTCTCAGTCACATCAGCTCCAGTATCAATCTTGAATAAAAGTGAAGCGTTATTCAATCTCACACGCGTTACCTACGCCTGACCCTTATTTGCGCTAATAGTCCCTAGAAATCCTGGTTAAGTTCTCGATTATATCGTGCGAACTGCTGATTTGACAGACAGCATTTTGCATAGTGCCCCTTTTCTTACACTTGTAGCATTCCGCTTCTCTTGCTGGAGATTGGTCTCAAGAAAGATTAACTGTCTTTCCACATATCATGCATCCTTTGCTGCTGACACTATTCTGTTTAACTTTTGGGATTTTATGTTTATGTTTCCCATATTTCATTGAAGACGATTTTACTGCATCCATTGCAGTCATTCGTTCTCCAGTTGCTCCTATAGTTGATTGTAGCTTTTAGACAGCCTCATTTTGTCGAGCTTGACTAACGTAAGACTCTAGAGTTAGATTTGTGTATAACTGCAATTTTTCGGACAGATTTTAATCTCGCAGTCCAACTACAAGTCGATATCTGATCATTTCATCATGTAGTGGCCCAACATTACAATTATTTGCTAACACATGGACGGCTGTATTTAAACTGTCCACTGTTTCTCCCTTTTCCTGTTTTCTTTGATTGAATTTTGCCCTTTCAAAACTTACATTCCTCTTTGGAATAAAATACCACACGAATCTATCTGTCACCAGCTTTCGCTGCTTTCGATCTTCCACTGTCAGGTTGAATGAAGACAAAATATCGTCAGCCTTACTTTTCCCATGGAATCAATCAGGGTATTTACTTGAATTTCCTCCTCTTTATCAATAAGTCCATACGCTTTACGGAAGCGTTCAAAGCGCTGAAACCACTTTTCACATGTTTCAGGTCTCGAAAAGACAAATTTATCCGGATTTGTAAATTGAAATGAAGCCATTTTCAACTCTGATAACTTCATTCCTGTGTTTTTACCGCTGCTACCATGTAAAATATTATTTGTTATTCTGTACTATCAAGTAAAGAAAAACATCAATACAGCTAGGACGGGGAGTAATGACTGCCCCGAGAGCATTTTTCCCCATGGAACATATACCCTAGTGAATGTATAACATAAAAAAGCTGTTGGTGTGTATCAGTTCTAATCCAGTGTGGAATATATGAGTTACACATGCAAACACTGCATTTATTATATGGATCATTCATTTATCAAACACTGTCACTAACAAGTAATACTATTAATATTATTTGCATTGAAAGAGAGAGAAAAACATTTTCCAGCGTTCCTTCTATGTATACAAAATGTGGTGCATATTTGTAACTAGTTTCTGATATCCATTCCATTGTTGGGAAGATACTTGGATTGTACGTATCTAAATATATAGGCAGTTATTTTCATTTTCATAACAAAAACTCGTTTATTTTATAAATGGCAGTGTTCATTTTCTGGTTTCTGAACCATTTTCAAACTAGCTGAAATGTATCGCAGCATATACAAATTACATGAAAACGTTATAAATTTTGTAATGTATTTTGTTACCGCTCAAATGTGTTTGACAAGCTTAACATAAGGGTCTTATAATTAAATGGACGTAAATTGGAATTTACGGCAATCTGTTAAAATGGCTTTAAAAATATTGAAAAGTAATGTATGTAAATGATATTGCTTATGAGATAAAGTCTTCACTCATCGTTCTGCAAACGTTGTCATCCTACTGTTGTCAAATTGTTGTTGTTGTTGAGTTTAATTATAGTGGCGTGCGCACAATTGTGCATGTGCCACTTTTTTCTGACTGCACCGCAGCCTGCTAGTTGTTCCTGGGGAAGGGAATGGTGCCACCTCACCCAGGCTTTTATGGGTTCAAGGAACCCTGATAGTTTGGCCTCAATCGGTGGGTCATAAATGTCCCTTACATTTGAATGGTTGGCTGTCATTAGTGGGAAGGAGAGCTCGGGAACGGTCCTGGTTGCTTTACATCGCCGGTTTCTTGTTGCATTTGCCTGGTGTTTCTTGCGATTTTTTTTTCTTCTTTTTTTCTTCTTCAAAATGTTCTAAAAGGGGGGTGTTGTATGCTGTTTATAGAGGTTGTTAGTAGAAATCACGCATGAAGAGAAATTGTCAAGGTTATTATGGTATTACTAGTCGAGGTGTTTAGGGTGTGCTTCCTACGTTATGTTATTTATAAGTTTTTAGATATTG
This sequence comes from Sinohyriopsis cumingii, assembly GCA_028554795.2. NCBI lineage: Eukaryota > Metazoa > Mollusca > Bivalvia > Unionida > Unionidae > Sinohyriopsis > Sinohyriopsis cumingii. Next base: position 51,264,309 of record CM068836.1, read on the forward strand.
CTTCTTTAAGTTATTTATTTATTAATGTTTTTAGAGATTGAATGTCATTTATCCTTTATTTAGCAAGAGACCGGAGTCCTAGCCGATTACACGGTTCGTTAAGGACATCTAGGACCGGAGTCCTAGCTGATTACTCGCTTCGTTAAGGACATCTAGGACATCCGATTTTGCGGTTTCCTTAGTTTTTGATAGGTGCTTCGTAAGTGAATTATTTATTAATATTTGTTGTGAAACAGACGTATAACGAGTATGGGTCATCAAACTGTCCAATATTCTAAATGTACATGTGATAAATATAATATTATTTGGTCACCATCCAGTCAAATTGATACTTTTCCAAAAGTGGAATATAATCTGTAGGGAAACAATTATTGTAACTCTGGACAGCCTATTATAGAAATTTCAAGTCTTATATGGGATACGTGTTCCCATATGGACTCACGGACACTTAAGAAACCTCAGCCTGAAATTCGGTCTAATGTTGATAAAGTTATTTTCCCTTAAGTGTGTACCCTTTGTTTTAGAAACAGTTGATTAATATAATCTTTCTGTTAAATTCAGGCACTAACTATCTAAATAAAGTTAATAATCACTTAAGCTGACTATTTCCGCGATGACTGGGGCTACAATATTTTTTCAGGATACAATAAGATGCATAAATAATCAGAATAAGTGATAACAGTTTTCCTGATAGATAGGTTACTCATCAGATGTTTCACACATTGTAGAGGAGGAAAGAGTTGAAAAATGCACGTATACCTCAGTGGCAGCTATTTTCGTTTTGCAATACCAGTGTGCTACATACATACATACATACATACATACATACATGCATGCATACATACATTAATGCATGCATACATACATCTAAAATATTCATTCAAGCAGTTATATCCTGAATGTTAAGCTAGAAACAATGAATAATGTACCTCTGTAGATGCCGCCATATCAAACACGATCACCATGCATTAACCAAGTTAACACGATCACATCGTTGTAGTGTTTTTATGCTAATAGTTTGCATCAAATCTCGTTCGCCTTATTTGTAGCTAATAGATCCATTTTAATGATGTATTTATTTTTCCTTTGGTTTAGATCGAATCATTATTTTGTACTATCTTGTTTTCTTTCTCTGTGCCAAAATATAAATATTTATTATTCAGCGTGTGTCACCATGTCTGTGTGTGTGTCTGTCTGTGGTCCTTATTGTTTTCCTGGGAAGGTCTTGCTCCTTGTTCGTTATTATCCTAATCTTCTAACATTTGCACCATATATTTATGAATGTGATCTGTACTCCAATTTCATTTCTGTCATTCTTCTTGGAAATATGGCGCCTACCAAAGCTTAGGTCATATGACGTGCTGCAAATGTTAATGGTTCACGCAAGGTCAGATATCAGGTTTTGAAGAAGAAAAAACCTAGTCATGGAAATATGTCTTAATCTCTTACACGCATATATTTCTACGATTAACTATGGTTTATATTCAGACATCAACAGTTACGATTGCTACATATTTAATAGACCTCGAATTAAGAAGTAGTCTTTTGTCACTAAAGTATCGCAACCTTACCCTTGCATTGGTCATCTAAAAACATCACATACACAAAACTGCATGCGTGTATTGTTCTTAGTTAGCGAAAACAACAAGTTTTATATGGCGTAAGGATACGTCGAGGACGTCAGGTTAAGACGTATTTATGAGACATATCAAACAAGCTCCCATAACAAAAGATAAACGCGGTTTTGTATGTATTACATATCCCCTCATTTACGCTTTCTAAACAGTTTTAGCTTTACGGTATGAATGCAGTTCAAAGTAAACTGAAATGTATACAAATTCGATTCACTGTATCTAAAAATATATACGCGTGAATGTCAAAGGAGAAACATAAGTATTTCAAGTATATGTGTGTGATACTGAAATCCGAGTTGAACAGCTGTAGGGACAAGTAACGTTCCAGTTCCAGACGTGTTAATGACTGTCGTAGGCTGGGTTATCAGGGTTGATTGGTAAAACATTGTACCGTATAATAGAGCAATCTGTCTTTTTGTCTTGCATCCCACACGTGCAAGGATGTCTACGATTAAACAATACTGAAGCTTATAGTTTATTTTCAGATATAAACAGCGATGATCGTTACATATTTTATACATCTCAGTTAAGACGACACCGTCTGCCTTAAACTTCTTGCAAACTTATCGCCGTTTTTGTCATTACAATAATTATTAACCTACATGGTGTAAGAGAAAAATAAGATCTAATCTTGTTTAATAAGATCCAATTCATACATACTTTCTAAGTAAGAATGAATAATTCAATTTTCAAGAATAAAAATAGTCTAGGGTGACAAATGTAATAGTGTTAGCACTAATAATATGTACAAGTCATGGACATCTATTCCAGCAATATGTTTTCAAAATGTGCATTTGCTTCATCTCGATAATTTTCTTCAATACCGGTTTCAAGTCGCAACGATTTTGTTCTTTTCACTTTCTCTCGGAAATCCTTGTCAACCTTCTCTAGATACTGACAAAGGCACAAAACCTCGATTCCATGGCGATCTTCCTTTGGGTTTTTCAGTTTATCAGCGTTTGCTAGATCCAAATATTCTGGAGTACAAGACATCAATAATTCCAGGGCTTTTTTCTAAATGAGAAAATACATTATGCTTAAAATTATACATTTAGAAAGACAATATTTGATTGTCCAAAAGATATTTCATACCAATCTTCTTTAAAACTTATAAATAGCCATGATAAGTGCATGCTTATTCATAAAATATAAGACTATTTCAGATCGATGCATTTATGCTTTTTTCATAGAGTGGTCCGTAATAACACTGAGCATTTAAAATATGAGCATAATGAGTCATTAAGAAAAAACAAAAATTACATTTTAATTGAATGTTACAAATATCAGTACTGCGTAAAAAAGGATTCCAGAACAAATTATGGGTCGGCAATTTAGCGAGTATAGTTTCGTTATGGGTAAAGTGTGCATCCATGTATCCATACAGCATTAACGCTGCCATACTCATTCTCGAATCAAAAAGAACCTAATTACCTCATTTGTATGTTAATTTTCAACTGCCTGGTGATGTAGTAACTTATAGAATATATTGCCTTCAGAGACAAATATTCAGCATAATCCTCCAAATATACCCGTTTCACATTTTCTAATCAGAGCAGCACCAAACCAGAAGTGTATTGATAACGAGGCTAAGGGCGTCAAGACAATGCCTAACAGCAACAGAACGAAACATTATATGTTTCTCTTAAATGTTTAAATATATTAAACTTGATACGATAATCCATTCGTTCACTGTCAAAGTTTTATATTTGCCTACCTTTTCTTGTTTGAATAAATATTTGTTGACATACTTGTGTTATATATGCCAGATGTTTCCCCTCACCCACGACACGTCATGGTCTTTTGTGGTGTGTTTATTTTTTCCGAGTCATATTTCGTTTAGTGATATTTCCTTGGTATATAAGCCATATATATAATTTTGCTTATTATTATGCATATGATTACATAGTATGCAGCCATTCAAGGGGAAGACTGCGTCCTCACCGAATGCATACTGCGAGTCACAAAGACAATGATCGCTCTATATTCTTCATGTTTTATTGAGGCACATCATTTTTGTTTTCAAACACTATTTGTTCATAATTATCCCTTCCTTTTTCTCACTCGATGACCTAGATTATTCTTTAAAGATTGTTTTGAAGTCATAACTACGTTTATGTTAGCCAACACCTTTCACCTTTCTTAAACCCATGTTTTAATTACAAACAGGTCAAGCTGATAATTAAAGTTACTGGACTGTTGCTTTGATGATACATTTCAGTCCCACTGGAATTGTTGGCATCGGAAATTGAGTATGCGTATATTATCTAGCTATTAGAATGCATTTATCTTTAAATAGTCTTTTCCATAATTTAAATGTTTCGTTTTAAAGACACCCCCACTCTCAAACTAGGACCATTAATATACATTAAACGAATTAACTTTTACTTTATTATCGTTTATTAGCCGGACCAGGAATTCCTTCCAATGTATCCTCCAACATGGAATTATGTGTTATCATCAACACACAAATCAGATTCTTTATTTCTGGAAAATGGTAAAAGTATATATGACTTCATAATTTGTGTCAAGACAGATGGAGCATTACTTCAGTTTTGGTGCGAGTGTCTGAACGAAATTACCAATATCTAATCCATTTTGTTGAACCGAATCAAATACATATGTCCTAATCACACTGTATAGGTACCCCACGGGTAAATAAAACATATTACATTTACATTAATACAACATAGTTAGTTTGCATCTAAATGAAATTTCAAAAAAATCAAAGCAATATTCCTAACTGAAAAGTTACTCGCTGTTGTTGGTGCATTTATACGAAAGAAATATTATAAATCTGATTATTCCAAAACGCATTTATGTTGTTTAATTATCAGCAAAAAGATGTATTCATCATAATGTTCCACCTTGATGTTGTTTCGAGATATTTCAACACTGAAAGTAAACATGATTTGTCCTAAACTGTACAAAACTTAAAAGAGGGAATACCGGCAAGGTTTTTCAAAATTCAAAATATCATTTATTGCCCTAAAATACAAAACTGAAAAATTTAAATAACTTACAGCACAGTTAATTAAATATATTGTGCTGATGTACCAATAGGCTAGATGCATCACAATGATATAATCCAAATTGTCTTTAAATGAATTCACAGTAATTCCAACAACAGATACTAAATCCTAAAGTCTGAGCATTTTGTAAATCCAATAAACATTTGCAATAAATAAATTAAATTCTCTCAAATGAATTGAACACAAATAAATCTTCTTCATATGTTAAGCTAGGAATAGCTAATTTTCCGTAAAGCATCTCTTATATAGAAACTAAGACGTAGTTTCAAAGCCATATTTTCAGCAGGGTCACGTACATTATCCGCCAGCCAATCATGAACTAGATCGTCCAGGTTTTCTTCCATGGTCAAAACTTCAATTATAAGTATATCTTAATATATTGAAATAAAGCACATTATTTAATGATGAACTCATCTTAAAAGTAAAAACTCATAAAGAGAAATTAATATTCAATGTGTTGTTCTTGTTTTTAATTTTTTTTAAATATATCTCTAAAAGATAACAATAAAAATCATGGACACCAAAATGCAACTATGCATCAAAATCTGGTTTACGAAATTATATGGCCATTAAATCCCTACAATGCACATAAATTGTATTTGGAATTATCATAGGCCACCAAAATCCACCTAACCATTATTTTCTGATTATTGTTTTAAAAATAGGCAATTTGAACCCTGCCTTCGTCTAAATTATCTTTTCGAAATAACATAGCCACATGAGTTCTATGATGGCAGAAGGGATTGTACAGAAGACATTTGTTTGCTTCTCTTGATGTTTTATTTTTAAATCCATGTCTACCATGATTCTATAATGACAGAGAAAAAATAGATTTTCAGAGTCTATGTTTTAAAGGAGATACTAAAAAATAATTTCCAAACGTGTTATCTACTCGACATAGAAGATGGTGTCAGATGACTGAAGGTAGATTGTGGAAAATTTTCTTGATGTTTGAGAGATAGTGTGCGTTAAGTACCATCGAACGAATCATTCACAAATATATCAATTGAGCCTGTCCATCGGTTTATTCTTCTACAAGACCTATTATGAACACACAGCAAACAGCACAGAATTTTAAAGCTAAAAATTTCAACATTTTGAACCTTAAAGCCGGTAATTATACACTTTACATTTGTTTGGCCTTTACTTATAATACCTCCACTTAGTAAAATAGTCTCAAATTAGCACCCTAAATCCACTGAATAAAAATATTATAACACTTCTAAGCTCTTGGCGTTGTGAAAAGCGGCAACAAAATGTACAAAGCCTCAAAAAGTTCAAAAATAGGTCAGTTGTGATAAGTAAATAAATAAATAATAAACTTATTTTAAATTAAACAAAAAATGGACTTCTCATTTTAAATTTTACAAAATGGACTTATTTGAAATTAAACAAAAACTCAACTTAGAAGCAATGCCCTTTATTCTCTTCTTACAATTATGTTTAAAGCGTAAGTTAATGTTGTTGTTGTTGTTGTTGTTGTTGTTGTTGGGTTTAAAGCCATTTTTCAGCGGCCAGTATAAATGGTGAAGGAAGAACACGGGAAAACCCAGGAAAAAACCATCGACCCACGAGAAGCTACCGGCAAGCTTTTTCACATAACCTGATTAGCCGTATCTGAGACTCGAATCAATGCATACAGAGGTGATATGGCAGTGATCCGTAACGGTAAGCGCTTAAGACAACTTGGCCTCTCGGGGCCCCCGCGTCAATTAATATGGCAGAAATCAAATGTTTTAACAAATTCAAATATACTCGGCAGAAGGCAACTATTTTACATACAAACCACTGAGCATTGCTGAAAGTTACACTTTTGACATTGATTTGCTATGAGACAAATACATCACTTGGTATGTTAGGAAATATCAACATCATTTACACAGGACAGTTCAGATGTTAAGGAATGGATGTGGAATACCATGTTGGCATTGAACTGATATAATTGAGAGACTACTACAAGTAATAAATCAAATGATATGTTTCAGATTACAAAACGTCTCTCTGAATGTTAAGAACCATTACCTGAAGAGCAAGATTTAATTCCGAAACCAATATTATAAATCTAAAACTATTTAACATGTAAGCAATAACTGAAATATTACTGCGTACTGCGTATCATGATCTGTGATACATAAATGGTAAAAAATAAATACTTGACGAGAATGGACCTGAAAACATAGAACTGTACACAAGTGTTTTGGAGAACTTACACCTGATATAGTAGGTATGGTATACATGAACACCATTACAATTACAGAACAGAAACAATTGAATACTGGAGGAAACTACTAGCTAAAGAAATAACCTCCATAATAGCAAGTGTTTAAAAATAGGATAGACATATTCTTTAATACAAGACTGCAAAGAACCTAAAGCAGTAGATCTATATAGGCTAAATCAAGGTATCAAATCTTATGATACGCATTTTATGCGCAAAATAAAATATATATTACTCATTAAGTTTCCACTGCTTAAGTCATTGTGAAAAAGTATTTTATAAATGAATTTTGTTCAACAAGACTATAGTTCAATTGAAAATATTTCAATAAGAATTCAGCAATATATATTTCAGATTCAAACGTTAGACTAAACTATGATTTTGGTGAATTGGTGATGGTGGTATTTTGTTTTACCTGCTAATGAAATTGGCACTACTTTTAGGTATGACAACAATTAGGAAACAATCATTATTACTTCATCTAACAAGAAGTACCGACATGCTAACTTACATAATACCAGTAGCTGATATGTTGTCTGTAAGAAGTTGTCTAAAACAGACAGTTAAATTAGACAAGAGAACTATTGTAAACATCATGTAGAGACTTGTAATCACAGCATAATTAATTAAAGGACATTGATCAAGACAATAGACAAAAGCTTATATAATATAACTTTAGTTCGTTGAACTTGTGCAATTTACAAGTCTAAATATGTTCATCAAAGTGTACTAGACACTTTAATGGGTTTTCGCATTTAAATTGGGAATACTTACTGACTAAATGTTGGATAACATTTCAATTGTGTGAAATTAGGAATGAGTTGGTTTTTCACAAGTTTTGTGATATTTGTAATCAATGTCTACTTTTTTGTGTCTAACTGTAACTAGTACATTCGTTTCTTTGTATTGCATATTAACAAAGTTTAGAGAAGCTATAAAACAGGCAAACACATGATTAATTTTTTTTTTAAATCCCATTTTTTGTAAAGTTAGCAGTTTTAAACTATTCTACATTTTTATTGTGTTCTTTCATTTGTATTTATGAAGGCATTTTCTACAAGTTTCGACATGTTTTTAGTGGATTTGATTTGTCTTGTTTTAACCATTGCAGTCATTTGGTTTTGTTACTCTTGATCAGATAAATCAAAAGACACAATGAATAGTATGATCAATATCTAGTTATGCTGAAACACCACTTTAAGACTTTGTAAAATGTAGCCACTTTTGTAATAATCAAATGATAGAATACAGACTATTTTGAAGGTGGTGTCAGATTTGATGCATTGAAGTAATCCATGTACAATACTAAATTTTGTTTACAGATGGGTTTATGATTTTTCATGATGTACTGTTTAAGTTTTTTCCTTATATACGTGTTCGCAATTATCTTCTCTCCAAACTTTTTATTCATTTGTCTCCCTGCTTTTACAGATATGGCTTAGAAAAAGGTTTACAAGACCTGCTTTTGATGAACTCAGAAACGAAATCTTCTGCATCGCATTTTGGAAATGTCATTGTTTTAGTTTATTTTGTATTATTTTTTATTTGAATTTTTCTACAACATTCCAAATTATTAAAATGAGTTGAAACTGATACATTTTAGTTTTAGAAAAGCATGAATAATCGATGAACAGAATGATATTTTAATTGGTGACGGTAGTTATTATATTTAGCAAGAATATCATTTTCTAGTGTCTGTGAATTTGCACTGCCGTTGTATGGTCTGTAAAAGGATATTGGAAAAATAATGCACCTATAATAATAATAATAATAATAATAATGAGGACTTTGTATAGCGCTTAGCATTTAATAAGGGGCCCTGAGTGGCTGAGTGGTCTAAAGTGCTCAATGTTATGGATCACTGCCATCTCACCTGTCTGCATGGGTTCAAGTCTAGGATTTGGCCAATGTGGGTATGTGAGAAAGCTTGCCAGTAGCTTCTCGTGGGTCGGTGGTTCTTTCCGGGGTTTTCCTGGGTTCTTCTTCCACCATTAATACTGGCCGCCATGTATAGCCTATCGTGTGCTCAAAAATGGCGTTAAACCCTACAACAACAACAACAACAACATCTAAGATAAAAAACCTATAATGATATGATTACAAAAACAAACACCATGAAACTAGAAAACATTAATTAAAAAAAAACATGAAACATTATTAGGTCTTTAAGTTTGTTCTTGCAGTCGAAATAAGTGAGTTTTGAGAGCCCTCTTGAATGCGATCACTGTGTCTTTGTGTCTAAATTCAGTGGGCAATTCATTCTACGTTGCTGGGCCCTGCTATGCAAAACAACGCTGTCCATATGACTTTGTTTTCATAGTGGGAATAATGAGTATACGATTGTTAGAACAGGAGCGAAAGTATCTTGCTGGTGTGTTCACATCGGTGAGGTCGGATAGGTATGTTGGACGACAGGAAACGTAGCACAGAGAACAAAGTTTGTGTTTGATTCTGGATCGAATGGATAGACAGTGTAGGGTACAGAGCAGCGGGGATGTGTGCTCTGATCGTGGTACTCTAAGTATGATCCGAGCAGCTGTGTTTTGAACTTACTGAAGTTTCTGGAACAGATATTGAGATGAACCAGACATAATTGAGTTAAAATAATCCAGTCTTGAAAGTACTAATGAACACAAGTGTTTTAATGGCATCAACTGAAAGATATTTGCGAATGGAGCTGATGCGTCTCAGCCCAAGATGTGCAGCCTTGCATATGCTCATGACATGTTGGTGCAATGTGAGAGTACTGTCCAGAGTAACACCTAGGTTTCGTACTGATTGTGTGAATTTAATGTTGGTGTTGCTGATATTTATTGTTTGAGGTAAAGGATGTGAATGAGAAAGTCTTTGTCTTGTGATCACAATGGCCTCAGTTTTGTCATCATTCACCTGCACCTTGTTACATATCATCCATAATTTCACATCAGAAATGCACCTGTCTATACCTTGGATGGTAGTATCAACTTTAGTTGGGTGGCTAGATTTGTATATTTGGGTGTCATCAGCGTACAATTGGTGAGACACTGGATGATGATCTATGACACTTGAGAGCGACTGAGTATACAGAATGAAGCGAACAGGTCCAAGAACAGACCCCTGTGGAACACCACAACATAGATCAACTGGGCTGGAGTGTATTCCATTTGCAGATACAATTTGTGTCCTGTTGACCAAGTAGGACTTGAACCACAGTAAGGCTGTATCATGAATGCCAAATACGTGGTGGAGACGGTGAATAAATATATCATGGTCTATTTTGTCAAATGCTGCAAACAAATCGAGGAGGGCGAGCAATGTAATTTTCCTCTATCCAACGCAAAGAGAATGTCATTAACTACTTTTAGAAGAGTAGTTTCAGTACTGTGGCAAGGGCGATATGTAGATTGTACATTGCTAAACAGACTGTTTGAATTTAGATGAGATACAAGCTGGGACAGAATAACCTTTTCTAAGATTTTTTATATGAATGGGAGATTCGAAACTGGGCTGTAGTTCTTTAAATCGTTATGGTCTAGTGTTGGTTTCTTTAGCAGAGGCTTTACATTGACAGTTTTGGAAAAATGATGGGAATTGCCCGGATGAGAGAGAGGTATTAATAACATCAGTTAGTGAAAGCAATACTCGATCTAAGCACTCAAGCAGCAGTGATGTTGGAATTGGATCAAGTTCACGTGACTTTGGTGCACTCTTCATCAGGATTGTACGTACGAAATCCATAGAAACAGGTTCAAATGCTGCTAATGGTTCCCGCTCAAATTCTGTATCCCACCTGTATGGTGACGACGAGTCAATGGAAATTGTAGTGTCAAGCTTATCTCCAATGGTTTGTACTTTGTCACGGAAGAAATTTGCAAACATATCCGGAAGGTCGACTGGAGAGAAGGTGATTAAGTTCCTCAAGAATTTATTTAATTTTTTTTTTATATAATCTCCAGTGCATTAGTAACACGTTCAAATACAAAAAATATCATTTATGTTAGGCTCTAATCTTGTCACAATATACAAAAATCAGCATTGGTTAGGTTAATGTTTTTTTTTATATATAAAAAATACAAATAGTGCATTTGACTGAAATGACCGCAAATGTTAGTAAAAGTGACCTTTCTTGAAGCGGTTGAATCATAAATGCTTGATCTGTAATCAAACGCAAAAACCAAGAAGCTGAACTCAACAAGGTCTTGATTTTCGCTTTAGACAACATTGTTTTTAATGCATGTAATTGGGGTTTTTTTCACTGTTTATCAAACCTTTGTCAAAGATTAGAGAAAAGAAAATGATAAAAAAAATTTCTTAGGGACTGCAAAATTATATAATATTACCTGCTTAATCCACTTAGCATACTGATACTTATTAGCAGTGACCAAATAATCTTATGCAGACTCTTTGTAACTTGCGGAATCATTTTGATACTGGGAGCTGTATAATCGGCGATAGTCACATAATATGTTTTATTGGTATATTTGGCCCCAGCCAATCTTGTTTTGGAAAGATTGATGTGCACACCTAATGGATTCTAACTTCCTCTAGACATGAATAATCAGACTTTAGAAATAGACTTATCTTTGACATCAATAATAATAACAACGGTTTGTGGCGTAAGTGAACATTCCTCGCGGAAAGTTCATTAACATTTTTAACCCGTTTTCAATACATTTAAACGTGCTTGAAATAAATACATACCTTTCGCAACATTCTTTCACTTTTATTTGATAGAAATTTGGGAATTTGATTTAGAGAAAACGTCTGACTATGATTGCATGTACCTCATAATCCTTGTTCTCTGTTTGCTGATTAGAAAGAAGAGGTGTATCGTCTGCCACATCATAAACATCTTCAGCTTTCTCCGTCATCACTGTGTTGATTGCATTGACAATCGGTATTGATTGCTGAGGTGGGAAAGAAACTTGTATATGTTAAATATGCAGAGGTTCCTTTGCTAACAAATAGAAATTTGCTAAAGGGACGCCTCTCTTTTAAAAAGGGACAAGAGATCATTCATCAAATTATATTTTTATATTATTATTTTTCTTCCATAATGTCAAAATAACCAGAGTCGTCTGTCTTATTATTTTTCTTCCATAATGTCAAAATAACCAGAGTCGTCTGTCTTAGGCATTTGTATTTCTTTTAATCAACATATAATTTTGTTGCCCAAAAATTAACCAGGTTTAGGAGACTTTCCACTCCTGTCATATATTTTTAACAAATATTGCTAAAAGGATTGTTAATGGTGTATTATTGTTAGATTTTAGAATGGCATTTGTTCTGGTTTATCAGAGTATTCTTCTGAAGCAATTTTAGATTTATGGATGCTAAAATTTAACACGATCATTTTAGCCTTTATTTGAACAGCAGATCTCAAAATATTTGTTTAGGTTGTGTTTGAAACTATCACACTATCAGTTCCATGTTACTGTTGAGCATTAATTAAAAGACTTCCTTTCTTTAGACTGTTTATCAATGACCTACCTTTGGTACGCAATCATACTGATATTTTAATGTATGCAGATGACAAAATTGCTCTATCTGTATGTATAGGTATTTACGACAATGAGGGTAAGCTAACTTCTAGTATGACATGCTTCGTGTAATTAGAATGTGTTTAAGTTCTATAAAATAAATAATGTATTGTTTAGAAGTACTACTCGAAAGCAATGGAAAATGGAAAAGAGTATATATATATATATATATATATATATATATATATATATATATATATATATATATATATATATATATATATATATATATATATATATATATAGCAGAGATGACAAACTTGAATGTGCCACTCATAAAATTCTTTTAGGAGTCATAGCTTACGGCACTCTATCATGGAATAAATATATCAACTCTGTATGACGCAAACATTCCTTGAAATCGTTTAATTTGAAACGAATGAAGCAGTTCGACTTCAAAGGAAAGATCTGCCTTGTAACACTTGTTTCATATTACCTCATTTGCATTATTTTTCAAATATTTGGGGTCACTGTTCATCTTATTTTCTGAAACGCACTGAACGCCTGCAAACATGTGGCTAGAACACATCTGTATGTAAAATATTCAACACCAACTAAAACCAAATAAAAAAACCTACATTGTTATTTCTATCTCAACTTATATAAAACCTAAGAGTAAAAACATGACCAGGGGATGTACGTCAACAGATCTCTTCCAGAACATTCTAAGTTTGTAAAAAATAAGGCTAGACCTGATAACAGTCAGGTACTTGATAACTCATTCAAAGACTAAGGTAAAAAAATTAACTAAATTTACAATTGTTCAATAACACCTTTGGCTACAAAAACAATAAAGATTTGTTATGCATGAGAGCTTTCTTTTACAGATTAATCAAATATACATCTGATATTATAATAATTAAATTTAATACAAAGCTGTCTCATGAATAACACAACATATACATAAATGCAATATAGTACGCATCTGTACATGAGAATGCATCTACAAACAGATTATCCATTCCGTTGAGGAGCCTGATGTCAATGCTGTATTCCTGTAAGATCAAACTCCATCTCAACCTTTGATTGTCATTGTTCATGACAGTAAGGGTGTTATGATCATTGGATACAATATTCCAAGAAGGAACTGAACAAATATACACTTTAAATTGTTGCAAAGCCAATAAAAAAGTCAAATATTTCATCTTGATTGTGGAACAGTTTATGTTGCTTAGTTAGTGTTTTAGTGAAATAGCACACTAGATGATCCACACCATTTTTATCTTCTTGAATCAATACAAAATTAACAACTACATCATTTGCATCAACATACATTTTAAATAATTGAATCAAACGTGGAACTGAAAGAACTAGCATAATCTTAAGTATGGAATTTAAATTGCACAAAGCTTACTTCTATTTGTCAGACCAATGAAATTGGATTTGTTACTCACAATTTGGTCAGCGGTTCAGCAATTTTTGAAACATCTGAGCAAAATTTCCCACAATATCCAGCCATATCCAAAAATCACATCAGTTCTCTGTACTAAGAGTACGATATAATTTTGACCTTAAATTCTACAGGCTTAACTTAAATGATCTCAAAATGTTATACAAGCACGAGAAAATTCACATTTACTTAAATTAATTGTAAGAAGTGTACGACACAGTCGATCAAATATTTATCGAATGGTTTCCATTACCGTTTTAAACGATGACATCATGAATGTATTTGTTAGATTTACTATACCAGATGTTATTATGTTTATTTGAAGCTGGAATGTTAACGTAGGATTTCTCATACCAAAGGGCATTATTTTATATTGATTATTTCTATCTGGAGTTGCAAATAACGAAATTTATTTTGCTCTTTCCTTAGTAGGATTTATTAGAATCCTTTTAAATGATCAAACATTTTGAAAAAGTTTACATGTCCAATTTTGTCTAGCAGTCATCTCTTCTTGGCATTTGAATTGCATCTGTTTTGGTGACACTGTTCACTTTTCTATAGTTCGTGCAAATGCGGAATGTTTATCTGGTTTTGGCATAAGAATACACGGCGAACTCCAGTAACTTATACTAGGTTCAGTGAAATCATTCTCCAGCAAATACTGTATTTCTTTTTCCAAACAATCCTGCTTGGAAGCATTCATTATGTAAGGATGCGTGTCTCAGGTGTTGAATCTACAATCTCAACATCATATTAGATGTTACTTGTTAGAACATCAGGCAAAAAGTGCTCATATTTACATCACAGATGTTTAATGTCAGTCTTTTCTTATGTATGTAGGCTGAAAGTTACTGGTCGAGATTTGTTTTAAAATTTCTGAAATTCCAAAAATTGGTTATACCAAAGTTACTCCAGTCAGACTGCATTCCATCGTTTACATTCTCACTCTATGGGACAGATACAACCAAACTGTCTGCATTATTAACTGAATTAATTCAACCAAACGACTCCTTTAACACATTGTTATGACAAAGTTCTTTTTGTTTCCGGATCCTAGGAGTGTTAATAATGTAATTACAGACATTAATATTCAATTGTGTAAGGACCATACAATTTATCCCAAGGAACATTTTGAGATATGTGTTGGACTTCGAACATGAGGCTGCAAACTTCTTTCATTTATATGTCTATATTTCCATTAATTTAAGGTGTTGACTGAATATAATAAAGGTCAGTTCTTTCTACTTCACGAGCCTTTGAAATCACATATATAGTCAAGAAGATTGGTCTATGAATCTTTGGGTGAAGAACTTTCTCTTTTAATGACTTCAATGGTCCACACACACTATGTCCAAAAACTGGTTCAAAGAACTAAAGCCAAACGATTCTTGAACTGATTTTCTAACAGCAGACAACAACAAATAACACCCTCCTCCCAATGTTTCCTGTATAAAAGGAATATAACCGAATCATATTCTGCAAGTTTGATTACATTTTTTCAAAGACAATAAACATTCATGGTGACACGCAGAAAATTTAAACTGTTGGATGGCTAATTCATCATAGCTTTGCGAAGGCCAACATGTGTAAAACAATCATCAAAGCCTTTACTATGGTTTTGGTTTCAATATTTCTCAAGGGAATCGCCTCTGGAAATCTTGTGAGCACACATATTATAGTCAAAATAGTAGCTGCCTGACTAGGTCTTAAGTAAGGGACCGACAAATTCAACCATTATTTTGCTAAATGGTTCGTCAAATGTAGGAATAAGTTGTGGATGAAACTTAGGTTTTCTTTGTATTGTGTTTTCCTACCATTTGACAAATTTGGCAAGATATACAGTATTTAGAAATATCCCTTTCAATTTTTAGCTAATATGATTTAATACCTTGTGATAAGTCTTAATGACTCCTAAATGATAACTAAGGGAGTTTTATGGACTAGACTAAGAAGTTCCTGTTGATATGACTTTGGAACAACAATTTAATAGCTCAATGGTCACTCTACGTTATCGAGTATCTCAGGTGGTCTCCATTTTCTCATAAGGACCATAAAGACAAACTGGTACTCATGAGTCTTCATACCTTCATGTGAGACTGGGATGATTTTATACCAAAATACCTGCTGAAAGGAAGACATGTTGACAAATGAATCTTTGTGAGTCAAGAATCATCATCAGCTATAGTAGAAACATTTTTCAAAGACTTTGTAAAGTTTCTACCTTTTGCTCATGATGATAGGAATTGCATTTGCTATGGATGCAATTCTTGAACTCTTCGACTAATATTAGCTGTCTGAGGTTATCGTATTTTTATCTACTTCTTGTCTGATCATCACCTATCAAACATTTGTTTCTTCCCTAGAACATTCGACGTGACTATGTCGAATTTGTTTCTATAATTCGTAAACCTTTGTCGATATCCCTCAGGAACCAACTCATCACCATTCATGATACAGTCCTTAACCACATCAAATATCATAATCAGCACTTTTCTGTATGAACCGTCAAATGAAGACTTCATGAGCATTGCCAATAAATACATTTTCTAACGACAAAGTCCTATGCTATCTTGGGCATTTCAGGTCTTCATCAATTTTATCAACATCATGAAAATATTGATTATGTACATTTTCATTCTCTCTCTCTCTCTTCTTTCTGATTATTCGATTCCATCATTTCTGTCTGTAGCGTTTTTTATATCTAATTCCATGTCAGTATATTCTGTCACGACTCTGTGTGTTACACAACGTAATAGACAAGAGCGAAAACCAAGTAGTTTTGTAAAATTCAACAAATATTTTTTTTTTCTTAGAACACAACGCGAAAAGGTAAAGGAACTTAAGGTATTGAAAATGTTATCACAAATAATCCTAGAATTACAAACACAAGTTCTAATGCATAAAGTTCTGAATAACATTTAGTGGTATTCCAAATACTTTCCAACGCTGAAGGTGTTGATTTAGATGTTATGACATGTAAAGTGAAGATGTGCGAACAGTCTTTTGCTGAATCACAATAAGACAATGCATAGTTTTCTTCTTTTAATTCACTTTAAGTCCCAGTTAATGTCTCTTTCCAAGGATATTATACATAAAACACGTTGTATTTCCAGGGAAGAATAATTTGAATTAAAAAATTTCAGCCAAAGTCAAACACTGAACACAACAATGATTATGCTTAAAAACCTTACAACACGAATATTTTTTTCCCAGTAAACAAGATGTATTCCTCCAACTAACATTGGTCACAATTAGTATTTTCTTAAAGGAACTGTTAATAAAGGAGAATTTCATTCTAGTAGATTCCAAATATTTACAAGATATTTTTACTAAAATGATAAAATACAAAGTGGTAAACACAATATCCTTGACTTATACCAATATAAATTTGTTTACTAGTGTTGATAATGATTCTAATATTAAAATCATACTCATAGAGAAAATATTATATATTCATTAGTTGTTTGCAGAAGAAAAATAAACAATAATTTTGGTAAGGTACATATCGAGCTTGATTTTGGACAAGGTCCGCCATAAAATGCAAATTTACTTTAACCACTGCATATAATAAATAAAATACTAACAAAGACTGCAAATTAAATATGCATAACATTCCATTGATTTCCCATCAAAACCAAAGACAGACGTATTAGTCGATCCATAAGCACTATCATCTAAAATTGAATTTCTCACCAGATACTGAACCAAAATATTCTGTATCTTTTGTTTTCTTAAGAATGCATTTAAGAAAGATTATAATGTCTGGCAAGCTCAAACAACTATGTACTATGTACAAGATGGTTGCTACTGCTTAACCGGCTTGAAGTAGCTGTTCCATTTTTTGTGCCGTTTTTAATGATATCTGCATGTAGTCTGTCACTGTGTACGCTTGTTTTGTTGTTCATTATGCATTGGCTGCTAGGTTCATATGTGTTTCTTCATCTCCTTGCTTTGGAAATAAGAACAATTAGACTTTTTTCTCAGCTGGCTTGCTCCACTGCTGCAAAGTCCTTTGTTGCTTAACAAGCCGCGATCACGTGATATTCGCCAGTCCACCCGTTTATGCTATGATGGACCCTTATTAATTGCTTTAAATGACCACTCCTTGGCTCTACTCACTACATTGTGCACTAGACTAAATGAACTCGGACTACATTCATCATTACTTAAATGTAAACGGAAGCGAGAAAAGAAACGCTTCAAAGCTGGCCGGCGTATAACAGGAAGAATATTTAAAGTTATTTCCCTTTAGCCCTTTCTGGCTCAACAATTTAAAACTTTGGCCCTTAATTGAGATAACCTAATTAAAATCCCAATCAAATCGTCAACCTCTGTGTCAACTATCCAATATATACCAAAGCGAATCGCACTATGTAATGCCAATTCAGTAGGACCACCGGAGAAGCGCACAGAAATAGCTAATTTTATCAACAAACAGAATAGCAACGTCTTTATCCTGACAGAAACATGGCTAAAAACATCAGGCGATGAGCCCAAGTGCGTGGATCTAACATCCACCGGTTGCTTCATCAAGTCGTTCCCCCGTCACTCTCGTGGAGATGGAATTCCTATCATAGCAAAGAACTCCACGATCAAACATCTTAAGCATACCACAACCTTCAGTTTCTACCACACAATAACACTGGAACAAAGGTCAGTCCATTTTTTTCTGCCTCTACCGCCCTCCACCTAGTAGAAAAAAAACAAGCTGACTGAATCTCTCTTTTTGGAGCAGTTTCCAAATCTCCTGGAGTATGGACATGCGATAGGTGGCAAACTGATTATTCTTGGAGATTTCAACTTTCACTTTGACTATCCTGGAAACCCATACGCATCAAAACTCCAAGATTACATTCATGTTTTCAACCTCAAACAGTCTGTTAAACAACCCACCCATAAACATGGTCACATTGCAGACTGGTTTCTTTACAGACTTGATAATAATATTCTACGGTCCTCCCTGGTATCCCACTAACTTGCATAAGATCACCTGTGCATTATATGCCATCTTGGCGTATCAGTCCCTAACCATCCAGCTTTATTTGATACTAAGAGAAACCTCCGTATGATAAATAGAACCAACCTAATGCATGACATCAAAGCATACCTAACAACTTGCTTACATCCTACAGCAGAACAACTCGATAACTGCCTGCATTCATTGCTTGACAAACATGTCCCAGCAACAAAGTACAGAGTATCAATTCAAAAGTGTTCTCCGTGGTATAAGTGTTAGGGACCAGCTTCGCACTTCCACAAGAGACCGCCAAAGAGCTGAGAGGCTTTGGCTTTAAACCAGACTCACTATTGATATGCAAACCTATGAAGCCGCTAAGAAGAACGTCACAAA
The DNA here is from genome assembly GCA_028554795.2 of Sinohyriopsis cumingii. Lineage (NCBI taxonomy): Eukaryota > Metazoa > Mollusca > Bivalvia > Unionida > Unionidae > Sinohyriopsis > Sinohyriopsis cumingii. The sequence goes on from CM068836.1 coordinate 51,283,449, forward strand.
CATAGACCAGGCAGCAAAATCAGCCCATTACAGTACTAAGATCACGGAAAGTTCCAGCTGCAAAGAGCTCTTCGAGATTGCTAACAAGCTCATGTCAAGGAACAAATGAACACCACTTCCAACTACCTTTTCTCTAGTAGACCTTTCGGACCTGTTTGCAAATTTCTTCTGTGACAAAGTGCAAACCATTAGAGATAAGCTTAACAACACAATTTCAACTGACTCGTCGTCACCATACAGTTGCGATACAGAATTTCAGCGGCAACCATTAGCATCATTTGACTCTGTCTCGATGGATTTAGTACGTACAATTGTGAACAAGACGGCACCAAAGTCATGTGAACTTGATCCAATTCCAACATCGCTGCTTCTTGAGTGCTTAGATCCAATATTACCTTCACTAACTGATGTTATTAATACCTCTCTCTCATCCGGGGAATTCCCATCATTTTTCCAAACTGTTATTGTAAAGCATCTGCTGACGAAACAAACATTCGACCATAACGATTGAAAGAACTACCGCCCAGTTACTTATCTCCCATTCAGATAAAATATATTAGAAAAAGTTGTTCTATCCCAACTTGTATCTCACCTGAATTCGAACATTCTTTTTAGCAATGTGTAATCTGCATATCATCCCTGCCACAGTACAGAAACTACTCTTCTAAAAGTAGTTAATGACATTCTCTCTGCTTTGGATAGCGGAAATATTACAGTTCTCACATTCCTTGCTTTGTCTTCAGCATTTGACACAAAAGACCATCATATTTTACTTCACCAACTTCAGCAAGTATCTGGCATTCATGATACAGTCTTACTTTGGCTAAAGTCCTACTTGGTCAGCAGGACACAAATTGTGTCCACAAATGGAATATACTCCAGCCCAGTTGATCTATGTTGTGATATTCCACAGGAATCTGTTATTGGACCTGCTCTCTTCATTCTATACACTCAGCCAATCTCAAGTGTCATAGATCATCATCCAGTGTTTCACCAACTGTACGCTGATGACACCCAAATATACAAATCTAGCCACCCAACTGAAGTTGATGCTACCATCCAAGGTGTAGAGTTAATCTCGACAGTACTCTCACATTGCACCAACATGTCATGAACATATGCAAGGCTACAGAACTTCAGCTGAAATGCATTAGCTCCATTCGCAAATATTTTTTCAGTTGATGCCACTAAAACACTCTTGTGTTCATTAGAGCTTTGAAGACTAGAGTATTGTAACTCAATTATGTCTAGTTCGTCTTAATATCCACTCCAGAAACTTCAAAATGTTCAAAACACAGCTGCTCGGATCATCCTTGGAGTACCACGATCAGAGCACACCTCCCCATGCTCTGTACCTTACACTGGCTATCCAGAATCAAGCACAAAATTTGCTCTTTGTGCTATGTTTCACTGACAGACTCCAGTCCAACATACCTATTTGACCTTACCAATTTGTACACACCAGCAAGATACGTACGCTCCTCTTCTGACAATCGTATACTCATTATTCCCACCATGAAAACGAAGTCATATTGACAACGTTCTTTTGCATACCAGGGCCCAGAAACAGGGAATGAATTGCCCTCTGAACTTAGACACAAAGACACAGTGATCTCATTCAAGAGTGCACTTTAGTCCGCTCCGGTGGCCTAGTGGTTAGAGCGTCTGCCTCGAATACGGGAGATTCCACTCGATCCCTGGTCGAGTCTTACCAAAAATTTACAAAAATGGTACTAACAGCTGCTTCGCTTAGCGCTCAGCATTAAGAGGTTAGTGTTAGGACTGGTTGACCTGGTGTCAGGATAATGTGACTGGGTGGGATATCATGCTACATGTCTGCGGCATGATGCCCAGTGCTAGACATCACTATAAACTCTCACACTGCAGACATCGTAGCGATATGACTGAAAAATTGTTAAAGCTACGTGAAAAATCCAAATCAAACACATACCCACACACAAGAGTGCTCTTAAAACTCACCTATTTCGACACAGGTGTTATTTAATGTTGTACAGCTCTTAGAGCTTCTAAAGATTAGGCGCTATACAAAGTCATTATTATTAGTAGTAGTATTATTATCGTTATTATTACCATTAGTAAAACAAAGTTCTACACCTTTGATATCATTGTGAAAGTTTGTTGTTTCACTTAAGATTTCATAAATTAAATTATTTACCCGGTACAGCGAAATTCCGAAACAAAGTACATTTTACTTTTAAAGATAATTATTTTTAATATCACTGAAAAGTTTTAGAGAAATTCAGATCTCATATATCACCCTAATATCAAAGTAAGAGAAAAAGTGTAGTAAAATCAACAAAATAAATTTATTTCTATAAGTGAAATGTTAAGAGGAAATTACATTAAAGTCAATTAAATCACAAATATTATAAATGTTCTAACTCAAGTCCAAAAACTGTTTCGAATGAATTCCAATATTGAACGTGCTAGGCAAAAATAGTCTTGAATGAACTGTAATACTAATTTTCTTCAAGAGGTACATGTACTAGCATTCTTCATGTATCATAATGATGAAATCCAGAATGTCTGAATGAATTCACAATAATCTCAAAGTAGTGGGGGTTTTTCTTCTAAAGGTCAATGAGCACTTTGCAATTGCAATGAATAATTTTTTAATAAATTGTTCCTTTTAAATTGTATCTTAACACAATTAATAATGATTTTGCAGACTAAATTTAATTTACAAATGAAATGATTTAGTTTATCTCAACCTATTATATAAACACCTGAGAGGTAAAAAAAAATGACCATGATGTGGGTCAAAATTTCTCTTCCAGATACCTTGAACTCAAATAATCAGTAATGAACGTTTAAAAAATGACAAAAGTCAGGTACGCCATAATTACTCTTACCTCAATCAGAGACAAAGACCAAGCACACACAATAAATTACATACACATATCAATTCATTCATAAGAGAACTGTCTGAACACAATTGTTTTAGTGTTCATACACATCGACAAAATGAAATAACACTTTGTAATGTGACTAAGTACGATGGCTCTGCAAATTTTATGACCAGAATGTTTGTCTCACCACTGTATCTTCTTCTGCATTGAATCTAGTTTCAAAATCATGTGATTCGTCATCCATGTCCATATAACAGGGATTCAAGTGAGTTTGAGAGGCAGCATGTGCGTGTTGTTTACTGGAGTCTACCTGCTTAAAATTAAAGTGAGAACTATGTACTTACTGTTGGGCAGTAATCCTCTTTTCAAATATCCTTAACTAATGTGCAAACGCATTACAAAGCCATAAACAAATATCAACATTCAAACATTCAAAACATATCCATGTGATTGCTACACAATATATTAGATCAAGCTCATCGAATCCAAATGACCGTTTGTTATTCACAGCAAGGATAGAGTATATGTGCGCCAAGTGGTGTGAATAGCTGAACTGAAAATCTGTTCTCTCAGATATTTATTAGACAATACATGAAACAGTGTTCAAGATGTGACAAAAACAAATGCAGTAAATAGGAATTTAGGATTGGTCAAAGTACCCATTGGTTACAATTATATTGTCTAAAGTAAGTTAAAAACAGCATAAAACTGTACCCATCTTTATCTACTGTTTGTTGTATTTATCTTTTGTTAAGGAAATGAAATATATAGACGGCATGTAGGCACCCATCTTATTTTCCATGTCAAACTGATACAAACTGGTTTTAGGAAATTATTGTTGAACATGTATTTTAAAAGGTGAAAAAGTAACAACATTTTGCAGCTGCAAAGGTCACTTTTAAAAAAGTCATGTATATACATCTTCTAATCTAAACGAAAGAAAACAGACAAAACAACAACTGAGGACAAACTTGATTGCTCTAGTCAACACATTTCATATGTGATCTGGTACTTGTTGTGTTTATACCTCAATTAAATTCAAATATTTGATGATAATTATAAATGCTGACTGTTTTAAACTGAATAACTGAACTTGGTACCACTAAAGATCCTGTATCACAGTATACCGAGGTATTTTAGAACATACTGCGATACCTACTGCGGTATACCAAAATTATATTAGGGACAAACAATTTAACCTGTGGCTGGGGCCTGTGGGTTTTTTTTAGAGGGGGAGGAATTCCATCTGTCAATAGTTGGGAAAATATATCCTTCTTGTTTACGTTTATATTGCAAAAGAATCCCATATAACATACATTAAATATTATTTTAAATTGTTATCTTGAGATAAACTAAACCCCAATATCACAGCTCGAAAAGAAAGTAAATCCACACCTCTCCACCCCGAAAATTAAATAGTATACCTCACACACTGTGAAAGACATTGTGGTGACATCAGAGAGTTTTTATACTGAATCCTACAATTTACCAGCAAAAACCAACACATGGGCAGTATACTTATGAGAGTGGCCAGTAAAACTAAAACCATACTTAATTAACAAGGAAGAAAATATTTAGTGGACTTAAGAAATTACATAAACTTCAAATAGAAAACAATCGCTCTTCTGAAAGTCCTAGGATGATTCACAGTCTTTCACACTTGTTGGTAAAATAATTCAATTTGTAACAAGATCATCGGGGAATTTCTGTTAAGTCCTTGCAGATGGGCACAACAAAAGTACCGGTACAGTGAAAATATACCATGGTGAGTAATACTGGTAATAAATACCGCGGTAAACAGGTATTCCAGTAATACAGCGCACCTCAATTGAATAAGAATGTACACAATACAAAGATAGATACATATGTACAGAGCACACAGAGAGGAGTAAAATTCCAATCCACATCTTTCTTTCTGTTTTCTTTTAAAAAGATATGTGTAAAATAATGATGTTTCAGTAGCACAAGATAATGATATATAAGCTTCAAGCCTTCTCACAGTATTAATTAACGTTGCTGCATCTCAATAAGCTGCCAAAGAACAAAATGTAGATGATGTAGAGAGCACGCTGATGTACATATACAACGATTTGATCCAATCCGTAAACTACAACCTCTAAAGTTTAACTCAATTAGGTCATGTAGACGATTTCATTGAACTTGAATAAAATATTGTCAAACTTTAATATTACTGTAGTTTTAACAAGGTCTGGTCACGATTAACTTTTAAGTGATTTGCACCTTATTTGTCATCCCAAAACAAGCAGACAAAATGATTTGATCGCTGTTGAATTTAATAATGACGAAGAAGTACTAAACTGGGTAAAGAAAAGAGGAAGTCAGGCCTAATCATTACATGTGCAGCAAGACGTAGAGGTGTATGGATACAATTTTTGTTCATTATGAAGTTCTTTCCTTCATTATAGCATGATAGTGCACGACAGTAAATCTGGTGCACATCAACCTTATTGTTGGCCTCATATAACAATATCCTGACACCTTAAGACTTATTTTGTCAGTTTAATTCCCAGGGTTGATATATAATTATCTGGTAATGAATATTGATCGACGGGCATCGAATAAACTGAACAATCACCATTTAAACGTATGTGAAATGTGTTACGTGTTTAGGCTCTTTTAAACAGTAACAAGAAAAGAGCGAAGACAAAAAGCTCTGTAAAATTTAACAAATAATTTATTTCCCTAGAAAAACATGGTAAAATGAGAAAAAAGAATAATTCAAGGATTAAAAGTAGAAGTCCTAGTAATAAAACGCTCTAATGAAATTGAGTTCGAATCCCGATGAAATCCAAAATGGAAGGCGATGACTTATGCTGTGGTTAGTGTTGTATTGATGTGTCAATAGTTCTTTGTTCAATCACAGAAAATAATATTCCAGTATTTCAATTCTGTAAATTTCGATACCTGTCCCTGTCCAGCAATTAATTTAGAGCAAAATTATTTCCAGGGAAAAATAATCTCTTAAAATCCATATAATTTATAGAAAAATTTAAAAAATCAACTTAAAACTGGTCACAACATAAACCACTTTCACTTCTCAAGTGTTAAGGCAAGAATAATTATTATTTCTCTAAACATCAATACTAACTCTGGCTACTGCGCAAAACAGATGCCCGGATGTGGGTCAGTCCAATGGGAAACCCTAATAGACACATGTTACTTGTCACGTACTCCAAGTATAGCCTCGACTGCACCCTATAAATATTACTGCAAGAAGGAATGAAACACAAATTTAAAGAAAAACGTTGTTTAGTTCAACTCACTCTGAATCAAGGTCAGGAACTAGGTCAGCATTAGTTACAAAGTTTCTATTATTAGCTTTATATTGATAAAGTCCATCTGGAGTCACGAAAGACAAAATTTCCTTTGCTCTTTCTGTCAGTGGAGTTTGCCAAAATCCTTTCAGAAGGTCAAATCTGGTGACATGCTTGGCATATCTGATCTTATCAATGCAGTCATCGATTCTTGGTATTGGAAATGAATCTGATTTAGTCACACTGTTCACTTTTCTATAATCAGTGTACATATGGAAGGTTTTATCTGGTTTCGGAAAAAAAATACATGGCAAACTCCAGACCCTTTTACTAGGCTCTATGAAATCATTCTATAGCAAATAGTGAATTTATTGGTTTATCCTGTATAGCTGTTGATTCACAGGTGTATAATGTAAAATTTCAAAGTCATGGAAACTTTTGTTTGTTCTTGTGAAGGAACATCTGGAAATAAGTGCTCATATTCAAATAATAACTGTTTAAGTTCATTCCTTTCTTGCTCTTGCAAATGTGAAAGTTTTTGGTCCAGATCATTCATAATTTCTGAATTAAGAAGATTTGTCACTCCAATATCAGTAGAAGCTGATGGTATTCCTTCACTTAAATTTTTACTAAGTGGGACAGTTACAACTAAATTAGTTGCATGTTTAACCTGGACATCTCTATCAATATACTGCTTTAATTTATTTAGATCCCAGGAGTACTATCATTATAATTTAACTCATTCATTTTCTTCTTAACTTTGTAAAGGCCATCATACCTACACTGAAGAAAATTTTGAAAAATACAAATTTTGAAGAAACAGCAAGAGAGACAGAACTTACAATAGCATGTAATGGAAGAATACAATTTAAAACTAACAAACAAACAATTAAATTAAATCAAATATACATAACAAATAAAAAATCTCAGAAATGACACCAGTGATACCTATGTCTAAAAAAGGCACTGCATTCATACACAACCTGAATGATTTGAACTTTAATGGTTTTCTACTGGTGAATTTTTGTTGAATTCAAAAATCTTTTTCCCATCCCAAATAGGAAAATATTAGAATGTACGCATGCCCCCTACACATCCTGGTAAACTACACAAACATTAAATGATGCGGTAAGTCACAGTTTTCAGTATATCCACTGAGACCACTATTCTTGTTAAACAAGATCTCTCACGAGGCTGTCTGATCCTTGCCATAATTTGGTCTGGTAAAGGTCTATGAAAAATATTGTAATACTCAAAACGGTGTTTCCCAAATATCTGGGTAAAGTCGTTGAGTATTTGACACTTAAGCCTGTTCGTAATACAAACTTTGATCACATCAATGCACTATATTATATTTTTATTATGTTTTGGAAGGAACGCATTTATTTTGTAAAACTAAGCAAAATCATCAGACTTTGATATCAAACCTCTCAGCACAATAGGAATGAATTATCCGCTTACACACAATTTAGCTAACTCTAAAATACATAATAAATGTTTACATCCATCACTGATGCACATATAGTGTTGATGAATTTAATGGCGCAATCGATAATTTATCGGGGAGAACAAACAAAAAAAGAAATAGAGATAAATGAGTGAGACATATTGGTAAAATCAGATGATATGGACCATCACCCGACTTTTTGCTGGTGGAGAACCATTAGAATCATGTGAAAGTCTCGTTGTACAAGACCAATATGACTCCTAGAAAACGGTCATGCGAACTGGTCGAGGTTTGGTTGTATAATATTTGCCAAAGGTTCTTCATGTTGTTTTTACAGACGAAACTGACAAATATTTTGTCATACTGATCAGAAATGAATACATGTGAGACTAAATAAATGCACCACCATTACACCGACGACTATATGCACATCTCAACAAATACTGATGTATTTGGGCGTCTATGATCAGAAATATGATCCAGCCTTTTGTTGACATTGTTTCAGCCAAGTTCGAAATGAACTTGTATCATGTCATGATGGCAAAGGTCACAAGCACAGCCAAGTGAGAATTGAAAGCGAATTAATTATATGTCAAAACATTACACACGTAAAGCCGTGATTATATAGTTCTTATGACGTTTATATTCCCGATAATCATTTAAAATATTTAGAGTTTGAGTTACGTATCGTATCTTTTTGTTTAAAGTATTGATTATTGCATTTAGATTAAAAGTTGGTGTTCACCTTGGGTGTCAGCATTTCGGACATTATAGCTACCTGTCTATTATCAGTCTGACTTATGTTTAAAGACCAAGTGTAAGGATCAGTTCAAAATTTTGAATATTTTTAAATATTTACCTTACAATAGCATAAATACCCCTCACAATTAATAAAACAATGCTTTCACATCAGCAAACTACAATTAACAAGTGATTCAAAAGTTGGAATTAAGTCACTATGCAACGTGCTTAATTCGTACATCTTTATTATTTGGAAAAAAGATTTTCATTGTTTGCTTCAAAACGCATATTAAAACAAACAACCATGCGCATTGTGACATCATCCAAAACTATTTGGTCGAGTAAAGGTCATGTGGTATCCTATTCAAACGTCCACCCAACAAACAACTACTATCAGCTGTATGAATTTGACCATATGGTAAAATAAGATGGCCACATTTGACTATTTTTGACATTTACCTGGCTACTGCCATATGGATCCATAACCCCAGACAGAAGTGGCGAATCATCAGTTGGAGCTATCATCGGCTCGCTGTCTGAATTATATCTGTGTTCAGTTGCGCATAAACACTCTTCTCTCACCAACTGACGAAGTACATATTCCTAATAACAATATGATCTAAATTAAAATTAAATCAAAAGTTTTTCTTAAACAAAATAAATGGCCTATATGAGAAAAATGTGTACTTTATTTAGCCTATAAGTTACAAAGCAATCAATAATAATTGTTTTGATTTCCTTGATTTTGTCTGTTAAGTTAATCATCACTACGTAAAGTATGAAATATTAAAATGACAAACATTTAAACGTAATTTTACTATATTGATGTTATTCTGTCCTAAACGTTAACGATAATCCCTACTTTAATATTTTAGATTAATCTTATAAAGGATAATGAAATTATTGTTATTATTTCTTATTATTAAGAATTTTCGTCCTATTCTATTCTGACTGTATTAAACAGGCGAAAGAGAGAGAAAAAAGAGAAGGAAAAGATGAAACCTTGCAGAGTTGAAATCTGTACTTGTAAAATATTAGCTGGATCATTGTTAAGGCCATTTGGTGTTGCTTTTTTCATCCTATACGTACATAGTCCATTTACATCAAAGTTATTGAAAACCTTCATAAGTAAACTAATTTTTGGTCACATTAAGCTTATCTATATGTCGATTTGTGTGTGTGGGTGTCTCTCTCTCTCTCTCTCTCTCTCTCTATCGATCTGTTTGTCAATATCTCTCTGCTGAAATGCAACGGATACATGACTCTCTTTTTATTATACACCTAGACACTATCCCCTCGATCATTTCATTTGGCCTTGTAAGTCCAATGGCTTCATATTTTCGGAACTAAGAAAAGAGACAAACATTTGGTCGGCTTTGGTGCACAACAATACGAGTAAGCACTATCAAAATTTTCTATCTGAGGCTTTGGGTGAAATTAGCATTTATGATTCATTTTAGAATATGTTGTTTCAGATCCGTTCCAAAAGCACATAAATAGCCAAGAAAACAGTATAAACGCAAATCGGCAAATACATTTTTTTGGAAGCGAGAAAGGTTGTAGCGAAAGCTCTCCTGAAAGATTTGCATTCTGCAAGTAACACAACTTTGTCCCATTCGCAATCAGACTGGCACACACTGAGACAAAAATGCTCTAACAAACGCATTCACCCCCATCTTAATTTGGAAACGCTTAATTTGCACTTCAAATTTTAACAGATATACTGTAATACAAATGCCACCTAGGGACTGCCAAGATATAATCTTTTACCGTTTCCAAGACAGCATCTGATACATTGAGCCAAGAAGTCTGAGCCGCCAATAAACGTCAAAAATATACTAATTGCAGACATCAGACTTGTCGATAGGCAAACGAATGGTGCTCAGACTATATCTGCGGAACTTCGGAAACTAAGGATACCAATGCAAATATTTTCTTCCATCTGGTAAATAACATTATCAAATTTTGTTTTGAGGAACGCAAGAACTTGGACCTTCTAAGTTATTTTATTTCAAATATTTTTATTCTATTCCTAAATTAGAAGACTGGAAGTTCCGTCCAAGGCCTATTAACATGCCCTTTGCGGACGAGAATGCGGGTACATACGCTCAGCTCTGATGCACTTTCGCTTTTAAAGGTTTGCACTCCGGACTCGGATTTTGTGTTAAATCCTTCAAAATAAAACATATTCCGTCTTCTACGGAAGCACTGATTACTTTCAAAAGGTAAAATTTTGATATCGACTCCGGATATTTTAGATACTGGAAAGCGTTTATCGTTAAGATTCCATTTCACCTATTTTGCAACTCAAATACGCAGCCCCGTGAATCAAAATTCAAAACAAAAGGTAATCCGTTTTTACTGATAATCTATATCTCATATAGTATTTTATAATATAGATTGTATTTAAATGCTTTGGTCAATTGCATTTTTTAATTCCTTAATTCTATGACTAGTTTGTACTACTACAAAAGAGTACATTACGTACTATTTCCATTCCTAAATCGAAGTTGAATTGCCAAGCCCACATCAACATTTTATTTTGGTCTTAATATTTCTTGACTATTGAATGCAGGTCAAATCAACATCTATGAAATACATTTTACTGTAGAATAGTCCGACTGCGATTGGTTAAATTATAAAAAGTCAAGTGATGATGACTACCAAGTATTTCACAAAATAAATTGTAAAATACCTGGACTTATATTCTGGTGATTTCGAGTTGCTTATCTGCTGCGTATATATTAGGTTACTCTGTAAAGAAAATAGATTTGCAGAGTTCTCATTCTACAGTTATATTTTAGTTTTGTAGGCGTTATGAGAGGATCTAGATTTATTTATTTATTGTTCGTTAAAACTACAGAGCTGTAATATTTATTCTAAACAAACAGTACTTTGATGGATTATCTTGAAATTATTCAAGGACTTGGATATGTATCAACTTCGTTGGATTACCGTGAACCATTTCAGCCTTCAAGGACATTTGTGACATTCAACTTTCACTGGATTTAACTTAAGCAAGTAACCATTTTAAATATTAAAACAGTGATTCTTCTGTGGTGCTAACATAAGCACTTTAGAACTTTCATTCGGAATACTTTGGAAGCATTTATAGATTACTGAGAAATTCATACTATATTTAGAAAATTCTACGAACTCAAACCGTACTGTAATCTATTTTGAATTCTTTCACTTTGTTTGACTTTATATTTTAGGTAAATAAATTTATATTTTGGATTACTGAATATTTGTTGCTTTGGCTTGTTTCTTATTATGCAGTTTAAGCCCATTTGACGTAAATCAGAATTCATACCCCAGTAAATCCGAAATCAGGGCGATACAAAATGTATACTCAATCAAATCTTTGATAATAAGGAAGGCATATAATATAAATGCCACTATTGTCATAAACCGAGATCGGTCAGTTTTGGAAGCGGAACGACAATTAAGTAATCTGGAATAGTTTCAGCCTTTTTGTCATGATACAGCATTGGAAGTCAGAAGTAAACCTGAATAATTACCTGACGGTGTTTCTTTGTTGTTTCGTTTTTACTTAAAGTAAGCTAACTACTTGATTCAGAATATTTCAAAACTGTGATACATTTACTTTCTTCCGAACATTCAGAAACCTGATGAAAACTGGACTACACCAAAAGCCGTTCCATCAAGTGCCCATCGTTTACGATTATTGAAGTGAGATTGCAGGATTGTTGGGTCTTTATTTAAATCCTTTGCCTCAGACACGGTTGTCATATCTTAAAGATACAAATTATTTTCTAGTAAAATTGAGTCACATTCAACCTCGTAAAATCTGTATGCTATTTACAGCAGATATTGATACCTCTTTTAAAAACATCAAGCAGGATTATGATCTATGGAAAGGCCATTCTTGATAGTCTTGAAAAGAACGATTAAATATTTAATAAGACAATGTGTCCCCGCCTCCCCATATAATACTGAAGAAGTTTGCTAAATCTAGTGCAAATATTGGTGCAATTGAATGGGAGAAAGAAATATTTGCTAAGGCTAAAATGCAATATTTTGTCCCATGCTAGAGTTATTGATGATATTTTCCTCATTTGGATCCAGTCGCAGGAAGAACTAAAATAGTTTTATTTTTTAACTGGATGAATAACCACCATTAAACAAATAAAATCGAATTTACAATTAGTAAGGAAAATTGCAGACTTTTGGATGTGACAATAAACAAGTAATGAGCTGATTACAAAGCTATATTTTATGGCAACTGACACTCAATAATGGCTGTGTACCAATAGCTTTCATCGACGGCATAAGTTCAGGAAAATTGTTAATCCCAAATAATTTGATTCCACAACATTTGTAATAAGAAACAAGGCTCTTCATTTATGTTCATTGCTTTTCTCGGGACCATAAGGAAGATGTTATGGAATAAGGGAACTTAGAAGCATGAATCTAAGAAATTAAGAAGAAGAAATATTCGCAACAAAACACATGAAATAATAGTTCATTGCTTGTTTCAATAGACATTCACCATCTGCATCAAAGTATTCTAGAATACAGTTTCGTGATTTTCAAAACCATTTTCTGAAGTGTTTTGAACTTTGGTTAGATCTGACAAACGAAATGAGAACATAAGGGAGGTTTTAGTAAGATCCAAACTACCAAGCATCGACAAACCTGGATGTTGTAAGTGTTAATTTAATGGTTATAAGCTGTATCATTTTCTAACTCTTGAAAACATGTAGAACATCTAAAAATTAAAGAACATACGCAAATATTATACACGTGGTGTATTGTTTAAACTGTAAAATGCGTTATGTAGGGAAACCGTAAGATATCTACATGTTCCAAACGCAGGGTATTTTGCGGACATACTACTGCAAAGACAAATTAAATGTCTGTCTAAACATTCCAGTACAAACTGTAGCAAAAACTATTTAGTAATGATTATTACTGAGCACAACATATGTTGGTCAAAAGCGGATAGCATAAAAAGAGCGAAATTCTGGGTTTATAATTTGAAATCTCGAAATTTTACCAACTGAGTAAACTTGCACATCGTAATATGGAATTTTTATTTGTATAAATATTTTCAAACCTGAAGTATTATTTTTTTACACTGAAAAAGAGTGTGGGATCATTGAGATAGATTCAGCCATATATATATATATATATATATATATATATATATATATATATATAGAGAGAGAGAGAGAGAGAGAGAGAGAGAGTTAGAGAGAGAGAGACAAACACACGCACACACACAGATATATATATATATATATATATATATATATATATATATATATATATATATATATATATATATATATATATATATGGTTCCCACGCTTTTCTAAAGATAAATTTCCAGGTCATTTCCAGGATGAAATTATTTTTTTCAAGGTTCACATATGACCATTACTGAATGAAATTAAAGAACATTTTAGATTATAAAACATGCATTTTCTAAATCTAAGGATGGTTCTCTTCAAGACTCTCCAAAACAACTAAGCCAGAAAAGATGATCATATACAAAGCCACAAAATGTATCACACGAAACAAGTTTGATTATATTCCTTTTAAATGGCATGTAAAGTCATTTCAATGTACAAAAATAAATTATAACTTTATTTTGCTGACCTGCATTATATTGCTAAGTGGGAACAACATAATGAACATACATTATTTTTTATTCCTTTCAAGCCTTTAATTCTAAAGAATTCTACAGTAATATATATATATATATATATATATATATATATATATATATATATATATATATATATATATATATATATATATACATACATATATTCATGTTATAGAAAGTAAACATTTCCTATTACAGTATATAAAAAAACTATAAACGCAAATGATTAGAATCTTGTCTTGTTACAAAGAGAGTTTAACCCTGAATTTATCTGTGCCAATAAAATCCCAAGCAAGATTTATCAAACACTTTAATCTCCTTAAGAAGATCTGGTTAAAAATCCAATCATTTTAAAAAAAAACATTCAAATGGGTTGATTTAAATTTTGACAAAAGACCTAAAACAGTATATACTGTTGTTTAAACAAGGACTGAATTTTCTGTAAAATCAACTTGTCTTATTGTAATTCATTAAACCAGTTCCCGAACCTGTATTGATACAGGGGCTTTAATAGTTTTTTAATATATAATACAAGGGACGACAATTTCTCATTTCAGCTTTGAGATTCGACAATTTGGACCACACATTTGGATTAAAAGGAATAGCATTCCGTTTTCTAATCCGGGTTTCCTCCGAATATTCCCACCCCATTTTTTTCATATTTGGACATTTAGGTTTGGGGGGGGGGGGGGTCTTACAATTATATATCGAAACTTTGGAAATTGCCGCCGCGGTGCGGTAGTGACATATAGTAGTCGCTTACCAGCGAGCCTAGAAAATTTAAACTTAAGTTATATCAACCTAAACCTACATGAAATCGATAGAAAAATTAATTATTTTCTCGTAATGTCTTTATTTCTCTGACAGACTAAACCAAACTACGGTACTGATGAAATCTGACCTGGAACTCACCATTTGCATTATTAATCACTTCACAAATCTCAAACGACGACATCGGAAGTCCATTAGTCACGTCATATCAACAACAAACTCCATTTTATTGTTGTTGTAGAGAAATTCATTTATATTAAATGAAAGTCTGATACCTTTTTTGTAAAAACCAGCAATCTGGCCAGTCTGATTTATCAAGCAGATAGCACATGTCAACGTGGCAGTCCCGTGACACAACTCCTGAAGTTGTTCTCGGAATATATAAATATGGAAACCAGTATTCAAATTTCATTTAATATTGTTTTATTTTTTCTCTACAACATTTGAAAATGTGGGTTGCTAGATTTGTGTACACAAGCGACTACCAATGCAAATCGCGAGTACCAGGTCACATTTCATCAACTCCGATTTTAATACTCACCATTTCTGAGACAATAAGTAATTTTCATATCCATTTCATGCATGTAGCACTCGATCTAACAAGGTTTAAAGTTTGATAGGCCATCCTGTAAGCGGCTACGCTTTGCCAACACGACGTTTGCCTCTTGTGATGCTATAGTGGTTTTCATAGCTTCCACGTAAGGAAAGATCAGGATATCAAGCTCACTTTGAAAATTAAAGTCTACTAGACGAATCTAATCCACTGAGCGTTTGGACTGGCTCCGCATATATGTTTATTTTACCGGCACCCAAATGAAAAATATACTGCACCCTCTGAATATTCTGGTTAGAACTCGATAAATTTAACTCACGATCAATTTAGTTACGACTCAGTTACGTGATTGTTTCTGGCGTCAAGTGGTGGCGGAACATTCCCGGATGATAGGCCATCCGGTAAGCGGCTACGCTTTGCCAACACGACGTTTGCCTCTTGTGATGCTATAGTGGTTTTCATAGCTTCCACGTAAGGAAAGATCAGGATATCAAGCTCACTTTGAAAACTAAAGTCTACTAGACGAATCTAATCCACTGAGCGTTTGGACTGGCTCCGCATATATGTTTATTTTACCGGCACCCAAATGAAATATACTGCACCCTCTGAATATTCTGGTTAGAACTCGATAAATTTAACTCACGATCAATTTAGTTACGACTCAGTTACGTGATTGTTTCTGGCGTCAAGTGGTGGCGGAACATTCCCGGGTTTTTCCCCGACTTTCATCAATATTTGCGAAATTCCACGACTTTTCACGGTAGGGAAAATTTTTTTATCATTTCGATCTTTCTCCTATTTTCCTGTAGCGTGGGAACGCTATATATATATAGAGAGAGAGAGAGAGACAGAGACAGAGAGAGAGAGAGAGACAAACACACACACATATAGACAAACATATATATATCTGTGTGTGTGTGGATGTGTGTGTGTGTGTGTGTGTTAACGGTAAAGGATACAGATGCTGTTTCCCACATAGGCCCGGGCACTACTGTCACCATGACACCATACCTGGACAATATCCTGTTGTGTTTTATTATGTTCTTGTGGACACTGTTTGGATTCTGTTCAAGAGATTGAAAGACAGACAATGAAATAATGAAAAGCCTAATTGACATTTTAACTGAGATATAATCATATCACTGCTATTATCATAATGTATACAACTTGTATTTCCAGGCGAGAGATTTGCATTTAACATGTGTGAGTAATTAGTGATATTTATTGAAAATCATCTTTTCTTCATCGTCATCTTTTTTCTTGTTATTCTTCTCTCTCTCTCTCTCTCTCTCTCTCTCTCTCTCTCTCTCTCTCTCCATTTTCACTTGTCCCAGTTGAAAACGTAATTGAATCAGCTAGATGACTGCGTTTACACACTGCAGTTAAATTACACACCATATAATAAACGTTATACCAAGCGTAAATATGACCTTGGCATAGGATCAAATTAAAAACTACAATTGACTGCTAAGACCCGATGTGGAGTAAAAGTATCGCTTAAAAGCTCGCAACTGCATGATGGAAAAGCAAACTAGAGTTAACCAAACGCCAGATCAACCACGTAAACGAATCTAACACGAAGAACACCAGAGTCAATATTGCTTTGTTGGTATCGGCGATCGTAGACATTGCTAAAACCGGTGGAATATTTCCCTTTTCGGCCGCGCTACCCAGGCTGATAGGAACAGCAGCCAAAATGGCACTAAGGAAAACAACTGGAAGTGGCACAAAAAAGACACGTGGTTAGACCAAAACCAAAACAACTGCAAATGGGATCCAGCCTAAGAATGGTATGGGTTTGAATCGGAAGATAAATATTCCCATGTCCAACTTTGATATTATCGCAAAAGCCCAACAGCTTAATATGAAAAACTTCAGAGGGATTTTCAAGCGAGATTAGCTACCTAATCGACCAAACCACAATGAGCGAGGAATAATTGATCTTGATGCGTGTGGTGGGCCAGTCATATACTGGGTCGCATAGAATCATATATATATATATATATATATAATCCACTGTTATAGATCCATATGTCAATCATATTTGGTTATAAATTCCTTACACTGTTTCTTCTCTGATGCATGTTGAAGTTACCTGTTCTGATTGGTTCCATTTCGGAACGATATCATTTCTATGTATCAGTTGTTGAACTTTGCATTATAATAAACATTTCAATCACTCAATTGTTTTTAGTATCTTTGCAAAATGCAACCACAACCGAGCTTCATCCTGTTACAATAGACGAAACTAATTTAGCCAATTTTTACACCAACAATGGGGTATAACAAAATGTGCCACAATGTTTTAGTTCATTATATGTAAAACATGAATTGCATTTTCACCAGAAAAAATATGTGGTAGTAAAGAAACTCTTGTTCATTCATAGACTATGCTGTTAGAGATAGACAGTGGACGCAATATGACACCTGATGGAATAACATTAGAAATGTGACTTAGAGTATATGAGTTTAAACCGATCAAGCGGTCGGGGCCGCAAGGTGAGGTTGATTGGATGAGGGGAGCAGGTAAAATAAAAGAGAACGAGCGTTAAACCAAACTACCATAATAATGCTAGTTAGAAACAATCTTAGAAGGCTTAGAAATGTGTTATTAGGCCTGCCTGTCAAACGACAAGACAAGTAATTACTCAATCAAGTGTTTATTCAGAGGTCTGTTCACCTCCACAGACAATACAATCAGTTCCGTTTACATCTTCACATCACTAAAGGGACATAATTCCCTGAAAATGAAGTACGAAAACAAACACACACACACACACATCATACATTTACCGTTTTTAAAGACAAAACACAATAATGCGAGATAACAACCGACAAATGAGATAGACAGAAGAGGTTGATATGGACTCTGTATTTGGATGTGGACATGTCTAATACGGCATTTTGTCATATTCTCTGAAACAGAATGATAGTAGTCCTGAAACACAGTAATGGTCAAATATGGGGAGCATATCAAGTAGCACGTTTGTATTGATTTATTTCGAACAGTATACATAAATTAAACCAATGCCGCTTTAGCGCAGTTTATTTGCTTCGAATTCCTAACTTAAAATTGGTTATTAGTTAGACTGTCCCAAGTAAACGACTGCATTACTTCCCTTGACCAAGACAAGGTTTGGTTTTATGCGTGACGTCATTCTTGAACACGGCTGACATCCATTACTGAAGAAGTGTATTGATGGAACGGTCATATTTAGTGACAATGGCAGTTTTATGGTCACAACTTGTGATAAAAGAAAAAGCAGCAACTAAACATGATCAGGTGTTTTTATTTTATGAAACTTTACAAAGGAAGAAAGGTGCGCACAAAGCAGTGTTTGAGCAAGTGAAACTCAGTGTCAAACTGGAAAGAATTACTACTGGTTTGACAGTACAGTTTGTTATAAATTTAATTTCAAGCATACTTAAAGCGATGAAACATCCCTAATCTTGCTCATATTTGAAAAAGATTTTAAACAGATTTGGAAAAGAACTTAAATGTCACTTTTACTTGGAAATGAGACAAGTGAAAATGGAGAGAGAGAGAGAGAGAGAGAGAGAGAAGAATAACAAGAAAAAAGATGACGATGAAGAAAAGAAGATTGAGAAATAAGTAATCTTCTTTCACAGGATAGTTATTAAATATAAAGCAATTTTCTTTTTTCTTTTAATTTTTGCTTAATCTATTTACGAAACAAATGCTGCAAATATAAAATAAAACATGGCAAAAGCTTGTGTCCAAAGAAGATAGGTAACATTTATTGAGGATTTTATATATTTGCCATCTCAGCTACATAAAGCGTATTATCCAAGAATCATTGTCAATAGTTTTCGCAATACTAGTATTTAGTATGCTTAATTTTTGTGTTTGGGACCCTGAAAGGTTACAACATATAACTACATTCTTAACAGGCGATCGGATTCATTGTGTTGTTGCAATGGCACTAAATTAAATTGTATCTTCTTAATTTTATTTAATAATTTAATTATTTAAGTTTTTGTGATTACTATATTGCCTATTGCTGTAACATTAGTTGTTTTAATTTTTAAATTTTGACAGAATCATTGTTCATTTGATAACCTATCGAGAGTCGCTTACATAATAATTCTAACACAAGCGAGTTCAATATTCCCGACATTCGTTATTTCTTCACAATCATCAAGGGGATATAATACTTTAAACGTAGCAGCTTGTAAACAATCTAGTATAATCTTACGAGAACAACAAACATGTAATTTTTAGGGATTCAAAACTAAATGTAAACATAAACCTGCATATCTTACATTACACATGTGAAGAATCTAAAGGTCTCCATACATACCCTGTTCTAATCAAAAGAATGGATGTGTAATTGCCGTATGAAAAATATCCCTGCCAACCACCACGCGCATTGTTTCCATCCAAATTAAAATCAAATATTTTTCCTATTTCTCATTGTTTCAATGTATGAAATTGTTGAGGTTAAAACAGAAGGTTATGGCCTCAGATACTGCCCTTGACTAATCTAAGTTCATGAACATATTTTGTGTAAGCAAAAATTGTATCAAATGTAATACAAAGCGTAGAGCATAGAAGGAAGCACGTACCTTAACATATTTCTTGCTTCCAAAACAGCAGATTCCAAATATCAACAGTAGCGAAAAGAAAGCAACGACATTCATGATACAGATAGTTCGATTCTTCTCTGCTTGAAAAGCGACGCAATATATCATATAGAAAAAGCAGAAAAGGAATAACATTGCTAATATAGATGCAAACACCAAAAAAACTGTTGCAAAGCAATAACATTTTTGTCTGCACACCACTCGTGGACTTTGAAGTAAGTCTTTATATGTTGCTCGGATGAGGTCAGCTGGTACCTGAAAAGGTAGTTAAGAAGAGGTCGAGATGATTATTTGAATACATAATGGATATTTTCTTTTCCTAGGCTAATACCGGATATATCTCATCGTGTGGTAAGCAAATGTGATGTTAGAACATGTGGCAAAGGCACGAGTTAAAATATATCGGCTTCTTTTTAAACACAAGATGAAATAAATGAATATTTTCGTAGGAAAAGAAATGTTTCTATTTATTATATACCAAACTTGCTCCAGAATCGAAGTTCATCCCCCACATCCTCGCCCCTTTTCGTAAATTCACGTCGCTTTCACTGAATGATCATATAAATATATGTTACTTAAGTGAGCGATGGGATTTGGTTGACCTAATATTTCCCAGTAAATAACATTTTTGATATTTGGTTAACTATTTAACCCTGTCTGAAAACAAAGCAAGTCTGATTC
Organism: Sinohyriopsis cumingii; assembly: GCA_028554795.2. NCBI lineage: Eukaryota > Metazoa > Mollusca > Bivalvia > Unionida > Unionidae > Sinohyriopsis > Sinohyriopsis cumingii. The sequence continues at coordinate 51,304,027 of CM068836.1, forward strand.
AACAATATACCACAGTAGGGATTTTGTTGTTGTCAAGAAATTCTAGCAATTTTCCACTGAATCTTAATTCGTTCATTTTTATAAGTACCTTTGTTTTAAGAATGTGATTACAAAGTGTCTCTTTCTTGATAATAATACTAATTCATATTTTAGATCATCGTTTTGTGACTATGAAGGCCTGTATCTTCATAATAATTGTAACATTACCAATTCATATTTTGGGTCTTCGTTTCATGACTAAGAATAGCCTATCTATTAACAATAAGTTTAAAAACAAGGTCGAAGTTAAAAACATGTAAAAAAAATAAAGAGAAACATGAATTTGTTTTTAGTAAGCAACTTTGAAATGATTTTATTCCCCTCTGAAAAATAGCCATGCCAATAAAAAAATAAACAAAACAAATCAATCATAAAATGAATCTATGCAACCACCCATTACATATATTTAGTCAACCGAATTTCGTATTTGTATTAATTTTCCTTTTGGTAGAATGTTTATCTGAATAAAATACTTTTTGGAACACAAAAAGTGTTGTTAAAAATCACACGGATAACTATTTAACAGAATAAATAGCATGTTATGAACTAGACCATCATCTCCATCGACAAAGTAGTATAAAAGTGAGGTAAATACATGTAGGGGTCAGGAAAATACATGAAGGGGTTTCCTATATTTAGACCCGTGGACAGAACAACATAATTTGAATGCACCTAGAGCATATTATATTGGTTGACAGACTTGGCTGGAATCTGTAATTGTGTATTTTGTAGCAAAACTTACGGAATGTATTAAACGTGTCTATTCGAATATCACTTAATTCGTAAATTTGTCTTCGAGTTATAAAACATGTCTCATATTCCTATTGATAAGAAGGTTCAAATATGCATCTTTGATTTCGGATGTGACAGTGGACCAATATGGATTACATCTTGAATCAAATGTCGATTAAATGATCAATGTTCCTTTTCCAATTATTGTCTTCACCACTTTTAAAATAGTGTCTAAACTAATTATCTTGCAAAAGAAAGTTGCAGTTTGCTTTTGAAAATTCCACGTAAAAATAAGGAATGGCATTTGTGAAATTGGAAACAAAAGACGACAACTAATACAAAAGTATTGACTGAATAATTCAAATTCTGGCTCATTTACTGGCCATCTATTGCTGTACCATTTTTCTTACTACTGCATACAAATAAAAAGCACCATTGTGTCAGGAGGCCATTTTTTGCAATAGAACCACAATATACATTACTTGTTGAACATTGCCATACTAACGGGATATGCCTTAATCCTAAAACACGACAGTATTAACGTGAAATTTAAAAGCATCACTGCTACCTTAAATGAAGCTGAAAAATAATAATGCAATAAACTGTAAACATTCGCTTGTTTACAAGTCTGGGGCAGTTGCTTCAGTGCTAGGGGTCTTGGAAAGCCAAAACCACTAGCGCCAGAGTTCTCTGGGCACAAATTGCCCATTGGGCCTTCATTGTCGCCCCGGGCGTCATTTACTTTAAGGAAGCCATTGACAAATTTAGTTGACTGTTCGGTTGGCTTGTTGATTACGCCATAAGGCAATTTCGTTGGTGTAAAGGATTATCTGACTCTTTAATACTGTTTCAAATGGCTAATGAATCTTTTTACAAATGGTAACCGACAAAACTCTGTGTGTGTGTGTGTGCGTGTGAGTTGGATGTTTAATGTTGCTTTAACAATTTTTCAGTCAAATCACTATGATGTCTGCAGTCTGACAGTTTATAGTGATGTCTAGCACTGGGGCATCATGGATAATCATAGCTGGAAAAAAGAGATTTATCGAAGACAAAACTAGATCTTTTTTCCAGTAACAGTACCTCCAGGGCTATCTAAGATTACAGTACAAATAGGACCTGAACATATCTATTGCATACAGCAAATATAAAGAAGACAGTAAAATTTGAATTAAATGAGTTGGAGAACACTGAAGATTAACGAGGAGCCAAAAAGACATATGAACCATTTGACAATACCTCAACTGCAAACTACCCCCAAATCGAGTGTTGAATTTAATTTTGATAAATCACTAATTAGCAAAATTTTACCAGTTGATAACCAGTGGAGTTAGATATTTCATCCTATTTAATCTTATCTTGCCTCTTTCCGTGGTAAGAACTAGTTTGAAAGAAAACAGTACCAACATAATTTATATAACATTTTCGTTCACTAAGTACACTGCTGGCATCTTGAACTGGAACGAAAGGGAGATATAATTCTTGGACAGAAAGACATCCCTAGTACTATAAATGATTCGTACAAAAGAGCCGATGTTGAAAGACTTATCTTTCCTATTGGGTGAGGAATGGGTAGAGGAAGGAGGGCTAGATGAGTGTAGTACACTGTACTAATACATAGAAATAGCTTAGTATATTATCAGAAAGAAAATGAAGAAGAAGAATTTTGAACCATAGTCTAAGAAGAAATGCAACTGAAAGAAAAGAAGAACAAACGTAAATCAAACACCAAAAGACAAAGAATGCAATGTCTGGGTTGAAAAGGAATGCAGATAACGTGCATTTCGATCATTCAGAACTACAAGCCAGCGCTGTTACTTGGGGAAGGGTAGGGTGGCTACGACTGGGTGGAATGAAGAAGGAGAGGGAAGAAAAGTACTGGAGGCTCTTGTGCCATACACAAAGATGATTGAGTCTCAGATTATGTTATTATCAGTCTTGTTGTCGCTGTTGTTGTTGTTGGTTATTATATTAAAACGCGTAATGATGTTTGAGTTTTTTTAATTGTTAAAATCAAAGCTTGAATCAGAAGTTATAGCTTGTATTTCTGCTAATATCATGTGATATAAAACTAGCTGGTAGTTTTTTTCCTTCATTTTTCACACACGTAGAAAACCCTTTTGGATAGCCCAAAGTTTCTGATGTACGAGCATGGTTTTAGTGCAATCAAACCCAATTTAAAGCAAGATATACCTGTTATCGCACCATTAATACGTTAACTATGATTGCGTTTTAGATATGTTTTTCTCAAAACAACTTTTATTTCCAAAAACACTTACCCCAAATGCTTCTGGTCGCAATTTTTCTGGAATGTACTTGGAATTTCTTTGTATACTGCATCGAAGGCAGTTGAAGTTTGTTTCAATCGAACATTGCTGAGTTATAGCAAATGTTTTGCCCGCTGTTTAATAGAAAAAAATATAATACTTATTATCTTATTTAGTAAGCAAACAAGTGATAATGAAAATTGCAAAATGAACCAGAAACATATATTTCTAATATGGCGAATGAGAATAAACCCGATTAAGGAGAAACATACAAACAGCTAATTAAAGTTGTTATTGTACATTTATTATTCGATTATATTGAAGGAAACTCAAAGTGTCGAGACCTGATAAAGTATAATTGTAATTTCTTTGTCTACCTTGGTGCTTCTATCGTTCTTGATTATTTCAATCAAAAATCATATGAAATCAATATTGATAGTTCATTTTGGATTGAATGGTTCTTTATAACAACCCTTGTTAACTGAAAATGAATAACTCTGTTTAATGATTTGAAAGTTGAACAAAATACTATTTGCTATGAATTTGCATGATTTAGCTAATAGGGAATTTAATTTATGAATACTGAACGTATTTTGATATTCAAGAGTAAATAACTAATCATCAAACATGTCTGAAAAGGAAACAAAGTAGTGAAGTGATGATAACAACTGAATACTTCAAGAGAGGTATGTCTACTTTTGCTACACCAATCAAAGTGTTCAATATCTTGAAATCCTTAAAGTACATAGCATAAGGGCAGAGGTCAAACCAAACACTCTACAAGTAAAACTGGGTTTACCGTAGCAGAAACAATTTCACGTTCAAACGTTTGGTTTGAAAGGTATCATAGGTCATAACGGCTGAGATTTCGATATGTAATCAGAGTTTTCTAGGAAATAGATGAGAATATAAGATTGCATAATAATGTTGCAGGTATAGAAAGATTTCAAATGGATAATTGGCTGTCATACATAAGTTTAATCATCCTTATGTTTCTTTTGTACAAACCGATTAAAATTGAACTTTATACTAGATAGTTTCTAATGTCATATTTTACTCTTGCAAACTGATATTATGTAATATATCCCATGCTGATATTCATGACTATAGTCTGAACAATTTTTTTATCCACATGTAGAAGATAGGCTTCAGCAATGTCATTACCTTACAATAAAGTATTAGAAATTAAGAAATTTTATGGAAATTATTTTTTTAACATAAAAGAAATAATTTTCCCTAAGATAGACTGTAATATCAAACGATGTTTGAAAAATGAAAAAGAAGTACAACAAATGTTCAGCAATTAGCGAGACCAGCTTGTAATAATGACGCACAAGAGAATTAGGAGCTCATAAAGTAGTGCTTTGAAATAATTAGCCAGGTATAATTTTTTCATTGGTTCCTCGGACACGTAATTAGCAGCTAAAATATTTAAATAAGAAAACAAATGAAGAAATATGAAGTTAATTTTTAAACCATATATGATCCGTTAAAATTACCTGCCACATTCTTTCCTTCCACGTCAAATGGCAACCCTGAGGCTTCCCCTACAAATAAAATTATTTCAAGTAAGAGACTTCGAATACGAGCACTAAGTATTCTTTTATGCCAAACTACTTCAGTGGTAGAGCATATTAACACTAAGATACCTTAGATATATACAAATGAATGCTTGCTCAGTAGTCGTCGGTAAAAGATATATCATACTGACAGTGAAAGCTCTCAGAATAAAATTTCGTATTAAGTGATACAACGAATATATATATATATATATATATATATATATATATATATATATATATATATATATATATTCATTGTATCACTTAATATGAACTTTTATTTTGAGAGCTTTCACAGTCAGTTTGCGCAATCGGTAAAATCTATTTAAATACCTTCTACAAGATTTTGTCTGCCAATATAATTATACAAAACAATATTTTTTTCCCATGCAGTTGCAAAAACGAATTAAGCTGACTCTAACCACACGAGTCTGATGTTTTATCACTAAAGTACCGTACAATCTCTGACAACACGAAATCACCTTATCGGTACTATGCCACAATGTCAGCCAATTCTGTACGTCAGTTAATCCTGCGTAAGGATAAGACTTTCCTGTAAACATTCAATCACATATTGCTGTTGGTCGAATATCCGATTTGTATCAAGAATGGTCGTCCTTTTAGTAAGGTGTACAAAAATATCCCATATTTCTACCCCAACTGCATACGAAAATGTGATTTCTAAATGTTAACATGAAGACCAACTCCATGGCCTTATTGAACTTGTAGCTCCGAAAATCCTATTTACTATGTATCTTTAGAATCATAAAAAAAAACTTTATATAAAAGATGGAAATGTATACCTTAAAACAATCCTGCATTTTAATCCAAGTTTCTAATTTTGCAAGCAGTTGTCCCACACGTAGTTGTATCGTCTGCTATACAACATGTCGACTTGATGCTAGAACGGGATTCTCAAGAAGTTCCTGGAGTTTAGTTTCTTTCTAACTTCTTCCTTAGTAATGTTTCTCCATAAACAAGACATTGTAAACACGTTACATCCTGATCACTGTCGGTTCTCTTCAACATAATAGTTTGTAAAAATGTTGAACTTTACTAATTTTTGTACACGATCAGTTTAATTTACTTAATATCTCTTGCAATTTATTGGCATTGTTACGTTGAATTTTGTACAACCAGCTACAAACAAGACCTAATTACTCGACCGAAATGCTGACAGAGTGTGTGTGTGATTTGGATTTTTAACGTAGCTTTGACAATTCTTCAGTCATATCGCTACGATGTCTGCAGTGTGGCAGTTTATAGTGATGTCTAGCACTGGGGCATCATGTGGCAGACATGTAGCATGATGTCCAACCCAGTCACATTATCCTGACACCTGGCCGACCAGTCCTAACACTAGAATCTTAATTCTGACCGCCAAGCAAGGTATCTGTTAGTAAGTACCATTTTTGTTAGTCGTGGTATGACTCAACCGAGGATCGAACCCACGACCTCCTGCATACGAGGTGGACGCTCTAAGCACTAGGCCACCGGAGTGGTATAAATGCTTCAGTATTGGTGATGGAAACCTTGGGTACGCATAAATGCCCAACAGCATTGTATATAGTACCAATAAGGTGATTTTGTATTGTCAGAGATGTCACCGTACTTAATTGATAAAACGTCAGACTAATGTGCTCTAACTCAGAACAAGCAATAATCTACCGGTTTCGCGTGCAACTATCCTGGTCAATTATACAGCTTTCCTTTTGATTACGAGAAAATTATTTGTTCAAATTCACTTTAAATTTTGTTACTCAATGTGTTTGCAACGCTTATCTCTTGTTACTATTAATTCCGAGCCAGATGCATTTCCCGACAAGGCTCATCAACATGCCTATTAACCCAGAGTAAAAGCAAATGTAAGATTTCATTTATTATTTTTCGTTATCAAATTAAAGGTCATCTTTTAAGCAGTCATGTTAACTAGAATCATTGCTCAACTAATTTCTAAGATTCATCTTTTGTATAATATGGAAATGACACATGCACGAAGAGAGAAGAAAATACAAGATATACTATAATCGGAATATATCTACCCGTTTGTTTGTATCCCAGACGGATTGAAAAAAGGATAAGCATCAAAGCACAAAAGTTCATTCACTGATTTAAAGTTTCAAACCTGATTATGACCAGGGGACCCTAACACCGTTATCGTCGGCACGTTTCATACCCAACTAAAGTTTTCAGTATAAAAGACAACCTTGCTCGCCGATCATTTCCAGGTCCTTGACAAGTCCATTTTCAACGAACGATTGGATGCATGACTATACATGTATATATAAATAGAAGTTAATTATTATATCGTTCGCTTCTAATATTTACAATGTCGAATTAAGCAAAGGAAAATAATGACAACTACAAATCTGCCTTTCGCACTGATTTAACAAGAGGTGTAATTTCTATATACAAGTGTTCAAAGTGATATAACTCTCTGCTCTCAACCTTTTGGTAGGCAGTTACAGAATAGGATGAATGTACACAATATGGCGCTGTGTTAGTTTGGAAACTCCGTTAAGCATGAAACGCGCAGACGATGTCGGTGTTAGGGTCACTCTGGTCACAGTCAGGATAGAAATTATAAATCAGTGAATTAAATGACTAAGCATGGTACATTGTTTTTATCACATTAAAGATTTTCTTTAAATTGGTAAGAGACAGGGTACAAAAAACCGGGGATTTATGCAACAATTTTAGTAATCGGTTCTGACCTAATTTGATAAATAATGCTCATAGTCCTTCGTGCAACGGAAAAACTTTTTTTTCCTGAAAGACTGTGGGTCCGGTTTTGATTTGATTTTGAAGATTTCTTTTAGGAAAAAAAAGAAGAAAACTTACCTATTGTAAAGTATTAGACCAACAAGTAGGAGACCTACTTGTTGGTCCATGTAAAGTCGATGCCATGATTTTGTGGAACTTCAAGGTTAAGGAAGCTGTGCTGGACTATAATAAAACATGAACTAAAATGTAGCAAGTTTTACTAACTGATATCCAACCAATATGACCGCTGTTAAGGATGCATCTTTCCAGTCAGATTTTATTGACTGGACACTATTTATACGTAAATAATTGAACCAGAAATGTTTTTTTCTGCTGGGTGTTTCAAATTTGAAAAAAGCAGTCCAATCATCTAACAAAACAGGACCATTCTGTGCATGATTCATTGGTAAAAAGCTTAGACATTTTATAACAAACATTCCATCACTTGTGCTTGATTTACTGACTCTGGCAAACTATTTTACTTCAGAATTGCCGGGAAGGCTACATGGTGAATAATTTATAACTGAGTTAAAAATCAAACTCACGCATAAATCAGCATATTGTGACATTATATCGTTGTTATCAAGGCATTTGATATACAAATGAAAATCTGGCTGCACAAACACACACACACACACACACACACACACAGAGACACACATATGCAAAGACACAGACACTTACATCTTCTATATCGTACGCTTAACTGTCGTCCATGATCATAAACATAAATAGGATGTTTATATATTGCATATCATTTGGGTTCCAGGTCAGTCTTTTTACACTTCAACTTGGTTTTTCCATTACTTTACATTATATTACATTGTAGGTCAAGTGACTATATATATATATATAAACTGACTACGAACAGTGCAAAACTAGTAAGATTCCTCTTCTTTCCTGGTTTTGGAACTAGTAAAGAAAAGAAATCTTACTGGATACGCAGCCTTTGAAAATTGAAACCAAGCGGTTTAAACCAAGACGACTAGAAAAAGACAGCCATTCACAAATAAAAATACATTTTTGTAACCGGCATATTCTCTTTTCAATAATTCTCTAAATTTGCTTATTAGTCACCCAATAACCTATAATTACAACTATAACAATGAAATATCTGGGATATAATTTGCACGTACAAATCTACATAAAATAACAGATGATGCTATGGCTCATCGATTTCTAGGTCAATAAAAATATCTTTCAGCATCTGCAACAAGTCATAGTCATCTGAAGTTTTACAAAGACAATGGTTTGTCTGTTTTATTTGTTTGTCTGGTCTATGTTTTGTATTTGCCTTTGAGAAAGACTCATTAAGAGTCGAAAGCGCTTAGGCTAGCTAGATACTAGCTTGCACCGTTGGTAGTCAGTTTATTACATTTATCTTAATCAATCCCTGACAAACGTGATGCCTTGTTGGTCCAGTGCAATTGAAAGGACTGTTATTCGCCATATGATCTGTATTATTTATATTATTATTATTATTATATATATATATATATATATATATATATATATATATATATATATATATATATATATATATATATATATAATCATAATACATTCCTGTATTGGTCTGTCTTGATGATCATTTTCTATTACAATAAACTGTTCTTTTAATATATAATTTGAGAAGAATTATTTATTTGAATTGTTCATTGGAATTGCTAAGTGCTCTTTCACATTTGATTAGCACATTAATTTGGAATCGTTGAGAACTTGTTCAAAGATATTCTGGGTTGCATCATTTTGGTACGTCAGGACATTCAAGAATATTTGAATTCGGAACATTCTATACTTCTGGATTCGTTGTAGGATATTAGGATTATTTTCGGATTGATTCAGAATATTGTAAGCGTCTCTTACATTTTCACTTTGTACTGTAGAGAAATAAATAAATTTGTTGAGTTTACTAAACTTGATGGTTTTGCTTTTTTCCTGTTACACAGTGTAAGACCTAGAATCGTAACTATTTACAACGTACCAATAGGCAAGTTTGTTCAGGAAGAAAAGGAATAAAAGGAAATGAGCAGTCTGATGGAACTTGAAATTCCAAATATATAAAGGTTTTGGATTGATTAACGTCAAAACCTAGCAGGAAATGAATACTATCAGGCCATATCATGAGATATACAATACCATGATTATATTGGACAACAAGCGTTACCTACATATTAAACTAGACGAGAAAAATACCTGGTGGAATCAATATATTTGGACGTAGCTTTTGGTATGACTCTCTGTAAAATGTAATTCAGGGGTACGTGGTGGTCACCGCAGACTTTTACATCCATTTAGCCGGAATATCATTGGATCACGTCAGCTACATTGCACGTGAAACTAGACATTTAAGGTCAACTCAAATCCAATGACATGGACTGAATGCCGCATTCCCCTTGTCTAAAGGCATTCCACCCTGTTAGGCTTTCATACCTGAAGAATCTACCACAGAGAGAGGGGACAAGTATGTTCTGTTTTGATAGAAAAAAATATTTCATCTATGACAAGAATTGAATAGGTTTTGGTCTCAAATCAAATAATACAAACATAGTGAATTGCATATATACTTGCATACTTAAAGAGGACATTTAGTATTCCTTACACTCCAGATAACAGCATCTTGGAGAGTGGGAGAATCAAAACATATTATACATGAACTACGGTTAGAGTAAACATTGTATATTGGAGCTTTTGGAAGTAGTTCGGTGATTATTTGACTGCATATGTAAAAAGTTCTGATAAACCTTCAATCAATCAGTACACTGTGTCCATTACAACGTTTCATCGAGGACATTAAACCCACAGGCATGCTGTAGAACTAATATATTTTTTTACATTCCTTTGAGCGTCTAGAGAGAGAAGCGAACAAGCGAGATGCAAAATGCAGAGCAAGAAAGTGAGAGTTGGAGAGACATTGTAGTTATGTACATGAAATTTGTTTTAAGCAGCCATAGAGCATAGGTGCACCAGAACCCATCCACCAGATGATTATAGTCATTTCGTATCTTAAGATAACTCACCTGAATATTTTATCGACTTCATTAGTTTTGGCCACCATGTTGTCTCCTCAATGCCCTCTCTGGCATCGATATAAGTCAGAAGCATATATTCCTCAGGAACATCACAGTCATCGAGCAAAACTGGAATTAGTATGCTCTTCGGTTTCTCAAGGCTCAAATGATAAGCCATTTCTGCCTCCAGTGAAACATATTTACTATCAATGGCTTCTTTTGAGAATACTACGACTACTTCTTCCGAGTTCTTTACGCCATATTTGATATTTTCCATTATTTTTGTGCCTGGCAGAAAATCTCTCTCGTGATCACAACATGTATAACCGTACTCTGTCTCCAATTTGCCGATAACTCTCTTCACCCAAAGCTTATCTCTAGGAACATCTCTGTAGGAGAAGAAAATATGGAACTTTTTGCCTGGAGGAAGTGGTATTGTTTCTCTGGAAGGGTGGTGAAAATCAAATCGAGGTTCTTCAATTATTATATTAACGTCCATATTTATGGATTGCTGTAAAATAAAAACAAATATAAATTCTGGTTTTTTTTTCTCCGGCCGCCATTCAAAGTATAAATTTTGCAAACAAATTACAAACAGCTGACTGTATTGTTGGTCATTGCTGAAACTAGTACCAGTCCAGTTGCAATATAGTCGACTCCACAACCACAACTACATAGAAAATCTGTAACACTTCTTTGCATTGTTCAAACAGTTTCTCAACTTACTTTAACTTCATTTCTTTATGCAGTTTCCACCCTGACCTTTGTCATGCTCGTTATAAATGTTAGATTGACAACCCATTTACCACTGCGACACAAGTCTTATGTATTCTGTTAGTCAACATCTAATTCTGTAATTCTGTCTGAAGCATTTCCAAGAAAGAGAGAGAGAGAGAAATAGCAAAAGTGTATTTTAAGTGTGCAGTTATATTCATAATATACACGTTTCATATACATGTATCCATGTATCGACACGTGCATCAGACGAGCAACAAATTAAACATGCATAAATATTACAAACAGTCAATTAATATTACTTAAAGGACATTACTTTTTTCATACAAAACGTGTCTATCTTCACACACAAGGAGAAAATGAAAATTTCCATCCATCCATACACACATAAATGGATAATAAATATTTACAAAAATTGCCATCTTCTGTAAAACGAATCTCATTTTCTCATTTACAGTGGTTATATGCTGAATATTTTTCTGAAAGGGTGAAAAGTAAACGTGTTAATTAGGTGAGACATAAATTTACATATTTTGACGTATAGTTGCAGCTGAAACAGTAATAAGGTCTGAACATAACCTGCTTGCGTTTGAATTTTTATGTTCTGGATGAACTAGTTTTACGCAACCAGAAATTTTGCAGCTCATTGCAGTTACTATTCATCAATACAACTATATAAACTTAGTTCTGTTTTGAACATTACCAGAAAAGATACGATAATGTTTCTACAACACTGTGACGTAATGGACATGTGCTACTATGAATTCTTCTTATTCATATTATATTATTCATACCTATAGTTTGCTGGTTGATTTTATATATAATTCTTGCCTGAAAACCATCTTGAGTTTGAATATTTATTTATGTTGTGTGGCAGTGATGAATATCCATTACAATAACACTCATGTAACTCAGTTAATGTTGTATTCCATTGACTCTTTAAAGTTAGGGCATTCGTTTCTTTTTTTCAGAACAGTTAAAACGATATAATTCTCCATGGTAATGTTCAGAGCCTTCTTGGAGTCTGTGTTGTGTGTTATTCAGCTTGACTTCTCAAAAAAAAACTGTCGAATTTAACAAACTAAGGTAGTTTCTGCAAATGCCTACTTTTTGAATGATTTACTGAATGTCACTTAGTGTCGGGTAGCATGTATTCTGTACTTGTTATAAAATTCATTTCACTATGAAATTACGCCTTAGGGTCACAACCCAAGAGGACGGACTGTTCATATCATCACTTATTGACATTGTGGTTGTTTTATGGAGATAATACCCCAATAAGACACATGGGCATTCTAAGCTTTAGCAATGGAATCTATGCGACATAGTGTAGTTTAGTGTGCATCTTTTGCACCTGAACATAGAAAATAATTTAGCCTTTTAAGCCTTATTATTGCTATACTACATTGCATGGTGTTTATTTTGGTTTTTATTGTAGTCAATTTTTATACTTTACTAAATATTTTGTGCTTTTCCAAATTATTTCTCTATTTGCAACTAGTTACACAACATTGCTTTGAAAAATAGTACAGATTAAAATCAGTATAATTGATTTGAGATCTTCGGCTGTTTTCATGCGATTAGCCCCGTTTTGAACTGTGGACTGTTGTTTGACGTAAATAACTCAATACCAAGACTGTAGAAAATCCATACAAATATACAAGTCAGTTCATAAGAGATTGTATTGCTGCTCTCTATGAGTTATAAAAGACAATTATAACATATACGCATTAATACTATCTCATACTGACAAACCAAACAAACTCCCAAATTATAACGTGGTTACCTAAAATCAATCAATGTGTTTTTAACACGTAACAACTTGTTCCAACTGCACTGAAATATTAACCTACCTGTCTGGCGCACTATCATTGTTTGTACGTATTATGAGTAGAACCCACTGCGGACTCGGGGACGTAAGGTATGTTCCGTGGGTACTACAGCACGGAGGCAGAAACTGTTTTACTCCTGTTATCGAACCAGACTCACTCCTGAAAGGGTGCATGTGTGTTGGCGATTTGAATTTTTAACATCGCTTTAAACAAATTTCAGTCTGTTTGCTACGACGTCTGCAGTGTGGCAGTGTATAGTGATATCTAGCACTGGGGCATTATGTCGCAGACATGTAGCATGATGTCCCACCCAGTCACATTATCCTGACAACAGGCCAACCAGTCCTTATACTAACCTGTTAATTAATGTTGGGCGCCAAGCAAGGCAGCTGTTAGTACCATTTTTGTAAGTCTTTGGTATTACTCGGCCAAGAATCGAACCCATGACCTCCCGCATCCGAGGCGGACGCTCTAACCATTAGGCCACCGGAGTGGTCTCCGAAAGGTTGTGGGTTCAATCTTACAATAGGATCAGCCACAGTCAACTATCATGTAGCAACTTCAAAGGTTTCTTGATATCTGCCACAATAGGATCAGCCACAGTAACTATCATGTAGCAACTTCAAAGGTTTCTTGATATCTGCCACATAGTCCTACAACGTAAGACACATCACTAGTCCTAGAACGTAAGACACATCACCCGTTTTTTTTATTTTTTTTATGGGGGTTGGGTCAAGTCTTACAACGTAAGACACATCAACCGATATTTTTGTTTTGGGGGTAGCACTAAAATAAAAAACAACATGTAATAAGTCTTACATTGTAGGACTAGTGATGGGTCTTACTGCCTAAATAACGGCGCTGTCTAGCGTGTTTTTATGTCAACTAACAGTGTAACAAAAGTCAAATTTTCACAAATATCACACACAACTGGTCACTAATAACCGGTCTCCCTAAACACAGTAATGGACAGTAATGTAGACGAAAATACTGTAATGTAAAAGAAGTTACAGGAATGGAGTAAATTCATGGAACTAGTTTTATAAGATTTATATGCAGAAATGTATTATTAAAAGAAAAAGATTCAACAACATATTTACGTTTTGTTCCAACACCATTGTTATTTAATATTTTACATTCCAAACGACATGTATCACTATCCCTCTGACTTTATCATTCTTTCATCTCTCACATTTAATTCCATGTGTGTAAACTGTCTTGACCTTTGTCGAGACCTCAAGCCTGTGTGTTCATTAATTATGTTTATAACGGAGTAAAACATTTAAGTTGATAAACTTATGTCCAATCCTTTTGCTCTGTATACACACATGCGATCTTCTGGGGAATAAAATATGTATAACCAAACAAAATATATATATACTTGTGAACGGTATATACTAATCTGTTATCAAATAATAACAGAGTTGTTTAGCTATGGAACTTAATATATTTATCATTTTTATTTATGTCTTCATTTAAGAGACTATTTAAGTGTTCGTTTCTTCAAAATTTTCTAAAACAAATAGTTTTAAATTTCTATTTGAGGACTAATGACTGAAACATTTCAACTGCATAGCCACCTAAAACTAGTATAGTGTGCTTTCATTAAATACCGCATTCATACCTGTCGCAAGTGTCTTTGATGTCTTTGACGTCCACTTTAGCTGCACATAGAATCCAGTAAGCTGAGCAGGAAGTGTCATGTATGGCCTAAAATAACATGATTATCGTTTAACGACAAAAAGTGTGAGATGTAACGGTCAATGAACATTAATAGCATTGAATAGATGTATCAACAATATTATTTGTTACAGACTTGAATTGATATAATGAAATATGAACAATGGTGCTAGTTACAAACTTTTGCTAATGTTTAAACGGTGATTTTTAATGTAAATAATTGTTCTCAAGATGAAAAGAATGAGAAGGCTCCAATATACATATATTCCTTATATGCTTAAGTAGGCTGTAGTCAAACCAAAAAAAAACAATTTTCTATTTACTGTGATAAAATTCTTAATTTTGTGGACATTTGTAATATCAGAATGGTAAAAGGAAAGAGCAAGAAACAGTTTCCTTGCGGTGACTGCAAGCAAGCTTGTGAGTCGGGCTGTCTTTTATGTGAGGTTTGTCTTCTTTTGGATTGCATATATGTTGTTAAGTTTCTATTTAACGATCTTTAATTTCTATTATTATTATTATTATTATTATTATTGTATTCTCCCTGCAAATTCTTTGAGCTGTCAGTACAATCATTCGTTTAAATATGCAAACCTCCTGTTAGTTTTTTAACATTAAACAGTATCTACATAAAATTCAGACTGCTCCAATGGCCTAGTGGTTAGAGTGTCCGCCTCTGAACCCCAGCCGAGTCGTATCAAAGACTTACAAAAATGGTACTAACAGCTGCCTCGCTAGGCGCTCAGCTTTAAGAGGTTAGTGTTAAGACTGGTCAGCCTGGTGTCAGGATAATGTGACTGGGTGGGACATCATGCTTCATGTCTACGTCATGATGTCCCAGTGGGACGTCATGGGGTGAGGGCATGCTGTATCTGCTGTAAAATTGATGTAGTCTATATACGAAAATTAACAAACCCGTCAAGTTCTGCCCCCCCCCCCGAAAAAATTGAAATGACGTCCCTGCTATTACTGTCTCTCTAATCTGTTATTCAGCCTAAGCCAGCGCGTTGATATTTGCATGCTAGCATCAGCATGCTGCTGCAGCTGGCTGGCTGCCAGCAGCAAGTGACCGCTATTATGGGCAACATTCTTCACTTCGATAATTCGATTGTTTAGTGATTTCAGATTCAGAGCCGCCACTTATGCCAGATCGACCTTTATTCGTATCTAGGACAGCAGAAATTTAAACACTGTAAAAAATAAATAAGAAAAAGAAATTGGAGCGTTTATATTTCTTTTTGTTTCAAAATCATGATGGCAAAGAAAGCATCAAATTATCTATGTTTAAGTTCTTGAAGAGAAAAAGCATACCGTAATTGGAGTCAGTTACAGAGCCAGTTGCTTGTAAAAAAAAAACAAAAAAAAAACAACATCAACAGATAATCGTATCTGACCAATCAGTTGATCACGATGCAGTAGCTTCTACAAGTGGAGCCCTATTAGATCTACCTCTATCACCAGCATTGCCAGAAAAACAAGTGTCAATTGTAGATATATCACGTTTTCATCACGACGTTCCAGTTCAACCAATACTACATGAATATCCTCAAACGTCTAAGTGTCGTTTCAACTGCGAATATTTCAAACAATTTCCATGGATCGAATACTCCATTAATCAGGATGCTGTCTTTTGTTTCAGTTGTCGCCATTTTAGTTACAATATTGTCTGTCCTGGTGAAACGTGTGGGAACATAACGTTGTCGACAATGATTTAGAAAATGGGAAGATATGAAAGAATTGCTAACACAGCATAAGTCCAGTAGCAAGCACAAAGATAGCACAGTGCTGTGGACCAATGTAAAGAATGTGTCAGCTGGAAAGGTTGAATCTGTAGCAAATCTGATAAATGTTCAGAGAAAGTTGGATATTCTGGAAAATAGGAATCATCTTAAGTATCTAAATTTAGCGACTTCATATCTAGCTCGTCAAATTTTGGCTTTTCATGGCGATGATGACTCAAATGAATCATCAAACAAATGACATTTTGTTGAATTGCTCGAAATGATAAGTGAGCTTTCTCCTCAACAACGAGAAAGACTTCAAACAAGATATGGACATTACACATCAGAAGAGTATCAGAATGATATTTTACACTGCTTGGAAAACATTCTTAGAAAGAACACGGTTGATTCGCTTGGACCCTACTGGGCATTAATGGTCGATGAATCAAAATATATTTCTCGCAAAGAACAACTGAGCTTCATCATCAGATCCACGTCACCAGATGGTTGTTTGGGACTGCCTCTAGATGCTTTTCATGTGGAAAATGTAGCTGCTGAGGCACTGGCAACTGCTGTCAACAATGCAGTTCTGGAAAACAATTCGGGATAAATGTGTTGCTCAATGCTACGATCATGAGTGGCAGCCTTCGAGGTGTTCACGCACGGATTAAAGAAATTGCTCCACATGTCATCTACATACATTGCTACGACCATCGTCTGAACCTAGTTTTAGTCAACACAGTTGAAAATATACCTGAGATAGTTGACATGTTTTCCATCATACAATCAGTCTATGTGTTCTTGTCAGTTAGTGGCCCTCGACGTGAAATATTTGTGCAAGCACAAATTGAGGATAATCTGGAAGTCTTGGAGCTCGAAAGATTAGGTGAAACTCGATGGTCTTATTGGTATCGGTATGTTCGCAAAATGAAGCTTCGAATTGAAACCATTGTTAATGTGTTGGAAGCCATTGCTTTACAGAATGCTGACTTGTTAGCAACAGCAGAAGCTAAATGTTTGCAATAACGAATGCATTCGATATCATTTCTTCGTTGTTTGCTTGTGGGTGAAAAGTTACTTGGAGCAGTCTATTCGTTATCTCAAGAATTGCAAAATTCATCAGTCGATTACATATCTGCCCTTGTGTTGCTAGAATCCACCCAAAAAGTTCTGATGGCATTTCGAAGCAATGACACTTGGGATGGTATTGTGAAAGAAGCTGATGCAATTGGAGTTCAAATTGAAATCCCACTTGACAACGACACCAACGGTAATAGGCCACAGAGAGCTCAAGTGATGTCAAAGAAATTATCGGAATATGTTGTGCTCTCAGTAACTAGTAAGAAGAAGGTTACAGAAACGACTCAAAGTACTGATGATTCAATGCGTACCGGAGTCCTTTTTGCGTGTGTAGACAGGTTCATTTCTGAACTTGATGCTCGATTTACAGTTAACTATAGTGTTCTAAAGAGTCTGTCGGCGTTAAACCCAATTGCACAAAGATTTTTTATGCCCTATTACGGTCAACGAACTTGTGAAACTATATCCCACTAGCGGTATCGATACAATGATGCTTCGCACATAACTGTCTTCAGCAAAGTCTTTTATCCAATCACTGGATAAAGACGTAACATCGTTGACTATTCACGAAGTTCGAAAATGCTTGAGTTGTCTTCCACTTGGTTTCAGTAAGCTCTTAAAAGCAACTGACCTTGTCCTGACATTGCCGGTGACATCAGTTCAAAACGAACGATTTTTCAGCTGCATGACACGAGTGAAAACTTACGTCAGAAACAGATCTGGAGATCAAGGATTCAGTGATCTGCTGGTTATTGCATGCCTCCATGGAAATGCAAAAAATGTCAACACTGACACAGTAAATGATGATTTCGGCCGTATGAAAAAAAAACGATATCCTTTGTTTTAGCAAATCGTTTCGAATTTCTTGGAAGTAAGTATAAATAAATCCATCAAAACCTAATCTGTATTAAGTGACAATGGGGATAATCCAATTTTTAATTGTTGGTAGCATGCGAAGGTTGCAAACTTTTGTGAGAATTTATGACCGAAAACTTGTGTTCCCGCGAGAATTTTCGGTCATTGTTGTTGTTGTTGTTGGGTTTAACGCCATTTTTCAGCACACGATAGGCTATACATGGAGGCCAGTATTAATGGTGGAGGAAGAACCCGAGAAAACCCCGGAAAGAACCACCGACCGATGAGAAGCTACTGGCAAGCATTCTCACATACCCGCATTGGCCGAATCCTAGACTCGAACCTACGCAGACAGAGGTGAGATGGCAGTGATCCGTAACGGAGAGCGCTTTAGACCACTCGGCCACTTTATATGTATGTAAATTAATAATAATAATAATAATAATAATAATAACGTTATTTTATGATGATAATACAGTTAATTCTAGGATTGTGGTGGGTATATCTAATTTAGGTATATCAAATTGTTTTAGATTTGACATAAACAGAATAAAGTAATTTGTGAAGTGGGCTCTTAAAAGAATCGAGTATGTTGAAAATAATATACATAATCTAGATGTACATAAAGAATAAATGAGAAGATATATAACCTTTTCTTGTAATATTTCCACTGGATAATTTTGGAAGTTGAAATGTAAAACTATATGAGAAAGATAAAATATGATTTATTTAACGGCCTGATTGAAAACAATTCAACATTAGTTCCAGGGAGCGTATTACCGACATCATTTTAAAAACAACTGGAGTCATTACCACATGGATGATTTACAAAAAATACAGACATTAATACAGTAAAATACAGACACATCATAATACATTAATACAGGGTTCCTGCAGATTTAACAAAAACAAATTCCATGACTTTTCCAAAACTTTTCCAGGGCCATTTCACAAAACTCGAGGACCACACTATCTTGCATTGTGAAGTAAATTAATATAAACAATGACATCTATCAATGAAAAATAACAAATAAGTTAACGACAAATATTTTTAATATGTCCATTTTAAATTTACCTGGGCTTGCACACCTTGACTTTATGTAGTAATTCATGTCATAATCCAATGTTCAATGTATTTTGTATTCAAAAGAAAAAAAATAAACAAATCCTATGTAGTCTTTGTATGTGTTCCTATTTACAATACTAACAAAACACATCGCTTTCCAGTTGCTTTCTTGTATTTAGTGAGAAGCAAACTTTTTCTGCTCTATCTCCTTTTCAAGGTCCTTCAGAGTCTCTTGTTTCACTTTTGCAGTCTTTCTGAGAGAACTGGACACAGTTAGCAGGCTTAGGCTATTGTCCTTTTCGGCTTTTTCAGCATTTTCATCTGCCAGTTTGAGCAACTACTGGATGTCATCCACTAATCGTATTCTTTTATTTAACATGTCACCCGGCTCAAGATCTGCTTTTCTTTTTCTGCTCCTCCCACACTCCTCCATCTTTTTCTTCTCCTCATCCAAGTATAGTCTGTATGTGTGTCTAGCATTTGAAGCATAACTTAATATTTCTTTACTTATATTTACATTTTCAATGCCTCCTACGCTCCGAATACTATCAATAATGATTCTTCTTGAAACGAGAGACAGCTGCTTTTGATTATCTCGTATGGCTTCTTTGCTAATGGAGAATCCTCGTTCAACATCTGCCTGGCCATGAGACAGAGTTAGAAGGTGTTTTGCAACTGGCCACAAGACAGCATATTCCATTTTGTCTGTCATCAAGGAATGAAAAAACGAATCTAAGCAGTCTTTCTGTCTGGAGAACTGAGCAAATTTCACAGAGTCTTCCGATTTCAAACAATTTTCCAAAAAGACTTTGTAGTTTTTAACCAGGGCATCACATTGGTTTGGATCTATTCTTCCATTGTTGACTAGAATTTTGACCAGTGATTGGAATGACTGAATGCTGGTCTTTATATTCTTCATCATTTTCTCTGGGTTCAAGCATGTCATATTTCTTACAAAGGCAAAAGTCACTGGTGACTTTGTCAGCAATTTTGTGACAACAGCTTGGAGGAATTTCCTGCAGTCAAGATGGAAAGCCAAAATGTCCCTATCTGTCAATTTCCCTGATTTTTTTAAGTCAGCAATCACAGTCTTTGTCACAAAGCCAATTTCAATACTTGCAGAGTCTTTAAGGTGTTTGCAATTTGTTAAATCAAATTTAATGAGCTTTGATGCCTCTGTGATACAGTCCAGATGATCATGAGCTACAAATTGCTCCATAAGACCCCTGATCATTTTGAAAATGTCTTCTGCAAGGAAAGGTAGCAATGGAGTGTCTCCTTGAAATTCCTGTAAAAATGGCTCGATCTCTCTAGCCACTGAAAGTAAAAACTGTACTTGAGGAACGAAGAGACGAGACTTAACCACTTCCTTGAGACTCTCAAATGATTTTAATTTTGGATGCTTTTTAAGTGAATCAATATATGTTGCTAGATATGGAAGAAGGGACAGGACTTTCTCTACAACTGTGATGTTCTCAAGCCACCAGTGCTTACAGAATTTTGGTGGCAGCTCCTTGATACCAGATGCCTTTTGATAGTCCTCTATTCTGGCTGAAGAATCTTTAAAGAAGTAATAGAGATTGCTAAGTGTCTCCTCCATATTCCACTCTGTGGCAGCGCAACCATCCCTGAACGCATTATGAATTATATGTAGGCTGCAAGATCCTGTTGGCAACGACTTTCCAGGGTGTGAACGATTAATCTCTGCATTCAACATGTCAAACGTTTTCCAGTTAACATTAGGTCCATCCATTGAAATTTGTAGGAGGTTCCTGGTTCCAAGATCTTGAATGATTGGACACAACTTGCCAAACAGATCTTCTGCCGTGGCGTGTCCCAAAAACTCTGATGTCAAAAATCTTGTTTGCACTCTTTCTGCACCCTGTTCCCAAAACCTGACATGAATGTCACATTGCTTTTGACGCAATTGTTTGTTCAAACTTTCATCAAACTGCAAAGCATATCCATTACACTTGCGTATGCTCTCTTTTAAGGTTGATGCAAAGTATGGAGCTAGGCCATGAATAGCAATATAACATGTTTTGTCCTCACCGCAAGTGAATTTGTGTGCAATTGCACTGTCCGGAAACATCAGTGAAAAGATTCATGAAATTTCCTCATTGGAATGAAAGGAGCTGTGGGTATTCACTGTCCTTAGGGTCCAAAATAGTTCTGCCTTTAATACATCATTTGATGATGTATATGAAGTTAATGCTGGGGCAGGCTTTGGCATAACTTTAGGTGACGGTGAGGCTGAATTTGAAATAAAACCAGAGATTGTGTTGTTCTGAGCAGATTTCATTATTTTACAATTCTGCACATGCTTCTTGCTGGTGGAATGACTTTTGAGGGCAGCTTCTCCCATATTTGCAATATCTATAATTTTGTTACAAGCTCTGCATTTAGCAGTCCTTTTGTCTGAAGCATTCTTCTCCACCCATTTATCATAGTTTGGGTTGGTCAGCCAACTGTTATTGAATGTGCACATACCAGGCATGTTGGACTAAACCTAAAGCAAAATAAAATGAAAGATTTTAAGACTTCACTATCATCATGAGATACTGTGTATTGTATTATGTGTTCAGAATTTTCTAACAGCCCAGTGTTCATTAAGTAATTCATTTTCATCACCTATTGCCTGACCAGACTTACAATCTAAGATTTATTCATTATCATATTACATAGAGTCTTGGAGATTTAAAATTAAAATCCAATTTCAGACAATGACAATTCTTTTCTTTAACTTTAAAAAAAAAAATTCATTAAATATACTAATAACAGCAACACTAAAAAAGTCGTCAAAGTTTAACAGATACAGAAAAATGATTGATTAAAGTTAAACTATATTGGCAGTAAACATGTTTCATCCTAACCTAACAACCCTCTTGAAAAATGGAAGTCAAAATTCCCACACTGTAATATTACGGGAATTTACTGAAGCCTTCTTGCAGATTT
Organism: Sinohyriopsis cumingii; assembly: GCA_028554795.2. Taxonomy (NCBI): domain Eukaryota; kingdom Metazoa; phylum Mollusca; class Bivalvia; order Unionida; family Unionidae; genus Sinohyriopsis; species Sinohyriopsis cumingii. The sequence goes on from CM068836.1 coordinate 51,326,325, forward strand.
TTGAATTCTGAATTCGAACAGTTGTCTTGCTCTAATACACGATCTATTATAGTATTTATTATTTATTTTTATTGAGGATTTTGCAAAATCGGGAGATTCAATTGGGAGACCTAGATGGGTCTAATATTAAAATGATTCTCTGAATTTTTTTCAGATGGGTTCTCAGGTTATCTAAAAACGGCTTCTGAAAAAAAAAAAATACAATTTTCAATATTCTGAAACTAGAACTAAAGCAACAGCCCAAAACAAGAATATCAAATGATTATAATCAAGACGTACCCCTCCGACGTAATAAATGACTGACTATACTGCATGAGATGTTACGAGAGACCCGAAAAACAAGTGAGGAATATAAATGAAATCAAATTAGTACTTACCTTGTACGTCATATCGAAGAAATAACAGACTTTTTAGGAAGAAATTAACTTCATTTTGACAGGTCATCAAGTGGTAATTACTCAAAGCGGCACGGCTGCCCATTTGAATTTTCCAATCGAACTACACCGGAAACCACGTGATATCTACTGTTTGGGGAACTTACTCTTGTTATACGAAATGAAACCATTTCTCGATCGTATCTTTTTTATCGTGTTTTATTTAACTGGTGCTCTGTGCTCTAAGAAATTTGAAGTAATCAATTTCTTTAACTCCCTTGTCAGAAATTCCATGACTTTTCTAAAACTTTGAAAGGTTTTGACAAATTCCATTACTTTTCAAGGCCCTTGAAATTTATTTTTTAAATTCCAAAACTTTTCCAGGATTCCATGACCCGCGGGAATAAAGTAAAACACCTAATATTCTTATCATGTATCATCTGACAATACAGTTGCTGAGATGTATGAATACCATTATGAGAGAGAGAGAGAGACGTTTAGTACATTTTCTTCCTTTAAATTGATTTTACTACATTTCATTGACCATTTTCAAGTTAAATATCGGTATGCAATCGGCAACAAATAACATCTAATTGGTCAAATTTTCTTATCAAAGACTCAATTATAAAACGGAAAGATAGAATGCTAATTTAAAGACTAAAACTCATCATTTTGCTATCAGTGACATACATTAATCAATCTGATAATAAAGCTAATGATAAAATGCAATTAATATTGAATAACATCTAATTTAACCAATTTTAAATGAGTTTAAGAACGGTACTGTTATTAATTATTGTTTTTACATGTGATGTTAACATTATACAAACAGTACAAATATACACTTTGGAACATGTTACTTATTTATTTTCATAATCGCTTCTTTCATCTTTCCTTTTCACATTTGATATCATATTATTGGAGCAGTGTGTTTATTATAAATGGCAACAATTAATAAATTTTATTGGTAATTTTTTTTTTTATGTGTGTGTGATTAGGATTTTAACGTCGATTTAAACAAAATTTCAATCATATCGCTACGATGTCTGCAGTGTGGTAGTTTCTAGTGATGTCTAGCACTGGGGTACAGGGACGTTCTTTTGACTTTTTTTTGGGGGGGGGGGCAAAGCTTTATTATGGGGAGGGCAAAACGTGATGGGGGGGGGGGAGAAACTTGACGGGCTTGTTAATTTTCGTATATAGGCTACAGCCTACATGTACGAGCCAGTGTTGTAAGATGTGTGCATATTGGGAATTTTTATTTGTTGTTAGCATGCGAAGGTTGCAAACTTTTGAGAGAACATATGACCGAAAATACGGGGCTAAAAATGTTCTAAAAAGGTGGGGTGGGTTGGTTCTATGCTGTTTGTAGAGTTTGTTAGTAGAAATCATCTATGAAGAGAGATTTTCAAGGTTATTATGGTATTACTAGTCGAGGTGTTTAAGGTGTGCTTCCTACGTTACGTTATTTATAAGTTTTTAGATATTGCCTATTTAAGTTATTTATTTATTAATGTTTTTAGAGATTGAATGTTATTTATACTTTATTTATCAAGAGACCGGAGTCCTAGCTGATTACACGGTTCGCTAAGGACATCTAGGACCGGAGTCCTAGCTGATTACTCGGTTTGTTAAGGACATCTAGGACATCCGATTTTGCGGTTTCCTTAGTTTTTGATAGGTGCTTCGTAAGTGAATTATTTATTAATATTTTTATAAAATTGAATGATACGTTATGGGTTTTTATGTGGTGGCTTCTAAATTTATTTAGCTAGTTACTGGGTCTTTTGGTTTTGTGGGGATAGTAATTATATTTTGTTCCTAAGTCCTGCTAAGTCTATGAATTTATTTATATTTTTATATGCTGATTGTTTATTTTTAGTAGAGTCCATAAATAACTCTGGGGTATGTGTATGGTGATCCAATCTCTTTTTGGTTTTTGATAAATATTTTCCGAGCGGGTTGATAGTTTGGGCATATATTGAATACGTGGTGTAGATCTTCGGCAGTGTGGCAGTTAAAGCAGTTAATGGTTGCTGGTTTGGGTCCAATAAACCTTCCAAAACTGCTTGCCAGTTTAATTTTTCCAGTTATTATCCTGTTTATGGTTTTCTATTCTAAATAGGTACCCTTAGGTAGCTGTATGTTCCTATCTACGGTTTTTTGGGGTTTCATGGTGCTTTTTACCTTTTGTGGAGGAGTTCCAAAAATCTTGCCATGTTTGGTCTATATATGTTTGTGCAAAGCTTAGTGCTTCTGTAGAGCTATAGTTAAGCTTGACAGAGTTTTGATCTAGTTTGTTTTGTGCAACTTTGCTGTTTCGTTGCCAGACATTCCAATGTGCGACGGTATCCACATGAGCTCGACTAATTGATGTGCTGTGGTGATATCGTCGATTAATTGGCATGCTCTGTCGAGGAATTGTTCCCTAGGGTGTATATTGCGATTTTGGATCGATTTGATAATGCTTATAATGACTGCTTTAGGTATTTGGTTGTCTTTGATCCATTGTAATGATTCAAGTATAGCCCAGAATTCAGTGGTGTAAATGGAGCAACAGTCAGGTAATCTGGATCCCGTTTGTATATTGAATTCAGGGATGACTTTTGCTGCTGCTGTTCTTGGTGGGTTGTTTGTTTTTGATCCATCGGTGTATATTTTAACATAGTCCAGGTATTTCTGGTTGATTTCGTTTACCAGTACAGATTTTAGTAAGTTTTTTGTCCTTCTTTATTGCCTAATTTGGTAGCTTCAATGTTAATCCTTGGTGGTTTTTGTAACCATGGTGATTTGTTCTGGTCTGTATTGTTTGTTACCTGTTTTTTTAGTAGAGGTATCTTTTCTCTTAGTTCAAGGATTACTTTGCCACTTGGTGTGGTGGGTATGATTTTGGGTTTGAAGACAACTTGACACTTGTTTATAGCTATTTTGGTGGGGTGGTTGTCTGGGTGGGTATCTAATCGAATGGAGTATCGGAGGAGCAGTTCTTGCCTACGTAATTTTAAGGGTAGTTCTCCTGTTAGTATTTGTAGTTCTTCTAATGATGTTGAGGGGAGTGTTCCTGTGCATAATAGTAAGGCTTTTCTCTGGATAGTGTCAAGTTTTTGTAGTATAGGTTGCTTAGCCGAGTTATATGCTTGGCAACCGTAATCCAGTTTTGATCTGATTAGGGTTTTATATATCGTGAGGAGGGTTTCCTGGTTGGATCCCCAGTCAGTCCCTGTAATGTTCCTGAGTAAATTGAGATCTTTGTTACAATTCTGGGTGAGTTGTTCAATGTGCTGTTTCCGTGTGAGGTGGTTGTCAAAGAACATTCCTAGGAATTTTACTACTGTTACATATATGATTAATTGATTTTGTATACAGAAGTTTGGATAGACTAGGTTGTGATTTCGTTTGGGGGTGAATATGATTGCCACAGTTTTTTCATGAGATATTTTGAAACCCCATTTGTCCGCCCATCTCCCAATGTTGTCTAGACTCTGCTGGATTTCTTTAACTATTGTGTTATTGGCAGGATTTCCATTCCTCCATAAGCCACTATCATCTGCAAATTGTGACAAGTTTATTTTTGTGGAGGCTGCATTGAGGTCAAGGTCGTTTACCATTAGGTTAAATAGTAGGGGACTTATTACACTGCCGTGCGGTGTTCCATTTTCAAGTGAAAATTCTTCCGAATGGGTGTTGCCTATTCTTGTGGTAATTTTCCGGCCTGTGAGGAAATCGCCAATCCAGTTGAACAAGCGTCCAGTTATTCCAAATTGGTTTAATTTGGCCATTAGTCCATTGGTCCATACTAGGTCAAACGCTTTTTCTAGGTCTAGAAAAACCGCTATGAGGTTGTGATCGGTTTTCCTATGTGCGTTAAAAGCGAGTTTGATGTCTGTTTCCAATCTGAAAAGTTGGTCAGTGGTGGACCGTTTGTTCCAAAAGCCACATTGATTTATGGAGAGTAGGTTATTGGTTTCTAGGTGGTGTTTTAACCTATTTGCGATTATTGTCTCCATTATTTTGTAATTATTGTTTGTAAGGGAGATGGGTCGGTACAAATTTATGTTGTTGGGATCTTTACCTAGCTTGGGGATTGGTATTACTATGGCCTGTTTCCATTTGGTGGGTAGTTGGCCTTTATCCCATATCCTATTAAAGAGTTTGATTATGGCTATTGTTATATTGAAAGGTAGTTTTTTGTAGATAATGTAACCTAACTGATCCTTACCAGGGAATGTTTCATTTTTGGATCGTAGGGCTATCTCCCATTCATGTACTGTGATGTCGCTATTTAGGTGAGATTCTTTTGTTCCATGGTCTTGAAACATTTGAGGTTGGGTTTCTTCCATTAGTTGTTTGTGTTCTTGAAAGTTTATGGTGTGATTATTGTTGATACTCATGTTCCAAACATGCTTCGCTAGGAGGTCTGCCTTATCTTTATTTGTTATGTCAATTTTAATTTTTGGGGCTGAGGTAGTTGCTTTCCCTTTTATGGCTTTTATCTTGTCCCATATTTTTTTTTAGTTTGATTTTAGACTCAGTTTAGAGCAAAAGGTTTTTTTGCCATAGATTAATTTTAGCAGTTTTTATAGTTTGTTTTAGTGCTTTTTCTTTATCTTTATATTGCTGGAAGTAGATTGAATTTTTGGTGCGTTTATATTTATTTAAGGCCCTTTTCTTGTCTTTATGTGTTATAGTGCACTGTTTAGTCCACCATGGTACAGGGTTTTTATTTTGGATATTAGTTGTCTTTGGGATGCATCAGTTAGTTGCCTCTATAATTGTGTCTGTTATGTTAGCATAATACATGTCAATACTTGGGCTTTCTAAGTTATCTGGGTTTACTCTAGCTAGTAATAATTGGAATTGGTCCAGTCTGCCTGTTGGTACCTCCATTTAGGTGGGGTTTCTTTTGGAATGTGTTGAGTTTTTGTTTGAATATTGATTGTGATGGGGAAATGGTCACTTCCTAATGTATCTTCTTGACCCACCGACCAAGTTGTGATTTAAGCCAATGTTGGGGTAGTGATAGTTAGGTCTGTGGCTGAGAGAGTGCCATCCTCAGGGTTTAATCTAGTGTTCGACCCCTCATTTAAGATGACCAGATTGTTCTCAGTTATCCATTTTCAACCATTTTCCCTCTTTGATCTATCTTTTTACCTCCCCATAATTCACTGTGTGCGTTGAAGTCGCCACAGATAATTAGATTGTTGTTGTTGTTATTAGTGATTGCCCTTAGTGAGATTAGGTTGGTAGGGCAGAAGGTACCCCCTGGGTCGTATGCATTTATTATTTGAATGTTTGTGGTTTCTATATTTATCATTACTGACATTATTTCGATGCAATTATTGATGTTTAGGTTGGGGGTACTTCTATTATTTCATAGTAGATTAGTGTACCCATCAAAAAAATTGCTAGTCCACCCCCTTTCTGCCCCATGGGTCTGTTTTTAAAGATTCCCTGGGTATAGCCTTGTAGTTTGTGTTCTTGTGTTATGAGGGTTTCCTATAGGCAGATTACATCTGGTTTTACGGCCGTATTATTCAGTTTGTTCTGCAGTTCTCATAGGTTTTTAAAGATTCCTCTGCAGTTCCATTGCCAGATGGTGATTTTATTATTTTTTGTACTATCCATTTTTGACGTTGTCTTTATCTGTTAGTCTTGTGATCCAATCAGCTAGTATGGTGAAAATGGTTTTGAGGGTTCTCATTATGCTATTGAGATCTTGTATTAGGGTTCCTGTTGTTAGGTTCATTACTTCCTGTATTAATTCTGTGTTGGGGTGTGTGTTAGGTAGTCCATTACTCTACATTACTTTGTTGAGAGAGACCCCTAATAACGACCCTTTTCTAAAAGTAAAGTTATAATGTTTTTGTCAGACTTTACTTATCATGATGTCTTTTCTCTAATAAATTCAAATTCTCACAAAAGAAATGGACCTGTTTTCAAGTTTCGTTGTCCTACATGTCAGTTGACTGGAAAGCTATGAAAGCCGGGAATGCCGAAATCGGGTTAAGCTGAAATATTATTATTTAAAGAAACGAATAAAACTATATTATGCGTGTCAGCAACGTTTCGTTTCGTTCAAGAAACATATCCCCCACATAAATCTACTTAAACATACTTTGACTTCAGTCCCCTAAAAACAAATGCAAATGTATGTCAACGGAACATGAAAATGTGTCCATTTGCTAGTGTCATATTTTCATTCCGCCAGAATAAAGACAGCACAGTAAGTATATTAATTACATATAAATTAGTGGAAGAGTGTCGATATAGGCTGCAAATGTGTGAGATATTCCTGAAAGTTTGACTACTCATTCTGATGTCAACCGACATCGGAACACGCTATACAAGGCCGTTATTTGTGTAGTAAGAAAACAAAAACACGTGCTATGTCTTACAAGCTACATTGTAAAAATATAGTATGCCTAATGAAACTGTAACCATCGTTTCGTTTTGTTCAAGAAGCTTGTCTTAAAAGTTACATTGTGGGACTATCTGCCACAATGCAAACCACGCTGTTTGAGTTTTATAAGTATTGTTCAACATTAAATGTCTGAAATGGAATGATTTAAACAGATAAACATATATTTGATTACCATGTACTTTATTTTGTATTATTTACGGCGGTACATACATTAAACACGCCGGGGAAAATAGGGAGGACGCTTATTTTCGGGACTTTAGGCTGCCATATTGGAGAATCATGGAAAACCCACAAGACTATATATAAAAAATCAGAAAAATACCAAATCAGAAGGAAACCATGGAACGAGGCAACCAATCATTACCTTTTAGGCTACCAAAGGACAAATACATTAACACATTACACTTTAATCGTATTTTATATAATTTTGATGAATTTGAACAAGAGCAAACTTTAACACTTTCATACCCCATTTCTATGCAATAGAACTTAAAAGAACATAGTTTTTAAGTAAATTCAAACATTTGTCTACATGAAAACATATTTGAGTTTGATCAAAATAGAGCGGTTATCAGCGAACCACGCCACTATATCCCCTATCGTAACCTTCTGAAAAGTATCACCAAATTACTTCCCTTCACAACTCTATCCTACTTCCGGTGTTGTTCACTTTAATTTCCACGCTAAATTTTACGGATGAATAAACAGGTAGTTGCGATATGATCAAATACTTTAAATTTAATTTAATTAAATTAATTATAAAGATCATATTTTTGCAGTAGTTGAAACTGATAATGCAACAATAAGCGCAGTGAGTTAGTATGTAGTAGGTGTCGTATAGTTTTGACATTTATGCGCATGAAAGGTTTCCGTCTCCAATAATGAAGCAAAACCCTTGCCGAATTCGACCGAGTGACGACAATAAAATATTGCGATGCTTACCATTTGAAAAGAAGCAATTATCACCAGAATATTCTGTTAAAAATAATATTAATTTTGGACACACGTGATTTTCATGACTCGCGATATAGCAGCCTATTCTGCGCACAGCTTTGAAAAGATGTAATGTTTATCGATCGGGTTACAGAAATGAAATACATTATTTTGGACTGTTTCTGTCAGCAGTTCAGTCGAGTAATTAGGTTACGTTTATAGCTAGTTTTGCAAAATTCAACGCCAATAAAAGGCAAGAGATATTAAGCATACTAAACCGATCTTATAAAACAAAATTAGTGAAATCAACATTTGATCAAAAAAATAATCTATTATGTTGAAGAGAAACAACAATGAATAGGATGTAATGTGTTCACAACATCTTGTTTATGGCGAAAAATTACTGAAGAATTTAGAAACAGACTATAAGCCCTGGAATTTCTTGAGACTCCCGTGCTGGAACATGTGTCTACAGAACTTGATAATGCTGTGGAGACTATTGAAATAATGCGAATATCAGAAAATACGGAATTAGGCTTGGATGACAAGAAATCTCTGACCAAGGCCATCGAACGTGTTTCCTTTTGCTAGACGATATTTGTGCACAAAACATCTAAAAGACAATATTAAATTTTACCTACAGAACAAGGTAGGAATTGACAAGGTCGAGCATGATACAGTTATGAGGTCTCTCTTTGGTAGCAAATGTATTGTGGATGCCAATACTACCATGGAGTTTGAAAGCTGCTCTGAAAAACTTGAGCTATTAATAAAAGAAAAGTTTAAAAGTTTCAAACAATGCTTTGTCAATAATCTAAAACCAAGACTTCGAAAATTTGTGTTTGAACTGAATTTGAAGAACAAAGAAAACAAACACTGGACCAATAACAATGCAGAGTCCATCAATAATATTTAAAAAAGTTCAGTTGACTGGAAGCCTAAACATACTAGAGATTTAATAAACAAACTTTACGACATTACAGACTTGCATTTTATGGATGATAGAAGTTCACTACATGACACAGGAAATTATGAACTGACTAATGAAGAATGATTCTACTGTGTTCATGATGCAGTCTGGCGTTCCAAGTCTGAAGAAGGAAAAAATTAACTCTTCCAAAATTTTCTCGTGGACTCAAAATGTGGGCAAAATTAAAATATCATATATTTTTAAAAGATGGGAAATTTTCAGTCATTAATAAGGCAAAAGGAATTGCACCTAACTGGGACACTGACGGCGTCCCGTGAACAAAATGACAAAAAAGTGATGATTGTGTTTTTTGAGACTTTATCATAAATGATACCAAAAAGGAAAATCAACAATAAGAAAGTACTCAATATCTAATAGAAATGGAAGAAAAAAGACCAAGAACAATGAAGAACATCAATAAAGATGAACCATGGAAAGAGCGCCACCTCATGGTGTGGCCTGGATACTTATGGATATATGAAAATATAATGAGCATTTAATTCCTTTGCAGTGCATTTATTATTCATTTATCCATATGTAACAGAATGCTCTTATTCAGTACTTAGACTCAGATGCACGAACGGTAACTCTTTGCCACTGTGGTGGACTAGGTCAGCTATAAACATTTCTTGGATTTTTAATTTTCAATTTTGGGGTATTTAAGATTAAATTAAATTAATTTTTTAGTCAAGTAATAAAGAATTTCAACTGTAAAACATGATTTTACGTGTCTTGGGGTGTTTTCTATAGTCTTTGTGTGTCTTGGGGCCTTCCTTTGGCAATGATAGTTATACTTTTTACTTTTTATTTGACTTTATTTAATTGTATATATGTATACTGGGTAGGTGAGAGTGTTTGGGTACAGTCATGGAGTGTTTAGTCGGACCGCTAGCAGACGATATTGTACGTGTGGGACCACTTCTTGCAAAATTGGAAACTTGGATTAAGATGCAGAATTTTTTTAAGGTACACTTTTCCATCTTTTATATATAATATTTATTTGTATGCTTCTAAAATGTACATATTAAATAGGATTTTCTGGGTTACAGTTTTATGAAGGTCATGGAGTGGGTCTTCATTTGACATTTAGAAATCACATTTTCATATGCATTTCGAGTCGAAATGTGGGATATTTTTGTACACTTTATGAATATCACCTTTCTTAATTAAAGTATGATTGTTCTTTCTTGAGACAAAGTGGATTTTTGACCCAAAATAACATGTGATCCAATTTTACATAAATGATGTATCGTTGCGCAGAATTGCCAAAATAAAAATGAAAACCATTTGTTAAACATCAATCTTGACCACAAATTAAATGAAACTGATTATGTAAAACAATTTTACCACTTATGAAATATAGTGTACTTATTAAAGTTAATAGTTGTAGAAAGGTACATATTGTGTCCTGTTTTTGAATTTCAGAGTAACAGTTATGATGTCGAGCCCATATATCCTCAACACTAACATCAGGACTTGTTCATAGGCATAGACCACCCAAACACAGACAATTGAACAGATGGTATCAGGCTCCTTAATTCCAATCCCATTCTCACGAAGATCTACACAGCCACCATTTTGTTTATTTGATTCAGAGATTGACATTGAGGTGATTGACTTATCAGCATCATCTTCTAGTATTCATTGTGCTTGACCACTTATGAGGAGAATTTTGTGGTAAAGATTGATGTTTAACAAATGGTTTTCATTTTTATTCTAAGCAATGAAGTCTATTATATGATGTCAGATTTAATGACCAAAGACTTTACTTACAGCAAAGGATTTTCTTTTACAAAGATCAGATGAATAATATTATTCATGTTGATATTTATTTATTCATAAGTAGTAAATTCATTTGAATGTTTACCTTTTTCTACTACATATGGACCTAGAAGTGTAATACGTGGAAGCATGATAGAAAGTTTTTTTTTAATGAAAGCAAAATGTTTTTATGAACATGTATTTTATTTCATCAAAAATAGTATATATTTTTAGCGCCAAGTCCAGTGTTGAAGAGAAATCCCAGAAAAAGAAGAATTTCCTTTGACTGAGATTGAAGCTGAAGGCTGTATTGTAAGTTTTTGTGATGTTGTATAGTAACTGAACTATCACAAACAATAATTCAACTGTGTTCTCTTTCCAAAAGCAAAACTAGATATGTAAATAAATGAATTTTTCTTATTACACTGAAATTATAGATTTGACTCCCTATCAATAAAAAGAAATATTTAACTTAAGTTAAATGAATTATGCCCATGAAAAATGGAAAGTTTAACTCGTGAAACTTTCTAATGACATGAGATATTATCAATTAATTTAAGCTAAATTAACTTAAGCTGGCATATTTAGAAGGTATTTTCAGTAATTTTGTATGCCAAGATTCAAACCTGAATTGCAAAATTACAATGGTGAGTGTCACAACTACTTTGCCACAATGCTCCCTTATAATTTTGCATGCATTTTTTGCTTTAAAGAGATCACAGTTTTAATAGTCTTGCTTGCAAGTTTGCATCACAGGGCAAATTATATATATATATATATATATATATATATATATATATATATATATATATACTTTTTTATAGATTTATAACTTTCTTTCAGTGAAATTGGTTTTGGTTTAATTTGAATATTTAATATATGCTATAGCCCTGCTTTGAAAGTATTGATATCCTATTCCTTTCTGTCAGAGATTTTGGTTTTGGTTTAATTTTAATATATGCTAAAGCTCTGATTTCAATGTATATCCTATTCATTTTCTTCTTACCATCTCATTACTACAGCAGATGAAAATACAAGTTATGTAGTTTACTTTGTATCACCCACATTACTGTGAACTCATTTATTTTCTGGGAACATCGTTCTTTCTTGCTCCATCAGTAGGACACGGAAAACTACAGCGAAACTCATATAACCTTCCCTGTAAAAGGCACTAGCAGGAAATTCAAGACACTGGTGAAAACAGAATCATTAGTAATTCTTTTTGGAGAAAGACCATGAAAGATGATGACACGCCTGTTTTTGTTGAATAAAGTGTACAAACACAGGAAAGTTCTACACAGACAGTGTTTGGTGATATGCATACAAGTCTTTACAGACAATACAATATCAGAAACAACAGCCTCAGAGACTGAGTTCAGATAGCATATGTTGTAAGAAAGTGTTCTCTCAAAATGGCTACAAATTCAGTCACAAGCATGTTTTTAATATACAAGATAAAAGATGGTATAAAAACAGCTGTTTTGTGGGCAACTGAAAATCTTAATGCCATCATTTCTGTCAGTGAAAAGCCTTCAGATAAATCTTTTGAAATATTTATGAAACAAACTCTCACTAAATATAAAAAACTAAAGAAGACAAAAAGCTCTAGAGGTTTACAGTTACTAAATTAATTTTTGAAAGCAAATTTTCATACCTAAACAAAAGCCACAAAAGAAATGTAACAAACATTAAACTAATTTAGTATGTTTGCAGCAAGACTCTTTCACCTTTAAAATTGTTACAACATCACTGGCAGGTGAACTGAATGCTGTTAAATATGAGAACAGTGAACTGAAAAATAGATTAAGACAGAAGTTGTGTAGAAATGCAGTGTGACCAAATTGCAAAATGATCTAAAATTGCAGAGGAAAAAAATTAAGAATTTAACGAAATTAAATGGACACCTTCATCGAAGGATTACAAGTAAAAACCAAAAATTGAAAAAACATTCAATTTATCCTATACCAAAATCTGCATAAATCATCAAAAAGCAGAAGTGGAAAAAGTGAACCAAGAAAGAGTGTTATTGGAAAATCTAATTGAAACTTACCATTGTGAAAAAGAAGAGTTAGTATTATTGGAAGAACAGTTGGATCAAGAACTGAAAGACATAACAGCAGAAAATGACTGGCTGACAGAACTTGTAAATGACAGTGTGATCACATATAATGAGCACTCCCAATCCTTTACAACACAGATGCAAGAGTGTGTGTATGAACTTTTAAAATATTATGTTCCACGGAATAAAATTGGAAATACAATTCATGCAGTTTTTTTTAAATTAGTAAATTTGAAAGCAATCAAATTATCATTTGCTGCAACAATAAACAATTGAATAGTCAAAGGTTAGTAGCTTCACAAAAGAATTCTCTAATAAAGCTAACACATGCGTAATAAGTGATGAGACCAGTACATTTGGGAACAAATGTGAAAGGCATACATGTGGGTACATGGTGTACGTAAGATTACCACAAATGGGGCAAAAGATATCCTGGCATCGTTGTAAGAAATTCTTCATGACATAGATTTTGCAAGCTAGTTAACACACATTTCTACATCAAGGAAAATACTAAGTAACATATCTTCTACTATGTCAGATAGGGCATAAGTCGGATATTCTCAAAGATCTTGGAGAAGCTTGGAATGACATGGCAGAAGACGAGCAACTGTTTGTGAGCAAACATTGTAATTTCTTCTGTTCATTAGATGCTCTAGTGCACATAGCAGAGGCAGCTTTCAAATCACTGATTGAGACTGAAAATGTTTTTTTTTTTTTTTTTTAAGATTTCCCCAATACTTGATCAGCCTTCTGAAGATGTTCTGAACCTGGGACAGTGAGACTTATTACTTATTAGAACTGCATGTAAAGCATTTGCCAGAGGTGGGGATGAGAAAAATGGACACCACCAAGAGTTTTAAACATTTGTTAAATGATTTCTTGAACAGAAAAAATGAAATATGCACCACTTGAAAGGTTTAGAGGAAATAGGTTTAATATTTGGTTTGATAATGCAGCCAGTGTATTCTTTCTTAAAGACCAGATGATCATTTTTTTGGAGATTGAATGTACCAACAGGTTACTTTCATTGGTAGGGGCCCCGAGTGGCCGAGTGGTCTAAAGCGCTGCCTGTTACAGATCACTGCCATCTCACCTCTGTCTGCGCCAGTTCGAGTCTCGGATTCAGCCATTGTGGGTATGTGAGAAAGCTTGCCAGTAGCTTCTTGTGGGTCATTGGTTCTTTCGGGGGTTTTCCTGGGTTCTTCTTCCACCATTGATACTGGCCGCCACGTATAGCCTATCATACTGAAAAATGGTGTTAAACCCAACAACAACAACAACAACAACTTTCATTGGTGAAGTTTGACTTGTGTCAGAATACGTGTCAGGCTGTAAGGATCTTGGTCTCATTTGTGAACTGATTACCTCCCCTTTGTGGTGTATAGTTGAAGATGAAGGTGTTCATATTATTGAAGCAAAACATAAGTACCAAGAACTGATCACTTGTTTAGACAATTTTGAAAACAACAGCCAGGAGTTCATCGATGGAAAATATCATCCTTCATTCATGAATCAGGAGTAACTGGTGAAATCAGAAATTTACATGGTTTTAATCGCAAGTTGAGAACATGATGTGAAAGTTCTTACAGTCTTAAATATCATGATGCCTGCTTTGTGTGAACTAAACAACTGTTTAAAGATTATTTTCATGATAGAATCAGTGACATATCAGAACAAATCAAGGCCAAGACTAAAGGAGTTCCAAAGCACAATAAAGTTTCTGAATCCATCTTTGGACTATTAAATGAGAAGCCAAATATAAGTCTCCTTGTATCTGAAGCCCACATAACAAGACATTGGATTGGATTCCAGGAAAACTATGAAAGAACGTGACATGTTAATTGTCATCAGTCTTGAGGGGAGGCTCGAAAACTGAGAAAGACAGACAGAATTTAGAAAAAGAATGATTACTGAAAAAATAGACAATGCAGAGAGAAAGAAAAAAGCAAGTTTATAAAAACTTTAAAGAAAGGATTATCAATGTATCCAAATGCTTTGTTTATAACATCAAGGGCATCATGTAAGCTTGTTGAGACAGCAACTGACAGTTTATACCACGATAAACTCAGAAACAAACATTATACTCCTTTAATTGCAATTCTTTATAATTTTGTTTATTCTTTATTATTATTTGGTTCTATAACGATTTTTTCTATCAGTTTTAGAGCCTTTTTGAAACGTATGAATTCTTGCTGAGGGCGTTTGCTATGTAGCTATTTATAGAACAGGGGATTCTCCATCAGTAACCTAATACCTATTAAACATATATATAACAAATCTAAAAATGGTTGGCGATTGAAAGTTTTCAGCATTTCATTGAATGATGTTGAACTTTTATCTAAATTGGCATATCTGATCTGAGTAAAGTTCAATATTCAAATCAAAAGATGTTTTGGTTTGTTGACATACGAATGACTCTTGGATTTGGCACTCTTGTGATTTCATTGTGTGTTTGCCAAATGGCTTTTTTATTTCAGATATGTAAGTAACCAATTTTTGTTTCTTTAAATCAATTTTCGTGTTCAGTTTAGGCTACCAACAGGGGCTACTTACAAATGAAATTAAGACTATCGGTAAATGGTCATGGTTATGGGATTCCACTAGTCAAACAGAGCAAGAATTGACCCCAACAGTTGTAATGGGGCAGTAGCAAAAAATTTCTCCCACCACTTCCACATCCTTACTAGCAGGGTTGGCGTTTTACATGGTAGGACTGTGAGTCCAATTATTATAATGTAAGTGTTTGAACCCCCTTCCCCCTATACCTAAAGTTTTAAATTAATTTGTAACGAGCCAGAGCTGTACAACATAGCCCCAGTGTTCATCTTGGAAGATTTTTAGTTTTCCAGCTTTTCTTTCTCAAATCTAGTCAAAGAAAGAATTATTTCTTCAGAAAATCTAGAAAGATTTATTATTTGATTCTGTCAAATCGGTTCCTTCAGTGTTTCTAGATAAAATATAAATATAAATCCACCGTTTTTATTTCATTTTAAAGGCTTGCAGTGTATCTGCCTTCTAAATCAGTGTTTACATTAGTTACATTGCATGTGACTTCAGTGGCGTTACTAGGGTTGGTGTCACCCATTGTGGTAACTCATGGTGTCACCCCCATGGACCTCCTTCCTGCACAAAAATTCAACATTTTTATAGACATTAATGTATGGTAACTCATGGTGTCACCCCTATGAACCTCTTTCCTGCACAAAAATATTACAGACAGTATTTTTCATGTCACCCACTATGATGGTGTCACCTGGTGCAGTACACAAACCCCTAGTGATGCCACTACATGACTCTAGAAGTTACTTTTAGTAGTTCTCCGTTCATTTTATACAAAAATAAATGCAACTGGGTCAGATCACATGATTATGCTCTGACCAATAGAAATGTTCCCTGCATTTATTAACTGTTGCAACTGCAATTAGTCAGCATGTACATGAGCAATTTTGTACAGAAGATGGTAACTTTGCAGAAGTTTATTATGTTTGTCTATATGAATAGATGAATGGAAGGACATATATTTTAATTGGTATGTATATATGTATAAATGTTTTTATATTTAGAAAAATCATGCATTTTAAATACTCCTACTAACAGCTTGATTGTAATTGTGTTGAATGCTTAATTCAATACAAGCCACTTACACACAGAGATACATGGATAAATGTATACGAAACATGTGCATGAATATCATTGTGTACATAAGAATACTCTCTCTCTCTCTTGAAAAGAACTCAGACAGAATTACATAAGTAGATGTTCACTTATAGAGTTCTATCTCATTAGTAAATGCAATGTCTGTCTGATATTTATAACGATCATAACACCGTTCCATATACTTGGTGAATCCCTAGACACCGACCTAGGCCTAGTTAGATTACATATTGAGCAAACAAAAGTGAGGGTGAAAAATGCAGTTTATATTACATAAATAATAACATTTATAAGTTTTTGATTGATCAAATGAAATGAGTTCACCGGACGTATGACCAGGGCCACTAGATTTTAAGTTTGTTGGATTTGCTTACCTTTTAACTTTTCTTTTATTGTACCTCCTTTATTTGTGCAACAGTTTAGTGCAAACGTGTGGTTAAAGCTGACCAAGTCAAATAATAACATAAAACTGATTACATATAATTTTTGTTTGTTTTAAGCAGTATTCCATTGTTTCAGAAACAAAGCAAATTTAAAGATTATTGCCTCAATGACGATAACGTTAAGAGAAGCAACATATGTCCTGCAACATGGTTACAACAGTGCAGTATCATGATTGAATTATTTATGTATTTGAGGTTGATAAGTTCACAAATCTGCATGCAGTTGTATATTACATCTTGATTATGCCAAAGACATTACAGTGCCAATATACAATAAGTCAATTAAATCAGGGATAAAATGTATGGAAAATAAACATCGATTTCACAGTGGCATACGGTTGCTCAGAATATGGAGTAACTTCTTTAGATTAAACATTGAGGATGAACATGAAGCTGAAATCATCGATATTTAAAAAGGATTGAAGAAACATTCCAGATTGCTTAAAAGAAATACCTGTGTTGTATGGTTGTCGTGTTGGCTTCTTTATAACACATAAAAACATTTTATTAGACTTAAAATAGATGTTTTCATGCCATTCTAGGTTTTTGGCTAGAAACAATCTTTATTACATCTTTTCAATGATCCTGACAGTTCAGTAGCTTATTCAAATATCAGTCATCTGTAGGAAGAATAGAAATGAGATCGAAATAACAGTTTGCACCAGATGGAAGGAATAGCTACCTAAAGAGCATATATAACCGTTATACAAGAAAGCAAGGAAAAGATTTACATACGAAAGAGTCAGTGCGGCTCATTTAGCTGACATGTGGCAGACAGATTTTGTTGATATTCTGGCATACAACAGACATCAATGAATACAAATATATTATGACACTGATATACACTTTTTCTTGGGCTGAAAAATGAAATGAAAAATATAGATGACATGCACTCTGCTTTCATAGAAACATTAAGAGAGCAAAATCCGGAATAGAAACACTTTTGATAAAGGAATCGAGTTTTACAACTAGTTAATAATTTGCTGGAAAAGTAAAACATTGAATACTTTTCATCTTATTCAGACAAGAAAAAAACCTCTATATAATACGTTTGTATTTCACTCCAAATGAAACCAGAAAATGGGTTGACATTGTACAAACTTTCGTTGAAGGTCACAGTAACACTCATCACAGAGATATTTTCGTGGCTTTGGTTGAAGCAAACAAGAAAACGGATCAAAAGTATGGATACACTTATATTTTATTTCACAACTGATACATTTGGACTATTTATATTCAAAATTGGTGAGACGGGATTTCAAAATGTACATTAAATAGTGTTACACTCTTAACTTTTAACTTAGGAAATATTTAAAATAAAGCAGATATTGTCAAGCAATGCAGTCATTTACAAGCTGGAAGACTTGAAGGGAGAAGGTATATAAAGTCTGTTTTATAAACAAGAACTATATGACAAACATGATAACATATACAAATCTGAAAATATCTATAAACAAAATAGATGAAAGGTAGAAAGTATGTACTTGAAGAGTGTGGAAGCACAGAAGATAAATAACAGTATTAAGGATTAAAAGGACTTTTCAGAGTGTGTGTTTAGATTGCGAAAGATGTGGTTGGGGGGAGTGTAATGGAGTAATGCAGGAATTGAAGATTGCATTGTATACAAATACCAGACAAAAAAGGAAGCACATCTAGTACGTCACAAGTAAATGACAAAATGGCACTCAAAATGATGTTGTAGGGCAGCTACTGTAGAGACAACATTGACTCTGGGTGGTGACATCACAGAATAGTGAACATAGATAATATTGGAGAATATGTATTTGATTCAAACTTCATGTAAATGCAACTAAGATCATCTGATGTGAGGAGACTTTCTACACCACACGGATGATGTAAATTCCATTACGTTTTTCACATTGTGTACATGTATACAATTTCAAGATCTAATTTCACGGGATGTTGATATTGAACTCAGAAATCAACGCTGCAATCAATATTTAAGATACAGTCAATTATAGAACATTATGAAACATTAAAGTAAAGAAATATAATGAGCTATTAATTGCAGAAAGCAAAGTTATGATACTGATAAAAACAACCTGATAAATATTAACCATACATAATGGATTCAAAGTTGAAATTAGACAATGTTGTTGATGGTGACAATGCAAGTACTATTATGAGTGCCAATCTTACGGAAAATTTTGCAGTTTACTTTGTAAATAAACCTGATGAAGTAATCAAAACAGTAAAAGTTATTATCGAATGAAATGATAATGTTTGGGTATTTATTGATGTCTACATTTTACCTACTGACTCACATATAAATAAAGGCCTTAATTAGTAAAATCTACACATCAATAATATGCAGCCATGATCATTTAATCTCTATAATACCAATTTTCTTACTTTCAGTCATCATATTAGCAGAATTTATGAAAAAAGCATTAAAATGTAGATAGTTCATAGTTCTATTTCATTGCCCTCTTCACACTGAATCACAATAATGGCACACTGGCAGCAATCTTAAGAACTTGGTATAGCTGTTTTATTCAAATTTTTTTAAGAAAGGAACTTTTCTATAGGGATGAAGAATTATGGCAATGAAAGTCATTCTGCACCTCTGGCATTGTGACACTTGGTTATTTAGAAACTCTAAAACAATATTGCTCAGATATTAATGGTTGCATGACCTGTTATGTGTTGTTTTGTTTCAAATAGCTCACAAACTATACCGATCTTTCCGAATTTTGGTACCTGCTTTATTTACAGATCCAATAAAAAAACTTGAAGTATTAAAGCCACTGATTCCAAGCTAAGTGACATAGCATGATCATCAAGGAAATAGAAATAGCAGGTACAACTGTTTTCAAAAGCCAGCTTACTTGTTACACCAACAGTCATTTCAGGTAATGCTGTCTTTTGACTAACTCAAACAAGCGTTTACCAATATTTATTAAAACCCTTTTGTATCTTTTCAGCTAATAAACCATGTTTACCTCCCAGTGGATCAGCACATCTTCCAACACGACCATGTTACAGAACCATTTACATTGCTAGCAATAGGCAGAGCAGTTGTTCATTTAGTCATCTATTGCAGGAGTTCTAGCAGCATTCATCGTGTCCTATCCTTTAAATATTTTGTTCTTGGGGTTTTATTAACCCAAAGGTATTTTTCTTAAACTCTTGAGACTGCTTTTAAAATTTTCACTAAAATATATCTCTAACTGTATCCTATTGCAACCCAATTGTTCTTTAACTTTCAACACTTCTGAAACTTTCCAACTGTTCTTAGGATATGTTACTTTTTTAGGTCTGTTTCTGTGTTTAGATCTTTCAAACCCTTCTACCTAGTTTTACACCTATTTCAACATCAAATCCCATAGTTTGGTTCTTTTTCTAATTGAGCATTTACATAACCCGTAAATATCCTTTCCTCTTCTGCAGTGAATAAGCGTTTCACCAGAGACAGAAACTCTCTACTTTAACATTTCCCTGCTAACGATCCAAACTATTTTCTGCTTTTGACACTTGACAATCAAAACGTTCATTGGTATTTTTTATCTTGATACACCCATGGAGTTGTATTAGCTGTCTATAACTAACTATTAGTTCTAGTGCTGATTTGGTTGTCGTGTACTGTGCACAGGCTCTACTGCTTCCTGTAATGTAGGAAAGACTACTTTGGTATAAGCCGAGTTAGTGCTTTTAAACTAAATCTTTGGATTAAATGTCTATCTGTTATTTTAGCTTTTTTCCATATACTTTTTCTTTGTTAATCCACAGATCCATTTTCATCAGTTTTCTTCCCGGCATTTTTAGGTTGGGGTTTGACTTTGACCTTTAGCCCTGTTTCAAAATGTGTTGTAAAAATATAACTTGTCTTGAATTCTTAGTCAATCTCAACTGATATTGCTGTCCATCTATTATTAAACCACCAATAATGACTTTCTTGTACCTATTGATAATCTGTGCTCGAAGATTTTGTAGAGAAGTTGTTAAACCTTCTGTTCGTTTATTTATTTCATCTACATATGATTTTATATTTTGAATGCAGTCAAAGTCATTGCTTACGTAATCTTCAGGATGTTTATCTCTTCCAACTCTAGATAATATTTTACACATAAATACAGCAAAATAGCGTAACGTTTGTAGCAGAAGGATTCATTATTGGAGGATCAGTAATTAAAAATCCAGCATTACAGGAGCAACCATATGTTCATTGTATTTGATAGAAATGAAGTTGAAAAAGAAAAATCTATAAAAGAAATCACCTTGAAAGTTGTTGTTGTTGTTGTTGTTGTTGTGGGGTTTAACGCCATTTTTCAGCACGATAGGCTATACATGGCGGCCAGTATTAATGGTGGAGGAAGAACCCGGAAAGAACCACCGACCCACGAGAAGTTACTGGCAAGCTTTCTCACATGCCCACATTGGCTGAATCTTAGACTCGAACCGCCGCAGACAGAGGTGAGATGGCAGTGATCCGTAACGAAGAGCGCTTTAGACCACTCGGCCACTCGGGGCCCCACCTTGAAAGAACTACAGAGGAAAACTGCAGGTTCAAACAACGACAAAACCAAATAAGCAGAGGAAAAGCGCTGTACCGTAACATTATGGAATCAGAAAACAACATTTGCTTGTGCAGTATTTAAACAACCTGACTATTGCTATTGTTCTATACACATCTATTTAACAAGGTCGATTGTAATTTTGACCTATATCCACAAACTCGCCGAGAAATAAAAAAAACTTAAATAGACTGCCAAATCGGACTGCATTTTATCATCAGTCTGATGAGCAGATGAGCTCAAAGTACATATTCCTTTCACTTTTTAATTTGTATCAGGTTACTTCTTATCAAATGTCTTGGGAACTCGAGTGGCCGAGTGACCTGAAGCGCTCATCTGTACAGATCATTGCCATCCCACCTCTGTCTGTGTGGGTTCTAGTCTCGGGTTTAGCCAATGTGGGTATGTCAGAAATCTTGCCAGTAGCTTCTCGTGTATCAGTGGTTCTTTCTGGAGTTTTTCCGGGTTCTCCCTCCACCATTTATACTGTCCGCCATGTATAGCCTATCGTGTGCTGCAAAATGGCGTTAAACCCTACAACAACAACAACAACAACAACAGCCAAATATCTTGAAAGCTTAACACGTTTATAGCATATAAATAGCTATTTGGCACGCTTCAACGTTCATACATTAAGTCCTCAAATCGGTATGATATACAAGGAGTTGAATACCTCAGTCCGTCATATTATTATACCACATTGGCACCGAGAAAGCTTAAACATGAACAAAACTTAGAGAGCAGTACTAAAGCTACATCCAAGTATAGTGATGACGCCGGGTAGATTTATCGTCACATTTTATATGCAGGTAATGTTTGTTGTGCAATACGGGCTTGATGCTATATATCTTATGAATGTATGATCTGGTATTATTCACCTCATGGCAATTTGTTTCCACGATAATCAATAACGAACCTTTATTCATTTTGAATTTCAAATTCCATCTGATTGCATATTTTTTCTTATTCCTGTAAAACAAAATCCTTTCTATCATTGTACATTATAAATAAATACTATAACTACAAATTTACACAATTTTATATGTGTGTGTGTGTGTGTACCATTATTACCATGACCGTCCAGTGCCCCTGACAATACACTCATTACTAATATCTGCTATATATTATCACTGAGCCATTGAAAATAAGTATACACACACGTGTAGGTCTGTAACAGCGGTTGCATTGGTTGTGTGTCATCACTAGTATAAATAAATGGATCAATTCATTGTAGAAAATGTGCTCGTTTTATTGCATGTTTGAACAGAGACCAGAACAATTTGAATAGAACAATCGACCCTTGACCTTACATAATATAGTTTCTATTTCCTGGAAGGTTTTTGAGATTGATGCAGGCACTGATATCAAAAGATCTCATTGCATTAATGTATCTTTCAAATGATTCAATCAATTATCAATTAAATGAGTATTTAAAATCTATTGCATTTATTCATCTGTATATATTTAGGGTATCTCTGTTTTCTTAGGCATAGTGTAATATTCTCTACTATTAATGTAGTTTGGAATAATAGAATACACCCCCAGGGCTAGTATTCTGAGTCTTACAGCAAACAATTTTATTTCAAGTGGAAACTTCTTGGTCGCTATTTCACGTAGAGGAAAAGAACGTGACAGATAATTCTAAATGATTAGCTATAGTTTAAAGGCTATTTTCATTTTTCTTAATTTATGTTTTTTATCTTTTTCTGGTAAATGCTTCTCAGAGAAACCAATGAAAGCATTAGACTTAGCTTATTATTTCAAAGCACTACTTGATGTATCGCAAATTCTCTCGTGCGCCATTATTTCAAGCTGGTCTCATTAACTGTTGAACTCTTCTTTTGCCTCTTTTTGATTTCTCGAACACTATTTGATTTTACAGCCTGTAGAGTGGTAAAATATTTCTTTCATGCTGCAAATTGCTGAACTCCTAATTATTACAAGTACTGTAAAAACATAGTTAGAATCGGTCTTTTTTATGGCTGATATTTTTAACTATTTAACAGACATTAGACATTGGTACAGCATAGAATATGTCACAAAAAGGTCAATTTGCAAAGAGTAAATTATGACATTAGAGAAAATGAGCATAAAGTTTAATATTTATCAATGTAAACAAGGAATCATGATGACTTTTAAAATTACTTAATACAGCTATGAATATAAATGATCTCATGTGTCTAGGCTCGAGAAAACAGTAACATAAGAAAGAGTTAAAACAACAAGCTTTGAAAAATATAATAATGTATTTCCCTGGAAAAATAATGTAAAAATGAAAACATATGAACTTACGGTTTTAAGAATAAGATCCAAAAATAGTCCAAGAATAATACACGAATAAAATGTTAGAAGTCCAGATAATAAAATGTTTTAATGATTTCAAGTTCGAGTCCCAACGAAGAATTCAAGATGGAAGGTGATGAGGTATGATGTATCCTGTTCAATGTTGTTGTCAACAGTTCCTTATAGAAACACAATAAATAATCCTTCGGTTTTGGAAATCCAAATAAATTTTTATGAAAGCTGTCTTTGATCAAGAAATCTGAATGAGCACACATATATTTCCAGGGAAAAAAGAATTAATCCTTTTGAGTCCAAGTAACTCCAAACGACACAATACCTTCCAGTGTAAAGAAAAAGCCCAATTGAGATTATGTCTCCAAAACAAAGGTTATATCGTAATCTAAAATGCAGTCTCAAACATCCCCAAGGTGCGAAATCGAAAAGGGGGTCACGTGATCGTGTTTATATCATATACGGTTAACATCGTAGATCACGTAGTCCCATCATGACCTCGACAACAACCAATTATTTTAAAATAAAAATAGAACTTATTTACAAGGCTGCTACTAATTTTGAATCAAGGTCAGGATCTAGGGTCAACACCTGGTGCTTACTAAAACGAACAGTCAAGGTCAAACTGTTTTCTAAAAAAAAGGTATAAAGTTCCTAACAAACAGAACTACATTATTTTGACATAATGATTTTTTTAAAAATAGAAAGATTTTAAAGCTTACAAACAATTAAGTCAGATATAATTTAATCAGATATACATAACAATGAATATTATCGAGGATACCCCTTTCATATACGCTACAATATATTTGTTTAGGAATCTCAATATCTCGTCAACTAATTAGCAGAAGCGGATGTCTTCATGATTGATTTTAACTTATTTTGCATTTTAAAGTTTATATCGAAACCTCATTTATTATGACCTTTGAGGCCTTTGAATTGAACGTTTATTCTTGTAACATATATCCACTACAATAAACACAGCTTTACATGAAACATGTTTATCATCCATTCTGTTTGACCGCCTCCCTTGTCGATACAAATTTGACTTTTATTTCTTAATGGCCCGTTCTGTTCGTATCTCATCTGCTCAATGTCATCTCCACTCCCACCCCGAATAAAAGTACAAATTCACTGATCAGAGGTTAGTGTTAGTACTGGTCGGCCTGGTGTCAGAAAAATGTGACTGGGTCAGACATGATGCTACATGTCTGCGGCATTGTGCCCAGTGCTAGACATCACTATAAACTGCCACACTAAAGACATCGTAGCGGTATGACTGATAAATTGTTAGAGTGACTTTAAAATTCCAAATAACTCACACAAATTGTATTCACAATTCTGATGTATTCATATAAAATATCGTTTGATAAATGAAATATTATCTCTTTTCAATAGTATACATTTAAGCATACTGTGTTTTCTCTTCTAGACCAAAGCGCTGAATTTGTTGATGTGGTGTACCCCAGAATTTGTTGATGTGGTGTACTCCAGAATAGTTTGCTCTTACGTATGCTAATAAGCTGAAAAATCCAATGGATGGAAGGTCACCATGGATTAGATGTTATGTGCCTATGCCAGTATCCAGAGCAGACACACAATGATTTCTGAAGAACAATGAAAAAGATACAATCTATGAGGCCTAAAATCAATAGTGAAGAAAACGATCAAGATGAAAAAAAGAAATATTTAAAAATACATATTGCTGTACTAGATGTCCAGAACTTAGTATATATTACTAGTACCTGCACTGTTACATTTGTCAGTCAAGACGGTTTTATCTGGAAACGTAAATGATTCGTTCTTACGTAGAAGCTATGTATAAATTTGAGTTTTGTTAATCACGTCATATTTTCATTTTCTTCTAAACAATGTAGGACAATGAGCTTTTAGATGTCCAATACAGGGATACGTTTGCAAGAATTTAGACACAAAAGACGCAGTCTTAACTCGAGGTATATTAAACATGGAGCGATCGTCACTGTTGTTATCTGAATATAACTATAGTTATTCGTGGAAATATATGTACTTACGGGATGAAGACAGATAGTAACATGAAGAGGTATAATCTTTAAGAAACCTAATATCTCACCCCACGTGAATCATTACCACATCTAAAATAATGTTATATAATATCATGGATACACAAAATTTGATAAACGTCAGCTTGCCAGTGGCAAATTGAACTTGCCCTGTGATAATCTGAGATTGTCACAAGAATAATATTCCAAATGCATAAAGCAGTAAGATAAAATATGTTAAGCTATTATTTTATTTTTCTGTCTTCATTAACTTTACATTGTCATAATTGAGCAGAATTTTTCCATATTGCACGACTTCATATTGCACGACATGTTTGACTAAAAATACCATGCTGTATTAGGAACTACTTTGGCTGTAAACAAGCTGTACGCTCGTGTAGCAGACACTTTTGCTTTTGATTTATAACATTTGTTTCAGCTGGTTCGTCCATTTAAAAGTAGATATTATAAAGTTAACGATATGGCCGAGTTGACTGAGTCACACATGAAACTTTCAAACAAGCAAACAAACGAACTTGATATTCGCAATGACAACAACAAACGTGAGAGACGCAATAATTAAAAATATCATTCTGATCATTTAAACAGTTATGTATTAAGCATATTCGCAAATAGAATGGTTCAGGCTATGACCAGTGCCCTATAAGGTCTATAAAATGGCATGAAAAGGCATACTAAGGCCAATGGATATCACATATCTATCAGATACGTACCATTTTGCTAGTCAGTCAAAACATTAAAATCAAAGGAAAAAAATGTAACTGAAGGTTTTGGTAGGAAACTAAGAGCCTCAAAACCAATAAGCCAAGATGACGAGAAAGATTTATTTCCACTGGATAAATGGAATCTCATATAACAGCTGCTTTGCAATTTTCCCCGTTTAACTATTTTGATACAGTGTTAGGCTTGCGATGGAAGACATACACTGTTTGATAAAGGTCATAGCTGGAGTCACACCATCAGCAAGGATGCTAGCATTTGACACGGCATAAACATATGTCTTCTTTAGCTGATAATAAGAATGGTAATAAATATACTTACATTTATGCATCTTGAATTTCTTCAAAATGTACTTTCTTAGTTCTGTAAATCCGAATGATGTGACCCATGTCATGGAAACCAGATACAGAGTGAAACTGTGCTGTAATTGCGACTACATTTCCAACTTATTCTCCTTACTGCACTGAACTGAACCAATAAATCCAGTCCATCATAAGCAGGAACGCACAAATGAATTGGATCAACAGAAAAGCACAATCCATTCAGTTTAGACCAACTGGAAAAGTCTTTTTCAATGCGCATTCATTCAAAATATGACTCTAACTTCAAATTTTAAGTACACCAAAATGAGAATTTTTTAAACTAATGTCGAGCGCGCGACGAGGTTCGAAGGTCGCTGGGCGGTGTGTATTTATTTTGAAATACAGCATAAATTCAATTACTTTGTTTCTTGTACAGTATTTTTTATTATTAAGCCTAAGGTAGGAAAACGAAAAGAGTAAATAACAAAAAGGTTACTGCATTTGTATGGGAAAATATGAACTCGTTTTTTTTTTCTGACTATACTGCACCCCCAAGGTCGTGCAGTATTATTCAGAATTTTGTTTCATATTTTCCCATACAAATTCAGTAACCTATAATTAAATTTTAAGGGAATCACGTATTTATTGAAACTTTTTGTTCCTTTATATCGCTATTGTCACCGTAAAACCATGTGCTGATAATAAAAGTTAACAAAAATATATATTTACAAAAATATATATGTAAATATCCGCGTAGATAGATATGTACATTAGAAACAGTAAGAATGCAGATACATTTGGAAGAGCAAAAGCAAACATGTATATGAATATATACAGAGAACGTATTTGGTAGAAAATATTTAGGGAATAGCTACATTTCTGAAAGAGAGAGAGAGAGTTAAAGCAAGACTGCTTGTAATAATTTAGTTATACTCACAACTCAAGGATTTGTGAACACTTACTTTACCCTTTTGGTTAACACTTATCATGAAGGCACCTTCAAATCAGCGAGATGCATCTAAATATTTAAGAATCCGACTCTCGAGATGATTTGAGGGCATTTATATTAGTCCATTTAATTGTTTACCATGCAGTATATATATAGTCTCCTGTAATTATCATGAAAACTACATATTTTAAGCGCCGTTTGTGGGTGGTACCTTTTATTTCCAAACATCTGTAAAAACAATCGTACTATTCCATTTTTTGCAATTAACGCCTACTCATTATAAAATCGGCTCACGTATCAACACTATCTTTTGAAAAGACATTGTATAGAATCGGCAATCTAAATAGCTAACTTTAGACCGGAACGTCGGCGAATCCCTGATACGTCCAAATATTATTATTATCATCATAACGTAACTGGCAAGTTAAAATATAAATATTTATTACTTATCTGCCACAGCTTGATTTAAAAAGTAAATCTTCACATTATCACGTCTGAGAGAGAAATTGCGAGACTGGCCATGACATTGACTATATGATGGAAGAGATACATACAATAGATTTATTAAACTATAGCCAGGTACACAGAAGAAGAAGGAGAAGAAGAATGCACTGTAACCAAATAGAGGTACTAAGAATGCACGGTATAAAACGTACGGTATAAAACTTGCAGAATATAAAGCATTAGGAACTGAGCACGATCCCTTGTCGGTAAATCGGCTCACACAGAGTTGCTGTATGTTACCCACACATTGATGTTAAATAACAGTTCTTGTATCTTGAATTCAGTGGTGGGTCAAAACTAATCGTTTAGGGAAGGGGAGTAAAGTAAGTGGGAGGGGCAAATGGCAGCAGGTGAGAGGTTTGTGCGACTTAATTCCAAGTTAGTGCCCAGGGGGACAAATCCCCTGGAAGGTCCTACATTTTAGGCGCGCACGCGCGCGTGTGTGTGTGTGATCTGTTTAAGAGCACATCAACACAATGCTGGCTATAAATTGCTGATTAAATGTAAAGCCATACAAGTTCTTGTTTAATTCTTTTTTTCTGCATGCAAATTATTCTTTACAAATTCTTCAGGGAATTACCAAACGTTTCATATAATCATTGAAAATATATTGGTTAATGTTTACAATTATTTAATTTCATTGATCTAAAATAATATTTGTTCTTAAATCATTATATATTAACACTACAACAATATTATGGAATTATATACATTTAAATTGTTTTGCTGGTTTATAATTTCATTTGAAACATTTTAATGTAAACACATTAGTAACATGCTAATGTTAAAACACAAGAAGATGATTGTGTTATCATGAATTCTACATTATATTTAACACATAACAAAATTAAAATTACTTTTGATTCTCATTGGATTCATTTTCAAGCACTAAATTAATACTATACTTCATTAATGCATTCAATACATAGACTTTTATAAAGTTGATAACAAACACTTAGGAGATTATATGCAACTTTGAATTACTTTAAATAATGAAGACTACACAGCACATTTATATATTTTTTGCAACATGTTCAAGTACTAGCTTATTTACTACACATTTCTAATAAACTTAATAAAATGAATTCTTAACAAAGACTAATATAATGTTGACAGCAAATTGTTTGATCAGTATACTAAAAATTTATACTTAGAATTTCATATATACATTAAATTATAATAGTTGCTCTTTAGTAATTATTTTCACAACAAATGATAAGATAATATTAAGGAAGTAACATTTGATATTAGCACGTTTTACCAAAACATATGTGATGCATACATTCCATGAAGCCTACTGATAACCTCTTTGTTTCAAAGAATTCATTGCTCAATCCTGAGCATGTAATGTATTAGAAAGTCAACTATTTAAAACACTTAGTTCAAAATCAACCATAATGTCATCACGTAACATTAAAAGATAGCCAAATTCATAAAATAATATGAAAAATGTAATTCCTTTGCAGCCATTCAATTTAAATCCTATCCTTATTATTAAAATGTCAAATAAACCAACCTGTGAAAGGTTTTATGGGAACCTCATTGTTTCAGTCAATGTTAATACGTTTATTACTAACGGAATGCTGCTGAACTAAAATATTAGGTCCTCTTCATTGGCAAGAATTATTCATGACGTGTGGGTTTGTATAAACCAACGAATCTTGATAATTATATTTAGGATAATCATTAAACTAACGTATTACATAAGTATTGTTTAGTACTATACTCGTCTAACGTTAAATTCATCTGTACCTATTTAGTCAAAATGTTGTTTGACAGTTCCCCTCACTGTACGATACATTGCATTCATTCTTGAAAATCATTATAAAATTATTGAAATACCTTTTCCATAGACAAAAGATGACGTGATTTAGATTTTGAATAAATACTCTGCAATCAGTGTGATTCGAACAGTAATTGGGATAAATTTCATGTAATTTTATTTATGTACATACAGATAATGGTGTATAACAAAGTTGTCTTAAAAACATCCAAAACATTTCTAATTTTCATGGCCTTGTCCAAATTACTAATAGCAAATTAAAATGACGAAATATCAGCATATTTGTACAAGCAGTAAGTATGCTGAACCATTTATAAACATTGATGAATTTATCATTTGTTATTTCTCCAGAATAGTTGATCTGCAAGATGAATTTAGAATGTGTGCGATCGATGTATTATATCTGAATGGATCAGTGACACGTGTTAATTGTTACTTGTCTGTGTATCACATGTGGCATTTTTACAATGACCCTGCTTAATAACATTGAGTTGAAAATACGGTATTTTATATAAAATGTGACATTCAATATTTCTTCCTAGAAGGTTCCCAATGTTTACAAAATGTTAGTTATAATTAGAAGGTCTCTTCCTAAAATTTATATAGAATGTGAAATACATCAGGGAGTTTTGGTATATTTAAAGGGGAATTCGAATAACCTAGGCACAGACGCAATTGAATTTGATACTTCTATAAATAATGATCCTAATATTAAACCCATACTCAAAGAAAAAATAATAGTTTTTAGGGAATATACAAAAAAAGCAATGATTCAGGTCATATACATGGTCAAGTCCATCCGACAACGTTACATTACCAGTAACATGTAATGAAATAAAAGCAAGTTCTGTAAAACCCCAACAAACAATGCAAATTAAATATACACAACAGGATAAATCCAGTAAACATTTTAACATCTATGTTCTGTCTTGCTTTTTTTGTCTTGCTGTCACTGCTAAAGAAGCAGACGTCGTCGTCATCACCTGAAAAGTAGTTCTTTGTAAACATCTGCTTTCATCTTTTCATCAACTTAGGAAGCACATGCTTAAAATCGGATTAGGCCGGCATCATGGTAAACGTCCAGAAAGATTAAGAAACGGCGGAGGAGCAGACAGTGTCACTGTGAGTCATGGTTTTATGGAGTACGTATGCGTTCTAGCAGTAATATATCCACTCTTCCTGGCGGGAGATCTTTTTTTCTTTTTTGGGTCTTCTCTTCTTGTGTCTTTTCTCTCTCTTGTGACCACCTTTTTTATCTTGGGTCTGCTGCCGTCTTTTGTGGAATATGGCAATTTCTCCTTTAGTTTCAGCATTATGATCCCAATTTAAAAGGGAACGAATATGGGCTGTTGCTAAGGAGAACATCCACAAAACTTCAAATAATTGTTATATATGGTTTGAGTTTTGATTCTTGTGAAAAAGCTACTTTATGTTTTGTTTGGTTTTTGTTGGGATTGTTATATTAAAAAGTTTGGTTTGATGGTGTATATGAATGATCCTTTGACTTAACAGACGGGTTGTCAAAGTGAATAATCATAAAATGTTTTTTGAGACTGGCTTCTAACAAATGTGTACGGACCTGTGTATTTTTTTCACCACTGATGTCATGCATTCCAGTGCTCAGTTTGGTAGAACGATGAGATTAAAAGGATGTCCTGCAGAATACTGTTTGAAAGAAAAGAAGTGTACGATGTTTTTATAGCTTTTGTTTGTCCTTCAGATCGACGCCAAAGGGGATGTATAAATGACAGGACCTTCTTCTAGGTACCAGAGGTGAAACAAATTGGCACGACATCTCAACTATTTAAGAGAAGTGGGTTATGAATCCGTGGGTTCCTGCGTATGAGGTGCTTCAGTACTATCGTCATACGCATAATTCAACTAATGTGTTCGTAACTGTTTGGCTATCACTTACACTTGAGATTTATCTCTTGGACTTTTAACCAATATCAAATAATGCACATTCATACTCATGGTGTGTAAGTGATATACGTTCTTAAAAAAAAAAATTTGTGTAGTGTTAATGATACTAGAATTGCTATGATAAAAGTTTCATGTAATCCAGAGTTTAAGTTCTTCTTATCGAAAATAATGAAATGTGTTCGCGAGGAATGCCTTCTATTAACCATATTAATTCTCTTTGACTTTCTTAAAGTTATGTGGACACCAATTCTCATTTTGTTGTAAGGCAACACGAAACGTTGTGATATACAATCAAACAAGTATGATTTTTGTCCGATCAAATGTTTGAGAAATTCGGTTTTGCCCGAAATATCGGGTCTTCCAATTAACATGCTAAAGCATGTAGAAAATGCATGGCCTCACAACTTTGACAAGATCTACATTTTCGTCAATCACTTTGAAAACAAAAGAGGAATATGAGGATGCAGACATTAACTATTGCGTTAGAATTCTCAGATAACCGTCAATGACAAAATCCATTTATTTAGCATTTGATGCACGTTTAATGTTTGTTAAAAAAGTGTAAACAGAGAAAAACATTTATATTTCATGAATTAAAACACGAAAACACGACAACACATAAGGAATAAATCAATGTAGCTCAAATTAAAATCACCAAACTTGGACATAAACAAGTCAGCATACA
The DNA here is from genome assembly GCA_028554795.2 of Sinohyriopsis cumingii. Lineage (NCBI taxonomy): Eukaryota > Metazoa > Mollusca > Bivalvia > Unionida > Unionidae > Sinohyriopsis > Sinohyriopsis cumingii. The sequence continues at coordinate 51,358,678 of CM068836.1, forward strand.
ATATTTTGGCTCTATGTTTTTCAAATGAAATGTATGTACACGTTCTGGTGTTCTTTTTCTAGTCTCTACAAACTCCATTGTCTTTATTTTTGCACTAATTGTCCGTTCTTTCTCATTCATTTCTATTTATACTACAGTACTTTGTGGATTTGTAATATTTTTCCTCTATTTCCCGTTCTTCTACCATTGATTCTAACGTTGTTTGAATTCCATGTTCACTTCTTGCCCTCGTTCTAAGCGAACTTCCTTTCTTGGATTAGTGGCACACAATAACTTTGACGTAGTCGACCACATTTAGTATAGAAGCATCAGAGCCAAGACTATTCCAGTCGGGTACTTCTTTCCAGTCGTAAATTGTTCGTCTATCAAATAGCAATACACACTTCTTGGTAATTATCAAACGCGGATAATATTCGACAAAATGACTTCTTCACAGGAGGTACACAGCTTGTTTTCATCACCATGCTCAACACATTTTAACACAATTTTTCTTTCCTGCAGAGATACAGTTTTGGTAATAATGATGTCTTTGTTGCATATACTGTTCCTTAATAGTCCACTACGAATCTGCTGGGAAAGAAAATCCAAGAAAAGGAATCACTAATACGTACACCACACATCGTCCAAATTTCAGTGGTGTCATTGTTGGTGGAAACAGGTCTTGAGAGAGGGTTTGGTAATGCTGTATGTCCTGACCAGTATGATTGACTTCCTTCCGCGGCTTTTATTGTAACACTAAGGACAAAAGTCGTGTCATATTAGGCTTGATATTCAGGTAGCATTTTGTGTTTGCGATAATCTTTGCAAAGAAATGGTCTTCTTATACTGTGGAAATAGCTATAGTTTAAACATCGAGAAATGATTCTGAGTTTGCATTTAACTGGTATCTTGAAGATTCTCTGTAAATGCATTCCCGTAGCTCCAAAGGCAGATTCCGAATACTGGTCTACTAAACAAATCAAATAAAGCATAGTCTTTCCGTTTGATGATATATTCACACGTTGGCAATGGAATCTGGTAGTAAATTATATTGAAGGATATAGGGAGCGAGCATATGTAAAGCTAAGTCACATCAAATTTGAAATCAAGATGAAATGAACACGCATTGCTTAGAAGGAACCAGAAGAAGAGACAAAGAAGTCTTTTTGGTGTTGCCTAATGCGCTAATATAAATGTTATCAGAGGTGCATGCCAGTAATTGTGAAGATGATATGAGTGAATCTGAACCAAAGCCCTCAACATTTGACACAGGACCTAACGAGTCCAGATCCACGAAAAGAAGAAAGACATTTAATACCGCTATGAAGATTATTTTGACATTCAATGGACGCAAAAATTGATTATAATCAAATTAAGAACCAAGGTTTCATTACAAATTTGTGGGATTCCGATTTAGAGACATTAAAACGACAATGCAGTGCTAAAGATGACGATTATTTGAGATTTAATTACAAATAACAAGAGTTTGATGTATTTTGTGTGCATCGAGCTTAGCACACCTGCACCATTATAAATTTATAAAATCATGAAGAAAATTCAAAACGTTCGCATGACTCATTGATAGATTTAACCTCATCGATGGAACAGCAACTTCTGACATGAACCACGCTGAACCTCCTAGAGATAGCGCATTACGCAGATAAGTGATTTTTTTGTGGATGACATGAGAAGTACGGAACGTAGCATCGTCCGAATTCACAACTCACAAGTCCAGATAAGTATAGCCTATGACATCATCTTAAGTCGATAAGAATTCATAAGAGAATAGATGTAAATTAGACAATCGCTCACAATTCAGCACCGTTAGACGTTCTCTGTTACAACCCTGATGGCATGCACATAAAAAATGAGAAATATTGTACAATGGGTACCACTTGGTACAAAACTCACTCTTCAAACCCGTCTAACTTTCAAGAAGAACTGTTGAAATATTGGCGATCCGATCTGGATACTTTATGCCATCGTTGTGAGAATTTCGCCATTATATCTTGGATCCAGGAGTTGTGGATCATTTGAAGAAAGTTTTATACAATCACCTAAGCGTGTTTATTAGTGCATTAGAAGATGTTCAGGCTTACAAACAAACTAGCTATCATACAGCCCCAATCCCAACTTTTGGTTAGCCGTCGAGACTTCTTCTGAGCTATGCACTGAATGCTTTACTTGTGTTAAAAGAGGAGACAAATGGATGCAATATGCCATAAAAGAAATATCGAAGTCTTTCTGTGAATGGTTGGAGTTTAGAAAATCCCTAGATCGTCAAAGAGTTACGTTGATCCTTATTTCACGGATGCACATGTGTTTTCCTAAACGAAACTTGAAACGTCCTTCTCAGAGTTCACCAAAGAAGAGTTGTACAATCAAATATACCACGTCTTCTGCGCCTAACACGATGATCTCTGCCAAACCTGATTTGAAACTTGTGTTTCCTAATCTAATATAAAAGTGGAATCTCATTTATTCATTGTCCCCGTACGAAATAATTAGGCGGATTCCACCTGGAACTTAAGCAGACTCCAGGTGGAATCTGCCTAAAATGTTAAAAATCTGGTTAATACAAAGGCGGACATGGAAAATTTGAGAAATCAAAGATGAATCCATCTAGAGTCCGTCTAACTCTAAGATGGACTTTTGTCAAATTCCTGCTATAAATACATCTTTAGGCATAATTTTGGACTTAGTTGATTTTTCCACCCACCATCTAGGTGGAATTAGGAACTTAGTCACTGACATCTATTATATGAAAGGAGGAATCTGAACTTAGTTTATTTTCTAACCAACATCTAGGCGGAATGAAGAACTTAGTCATTTACATCAGTTAAATAAGGCATAATTAGGACTTGGCTTTTGTGTGTCTGTAAATTTAAATGACTGAAAATATAGTGATATTTTGTGATTGTAATATCTTTGACTGACAGTTCAATAAAAATATCAATAAGATATAATAACATTTATTGTTTCTTTTTACAATTTGAATGATTTTCAGCAGCATTCATATTTCCTGTTTCTGATAGCTGTAATTTTATTGTTTATTTTGGGCACAGTTTATAACTTCTTTTCACAGCTTTCCATGTTAAATTTCTTTTTCAAATTTGTTGTTGTTGTTGTATTTTTGTTTAACTTCAATTGGATTTAACTGCCCTCGAACAAGTTTTCATCTTGTTTTCCGTTTTAAAACATAATTTCGCTTTTCTCCTTACCTGAATTTCCTCGATATGGACCCATTTTTTAATATCGTCTCCGAAACTTTTTTTTAAATAATGCTCCATCCGGTCCCATTCCACAATGAGCTTTCAAATAAGTATTTGTTCCGTTTATTGTTGAACAGATGATCGTTGTATAAAGCTTTCTGATTGGTCAAAAAATTTGAATTGACCAATGAATCGTCGCGTAACAGAAACTGATGGGAAAGAGCATGTTTGCGAAACATGGCGATTCGAATTTTCGAGCGGGACGAGAGATTGAATAACCATTTGAAAAATGTGCGGCAATGAAAATACCCTGAACGCAAATTTGATGGGAACATAATTGATGAATCTGTACGAAAACTGAACGCCAGGACAAGCATTTTGTGCCATAAAGAGCTTTACAGTAGCGGCTAACGTGCTAAATAAGACAAGGAATTGAATCAGGAATCAGGATGATTTCGAAGTTATACAACTCCAAACTGATTAACTTTAAAGAGGGACAACGTGTAGATCACTTTTGGGAATTGTTGCCAGATATCCATGTCTATCAAAGATAGTCATATCTTTGCGGAATTTTCTTGGCTGAAAAGTAGAATCTACTTTCAATCTCGTGAGGCATTATTGTGTATATTATCAAAATATTCTTGGTGTGTTGGAATTCAGTGTAAAATAAGAGTAATTATATCATGATAAACGTTTGTATGTACTGGCAGCCAAAATTTCAACTTAGAAATTATGTGTGGATTTTATAACGAATAGATAGATCTTTATAAAACTAAAAGAACAAAACAAAGATTACATGTCTACCTCGGCTGGTTCAAAAGTTATGGGTAAAAATGTTCTTCATACAATTCAGAGATTTTCTTCAAATTTGTCAAATTGCATAAATGGCCAAATTAAGTAGTTGATATTATCGAAACTAACTGCAGTTTAAGCCTGGAACGTTCCAGATCTCTTACATTCTATACAGAGACATTGCTCAATTTTTTTGGGAACTCAATTATCGGAAATAACAATGTAGCAGACCCCCTAAATTAACGATCTTCACTAAACTGGTCAGCGGCAAATACAGCCGCAAATATTAAAAATTCAATATCTTGGCCATTTATTTATCAATTTTTAAAATTTAAGGTGTATTGTGTTCAGATTGCTGTAATCTATCTAATGATTCTATATTCCGTGGATTTAAAAGAATTTTTAAAAAAACATCTCCCTACCCCCTGGGCAGAACTTACATGACGTCAACATACAACCACACAAAAAAGTAAAATCTGCACAACCAATAACAAAATTTTATTGAAATATAAAAATTCATGTTATATAACAAATTCAATATCAAAATGTCATGTCTGTTTGGAAAATCCCCAGTCAGCTTTGCATAATATCAAAATCTCAATAAAACAAATACTGCAGGAAAACTTTAAGAAACAACAAAACATCTGATTCAGAAATTGATTCTAAATTTGCTTCTGCAGCATCTGTCAGCGCATGATGTATCTCCTTCTGCAAATTTGTATGCCTAAAATCATCTTGACATGAGGCTGAGCAAATCTTTTCAAAAAGTTCTTTAATTTGATCAGAAGTGACAGGAAATTTACTTTTAAGCTGATGGAGCTGGATCAAAAAACTTGAAGGTGATGACATCTTGCTCTTGATGCTCAAGGGCTATTTTTCTCCTTTGCCCTTTTATCAACCATGTAGACATACGGTGGAAGTCTTCATTCTCTGTAAAAGTGCAAAACAGCACAGTTAATAATTTATAAGACCTGTATCAGTGCAAGATTTGGGAAAGTGATTTTTTTTCTTCCACAGTTTGAAACTTAAACATTGTAAACAAAAATTATCAAACTTTTAATATTTTTTTTGTGTATATTCTAGATTGAGATCTTCAGGTGGTAGAATTTTAAATGTTTAACTTTGTGAGCATATTTTGTTTTATTTTACTTTACCAAAAAACGTTTTGATATATTTATACATAATACCAAATCATGACATTGAATGATTGATTGCTAGATTGGGAGGATGGAAATGTGTTTTTTATTTATTTTTATAGCAAAGAAACAGACAGACATACAGAGATTAATTACTATTTATGTATGATAACAGTATAAAAGTGTTGATTTCCCAGAGAGACCAACTAAAAATAACAACGAAACTTCGACCAAGAAAAATATTTGGATGAAAACAACAGAACGAAGAAATACATCTTAACAGATGTCATGGCTGCTTATGGAACAAGGACTAATTCGAGAGACCACAACAGCATTATAGTTTGTACAATCAAACATCCAGTGTACAGTACAAGTGACATAAGGCAGGCTCCTAGCTTTTCTTCTTCTCATAATCAAATTGTCTCAAATGGATGCTTTTCTGTAATTTTGCATTATTTTCACGGCTGAATTTTTCAATGGAGATTAATATTTTATATACGTTTATGTGTTCACAGATGCCTGTGCATATGTTCCAGACTTGATACTTGGATTTTTAAAACCACTTAATTATTTAGTGTCAGATACTTCATATCATGTTGTATATACAGTATATGTTGTACATCGCAGAAGGCCTCAAGGTAGATTGGTTCTGTGACTAATTCAATTACCTTCTCTAAATAAAGTCATATATTATTATTATTATTATTATTATTATTATTATTTTTATTTTTATTTTATTAACTCCCATTTCTCTTGCCTTGGAAGTCATATAATTACAACATCAGTATAATTGTTTTCATGCACACTTAAATATCACCTTGGTTAATAAAGTCCTGTTTAATTCATATCCATTATTTCTTTGAAACCTGCTGAAATGTCTGAAACACTAAAAAAAAAAAAAAGTAAAATACTATATAATGATCAAAATTTTATTGAAATCTTACAAAAGTTTTAGTCAATTTTTTTTGTGAAACCTCACACATATTTCAAAGAAATTTGAGTGAGACCTCAACATAATTTTAAAGAAAGTTTTGGTCAAAATATTTGTGAAATCTCACCAAACTTTAAAGTGAAATGAAAAATACTTAAGTGATGCCATGTTGGATTAGATTTTGTATGCAAGAAAGAAAATGGCATTGCCGCTTAGGACAAGAAAAACCTAAATCTTATTTGATAATGTCTGTCAAAATAAAATGATCCATTTTAAAAATTACTGTGAATATTTATCATTGATTCCCAATAATGCCTAAAAATCATTAGGCAGTTTAATAGAAATCTGAAGTATTTTTTTTATGGTTTAGGCAGAAATTACTTAAAAAATCCATCTGAAATCCGCCTTGACATTTTATTATTGGATTGGGTTTCTGCAGGTATTTCCATCTAATTAGGCAGAAATGAGCGGAATAAACAAATTCCACCTAATATGCGGAATAAACTAATTCCGTCTAGTAGGCGGAATAAACAAATTCCGCCTAGTAATAGACGGACTAATTTGCATATTTCGGGCTGTATTCCGCCCTGAATCCGCCCTGAACCCACCTAAAATTTATAATAAGTGGAATCTAGGCTTTAAGTGAAATCCGCTTTAAAATTCCACCTGGAATCTGGTTAAAGTCAGGGCGGAAGTTTTCGTACAGGTCACCTGCTGCTGTAGCTAAAGAAGTGTGCGCAACGAAGACAAAATTGCACGACAGGACAGAGGTGTTACAAAGATTACTGGGTATATCCAAACAAGAACTTTCACTATTTAGTCCTTTCAGACACCTCATCGTTGAGTTCTACCCATACTGAAGTTGATACGACGTGCGGACAAACCCCTTCGTCCGTAAAATTAAAACTAATGATACTCCTGCCGCGTTTAACTAAACATTAGGATGTTCTGTCAGTACTGATTAAATCCTGTCCGCTAAAACATATCATTCACAACGCACCTAAACAATCCATCGCTACAAAATGTGCGTGTTGCTTGAAAGCTTTGAAAGGAGCGGTTCCTATGTTCAAGGTACATCATCAACAACTAGGAAAAAAAATTGAAGCTTTACGGCCAAGCGTTGCAACGTCTTCAACTCCTTCGCCAGAAAGGTCTGGACGAAAGAGCTAAACCTACTCTAAAAGATTTGAATACGACCATGAAAAGCATAACTAAAGTAACCAAGATAGACACGGCCAAAAGTATATTAGAAGGTAAACGAGAAGTGTTTCAAACTCTGTCTTCTCCAAATCCAAGTAAGATTGCAGTTTCTTTGTTAACATTCTCCCCTACTTCCAAACAAGAAGAAATGCAAGCTTTGGTCGAAACAGATTATGTCGACCCCTTCTTTAGCAAAAGACAAACATAAATAAGGGAAAAAAGAAGTGACAACATCAAGAAAAAAGTCACTACCCTACTACCGGTTCCTATTCCTATTGCTCGTCGAACACGTCAAACCTCGTCCAAACCAATACCACACAAATCTACGAGCACTATCAAACAGTGCGTGAAATATTGAGGAGCAAAAACAATAACAGAGAACTCCATCATGGAGATACTTTTAGCTATCATGTGCTACAATCATGCTGATGGTTAATGTGGGATTTAACAATTATATCATACTGATAAATCCAATCTTAATAGTACGTTTACCAGATGCGCGGCAAAAGTTACAATAATTTACAAAGACATTCATTTGTTGACCGCTGAAAATCCTGAAACAAAAGCTAGTATCGTGGAACGTTTTCAAAGAACTTTGAAAGAACGTATGTGGAAATGTTTTACACAGCAACAAACTCTCAAGGTCAATATACGTGTAAAACGTTGCATCAAATTTTACAATCAATCGTATCATCGTAGAATTGGATGTTAATACGAAAAAGTGACGCCTGAAAATAAAGTGATGGTGCCTGATTGATTAAAAAGAATATTTCTACCTCAACCGTTTTTAGGGTTACTGATCAAATTGCCTCTTATACCAGGGTTTTCATTTAGCCTCGAAAGCCTCATTTATTTTACATAAATTTGATCCGATCTATTAGTCCAACATTCAAAAATATGAACGTCAATTTTATCTAACCTTGACCGCAAATTTGGTAAAGATCACCTAGACCTGGCATTTTTTATTATACTTTTAGGAAAATACATGAAATCCTAAATTAACACAGTATATGAAAATTTCAACTAAAAAGCATGGTCTTAATTACAATATGTGGCTTACGCACAGACAGTTGTAGGCAACAGCCCGATTTAGATAACTGGGCAAACTTTTACTACTACTATATATTTAGCACTTCAGAAAGTTCCTGGAGGGAGGGCCTGGGGACTCATGCCGGCCTTCTCCTTCTTTTCCACTTCCAGGTATCCAGGTGATTGCACTCTGCCGGGGTGTCGTTAAGTGATATGTCTCTATTCCCCACGAAATGGTTAAATAAGAGACATACAGTGCTGGCAATAACGCGTCTAGTTATTGCTCCTTTCCTACACGATGACCATTCTTATCGCCGAATTAGGTCTTCTCCACTTCGGTACGTGTCAAACAATCGACAAACAATAGCGTGCGGTCCACACAAATGACACTCCGAAATGAGTGTTTTCACTCAAAGTAGGGGTGGCTCCACCTCCACTCGAGGAGTCTACAAACATGGCCAACTGGCCAAACACGTCATAAATTAAAGAAAGAGAAAGACCGGTTTTCGACTAGCAATAAGTAGCATCAATTAAAATCAGACACTGAAGTAGTGATTGCACCCCAGGCAGTGAATGCGATGTAAGGGTTATGGCTTAATATCACTTCAAGGTGGAACCTAAGGGCTCAAGTCAACTTCAACTTTACTGTCAATCTGGGAGGTCACCTCAAGCAACCACACCTGAAGAAGTAGCCCCCAAAGAAGGCCGAGACAGGGAGGACAATTGCAAGGACAACAGAAGAAGTGAACGATGCAGACCCGAGGGTCACCTAACACTCCTACCATGGAAACCCGGACGTCTAGATCTCGTCCTCCACGGCCATTTCCTCCACTAGAACCAACTACTGTTGCCTAGGAACGAGCCTAATTGCCATGATCAACAGTGAATTCAACTTACAAGGGGAACATGCAATAGGTGAGGATGAGAAAAAGAAATCACAGCAAGAGAATTAGATACCAGATTCATATAAGATACAGAAAATGAGAAAGCATTGGTATCAACAACAGTAGCAGCAAAACCAACAATAACAAAATCTCAAAATTCCATTAAATAACCCAAGAGGGCTCCGCCTGCAGCCGGAAAAGCATAAGCCTATGAGTACGAGAAAAGGCCAACAGAAACAGCAGCCGACTGAACTGCAAAGAGCAGCTGTGTTGGACTATATATTTGACCAGATCGTGGATTGGGGAATGTCAATTATCTTAGATAATTCCATAGCAACACATCAGCACAAGGGAGATCTGAAAAATGTCACTAAAGCTGCCATAGTGTAAGGGCCGGATTGACAGATCGACAAAGCCTAAATTTGGCCGCTCAGCGGGAAACATAACAATACCGGGGAAAAACCACTGCATGTGCACAATTCCCCTTGTGATAATGATTACCAACGACTGCCTCGAATACATGACATCCAGGTCCCACCTTTCTAGCATCACGCCGAAAAATACACAGTAACGGACCAGGCAGATGTTCCTGTCCCCAGAACACTTGAGAACGTTCATGTTCCCTCCGTCAGAGGTTGGATCTCAGTCAATTTAAAGGCTACTAACGAAAATGCCTCTAAAATCAAATGTTTTCAATTTGTCTTGAAAATCTGTTTCGACTGAAACAAATTTTAACTATAACCAATTAGACATGTAAAAAGGAGAATTTGAATGTTATTCAAATAACAACGCAAACATTTCATGGGTCGTTTAGATCTTGTTTTTCATTCGATGGTTTCTTTGGGGAGGGAGGGGATTCACACAGAGCAGAATATTGTATAACATGTTAGCGTATTCATAATTACAATACAATATGTGACTTACACAAAATTTATTGTGGGGAGCAGCAGCCCGAATTCGATAACTGGGAAGAATTTGATATTACATGTATGGTGTTTCAAAAAGTATCCTCCTACGCTTGGGAGATCCACCATGCCCTCTCCTCCTCTTCCGTGCCCCGATATGCCAATCGAGGGGCATACAGACAGTAGTCGAGTGGTAGCTCACATGAATCCCACTCGGCATATAAATTAATCCCATAAGTGCGTGCTATTTCGCAGCCGGGATATCGTCAGGCCGTGTGCTTCTTTCCCCAACCGACAAATAATTAAGAAAAATGCAGTGCTTTCACTAAAGCGTTCGGGAGCGGGGCTCCTTTTCATTCCCGACGATTAATTATGAAGCCAACGGTACAGGCATTAACCAGTCACGAAAGGCCGAATAGCCATACGCGACTGTAATATTTTGGTTGATTTTGATTGATTGATTGGCAGACGGGCCTACTCTTCGGCTAACAGAGCAGAGAACAAGATACATCACTAATAGAGTCAGAGGAGGAAGAGATGATTAACGCTCGGGCCCTGAGATAACAGCATATAAGTAAGTAGGATAATTCAATGCGGTAGCAGAGGAAAATTTAAAATCGATTCGTATGAACCTATTTACAACATGTGGTTACAACACAGCTGGTTGTACGGAATATCTGGAATTAGACAACTGGGCTGAATTTGATCGTTAATACATTTATGGCGTTCCGGGGTTGTTCCGATGAGGTTTGGCTTCTCCGGTCAGACTTCTCTTCCTTTTCCAAGACAATCCACAAGTATGCAGTACAGACACCAATGCGTCGAATAGTTTTTTTTCATTCTGAACGCGTGATTACAACAAATAATAGTGTGCTGTCCACACACAAGTTTAAAATACGTAGTAGGGGTAGAATCTCGTGATAGTGGTTGCCTCTGTTTCACACCCGACATACAGTTAATACACCGGTGTATATCGACATTAACTGGTCGTACAAGGCCGAATAGCCATACACAGTCATGTCGCTTGTTGCATAGTTGATTGGTTAATTGTCTCGTCGACTGCAAAAATATTAAGCTCCAATATTGCAAGACTAAGTGAAGTCATGGTTTATATAGATCGGTCAGGGCATCACCTAGTCCAGAAAAGCAGTGACAGGCAGAACTTCATCTTCTTGACAATTGTTCAGAATTTACCAGAAAATGTTCAGCGCGAAGAAAATCATCAAAGAATAGTAGACTGGGAGCAGATATTCGGGTAACAGCAGAGGCAGCAACACCAGAATTAGTGAGTAGAATAGATGAACTGCACAACAGACTTAACTTAACAAATTAGCATAATCAATAAAAAAGCCAAAGCCCACGAGTCCAAGCGGGGAGGGAGGCGTATCAATTTTGGAGAGGAATAGAAACCGGTTCATTAGGGTTAGGGTGTTGTAAATGCATACGGGCCTACCTTCGGCGGAGGTAGATACCCCAACGCCTCAAACAATGGACTGATAAGGCTGCTTCAAATAAAGTTAGTGAAAATCTAAAATAAACCAAATATTAATCTTGAATTCGAATCGAATACCACCGATCTAAACTCTTTACTAACTAACCAACACTCAGTTGAGGCAGCAAAGGTTATGAACCCAATGTCATTTTTGTTTTAAAAGTCGTAAGGCTATGGGCATGAATATCATATAACTCAGACCCCAAAACAAACATAATCAATATATAAGGTGGCCCAAAACCTAGGCAGGCCCATTCATACAAAGTGTGGATGATCGACACACTAATAAAAATAACGTACAACAGGATTAGACAAACTGACTCATAAACACAGCTAAGATAATACGGTTGTCCAAACCCCAGACCTTTAGTCCTGCTGCACAAGGTGGCAACAATTGCACGGATAAAAAATATAATACAAATATCCTAGCCCTCAACGATTAGAAAACCATAAGGTGATAAAAATCCAAAGACCATCAAGGCCCTCCGCACCACAATAATCAAAACAATTGTGGTAGCAACAGGGGATGGTTTTTTCATAATTATAGAATATATAAAAATGGAATGCTTTCTGCATAATTTGAGTGTGCAGATTTCAAAATGAACCATCTTTATGATATCTTTGCAAATAAATTCACAGGAAGCATTCAAAACACGTGTACCGTCCACCATTTTTAATATTGGTCTTTGGCAATTTTTGAAAATTCTTGACCTCATGTTATTTCAAGCTGAAATTTGCATATTTCTTACATATATTTTATATAGAAATGTTTTGTGAACATTCAGCTTTAAGAATAAATTGACTTTTTCTGTGTTCCAGGTAATTCAGAAGCCCCCCCCCCCGTGTCTTTTTATCAACCCCCCCCCAACTTTTTTGCATGAAATACTATATTTTTGAGCCATACACAAGTTGAAATTATATGTTGGTTTTCTAATGGAATGTTTTCTGCTTAATTTGTGTGTGCAGATTTCAAAAATGAGCCATCTTTATGATATATTTTCAAATAAATTCACAGGAAGCATTCAAACACATGTACCGTCAACCATTTTTAATATTGGTCTTAGGTAACTTTTTGAAAATTCTTGACCTCATGTTACTTCATGCTGAAAGTTGCATATTTTTTTACATACGGTTATATATACATGTGTTGTGAACATTCAACTTCAAGAATAAATTTACTTTTTCTATGTTCCAGGTACTTCTGAAGACTTTCTCTGCCCTTTTATCACACGCCCCCTAACATTTTTGCATGCAATAGCATAATCATGAGTCATACCAAGTTGAAGTTGTATGTTACTCTTAAAACCAATAGTGCGTATTTATTACAGTGTTCTTGTACATATGTACATTTATCTGAAATCACAATTTAGTAAATAACAATTGCTATTTTAGAATTTAGTTATCATAAGGTATATTTGGTCAGTTTTCATATCTATAAAATAAAATCAATGACAAAAGGTTTTCCACTAAGTTTTCATTACAGTAAGTCAGGATTTCTATAGTGTCAGCTTAGGATGGTGCAACATTAAATATTGGATGTCCTAAATTTGCGATATTTTCATAATAATTCTGACCATTGTTTTGAGCAATATTACATAGTTCATGAAGTAAAGACAATTGTGGTATCAGAGATAGAGAAGAAACTGGCACTGAGTTGGTTCTCAAGAAATATTTATGATTATGTATTTGTTTAAATGGAGAAATACTACAGATCGATTTTCTATTCCTTGGCTTATGATGACAATATTCATATTGATATTCACAAAAAATGGCATGACAATTTTAAATGAATTTGTTTTCATTCTTCAAACTTCTGAAAAATAGTTGAACTTTAACCTCTTTTCCGTCCCTACTAAACATGAACATTTTAATTTTAATACCAGTGTCTCTAGATAGGAACCGTACGTAGAACAGATGACCTGACATTGATAATATCTCACTGATCACAATCACATACATATTATCAGTACGTCTAGTATCACTGAGTGGGTGAGTGATACTCCCGTCGAGTCTCGTATTCGAAAATATATTACACAACAAAAGCTGTACAAATATTTTGTAATAAGTTTGGTATAATGAACGACAGTACATCTGTATAATCCGATGCCTTGCTATAAACGTCTGCCTTTTCATGCAATCAAGTTTTCGTGTGTTTTTGAACCCAAATTATGTCTTATTGTTGTCATTGTTTACATTTCGTACGTACCCATGTGCCGGGAAGAGTTACCGTTCTTGCTGCATGGGTGACCTTTGAAAAGACGTAATTCGTGGGTTTTCCGCAAATATGCGCACACATTTTACAATTATTCTCGTAAAAAGAACTCCAAAGTATTTAAAAAGTAGGCGTAGGTGAGCGTATATATTTGTTTATTTAGTTTTTCAGCGTTTTGAAAAATTCGGTTTTCGTTTTCTTCCGCTGAATAAGTTATAGAAATGGCCCAGTGTCATATACGCTAAATACAGACATTTGACCTTTCAACCATGAATACATTCGGATGTAATAATGTTGGCTTTTTACACATTAAAGCGGAGAAAGTACCGGGTGTAATGAGGTTGACATTTTGAGTAAACGTTAATCTTGATCGCCAGTGCCCTCTAGCGGCGTCCCCTGTTGCTAATTGTGGCAACGTTGAACCCAAATCGTTTGGAAACAAATCCTCCATTTCCTCAAAAACCTATATACTAATAAAATAATCCAACAGATCTGAGAACCATCTGTTTACAGTTCTATCAAGACGACACACAGGATCAAGAGAAGCCTTCAGGCAATGTCGCTGCGTGTACCCTTCCTGTTTCACTCCGTTTCAGCATCCAGACATGATAATTAAATGAAACTTAAAATGTGTGTCGTGCACATATTAAACCAAACGAATGGTGGCTATCTTACCCACCCGATGATTAATTAGGAAACCAGTCCTGATGGCATTAACTAGTCCTATAAGAAATACGAAATGCAAGACTATACTAAATGAAGAGTCAATCAGTCGTGCCAATTACAGAAAGACGCATGGAAAACCACAACTGCAAGGTGAGCCATCAGCTTGATAGAGGGAGTGCAGCACCTCAAGGATCAGGTGGAACAGATTAACTGCTATCCCACAGCATACGCCTGAAGAGGGAATTCACCTCTATGAGAATTACTAAACGATTCGTCAGACAGGTGATGGATGAACGCAAGAGGAAAGGAGGCTGAAGGTACAGAAGAAGAAAAGGAACCTTCAGCACAAGAATGAGAACTGGATGAGGATCCAGGATAAATTTTGGTAGATTGGTCACTCATACTGGATGATAGAGGAGAAAGAAAACTAGGAGAAGGAACCCAACAAGCCTGGATTTATGCTCGTGGTTTCCAGCCAAAACATTGAAGAGAGAAAGGAAACAAATAAGAGAGGGACTGAAATTTCTTCCAATGCAAATGCACTGCAAAGAATGATCCAGTAAATTTTCCACTTATTTGTACTCTTTGTTGTAGAGGTAACTAAGTCATTTAGACAGTCAGTCATAAATAAATGCATGCACGCACGCATACGCGCAAACAAGTATATATATGCATAAATACATGCGTCATATAAAGAAAAAAAAACTACATATAGAATTACACTGTTAAAAGTTTTTCATTTCATTTTCGTTACTATCTCGAACTTAATGTTAAGCACATAACACTATAGACGTATTAACTTTTCGAAATATTATCATCATCAAGCAACTGTTAAAAGATTAGTGCCTTGCTCCGCCAAATGACTGCAGATTTGCATAATTGCAGGCAGTGAGATATTTCGTTTTGTCAATACGGTAGCTGACACAGTATTACTATTGTATTTTTGTCAATTTTCTGTTTTATTTTATGATCTTGTATTATCATGAATTTGTTTATTCTGATGTAATCTCTTTTTAAAGAGGAAATAAAGTCAGTCAGTCAGTCAGTCAGTCAGTCACACACACATACATACATACATTCATACATACATACATACAAACATACATACATACACACACACACATACATACATACATTCATACATACATACATACATACATACATACATACATATAGACAGAGAGGCAGACAGACAGACAGTGACAAAGAGAAAGACAGAGAGAGAGAGAGGAAATACAGATGAGAAGAGCTAATGGAAGAAGGGCAGAATGTCGGAGAGATTTTTACATTTATCAGTGGTGCGAGTAAATTATAAAATTGAGTTTATAACAATTGCCAGCAGTTGTGACTTTGTATTAGCTGTCATTATCTAAAAGCAATATGTTTGACCCGTGTGATATTGTTATCATTCGTATCATTGAAAATTATACGGGTATGTATTGTGTCTTCTAATGTCGATATTCAAGTTTCGATTGTCAATTTATGCCTGAAAATTTGAATCTTTGCCCATATTTTAGATGCGCAGTTTTCGTGTGCCTGAAAAAGTGGACCTTAATAAAGGCATATTATTTGATGTGGTCTCTAAACACTTTTGGAGAAATAAATATGAAAAATATTCAAATTTTAACAAATGCAAGGGAAATAACCCTATATGTCTCGACATTAAAAATATAGTTGAGCTACATCCCTTACTAGATTTACAACACTGTCATACCGGCTTTGTACATTTGCTTTCTTTTATAAATCTCCCGTTCTGAAGAAAAACGGATGGAAAATAAAACTTTTGATATTTTGTAAAATTTTATAAGTCATGTAAAGTTATAAACCACTCGCGAGTATGTAAACATGTGAAGTCTAAGAAAGTAATATATACATAAATAAACAATGTAGACAGGGGCAAATCTCTGTACGAAATCATGATCACTTGTAACTTTTTTTTATATGTTGGTAATATATTTCCCATTTGTATCTTTGTGACAAAATATCACAACAATAGGGACGTATTTATCAGAGGAGGGTGATTTTGTTTTTTTTTTTGCATCATGGCATTTTCGGGCTTTTTCTTTCTCCTGAAGTAGAAAATATGGAGATAAATTTATATGGTTATCCATATTATAAAAAAACGACTACTGCCCATCATATATATTATATCCAATTAGACACTTATTAATGGTAAAGTCGAATTTAGAAAGAAAATAAAACAGGACGCTATTGGTACGGGTATTTCGCCAGAGAAACGCATACTTTCAATCAGCTTCTTGCTATGGACAATTCCTTGCATTCTCGTGATATCCAATTTTACAGTTTTTCAATTTGATTTTATCTTCTAAATACAAGAAGTTCTTCTAATTATTTCACTTTTTGAAATTAAATTCAGGATATTTGATGTTATTTTCACACGACATTCTATTAATAGCTATATGTGCATAATACTCACCAAACGGCGAACAGCATTGACCCAGATTTCCGGACGCACAATTAATGGTATATTCTGTTCGTTTGAATTAATGCTTCAAACAAAAAGAGCCAAGATTCCGATCTTCCGAATGCGACACATACAGCTCCGGCATTTCAGAGTCCATGTTAGTCGCAGCTGGGTGCACGTTGTAGATATATACAGAGACGGGCATATACACACTAAAGCAAAAGTTGGAAAACGGCACAAGGTAAATAACAAAGATTACATACGATGCGACTTCATGCAAGGTCTTTTCATGAGACAATAAAGAACACACACACACACACAAACACACACACACACAGATGAATAAATGAACTGGACCTCAAAGTAAAGATATAAGATAAGCTTGAAAAAACAAGTATACTGCAATTCGTAACGTTTTATTCAGAAAATTTACAATCCAATATACTGTTTCATCGATGGACATTTTTTAGGCAAATGCCAAGTAATATTACACTGACAAATTACTTCCTTGATCAACAATCTTTGATGGTATTTTTATATCCAAGAAATACACGCAATCTATAAACATATAAGCTACTGAAATGTAATTCTGATACTCCTGGAAAGTAAAGAAAGCTTCTTTTTTCAGGACTTTTTTCTTGGGTCAAAACCATACATGCAGGGCCGGATTAAACGGGTGGGACACAGGAGGCACATGCTCCCATTTGTTGCCATGGATAAAATTACCGCCATTCTTGTGTATTTAAAGACAGCAATATTTACTTATCTTACAGATAACAAAACTCCGAGGTTGGTACGAAGATCTTATTTTCTACGTAAACAGAAGTTTTTCTAGTCAGTGCGTTATAGGTTGAATGAAATGTAGAGAAAATTATTATTTGACAGATCTGGCTATGAAAGTATGATTAATTGGTCATTTAATGGCAGTTCATCAATTCAGAAAGTCTAATTAATAGCTAAAATATGTTTCTCACAACAAAACAAATTTGTCTTAAATGTATGATCTTAAAACAGGATCATGGTTATAAAATGTTATAAGAATAATAATGAGAGCTGTCGAAAAAGATACACATCCAAAGAGCTACTATTAATTTTTATATACCATAACCGGTTCATACTGACTTTTTTTCTAATTACGTAATTTTGGGACGTGGGTAACATTCAAATATTGGATTTGTACTTGCTGCTTGGAAACAAATTTGTTACGTTTGATGAAATAATTTTTTAAGTATTTGGTATATACTTTATATATTAATTAACGGATCAAGTAATAAAGATCATGTTGGCTTGGTGAATGTTGCACAAGTATGACAGAGTACTCGGGGAAGACTTCGTACTGATGGGCTTAGCCCTTGTGCTCAAACTTTTCCATTGCGCTTTAGCAATGCATGCACACACTGCAAACCATGTTGGATCAAGATAGTTATCTATTAAATTCCATTAATACACCTTTATTTGGAAACTGGATCAGAGAAGTTAATAATTCTCTTAATAGACATGAAAGTATATATTTCCTGAAATTATTAATTAAATTTCGTTAATGCAATAAAGAAATCATGTAACTATATTTCGCCTTTCAACACGGCATTACAATGTAAAAAAAGAAAGAATAAAGATAGACGTGTTCAGTAATTATTCAGAGTTCCTTTAAAACGTCACGTTAACAATATGTAATTCTTCGACCAATTCTTTCAATAAAAAGAAGAACAATGCTTTGAGAAATCAGCAATTCTTATTTATATGTATTTAAGATTGGCATTCATCCAGTACACATTATCTATTGGTTACATGTTGCAAACCTGATTTGTCCTTCTATGCTGTAAAAAAAAATATATTACAAAAAGTGATTTCCAATCACTTGTCATTGTTTTGCAAAATTTCAATACGTTACTTTCTTAATCACATTTTAAACAGTGCCCTGGTCTAAACGTTATATCCCTTGATGCACAACGTTCAACTTGAGCCCAATATTTACAAAATTGGAAACTTGTTATTAATGTCAAGAAAGGTCTTCCAAAATATAGTCCTGTACTGAATCACCTATCATTATATAACAATAGGGGCGAAGCCAAGCAATTCTCTAATAAAGAAGGTAGAAAGGAGGGTTGGGGTACATCCTAGAACTTTAAAACATGGTAAATGGTTTGTTCTACCTTACACGCGTATGTATATTCATAGAACTTGCTAAACCACTGTTAGACAAACTGTAACACGTACCGATATCGACGAACTGCTGATCAGCACTGTAGCTGGTTCGGTGTGAGACACTGGACAATGCTGACACGTAACACTTAGGATTGCTACTCCTCCTATACCTAGGTCTTTTTCACTCTTTTTCACTCTACATTAGATACAAATACAACTGGTCATAACATAAACATGTTTTATCCGTCTTCGTGAATATTTAAATTTAGAGATAAATTTATATAAATTTGAAACAGAAATAATAGTTAGAAATACTTTATATACGTCCTATGGTAAAGTCTTGACGTGTTTATCTCTGCTTTGGTGATAACCCCATTGCTATAACTGTGCTCACGGATGTGTTGTTTCCAAGTCAATCATTTGTGCCTAAGTACAAAGGAATGGTTTAAAGTATAATAACTTTAAGACCATTCATCCCTTAGCCAAGTTAAGAAGTGCCACAAGTTGTACAAATACTCGTCATACTGACCCCTCAAACGCCATCTCTCAATAATATGGAATATCAGATATTCAAAAATATCGCTGACCAATCAAATTACCTGAAACATGTGAGAACTTTGATAGCGTGTGGGTGGTAGGACAAGAGTTTATCCCGCTGAGCGGGTCATCAACGTAGGTTTCGCTATACGACAAAAAAAATACAGTGTTCAATCCGTATACTTTTGACATTTTTCATTTAATTGTTATATAAGGTTTTCTTTACTGCAAAAAGTTGTATGTCAATTACAAGGGGATTGTATTTTTGTCGGTGAAAGAAGAACAAGAAAAAAGAAAAGGAAAACGGAAACTTCTGTTTAAAAAATAATTGATATAACAAGTATGCAGAAGGTTCTCCGTTTTTATGAGTGGTCGACTTCAGTAGTGACAATCCGTATCAATGAAAGAATCTGTTTCGAGAAAACACATCGTCTCAATGAAAGAACCTGTTTCGAGAAAACACACCAGACCCTTTTGAAAAATAACAATTTGGAATCCACACAAACGACAAAGAATTCGATAAAGCAAAAACTATTGCCGCATATCTGTACTCTCTCGGATCCAGTAGGGTTGTCCAATCTGTCAGGGAGTACTTACTAGCGAGGATATATTGCGTTTGGCTACATAGCAACAAGAAAGAGAGAAAGAAAAACAAAACAGTTTAATTTAGCAATAAGGTGGTGTGGGTGAGAGGTGTGTGTGGAACGGATGATTCCCAGTTCCTGATAGCGGGGAATTGTTGCATTCCTTGGAAGGATGGGGGAGGGGGCACAGACAAAACAAGAATGAATTTCACAAAATGTGAAGAACGTTTTGTGCTTTGGATGTTATTGCTTGATTGATTGGTTCTAAGATAACAGTGACCTAAGACTCAAAATGCATTGCTTTCTTGAGGCAAAAATATGCAAATATGTTGATCGTTTAGGTCTTTTCCTCTTGTCCATGGTGGCTGCTCCTAGTGTCCATTCTTTTGTACGTTCTTTTCCTTCTTCCGGGACCAAGAGCACCAAACAAGCTGTCTCTGGCTGAAAAGAAGTTAAAGGTTAGAAATATAAACTGAAATATACTCGTTCTTTTCATTTCATGCGGGTCTTATTTCTTATTTACTGCGATATTTTATAAATTTCTTATTATACACCGAGAGTAAAAATTTACCTTACAAACCTGATGTAAAATGTTCTTCGTATTTTTATATAAATTGCATTATTATTAATGACTCATTTTTATGATTAAGTGATGCCATTTATAGGTTCATTTATAGAATTAGCCGAAACAAAAAGTGAAATGTGTGTGTGTGTGCGTGTGTGTGTGTGTTGGACTTTTAACGTAGCTTTAACAAATTTTCAGTCATATCGCTACGATGTCTGCACTGTGGCAATTTATAGTGATGTCTAGCACTGGGGAATCATGCCACAGGCATGTAGCATGATGTCCCACCCAGTCACATTATCCTGACACCAGGTCGACCAGTCCTAACACTAACCTCTTAATGATGAGCACCTAGCGAGGCAGCTGTTAGTACAATTTTTGTAAGTCTTTGTTATGACTCGGTCACGGTTCGAACCTGCGACCTCCCGATTCCGAGGCGGACGCTGAATTATTTGTATTGCACATATACACTGACGCCATAAAATAATAAGGAAATAAGCGATCAAATATATCAATCTTTCTTGTTTTAGCGACTCAGTTAAATAATATTGTTCTATTTTACAACGTAATTGTGATATGCATTTATGAGCAACAATTATTACCGATACTTTAATAAAATGTATTAAAATTATTGCCGATATATTTATTATGTTTTATATTTCATTTACTGATCAGACTTTTGCCAGATTTACTGACAACAATAAATTGCATATACGGTTCTAACAAACGCCTGAAAATAAAATACTATTTAGTTAATTTCAATTTGAATTTACAGGAGCATTGCTATGTTTTTCAAATGCATTGCCTTATTACAAAGCAAAGGGATTCGGACGCACGTTCTGACAATTTTAGCTGTCCTCTCACCACAATTTTACACCTAACACGCGTGTATTTTTATCTTAAAATAAAATAACTTTAATTGCATCTGAAAGGTAGATAAGGAAAAAACAAAATGATTTTTTATACAAAAATAAGTTATTTGAATTAATTTATTGTCGACGCTATCATGATATAGTTTATTCACTGATACCGATGTCCACTTAAGAATGTATTTTGAATGTTTAGTTCTAGAATAATTTTCTTTTGAAGGGTTAACGACATCCGCAGAAAAAGAAAACGTTGCCTTAAGTATGTCTGTTGCCATTATCCATTTTTCTGTTTCTCTCTACAGTTATTAAAATCTCGCTCTAAGTTTTTACATACTTCTGAAAGAGGCACAGGTACACGGCAAGGTTGTTGCATTGGCAATATGCACATTGGAGCGAATATTGGCAATCTTCTGCGGTAATTTTATTTGCTATTACGGAATTATCGGTACATGTGGTCATTATGCAAATTATGCGCTATCTAAATCAGACAGTTAATCAAAATGGCTGCCCCATGTGCTCGAAAACTGAGATTGAACTAGCCCAAAGATGATTTATTTTAAGAGTTATTAAAATAGTGAAAATCGCCCGAGAAGGCAATAACAGCTTCTGGAAGTGCAAAAAATGAATTATAATGTATATAAAATGTAAGACCGAAACTAGTGGCTTTTTTTAGTCCAGGAAGTGAAAATGACCATGCAGTCCTTTCACAGATGTACATCTGAAGTGCAGCTAAGCTGTATACTCTCCAACCCAAGTTTAAAGGGAAGTAATTAGCTTTTTAACAGAACCCTCCCCCCCCCCCGCAAGAAATACAAGGTCTTTTGAAATTTAAATAACTACCAGTTAGCAAATCTGGGAAACTCTTTTTCTTTAAAGATTAAACCATGTGGATAGAATAACATTGTAAACTTGAATATATGTATGCAGGCGTTAAAGCTGATAATATAAGTAAATATTCGTACAAGAACGTAACCCAGAAGGATGCCTGGAAGTTTGCTCAGTCAGCAATACCCTCTGTCCTCAATGTTTAATGTATTTAATTGATTCAAAGTCTTTTGCATGAAATGACTCAATAATATCTATCAATCTATTAATTGTACGGTAAGTAAATACACGTTGCAAATGTGCGTCCACTACGACGTTGCTATTGTTTGTATAGGAAAGAGTTATTTCCGCCGATTTTTATTCTGTTCTTGTTTTTGTTTTGTTTTGTTTATAACAACCCGGATTTTAGTTTGTTCCAGTTTATTTTCATAGCACGGATTTTAGTCTGTTCTGGTTTTTTAAATCCCTGTTTTTAGTCTGTTCAAATTTATTTTCATATCCAGGTAAATTGTTCATATTATCTTTGCCAAAAGCGATATGCAAATAAGCGAGGTTTACTGTGACACCTGACCTTGTTGAGTTTCCTTTATATAACTACATTTTGTCGGACTCATGGTCTTCTACACCTTTAAGTGACAAAGCCTGCGGGATTTGGAAGTGCTTGAATTTGATAGTCCAATAGTTTATCTCAGTAGCGTAGTTTGACTAATAAAAGAGTGATATTGAAATGTTTTATTCTGAACCGACCTAATGGACCATGCGAAGAAGGTGGGTAATTCTTTAAAAGTGTGACAATTTATTATATAGTTGTATTTTAGTTTCTCGTGTAAATTAAAGTCGATGCAATATGAACACAGCAAATTATGCACTGACAGAAACATAAATTTGACTAATCTGCCTTTGTGGGCCTCTCTCTCTCTCTCTCTCTCTCATTATTTTTCATTATTATCTTTTGCTACATTGTTGTCATGTTGGAATATGTTGCCATGCATAAGGATGGCTAATTTAAGTTGTTAGAAATTGTGCCCATTCCCACTGTCTCCAATTGTGATAATAAATTGTTTTAAAGCTTACAGAAAACCATAGAACTTGTAGAATTTACTTTTCCCTAAGTTGTGGTGAATTTTAGATTGTATTTTATAAAACTACAGACAATACAAAAATATGGTTTTATACGAAATAGAGAACCAATTTCATTTTTTAAGACACTTTGAGATGGATGATGCCTTAAAACGTTTGTCAGTAAAGTTATCAGTTATGGTTCAAATTTAACGCTTGCATATTCT
Organism: Sinohyriopsis cumingii; assembly: GCA_028554795.2. NCBI lineage: Eukaryota > Metazoa > Mollusca > Bivalvia > Unionida > Unionidae > Sinohyriopsis > Sinohyriopsis cumingii. The sequence continues at coordinate 51,382,352 of CM068836.1, forward strand.
CTAAATGCGTGTCTATTGTGGAAACTGCGTCTTGAAGTTTCAAGCGCTTAAACCTTTTTGCAAGTGCCTAATTTCCAGTGATTTACAGTAAACCACTAATAAATCCGCTTTTATTACATAAAGTCAACAGAATACAATGCACAGTTCTGAAACAGAATACAAAACTAGTTTCGACATTGGTTCCTTTACCCCAAGATAAGCTGTTTACCATATAGCCTGTTGCTGTGGCAACCCATGAATCTACTGATAATACACAGTTGACTCAGACGTAACCATGGTTTTCTTCAGAAGACGATGGATACTTCTTTCACTCGCAATCATTTTAAACATAATTACGTAAATATTTTTATCTAATATTATCTTCGTTTAGGTAACTTATATTAATCTGTAGCCTACGATTGCAATATATGGATAGTATGTTTTGTAGGATGGACGATTGCAGTTATTTATGTCAAATATTATCCAGACAATATCCGACAAGCAAAATGGTTGTTCATAATATGCTTTTGTTCAGTATGGCCAGGTTATGTTGTCTATAAACTCATGGTTCAAACATACACATCTGGATGCGTCAAAAACATTCTAGAAAAATAATCATATACTGATTTTGAAAATGCATCAGTCTGGTTCTTACAAATATTTAATAGTGTTGATATAGTGTTGTGGTAACAAAATATCGTTGTGAAAGTCAAAAATGTGTGCAAGTATCCATTCGACCAATATGAATTTTGCAGGTGAATTATGCGGATCTCGACTAGTTCATCTTGAGTAGTCAAACTGTAGCAGTGGATATTTTGCTGCAGTTTTCAACCTTTTTAAAACAAATTATTACTATATTTTCCAATCTAAGTTGATTTAAGGGCTTCCAAGTTAATTTATTTAACTTGATGTCATATCTCTTCGTGTGTAGTTATAACTGTAGATGTAAGAAATCAGGTTGTTCGCTTTTAGATTTATTAAAAGTTAATCTCATACTACTTGGGATTAGGCGTCTCAGACTGTACACGCGTATTCTAAATTAGGACCAACAAAACCGTTGAAAGCTAAATCTCTTTCACATTTTATGGGCAAAATAATAACCCTAAAGTAACATTTTTCCTTGGTGCATACTTCATTTAAATCGCTTGTAACTGTAATGCCTAAATATTTTATTTGATTCTGATCTCCTTATGAAGTTTCTTTCATGGAATATGAAACGTTGTTCCTTCTTACTCTGAAACCAGTGCACAATTACCCATTCAGCACACTAATCACGTACTTAGGGCACGAGAAAAAATTCAGATTAATTGTTGATGATAAAATTGGATGAATTATATATGGCCATTTCGAAATGCGTGTACGAGTATTTTGATTTGGAATGATGTCAACACTGGTATTTCCCCAACTTTTCAGCTTTTAATATTCTTTTTTCAGTTCACGGGGGGGGGGGGGCACCATAATATTTTTAGTGCTTAAGATCCTGGAAGGTTTTAATCCGACACTGTTTAAAACCCATGGATTGGAGCATACATTAAGGAAGATAACTTGCAAATGTTAGTTGATTTTGGATTTGCAAGTTTATATTTTTCCACTAGAGACAAAAAGGCAGGTAGTAGATAATGTTACATTTGAGAAATGCAAGATGTCAGATAACATCTAGAAAACTGAATAGGTCACTCTCAAGTATTGATGCCGTTGGTTTTATAACGGAATTTGCTACTGCTGTCTGGATTTATTAGAACTGCAGACCGTGGCTAATAGTCTTCGAGAAGGGCTTTAGTTCAGAGCCTTGTCTAATATTGTCTTAACATAACTCAATGAAAGGGCTTTAAGTGCCTAATGAGTTTTACCACATACATATTTTGGTATAACTCTCATTCCCGACGAAACCAGACATTAGCATTATCTGTTATGTCCTCATATATCGTCTTTATAAATATTTTGTGTGGTGTGCCCCGTCCATTTCTCTGCCTGCTTTAAAAAAAATGGGAATGAGACCCGATCAACATTCTAATAAAAGTCACAAACTCAGTTCTAAAATTAGATTAGGATTTAACATTACAATGTATTTAATGCTCTTTAAAATATTGGCAATAGTTGAAGCGAGTTATATAGTGTAAAGGATAAAAATTAATTTTCATACCATTTTAGCGTTTCTCATTTGGAGAAAGCTGACTAAATCTCATAATTTGATGAAGTTCACACATTTTCCACAGAACAGAAACCAACAAAAGGCCTGAATAATAGAATTTTAAATCATATGGACTGCCAATTTATCCAATGTGTTTGCTATGCACGTATTTTAAATGCAATTTGTATAAAAAACATGAAAGGAAAACGATAATTTTATTTTTTAAATCCCAATCTGCTGGAGATAATTGGAGATTTTTCACTGACACTGGAGTATAGCCTGATTGAAATGAAAAATTACATATTCTGATCATTCGAACGATTGTGGACTGAATATGTTCAGGACAGAGTTTGATCCACATTTTATTGCGAATAGGGAGGTGGCGACTATCGAAACTGGTATAGGTATCATTCTACAGTTTTCTACTTTATACATGGTTTTATTTTTGTGCGTTGGTGCATGAGCACACGGACTGGGTCCTTGCTTAATTATCTAATCCATTACTTAAATCCACTGAAAAACGTTGGATAAAATCCAGACTATGTATGGCGGTTCAGATGTTGTAAAGGTATCCATATATGTGCTACTTTATAGCCTTGAAAGCCCTGTCAGAGGCGTAGCTATGATATTTTGCGCCCGGGGACGAACTATAAAATTGGCGCCCCAGCCCCCTCCCTGTTTAATCACATTTTTGAATATTACCCTTGTTTACTTATTATAATGTAACGTTGTAAGCCTCATTTTGGCGCCCCTGTACCTTGGCGCCCGGGGACATATGTACCCCCCTGCCCCCCCCCCCCAGCTACGCCTCTGAGCCCTGTGCCGCACTTGTGGAAGTGAGGAATACCTAACTTTTTCCACATACGTATTAGGCCAAATCTCCACGTTCTGCACTAAAGTCATTATAGAGAAATGATCGCAGTGAAATGCAGTTAAAATTAAGGGTGAAAAAGTTGTCATAGCGTAGGATTTTCTCCAGGCGCAGTTTTCCGATCAAAGATACCGCATTGTGACAGTGGTATTATCATTCCAATGGGAGGTCACCCAACAAATACAGTCTATACAATTAAGCAACAAAAACAACAACAACAACACACACACACACACACACACACACACACACACACACACATTGTAATATATGTGGAAGTAGCCCAGTCCCTAACCTACAAGTCTCGGGGTCTTACCCTGTTCCCGAAAGCGTGATTTGGTAATGTCGAAATTGTCAATGATTTCTGCTACATTTTTACATGAGCATATCTATATTGGTGCAGCTGAACTGAACTTGCAACTAATGTGCTGGGTTTCATTAAAAATGTATATAGTATCTCAAAACCTAAATCAGCTGTGATCTGATTTTTGCTTTCTGTCAGATAAATCAGACGTGTGTGTGGACGTTATATATAATTATGCCCCGAACACTTACTATGCAGGAGCCCTGACTACTTATTTAGCCCCATCCCCCCCCCAGCAAACACACACATACAATAACACACACACACACTGTATATTATCATATCGTAATAATTCTTTCTTTACTGCTAAGCACCTCAAGTTTTCGACATAATAGAATATTTCCCAAGCTAAACAATTCTAAAAGTTTCTCTCAGAGGCGAGGATGAAAGAGGTTAACTGTTTTTCGCGGGACATTGTTAGAGGTTGCAATGGCAACATGTCATGAGAAGGACATAATTGACATCAGTTTTGTTTAGAGCACATGTGACTGACGCGAGCTTAATGTGGAATAAGCAATGCCCTGAAGGGAAACAACTCATACCGAATGATAAATGTTCCTCACCATACTCCTAAGACATATGCAATTTTTCCATGAAACAAGATTTCGAGAATTGATTCGAGTAATTCTGAAGCAGAAACTTACCTTTGTATCTTGCTTTGTGATTGACAGCTGGATTGTTTGAACTTCTTTATACAGATTTGGTAGAGAGAATGTTCCATTTGCATGTTAAGTAAGGCTACGACATATTTGTTCAAATTGCAATTAGAAAATCTCTATAATAAAGAAGATGAAATTAAATGATGTGTAATCAGAAAGTATCAAAATCATGTTCCTTCTTCTAGAAAATTGAATTATGGCTCTTTTATAGCCCAAAACTATAGGTATATAATAATATGTGATATTTGTAATGAAAACAGAACACGATTCACGCCTAAATTAAACTAATTCTTCGGTGATATTGAAAATAAAAGGTTAGGTTTTATTGATATGCATAAAAATGGGTACAAACTTATTCTCGCAGTCTTGATTCAGTGTTCTTGTTTACATATATAATCATATTTCAAAGCAATGCCTTTATTGGATTAGTCGTGGTTGCCAATAAGTCCCTTTGAATGAGTCGAGAGATGCCCCCATTTTAAACTGACTGATACCTCATTCACTAAATGCAAGCCAAATAATAATAATAATAATAATAATAATCGTGTGATAAAAAAGGGAAACACCTTATTTAACTACTGGCGAAGCAACGAGTTAAAATATATCTTTTCTTTGTACCACAATATGCATAATATCATGTATTTGCTCAGGAAAAGAAAGCTTTTTTATATTATACAACACACTTGTTTCTATATCGAACCGTAGAAGATCAAACTTACTCGTCAGCACCCAACCAACCCTTCTTTAAGTAAATTCGCCTCACTTTCATTGGCGGATTATATAAGTATCAGCACACACAATCAAGCTCCACATGGCATGATGGGAAATCTTGTATTTTCACATCTGAGATATATTTTCATGAAACAATAGAAATGTAAATATATTAAAATTTATTTAATATAATTATGTAATAAAATTATGCATTTTTTTAAAACATTCTCACGCATAAATAAAATTAACGATATTTTAAATGTCTCCAAAAGTGTGTATAATAATTACTCAGTAGATGATGTTAAATCTTGCGACATTCTATTACAAAGGTAGAACATGACGTTGCTTTTAAAAATAAAATAAGCGTTTCCATCTACATGGTATATAGAAGTGCGACAAAACTATTAGATCAAATTGATTTATGCGACGGAAAACGGAAATAAGATATTTTCTATTCACAGTTATTGTGATATAATTTGTATGATGTTTGCGAGATCATTATAACGTCCAAAAATGCTTTGCCACAAGGATTGACTATGACGAATGCCCTACTTTACTAAGTCATTCGGATATATTTTAGAAAGGAAGAAAAAGGATGGCTCACCCCACTTGTTACCAGTGTCGGGCCCATGGGGTGACCACAGCGTTACTTATGGGTTTATTCGAATATGCCGGCCTCTGTCATAATTTTACTCAACTGCCAAAGCATAGTTTCGGTTTTTTAAAATCATATTTGTACTGTGTTTTGTTAAGAAGACAGCTGAAAAACTTCTCTATGTTACGCAACAAGAGAGAATTAGTGGCTGTTTGTATGTACAATAAGGAAGAATCATCGAGTCGCTATCTTAGGTACACTAAAGCAGAATCATCGAATCGCTAAGCTATGTACACTAAGGCAGAATCATCGAATAGGTATATCATGTGTAATAGGCGGAATCATCAAGTCTCTATCTTATGTACACTAAGGCAGAATCATCGAGTAGCTATGGTATGTACACTAAGGCAGAATCATGGAGTCGCTATGTTATGTACACTATAGCAGAATCATGACTAGCTATCTTATGTACACTATGGCGGAATCATCAAGTCGCTATGTTATGTACACTAAGGCAGAATCATCGAGTCGCTATCATATGTACACTAAGACGGAATCATCTAGTCGCTATCTTATGTACGCTAAGACAGAACTATGGAGTCGCTATGTTATGTACACTAAGGCAGAATCATCGAGTAGCTATATTATGTACATTAAGGCAGAGTCATCGAATAGCTATCTTGTGTACACTAAGAAAGAATCATCTAGTTGCTATGTTATGTACGCGAAGGCGGAATCATCGAGTAGCTATGTTATGTACACTAAGACAGAATCATCGAGTGTTTATGTTATGTACGCTAAGGCGGAATCATCTAGTCGCTATGTTATGTACACTTAGACATAATGATAGAGTTACTATGTCATGTACACCAAGGAGGAATCATCGAGTCAATGTTTATATAAACACTAAGGCGGAATCATCGAGTTACTGTCTTATGTACGCTAAGGTGCAATCATCAGGCCGCCATGTTATGTACACTAAGGCAGAATCATCGAGTTACTAGGCGGAATCATCGAGTCGCTATGCTATGTACACTTAGACATATTGATCGAGTTACTATGTCAAGTACACCAAGGAGGAATCATCCAGTCACTGTTTATATGTACACTAAGGCGGAATCATCGAGTTACTGAGTTATATACACTAAGGCAGAATAATCTAGTCGCTATCTTATGTACAAAAAGACAGATTCATTGAGTCGCTGTGTTATGTACTCTAAGATCGAATCATCGAGTCGCTGTGTTATGTACACTAAGGCGGAATCATCGAGTCGCTATGTTATGTACACTAGATAGAATCAGCGAATCGCTATGTAATGTGCACTGAAGTGGAATCATCGATTCGCTATGTTATGTACATCAAGGATGAATCATCGAGTCACTATGTTATGTACACTAAAGCGGAATCATCGAGTCGCTATGTTATGCACACAAAGGTGGAATCATCGAGTCGCTATTTTATGTACACCAAGGCGGAATCATCGAGTCACTAGTTATATACACTAAGGGAGAATCATGGAGTCGCTATGCATTGGTACACAAATAAGTCTTGAAATAACAGAGACTAAGACACCGTAATGTATTTATCCTGGGTATATGTCTGGCAATTAGCACGCAGTGTAAATATTGGATTCTGAAATGATTAAATACATCGTATATCTGAAAGTCGTACCCATGAGTTAAATTCGGGCTCACATCCTTTTTATTTGACGAGTTTTGTTTAATTATTTTGTAGTCACGTTTTAATATTTGTTTCGATTTGAAAGATCTCTTGTGTTACTTTTTTTTTAGATTCGTAAAATAAAACATCAATTTTTTGCTTCTCAAGTGTTATGTTTCATAAATAATTGGTTTGGTATATCAAATATTGAATATTTACAAACATTTATTTCATCCAATTTGGTGTATATCCTTTCTAAAACCTTTTCTTAGATATTCTAGCCATATCACCTGCTTTAATTAGTGACTTGTTATTCAGAAATATTATGATCACTATATATGTGTGTGTGTGTGTGTGTGTGTGTGTGTGTGTGTTGATTTGTTCTATGTTTTGTATTGTTATATTTATCTATTAATTTTGGTACAGCATCTAAATATTGATACGTATTGTTTTCTGTGAAATACTTTCATATTGGATCATTAGGAGTTCTGTTTAAACGTTCAACAATCACAGCTGTACCCCCATGAAGTGTATAATACGTATATAACAATACTATTATCATCCACGAGTCTCTAAAACGATTTTTATACCCAAAACCTTTATGGTTTTATTGGGTTTTTTTTAATTGTTTTTTTTTAAAATTGGTTTTAGAATTTAGAATTTCCTTGAAAGCATTTGTCATTCTAATTCCAATTTTATTTTGAAGTGGTATTGCCGACGAATATTTGCTGTATTTATCAAGTACAGTTAACATATATTTATACCCTATATTATGGTTATTAAATTGCGGCATGGCAACAAAATTAGCAGACTCTGTCGAATCTTGTCTATCAGGTAGTGTTCGGCGTTGAGTGAACTTAATATTTTCGGCTTATGTAATTTTTTGGTTAATGATGTCCCACTTCAGCGCCTTTTTTCTTTTGCCCAAACCAAATATTTTTGAACCAGAGAATTTGTCTAAATCATGAATCGATGTTATCACACTATTGTGTAGGTGTACTGTTACTGTAGCAATGATCGTGTTTTTCGCATGTTGCATCTAGTTTATTCAATGGTGGACCATTAGGTAATGGGGTCCAGGACTTCATTAGCGATAACCACCACGGTATGTTGATCGTATGTTTGGTAATAAAAGTAATAACTTGGCATGTATATCTATATAACCTCATGTTTTCTTTTTTGATGATAAAATTTAGTATTTTCTCGATCATACTTCTCTTATTATTTCTTGCCTGATTGACATGAACGTTACCATTTTCATTTCTTTGCATTTCAAACAATATGATAGCATTAATAAATAACATTATATTGTTTTTAATGATTTAATTTTTGTTGTTGAGGGGGTTCTTGTGCCACAAATTCAACATGTTCTCTCCCTAACTCTTTAATTAAATTTTACATGGCCAATAACCTATTTTCTGTATACCTTTATTTGCTTTGTAGACTATTTGAAAGTTCGTATTATATAATTATGTTACACTATATTTGCGTGTAATTTTATCATGCGCTCATTAAAAATACTTGGCTGTACTAAATCAAATGTTTTCTTCCATATTAATAGCCCCATATGTAACTATTAGCATTTTATATATATAATTCTTTATTTTACTGCCAAACATATATATTTTGAGAATATCAACTGGACGAAGTCCAAAATATTTAATATCATGGCTCTTGAGGTCATTATAAACAACGACCTACTGAGTGCCATCTCCATAAAAAATGTCTTCAATATTAAAAAGCTTCCATTAGTATTTGTTTTATGTGGTAGTATATCTAAAATTGTTTTATCTTATTATTCTTAATGATCTTTTTTCAGTTGGAATATTGCTACGAGTTTCTATTAATTTTTGCCCTTGGTACAAAACGTTTTATATTTTTAATACAATCGTCCTTAGTTCTTGCATATGTTAACTCTCGCCCTCCAAAACGTGTTCCTGATAAGCCTTGTAATAGACTTCCAGCCCAGTACTCAAATTTAGTCTTCATTTTTAGACTCAGGTCCAAGGAAAGTGGCTTTATTAAAGTAAATTGCACTAACTCAAAACACACTTGGCAAAAAGGTTCATATCTTTTTACTATTATTGTGACGTAATGTAGAAACTGATATTCTTTTTAAAAAAAAAAATACAAATAAATAATATGTTAAACTGACTAACTTTTGTGTGTATTAGCCTCGCAGTACTTCAGACAAATATTGTCATTGTCTGTGAAAATTTTGATTTGATTCATTAAAGTCTATGTTTTATCCAGGTACTGACATGAAAATTACTCAGTAGCTTTGTTATATCAACGCAGGAAAAGATCTCCATAAGTTTCTTGCTTTAAATTTACAACAGACACAAATCTGAGAGGCATTTTTTTTAATCAGCGTTTAATGTCAATGAGTAAAAATCAGTTGCATCAAATTTTATAATTAGTTCATCTTACAGTACGATGAATGTATCCCAACTTCAGAAAACAAACACTTAATTTAGTAATACAACCGCTCGCTACAAAATCTTTGAAAAATTAATTATCCCAGTCCCTTTTGGGTGAAGAACATTGTACTGAAGGCTTTTATAAGTCGCCAGTCCCTTACTTAGATTAATTGCCAAACAACCCCATGGGTATCTCTAGATATATAGTATCGGTTGTGTATTAACATGTCAGCGTCAGTAAGGGACAGCTCGTTAATTTTGAGGCAGTTACTGTTTCTTTGCATATTCTCTTATATTATTCTTCTGAAGATGACAGTTTCAATCATAACTCATCCTTTGGCATGTTCACTAACTAGTTGTGCTTCGATATCACGTGCTACTGATAGTGATGATTCAGAATTTGGCATCCACAGGCTAATACGGTTAATGCGTAATCTACAATCAGGGGCATAATAACCATTAGGCAGACTAAGCACCTGCTTAGGGCACCAGGGCCAAAGGGGGCACCACAAAGTTGAGAAAAGGGTGAAAAGAAAAAAAAACGAATGAAGATTTGTAAAAAAAATTGATAAAACTAGTGCAAATTGATCATAATGTTCTGTTTCTTGATCATGGTGTACCCTAGGGTTATCTTCCCAGGTGTACGTGGAAAGGAGGGGGGCATCAAGATTTGTCAGTGCTTAGGGCACCAGTTAGCCTTAATCCGCCCCTGTCTAAAATCAATAGGTGCACTTTTGTAATGTACTATTCGAGTGGATTTATATCTAACATTGGCTACAGTAATTTATATGACGTGATGAACCATATATAATGGATACTATTAAAAGAACGACACTTGTTTGTCGCCGATGATGCGAAGTCGCTATTTTTAAATCGTTCATTAACAGGTGTTATCTATGTATGCATGAAAGGCTGCTTAACAATGAGCACCTTCAATAACTGATAGACATTGAGCACCATCGTTATCTGCTCAACAATGAGCACCTTCAACAACTGATAGACATTGAGCACCATCGTTATCTGCTCAACAATGAGCACCTTCAATAGCTGCATCATCAGTATGAAGGGCAGCTGCTGTCAATTCTGCCCCATTGCCATTGTCACTGTCTTTAAACCTAAGTGTGTTCTGACGAGTTTGCACAATCATTTGAATATGATATTAGCCCTATTAATGTCCTAGATAACGGAAGATATAAGGACCTATGATCTAAAAAATTCTCATCAATTAATGATAGTGTTCCATTCGAACAATAATTTACTGGGGATGCTGCGTCTGTTTGTTATATACCCCGGATTTCAAGTAAACTATTACTTGCTAGCATATACAAATCTCTATCCACTGTTTACGGTGACCACCCTTATATATAGATATTGGCAGCTATTTGATATTACTTCTACATTTTATAACTGCTCTATGGTTTTGAACTAAGTAACAGAAATAACCGAAAACAGCAAGTTTAATGAAACCAAGAAATACATTTATTTCTCTAACTTACAAAGCAGGAATTACGAATTATTTTCAAAGGTTATTTTGCATCTCAGAGTGGTATGGCAGGTTTCTATTGTTATTTCGGGATCTTAATATATTGTACTTGATATCTAAAATCTGCATGATCGTGGAGGTAGTATTGTCTTATACAATTTATCATTAACAGGAAACCTGAAAATATTATCAGTTGATGAATCATTAAACAATCTGTACAAAACCTCTGAGCTAATTAGTGTTACTATACACCATTTGCTAATATCTAAAACAACTGGTGCTGAAAACTCAACTGTAAACTTTTGTAATGTTCCATAAATTTCATTTCCACCATCAATAATAATCCTGTTTAAATTTCATCTTTTATAACATATGATTATATATTATTTTTCATTATTGTTTTGTACTCATATTTATTAATTATATTTTCATTATACAATTGATGATTTGATTGTCTAGACGTTTTGATATAATTCAATTTTCATGTTTGAATTGGTTGCTTTCACACAGTAATGTAATCTTTGTATTACATCATCTGGATTCTAGAAATATGTAATATTGTCATAAACATTTTTTGAATTTTTTGGATCTTTCATTTGCCAATCAGCCCACTCTGTTAATTCTTTTTTTTTCCTCGAAGGATTTTAATGGACTGTTTACTTTATGTTCTTTTTCGCGTTAAATCTTTTGGCTATTAAATCCAACAGTCGCAATGTATTTTACTTGGTGACGCTTGATTTGCTTATGATAAACATCAAGGTGCAAGTTTATTACATTTTTGGATTAATATATAGCTTTCCACACGATAAATCAGGTGTTAATTCGTCCAATCTGGATTGTAACATCTGAATCATTTTCTATTTCATATCCTCCTATTTTTTATTCCTGATATGAAGGAGACTTCTTTGGTCCAATATTACCTCTGCCCTGCTCCCATTCCCAGCCTTTATTTATTTATTTATTTATTTATTTATTTATTTATTTATTTATTTATTTATTTATTTATTGTTTTTTGTTGTCGGTTTTTTTTAAAACATATATTTGGCTATTTCTCGTGTTGTTGGTTCTGGGTGTGTTTTTTGCGTGATACAAACTTCTGATGCTTTTATTATAAAATGTTATCATATTTATCTAATAATCAAGTTCAAATGTTAACTCTCCTAACGTTTCTGATTGCATATGTGTGATTTTTGCTGTTGCTGTTTTGTTCCTTTGTTTGCATTTTACTTGTCGGGTATCAAAAAAATTGTATTTTCTTCTTTTGCGGACATCAAAGGGTCAAAGTCATCCTCAGTAAGTTTATTCAGGCCAGTCCTTTTCATAAATGTAATCGAATGATAAATTTTCTCAAGATCATAAATTATTTGTGTGTATCGATTTTTTATATCGTTGCCCATCACCCTGCTGTTAGTGGCATTATTGGCTGCATTCTGGCATTATCATATTTGTGATAATACTGCTATTCTTTTTAATTTTATTCTTGCATTAATTGATATTGTTTTATATCTTTTTCTTCCTTATAATATCGGTAACTAGTTGTGCAAGAGGTTTATCTGAAAGCTAATGAAATTTCTGCTTTTATAATTTCTCTTCAAGATGGTGATGTTATTATTATATCTGGAGCAAATGCAAGATCCAAAATATCTCAACGAATCAACCAACTAATTATTGGTTTAATTATATTATATTATATTATATTATATTATATTATATTATATTATATTATATTATATTATATTATATTGTATTGTATCGTATCGTATCGTATCGTATTGTATTGTATTGTATTGTATTAATTAACAATTTTTCAGTCATATCGCTACGATGTCTGCAGTGTGGCAGTTTTTTGTGATGCCTAGCACTGGGGCATCATGCCGCAGACATATAGCATGATGTCCCACCCAGTCACATTATCCTGACACCGGGCTGACCAGTCCTAACACTAACCTCTTAATGCTGAGCGCCAAGCGAGGCAGCTGTTAGTACCATTTTTGTAAGTCTTTGGTATGACTCGGCCGGGAATCAAACCCACGACCTCTCGCATCCGAGGTGGACGCTCTAACCACTAGGCCACCGGAGCGGTTATAGAATTGATTCCTCTATCATTGTTGGTCAGAAAACAGACGAGTGCAGTCAGCGCCAGAATGAAAAGTGACAGAAAAGCAAAGTACAAATTTTAGCAATTTCTGTTGTTTTTAAAAATCTCAAATTGCAATATAAAATAAACAAGTTCAATAGATTTATTCCAAATATAGATTGTAACAGTTGTCTCCCACCACACCTGACAGCTCCTTCTCCCCTAATCGAGTTTACTATATTAGAGTTATAAGAAACGATCTTGTATACAATATTTATTTATTTATTTATTTATTTAGTTATTTATTTATTTATTTATTTAGTTATTCGTCAAATATTGATAAATTGTTCTCATTGATGATATAAACCCTCTCCATCCCCCTTCTACTTTTGACCTTTTTAAACACAATATTCTCTCTTCTTATGTACAAATTCATGTAGAACCCTTAAGGACAGATAGGGTTCTTACAGTATCAAGACATATATTATTGAGAAGACTTACCTATTAGTGCCTTTGCTAGTTTTGTCGCTGCTTGTACTCTTGACCCATAACCAATATCAGTAATATAGGGCGATCTTTTAGTACTGAAATGAAATTATAAATATCATAGGGCGATCTTTTAGTACTGAAATGAAATTACAAATATCATAGGGCGATCTTTTAGTACTGAAATGAAATTACAAATATCATGATGTACAATTGCTTTTCAAGTTGCATTAGCCACGTCTGTGGTTGTGCACATATTTTAATTTTGGAATCGGGTGGAATATATATTCCTTTTGATCAGAGGCAAATCTGGTAGTCACTTTTATACTCTTTCATCTGTCTTAAAATCCTCTTCGTCCAGGTCATGGAAATTTAATTATTATAGACAATGACTGATCTTCGATTTAAGCAATCGCCTTTTCTCAAAAGCCACGTGTCTGTTATCTTTCAGCTATGAATATTTAACACTGATTTAACAATAGGGCTTTATGACTCTAATTGGAAAGTCTGGTAATCAAATTGGCTAAAGTTTATGTTTCCATCTGGGTCATTGCATCCTATATATTTTGGCAATATGAAATTAAATGAGTACAATATAAACTATGCATTGTAATTCATAATAGGAGTACCTGGAATCATCTCTAAATTGGGGGGTTATTTCCAACATTACAGGACACATCTAACATAGGGTCATTAATTTCGAGATGATTATTTAAACAGGTAGCTGTAATGTTGAGATTACTCACCCGTAATATCAATGGTGGTCATTTAGGTTTGAATACATCGCTATGGCGTGATACCATTGGTGCATGTACTCTCCCGTACATTTACACAGGTGAAGTCAACATAGCTTCCTTTTTCCGTAACTTTTTTTTTGTCAGCGAAGTTTTACAAACAAGCAAACAGTTGTTGTTGTTACAGGGTTTAACGCCATTTTTCAGCACAAGATAGGCTATACATGGCGGCCAGTATTAATGGTACAGGAAGAACCCGGGAAAACCCCAGAAAGAACCACCGACCCACGAGAAGCTACCGGCAAGCTTTCTCACATATCCACACTGGCCGAGCCCGAGACTCGAACCCACGCAGACAGAGGTGAGATGTCAGTGATCCGTGACGGAGAGTGCTTTAGACCACTCGGCCACTCGGGGCCCCCAAGCAAACAGTAAATGAGTTGTTCTAGGGGCAGTGAACGAAATATGTACAAAAGAGTCTTTTTATTTACACAATAATTCCGGCTGTATGTATGGATCATTATTCGGATATAGAGAAATATTCCATCGATATATTTTTTCTTCTTTTTGTTTTATTGTAGATGTTGTAGTGGTAAATGTCTTGAAAATTGTATACAGTATAAACGTGCTAATTATTTTTACCAGTAATCCAGGCTTCAAGATGAGTCTAAGGAAACATTTCGAAAAAGAAAATGTAAATGCTAGATTGCTCACATATATGTACAATACATAATCTAAGCTATCCAAGTGCCATAATACTATTAAATAAAAAGAACATATGGTAATTTTAAACCAATGAAAGCTCCTGTAAAGCTGCAATTTGATTGAAATCAAACAAAACGTATTAATGCTCCAGTGTTCGCAATCTATAGGGATGTTTATTTCAAGTTTATCAAAGACTATAACTCTGTAAGAAAAAGTAAAAATGTTCTCATCACTGAATTTATCGGTTGTGGTTGTTGTGGGATTTAACGCCATTTTCCAGCACACGATAGGCTATGCATGGCGGCCAGTATTAATGGTGGAGGAAGAACCCCGGGAAGAACCACCGACCCACGAGAAGCTACTGGCAAGCTTTCTCACATACCCACATTGGCCGAATCTTAGACTCGAACGCACGCAGACAGAGATGAGATGGCAGTGATCCGTAACGGAGAGCGCTTTAGACCACTCGGCCACTCGGGGCCCCTGAATTTATCGGAGGCCTTGTTGAGATAAATGTTTAATGCTAGTATGGTAGGAACTAAAAAAGAACTGTGAATACCAGAGTGTGCACAATCCAGTGGAATGCCTGTTCTTGTCAAATAAGGGCAATAACTTTTAGAAATTAAAGCTAAATATCCTCAGTAGAATCGTGTGATCTCTTCAAGAGATGGTGTGACACAGTATTTGGTTTAAATCAAATGAAAATGATCGATTATACAGCCAATACTAATGTGATCTAGAGCAAGTACTCTAAGAAATATGCTGTAAGTGGAATTCTTCAGAGCTCTTGTTGAGATAAAGCTTCTCCATAAATATGATTGAAATCTAATAATAACTACGTGTTCACAAGGCTGTGCATTAGGGATGCTAAAGCGACAAAGGGACATGACTCCCCGATATATGTAGAATAAGCCCATCATCAAACTCTATAGAACTTTTGCTGCGATGAAGCTTGAATGCAAATTTGGTTGAATATAAAATGTGGAAGTTAAAATGTTCTCAAGGCTGATGTACGAATGCTGTCAAGGGCCATAACTCTATAGGATTTACGCAGATTGTGCTCATCATCGAACTCCTACGAGCTGTTGTAGAAATGAAACTCCAAAATTTATTTAAATAACATAATGCATATGGATGATACGTGTTCACAAACGGACGGACGAAAGGAAAGTACGGACAGACGGATACCATTCCATGTCCCTTACTTTAGCTGCTGGTGCAGTGAGCATTGCTGATTATTTGGTTTCAGAGACAAAATTAAGAGAATCTTTCCTGATATTTGCCATGTTTATGCATCTAGCTTGCAGTGTAAGGGTCATGTTTTCCCACAATTGCTCCAATCTTATGTTTGCTTGGGTTTGTTTTATTTTAATTCCAACCTACGCACTAGAACATATCAAAATGAAAATAAAAAAACATACAACATAAGCATCTTGCTAGTGAATCAATGGAGGCGGTGTTTCGCAAAATATTGTCAGATACTCTAAATAAATCGAGAACAATGATCAGATGATGGAAGATCGTAACGTATTTAAATACCAGGTTCTGGTAACTCATTGCTCGATTTATTATTCCTGGACGGATTGCATACAGCAAAAATAGGATAGTTCAACGAATTTTGTCCCCAAGATACTTAGACCTGAAACATAGATTCACTACAAAATTAAACGGGTTCACTCTATTGACTTAAAAAAATATTTAGACTGTCTCCGATTCTCCTCAACCACAACCACCACAACCATCATCATCATCATCATCATCAAATATTCACGCAAACTCACCAAAAACACAAGAATCTTTCTCTGCGAGTTTCATTGTAGCATGAACCATTCTATCTGATTTCAGCAACGTAATCTGCGTTAATGTTTTGTTGTTGTGCACAATGTGACTAAAATATCATAATTAGACATTTCATTCTCAGAATGAACTAACTAAATAAACAGATTTGCAAAAGTGTCTCAGTTTCACTGTGTAGTGAAAATACTGTGTCAAAAGTACACTTAAGTCTAATTACCTCGCTAATATTGAACATTTTATGGTAAGTCGTAAAATGGGCTCATTAATTTTAATAAACATTTGATATAGGTTTTTTCCATTCATTTATAAGTTTCTGAAAATAATTATTTTTCTGTCAACAACTTTAAAGTAACCTAGCATTTTTATCGATTATATTGATATTCTGAAACCCGATATAAACTGTTTTCATTTATAAATATGTTTCTAAATACTATAATACATATGTTTTGTAACGTACCTTCTACACAATATCGAAACTATTTGTTACTCGACCTGACATGAACTTCGCATAAAATAAAAATAAAACTTCATTTTGTTTATATTTTGCCTGGTATAATCGCATGATTTAGCTAAGTTTTAACGATATTACGTGGAATGCTCGGTTGGCCGAGTAGTTAGAGCGTCCGCCTCGGATGCAGAAAGTCGCGGTTTCGAACCCCGGTCGAGTCATACTGGTACTAACAGCTGCCTCGCTAGGCGATCTGCATTAACAGGCTACTGTTAAGACTGGTCGGCACGGTGTTTGGATAATGTGACTGGGTGGGACATAATGCTACATGTCTGAAGCATGATGCCCAGTGCTAAACATCACTATAAAATGTCACACTGCAGAAATCGTAGCGATAACTAAAGAAGTGTTAAAGTTACGTTAAAAATCCATAACACACACACACACACACACACACACACGACATGACATTCAATAAATAGGTCATGTCTTTTAGAATCATTACATATTAATTCTAGTAGTCACATACTCACCTAGTATAACTATGAATAATGTTCTTGAATGCATCAGCATGTAAAATACTGTCCCTTATTTTCTGACCAAATTCACGTAATCTGAAAATGAAAAGAATATACTCGTAAACCAGAAATATCAAACGGAAGGAAATAATACCTAATTCAGTAATCGGACTCACTTCATTACAAACATTTTAGAATGTGGTAGACCAACTATTCTTCAAAAATAGATGGGTACCATTTAAAATGATTGTTCCGTTTCTGTAGAAACTATTATTAAGACAAGAAACTTTAGAAATATATTGGGAATGTCACAACATGACATTATGATTCCAGTACTGGAATTATTGTCTCTAATAGGAAGGACATACAGACAAAGAAACAAAGACAGACAGACAGATAGACACAGAGACAGACAGACACAGAGAGAGTCGAAAGGTTTCATTAATGTTTTAGACAATATTTACACTCTGGATTTCTTTTTATTTGTACGTGGGCATTACAGAAAGAAAGCAAATCCTTGATAAGTCATTCAGTTTTACTGACCAATAACGGAAATCTAGAAAACAATCAGTGAAATTCAGCACTTGACCTGCTTCTAGATGAGAGCTCTGACCCTAAGTATGTTTAACGAATTCTTTGATATCCTAAAGGATCTTTAAAAAAAATTGGCATGAAAAATGAATATATCAGCAACTTGTTTGTGAAAGGAAATTAGCAGGCAAGTGCAAAAGTTTGAGCTTTCATAATTGAACATTATAGAAGTATTTTATGTTTCGAACTTCACAGTAATTTAAGCTTTCAGCTGTTATCATCTGGAATAATCGTCTCGAAATCGAGTCTCAAGTTTGAGTAAATGAGTATTAAAGTTTGTGCTTGCGCTTGTTGTACAAAGATTAACCATCATAGGTAACAAAAACATAAGAAGTGCAGAGAACAACATATATGTGTAAGAGCATCAAAATATTAAAATATTGCAAAGGGTATCTGAGTACTCGAGTACGAGTTTCGCATTCGGAAGACACTAGAGTCGAGACCCCAACCAGTTAGTGCGGACTCGACTTCTAGTTCTTTTTCAAAAATGTTTTGGGGAAGATTTACACCCCAAAATATTGTTTACTTGTGGTTTAAATTTATAGTGTTTGTACGCTCACATTCATCCATTCGTCTTGGCCTGTTTTTGCAAAATTAACAAAACTATAGATGGAGACTGGTGCTCTGTCAGTCTCCGACACAACATTCTTATCCAAAATTTTCCAGCAAGGACTTCAGTTTCACCAGTATTCTTTTCCAATGCGATAATAATGATAATAATAATAATAATAATAATAATAACTGACAATGAAACCAAAAATAACGTCACAAGTCATCATAAACAATACAAACACCGTCACATATGACGCGCGTAACACCTCGATTACATGCGCAACACCTGGTGGTCAGGCTATGGTGATAACTATTCTCACATCATCCTGAGACAGATGACGTGTGGCGATGAATTCGAATACATGCAAATGATCTTAAATTCTCTTTTCTTCTGCACCCTCCACCCGCAGCCAATCTCCCCACCCCCTCCAATCACATGATAACTAGATTAGTTTAGACTTTGTATTTGTAATTTATACTCAGAACATTTAGCTTGGACTAATTTATTTCAACCAGAACAAGCCAGATGTACAATAACCAATTACTAACGTTACATTACATTCTTGTTCCTTGAGCTCTTGTGCAAACAAGTAAACTGAATCGTCTAGAACATTATGCTCTTCAAGGAGAGGAGTAAGAAGTAAATTTAAGCGGGAGAAAACTTAGGCTTCATTTTAGATTTAAATCAAAATCTCGTTTTCCTTGAATCTGACTGCAACATAAACAACAAAACCCAACAAACGTTAATACCAAAGACCCGCTTTGCACCCCATCCCCTAATGTCTGTTGAAAAACTGTCATGGAGTTAGACCCTATAAACGTGAAGTTTGGTTGGATTGGGTGTTTTAAGGCATATCATCGATGGTGGAAACATGAAGAGGCTGTGAAAAGTTGCATTAAATTGTAAATTAAAGAGGTTTAACGCTGATGATAATCAACAAGTCAACAGGAAACATTATTGCTTTCGATACAAATAAAGACTTAGCAAAAATATATCCTTAGTCCACAGTGAGAAGAACCAAATGACGTATCATGTAACCATATCGGGCAGTGTTAGAAAGAGTCAATATCAACTAAATATTGAAGGGTATTGGCATCGTGACAAGAAAGCCATGACCCCTTTACTAAAACAAGTGTGTCGCCCGTACCGTATTGCAAGAGTATAGATGGCTGTTGTGCGCACTATTGCACGGTGGGAACCGGAAATGTGGATTTGTGGTTATGATGTATAAATCAATATGGATACATGGATATTATGTAATAAAAACAATGAATGGTTTGGACTTTGGCGGCCAGATGACATTCTGAAAGTCTTGACGCAAAATATGGGTCTTGCGAATGTGATTTAGTTTTAATTTGAACAGTACGAAAATGAACGAATTTCTAACTGGTTTTCCAAAAGAAATGTTCAACATAGGAAAAGAATGGTAAAGGGGACAAAAGGCTTCAAATGTAAGTACGCATTTGTATAAATTGAAGCCTGAAAACTTCAGCGCATTTTTCTTTTTCTTGAAACTCGGTGAAAACATTGGTAACAATGAAAACGGTACTGAAGTTATGTTACCATTCATTCCTCTGTACTTAAAATATACACAAAAATGAATTAAAAAGAACTAAAGAAAAAAAGGCAAGCTTGACAAAGTAATCATCGAATTTTCGTCTAGTCTATTCCCAAAACAATTAATGCTTTCTTCTCATTAGAATCAGTTTATTTAATTCATTTAATTTGCCAATAAGCGTTGGCCACTGCTGCGAAATTTCTTCTCGTCTCCCTCCGGCCAAAGTGCTAATCTTGATTTTGCTTGGAAGAGAGCTGGTCCAATATCTATTTATGTATTAACAATATACTATTCCTCTCTCTCTCTCTATGCAAAAAAGTTAGCGATTTTCTTCCAGAGAGGATATTGCTAGAAACGGAGAAATCGCAACTTTGTTTCAATTATGTAGTACTCACATACCGTAACTTTGCAGTTTCGAAGACATACGCCTTTCTGCGCGAGGCCTAAGGTCTACTTTGGCTACAGGTGTTTGTATTGGGAAAACGGTCCGTACACCAGCATGCTCCTGCAAAAGTCGAGATTGTTTCCTTTCCGATTACATTAGTACCTGGCTCAGCAAGGAATTTAAATAGACATTGCGGATTCTTAAGTTTTTCTTTTGTTTTTGTCTTTTTTAGGGGGGGAAATTTCTATGAAATCTTTATGATGAAATATGAAAATGCATGAAAATATATACTATACGATCAAGCTGAACCACACTGTAGATTTTAGAACTTGATAGGCATAAATAGAGATACCTGTTTTAGTTGCACAACTTAATGTTAATGTCTTAATCCTAGATCCCACTTACGCGTAACTGAATGATGCCACTCAAGATCCGATCGTTACATCATTTCGCTGTACATGCTATAGTTTAATGGCCATGCTATTCTGAAGCTGTCATGAAACCGCTGCTAAGCAAATTTAGCTACTTAGGCAAGTTTGCCATATTTAAAAATATCCTATACATATTTCACACCAAACAATCAAAGGACTACATCGTGCACACATCAGATAAAGATTTCATCTCGTTTATCCATAAGCTTGTCATGCGTGTCAATCATTTATGTTCACCTATTAGAATATGCATGTCCGTGCATTGAAACCTTCACTGTTTTGTTGTTTCTTTTCAAGAATTAGTTAACTTCAATAAAGAAATGCACTTTAACTAAAACCAATTTTGATTTTAGGAAAAATGTAAGGAACAATCTAATGTTTGATTGTATATCTTTTCCATATTTATTTCAAACTATTCAGAAACAGATTATACGTAGAGGTTTTAATTTTGACTAGAAACAGGAACCGCGAAAAAAATATTATTATACCCGTCAACCGGAAACAGTATTGTAATCCGTTTTTTTTATTGTGAAGGATATCGAGAACATTACATATGAACTAAGGTTTAAGTAGATATATCACCCCATTTCTACGGAAACCCTGACTCGAATGTAATGTTCGAATTACTCTTTGCTCGAATTGCTCTTTTCTCGAACTTTTTGAGCAATAAACTCAAGTTCAAAGCCCATATTAATTTTAAATTTACCATGTTTGCAAAAGAACGTATGTCAAGAAAACCCCAAAAGTTTTTGGATCATAGCTTTATTCTCTGGAAATATTTTAACTTGGAGGTGTTTGCGGCGACGTCACACGGTTATAATCAAGTAGTTAAAACAGTTATTCCTTTATTAAAATAAGATATAATTATGATATAGGCATGTTCAAAACATATCCCATTTGAATGAAAACCGGTTTATATTTGAAAAAATGCTTATAAGACCTGTTAAGAAAAAAATCTTTTCAATTAAAAACGAGGGGCACATGGTGGCCGAGAGGTCTAAAGTGCTCGTCTTTACCGGTCACATTCATCTCACCTCTGTATGCAGGGGTTCGTGTCTCGGACGTGGGTACCTTAGAACGCTTGCCATTAGCTTCCCATGGGTCGGTGGTTCTTTTCTGGGTTTTCTAAGGTTCTTCCTCCACCAAACATACTGGCCGATATGCCTAGCCTATCGTTTGCTGAAATATGGCGTTTAACCCAAAACAATAATATTAATTATGAACGAAGGTATTGTTTGCAAAAATTATGTATTGAAAGTAATGTTATGCCTGAAACTGAACAAAATTAAAAATATAAATAGCCTTATAAAATATTTTGCATATTTCTGCTATGCTCGAACCAAGGAAGCATGCATCCTGTTGCTCTGCACAAGTTGCATATTGCGGAAATAGTCTATTTGAGAGTTGCTGTTGTTGTAGTGTTTTACGCCATTTTTCAGCACACGATAGGCTATACATGGCGGCCAGTATTAATGGTGGAGGAAGAACCCGAGAAAAAACCCGGAAAGAACCACCGATCCACGAGAAGCTACTGGCAAGCTTTCTCACATACCCACATTGACCGAATCTGAGACTCGAACCCACGCAGACAGAGGTGAGATGGCAGTCACGTAACGGATAGCGCTGAAGACCACCCGGCCACTCGGGGCCCCCTATTTGAGAGTAAAAAATCTCTATATCTCTGTTTTTCTAGCTTGACCTCTTATAAGTTGTCATACTGAGGTAATCAAGCGTTATAAATATTCTGATCTGTTCTAAGGATTATCAGGACCAGTTAGTAAGTTCACGTCTTGAAATTACATTCATGGGTCAGCTGCTTGTAATAGAATTGTCATTGGAGAGACTTTTCACTGGCGATGCTTGTGTTATTGCCCAGTCAGGTTGATTGGTATGGACAGAAAATGGATTTTTGTAATTAGTGGATATACATCAGTGTGGATATATTGGCCAATACTATATAAACTATAAACTATTAGCATATGCAAGACTGGTGGAAACACCGGAAGCCACAGGTCGTAAAAATATTAGTCCTGAAATTGGTTTTGCCGCCGAAAGGAGAGCCGATTCACACAGGAATGAGACAGATCAATATTTTCACCAGCTAACAAATTCTCCAGTAAGACCTCAGTGGACTGTAAACTGAAGGCCTTAAAACCTATGGAACAACATTAAAATAAATATTTGACGATAGTGGAATACAATTACAGGTGATTGAAAACTATAAGCTTATAAAAATAAATCTTTAATTTATTGATTTCTAAATTTTGAAAAGTTTTCGACATTGTTAAGTTAGACATATCGTTTATATAACTTGTGATTGGGCAATTTTAAATTAATTTATAAATAATAAACATACGTACAGCTAGATTAAACACAGGAAGTCTTGATCGTGACCAAGGGGTGTCCTTGTTTTGTGGTGGGTCGGGTGCTTGATCATTAAATACAGTTCTACACGCAAATGACTTAAGATTCATCGATCTGTACGTTTATTTGCGCTGATTGCAACTTAAGAGTCGGTGCTAAAAGTGTCAGTTTAAATCTGACATTACCTACAAGTCATACTAGGACAGAATAAACACATATACTAATATAGACAATGTTTTCCTGTTTCTCTTCATGTAGGTAATGGAAGTAGCAATTAAATTATTCTTTACTTCCTACTCAATAAATTATATAATTTATCAGCTGTACACTAGTAAAGCTGCTTACGACTCTGAAAAGGGTTTATACTGCACCAGTGACTGAGATTCTTCATTGATAGGATAATGGATTTTAAACTGATGTCTCCCAGAAACCAAAACATTGAACAGGGCAACATAAAATGCATGTTTTAAGAAGATATTCTAAAACGCTCTATATTTATCACGAAAGAACATTTCTAAAATAAACATTTAAATTATAATTTAAAAGTTAAAATTATAATTGATTTCAAAGCAGCGTGTACTCAGATTTCAATTTGACTGGTTTCTGTAGATTTTCGATCCAATGCTCCATTCTGAAAGCGCGATCTTGCTGTGGTTCTTCATTTTGATGCTAACAGTTACGAAGTAAACACCTTCGATTTATGCATGGTTATTAAATTTGATATCCTTTATTTAATCACGGACATGCACAAACGGAAAGTCACGGTGCAGACATACACAAAAGAAACCCATGGCGCAATGCATAATTAACAGCCTTAGACGTCCAATTTTACAACAACATAGTTTGACCAACAAAGGAGCGAAGTAAGTCAACCTTACGCTTTCGCCAAGGAAAATTCTTTCACGTTTGGGATGTACTCTTTTTTTGATCGAAAAAGAGGGACATTCATACTATTTGAAAATGGCCCAAAACTGATACCGAGAAGATATTTGCAAACACCGTCCTGACCATTTGACTAAGAATGAAGCCAGTCTGGATCTCTCATAGATGTACTTATTACCTTAATTTATTTTTACATATAGAGAGACAATAAGTTAGCAATAGCAGATCTACATATACAAGGCCAAGCCCTAATATTTTTATACGGTATTCTCAGAGGCGTAGCTATGATATTTTGCGCCCGGGGACGAACTATAAAATTGGCGCCCCAGCCCCCTCCCCGTTTAATCACATTTTTGAATATTACCCTTGTTTACTTATTATAATATAACGTTGTAAGCCTCATTTTGGCGCCCCTGTACCTTGGCGCCCGGGGACATATGTACCCCCTGCCCCCCCAGCTACGCCTCTGGGTATTCTCCACTACTTTTTGCGTCTTCCCTGAAAATTAAGATGCAAAGAAGAAAAGGCGCTACTTCATTCAGATAACATCTCAAACCTTCTTTCAATTTGTGATTTTTGAATAATTTTCTTAGTGCTTGATTTTTTAACAAAGATATTTTCACAAACCATTCAGTAGGCACAACTAATTAATATACGATCATATAATCATGAATTTTATTTACAAGAGTAGTTTTCTCGTATCTGAGGAATTTGTCAGGATTTCCTCAGATTTGAAGAATATCTCGACTCTTTTTTCAAGATAAAAAAGTTTGTTGTTTTAAATTTTAAAACTAAAGAGTGATTTTGCATTCCATCCACTGTTTCTGCCTCCGACGAAAATATTGATATTGTCTTATGTAAAACTTCAATATGAGAAGAAAACAAAATGGACAAAAACTTTCGTTAAACTATTGCCTAGTGAGCAGCTATAGACAAAGGCAAAACTTATCGGATTTGCTTTGTAGTTGAACACATGGTGCTTTAACGGCAAGCATTTTTATGTTTCATTTTCGATTATAAACATTTCCAAAAAATAATCTGGGCAAAATGTGTGCAGTGATGTTGCAGAAAAACATGGCAAAAACTAATGACTTTTGAAGGAAATTAAGGGCTAAACAATTTCATTTCTTTTAATCAGTCTTACAGAAATAATCCACATAAAAATAGAATTTAAATTGTCAAAACGCGTTTAGAAAAAAATACAGTTGCTAAATTAGCTTAATAAGTTCGAAAATGTCAATTCAATCATTTGTTTTCAACCTAATTTGTATGCAATGCGTGCAACCATTTTTCAGTTAATCATTCATCGCTTTCTAAACTGTATTTCGGCAATTTACAGCACTCTCCGGTTTAATTTAATAACAGATGAATCATAATTTGTGACGTATATAATCATATTTAAGCAGATGAAGATTTTGTAGAAAAAGACAATGACATATTTTTGGAGAATATTTTAAAAAGTATTATCCAAACCCTCTCAAACACTCTCTCATATAGTTTCCCACCACCTTCACCCAACCCACATCACTTTGCGCGATTGGGGATGCAGAATAAACCTGATTCACCCTCGTATATGTCGTAGGAGGCTAGTACATGAAGCAGAAGCCGATGAACCTCAATAATCAGAGTTCCGAACTAGCTACTGTAAGTATGCAATATCAAATCCCAAAAGCCCACGTCAACTGCTGCGATGTGTCTTGGTCAAATAACTTTACTCCAATTGATTTCGCACTAAATAACCTTACCTGTATTGCAGTGTCATGAAACATCAAACCAACCAACCCATTCTCTCTCTCTCTCTCTCTCTCTCTCTCTTAAAGGAATAGAACCATTTATAACAACATGTGTGTATATAAACAAAGGTGTTGTAGTGGGTGGGGGGAGGGACACAATTTTCCGATAAATCTGAGTACCTTCGTCTCGAACACCAATTTTTTCGAAAAATGTTACATCTTAAATAAATTCTGTATTTTTCTTAATTTGCATCAAAGGTAATTTTATGTTCCCTCCAAACGCAATAATTAACACCGAGAAATAAAAATCAGCATTTCCTTTAAAATTCAAGACATGCAATTCCTCAACATTTCAATTTACCGTAATGTGGCTTTAATAATGAATAAACATGCCGGATTTACAATTGTTTAGACACTACTGAAAGAAATCAGCTCATAGAAAACTAGAAGAGTAGCAAACCAGCTCACAGAACGGAGGAATTTAAGGACAAAACCAACTTGAGCCGAAGTTTGTCTTTCTTGAAATGAAATCTGCGTGCTGGTTTTTGTGTTTTTGCGCGAAGACTTTCAACAGAGTGATTATTTAATTACACTGAAAGTGATTTTAATTAAGAGATTTCCTAAGCCCTTGTACTTTTCCAACCTTTTTGTCGTTATTGTGCATTGGGAACTCAAGTGGTTAAATTGATATACTGAATTTGAGACGTGAAGAGACCGGTGATAAACGCTTTAATCTTTCCATCGCTACAATAGCTTAATTACATGAAGACATTACAACATTCGATTAATGCTTTCATTAATTGCAGGAATTATTGGATACTAAGAACAATACATCAAACAGTTAGCTTTCTTGACTTGAGTTCAGTATTGATTGACCTCCTCTGCTTGTGATGCTGCAGACAAATAAATTTATGAAAGGAAAAGAATACGCAAATTAAGATAGACTGACTTTATCTGAGAGTACGAAGTAATGTATTTTATAATAATAAAGCTAAGAATACCGATATAATATCCATATATTGTATCACCTGCTTTCGATGTGGTATAGAATACAAGCCATCGTTGCATAAATACCTCCTATGTTTAGTACTAGCAAGAACGAATAAATGGATAAACAGAAATTCTTACATTATCAGGTTGCTGATGGCTGGTTTGACTCATTTTGATTTTTTTGTTTTGTCTGCGACCTTTTCATTATTGAAACGAAACTCTTTTATAGGTAATGGATAAGCAATCTGTCTTGTGCCACGATTGATCATTTAAAAATAACGATCATATATACATTGCTGGGTGCAAAATTTCTGGCGAGCCAGACTTGAGTATTTTTATGGTCAAAATTAAATTGTTATACTGGTCACAACTGAGTACATGTATAAAAAAAATGTCGTCCCGCTGTATTCGGCAAACATAAGACACACGTATTAGGCATGAATAACAGAGCACTGCTGAAAATACGTAATTAAATGTCGTCTGCTCGGATTTTAGAGATTAACAGTTCGCATGACGTACACAAGGGAGGGGGCAGGGGTTGGAGCGAATGCCTTGCCAAGTTAGTACTTCTAATGTCTCAAGAGTCCTCGATTCAGAAGGTAATTTTAGTCTGGAGAATAATGCAATTTATCCCTTTAGAGAAAAGACGTAAATGCACCGTACCAACTAAAACGCCAGCTTTGAAATCAGCAATTAATAATGTCTCATTTTCAACCCGTTTTGGATATTGTCCCATTACCCTTTCGTAGCAAAGAAATCAAATGTTATTAATATTAAAATACAAATTAAACTTATTAACACTCAAAATCAAAAAATGATACGTTAGACCGAAAAACGTATTTATAATATCTATCTCTTTCCTTGGTGAAATTTATGACGCGCTAGAATACAAACCTGTCTTATAATCGCATAATCAGTAAACTGTATCTGAATTGTTTCTTTACGTCATAAATATTGTCAGAATACAAGCGACTATGCAATTAAATTTATTATATATATATATATATATATATATATATATATATATATATATATATATATATATATATATATATACGCCCGAAATGGATTAAGATGTTTAAGTCTAAAAATATTTTAAAAAATATACTGAATGGCTTACTAATAATGGCCCGACTCTTTGCTATTCTTGGAAAGGTGATTCCATTTCTAGGGAAAGATTAGTCAGATGCAACTTATTTGTGAAGGATTCATCCCCTCGAAATAAAGTTTCCGACAGCAACGCGATTCTTCCACCCCAACCACCCTTATCCTACCCTGTATTCTCGGCAATTCGCGAGGAGTAAGTTGGGAAAACCTGACCATCATCAGGAGCAAAAGAACAATATGGAGATATGATGTAAAGCTTAATCTACTTGTGGTTAAAGTGGACAAAATGACCTGAAGAGAGTAGGTGAATTCCGAGATAAGCCATCTTGTGACTAACAAGATTTCGGACAGATCATTACAGAAAATTAAGCTGGAAATGTATGACGCTGTTTGAAAAGATATATCAAAGACGATGGAGAAGATTATAAGAAGGAGAGATGAAATCACAGCAACACAAATTAAACTTGGCAATTTAAAGAAAGAATTCAGCCATTAGAGAGACACACTAATTTACCGGTTGATTGTATTACTGGTCTCCAAAGGGCATACAATAGAATCAAGGACAAAATGAATAAATTGAAACAATATTGTTGCGATGATTCAATATAAATCTACGGTCTTGATGAAAGAGGAAAACAGAAAGACTCCAGTAAGCAGTGCGTTGAGAAAGCAACAATACTGCTGAAAAATAAGCTGAATGTAAATTTCACACCATCATATATTTTCTCATGTTGCTTATTGTTTACAAGTTTACGTCAGTAATGAAAAATTGCATTAATTGAAAAAATGAAAATACCAAACAGGTCAGAAGTGGTTAATACAGGTTGCCGTACAAAACAAACTGCAGAGTTCCTCGATAAACTATATGAATCGGATGGTGCTGGAGAAGAATTGATTTTCGACTCTTTTGCAAAATTGAAAAATGCATATAAACAATGAATTAAGGAAATAATTATCCTTTTTGTGTTTTAACAATCTGATTCTTAACTATGAATCGGTAACGTTTACATTCTTATTCGAATAAAGTTGTTATACACGACACGTTGTAAACCTAATACATACCGTTTGGAACATATATAAGTAAACTGAGTAAGTTTACTCAGTTTACTTATATATGTTCCAAACGGTATGTATTAGGTTTTAAAGAAGACTTCAACCCGAATATAAGTTCCATATATAGCCTTATCTTTATATTTTGTATCTTTATCTACCTGCTAACTCAAATAACTCAATGTATATAGCTGGATACATCAACCAGGTTGTCCCCCAAAAACTGGAAAGCTTTCGATTAAATACCCTTTAGTGACTTAGAATCGTAACTTTGAATACTATATGATAGCCCATGGATATTCTGCAAGGCCGAAGACTGACATTATGTGATCGCTGTACTACATTGTGTTACCGTCTTCACCCCGAACATACTGTAAGATACAACTGATGCCGCAAGTTCTAACGATTTAACACTTGTTTAACGGGGGGCGGATTGGTCAATATTTTAAGAGACATTTAATTTTTGTCAACGTGAATGAACTATGATGTTTGTTCTTAATTTCAAAATATGTTTTAAAATACTTATATCTCGTTTGCATCATATATATATATATATATATATATATATATATATATATATATATATATATATATATATATATATATATATATATATATATATATATATATATATATACATATACATATATATATATATACATATATATATATATATATATATATATATATATATATATATATATATATATATATATATATATATATATATATATATATATATATATATATATGCACATACATACATACATGTGGGTGTGGGTTAGTGTTATACTTTTGAATGTGTCAGTCAAATAACTGTTTTTGCTTGCATAGCAAATAGAATAACAGTTGTACCGGCTACTTAATTTTGCTTGTAGATTAAATGGGTTTTACGAAAGGGAGATGGATTAAAAGTGCTAGGAATTTATATCATGTTATGTTTTACACCTGAAAAAATAAGACTCCGTTAAAAATTGGATTGTATGCTGTGTTCGAAAATAAATTATTGGGAATAACATTTGAATAAGCTATTATAACATAAAAATATGTATTACTATTAATGGACAAGATTCAAAATAGTTTCATATGGAATCAGGAAGCAGACAAGGCAGCCATCTTTGTCCATATATCTTTATTCTGTGTGCGGAGATACTGGTTCAAATGATCAGAAAATGAGAGTATTAAAAGAATAAATTTTGGTAGTACAGCTGATGCCAATTCTCAATATACAGACGATACATTTCTTACTCGTCATGGTTCAGGAAAGGCTTTGGAATCCTTTTTGGATCGTAAGTATCAATAATCTAAATTATCAGGTCTAGTATTAAAATAGAAAAAGAAAAATAATTTGGTTTGGAAGTAAACCAGACAGCAGATTAAATCTCTGGTCCTAATAGAGCTTAAATGAGGTTGCAATGGATTTGCTTTCTTGGGGGTTAAGTTAACCACTGTTTTAGAATCTATTCCAGTTCGTCACTATCCTAACAGAATTAGAGAAATTCTTACAATGTAACGAGCATATCCATATACTGTTTGTAAAGACAGCAGTGATGAAAATTATTCCCATCTCAAAAGCTTCTCACCTTTTCGTAACTTTAGCAAATCCATCTGAAAGGGTACTTAATGAACTCAATACACTCTTTTACATGTGTCTATGAATTGAAGTAAAATACACGAACGAAAAATTATAATATAAAGACACTATGAAGGAAGCTGAAAGATGATAATTGTTTTCAAATGTATATATGTTTTAAAACTTAATTGGCTTATGACAATATTGTATGGGAGTTCTTAATTGGAAATGTCTTGTACAACCTTCAGTACCAAATAATATCATTTCTTTACTGGACAGAGTTTGTTCAATCTGTAACATAAACTTTTAATCTATTTTGGAATGATATTTCCCGCCAGACCGTATAAAGTTATTCACCTGAATAATTGTTACAAACATATAAATACTTCAATCCCATCATAAAATTATATGGCAATGATGCTTGTTTTCTTTAAACGAAATATTGTTTCAAAAAGGCATCATATTCGTGATTGATTTCATTAATCAAGATGATTCCTGGATATAATTTAAGACATTTAAAAGTATATTCTGCCTTAGAAGTAACCTTTTAGAATTTTAGAGCAAACTGAAAAGTATAAAAATGTTACATGGAGAAATTTAAATTCAACCGACATTTTAGTTTATATCAACTTTTTGTAAATGTTTTGGCACATACTATCGTAAAAATATAAGAAAGCAAGTAATGGTTTTATGTAAAATTAATTGAGAATGATAACACTCAAACGTCTATTCGAAAATTGAATGCCCATTTCAGTAATATAAAAGAAAAATATTTCCATAAATCCTCTTTGCTACAAAGCACACAAAATCTTAAATGGGTGTCCTTGAAGATTAAAAATAGAACCCTAGCTACAAATACTTTGCATAAAGCAATTATAATTGTCACAATTGATCTATATTATCTGTGTTAATTATATGGTAAGAAATATATCTCATCTGTTCTGTGACTGTGACATGACACAGGCATTTCAAAAGACGTTTTAAAATGGATCTAGTGAATGTTAGTCACACCTTTAACTTAGTTGTTTTTTTTTTTCAAATAAGTAAGTATTATTGGACACAAAGTGAGAACTAAAGCTGATGATAAAAAGCTTATTTATTTACTTTGCCTTAAATGTTCTACAACACTTAAATTTCATTTCAATGTTGAAAAATACCAAGC
This sequence comes from Sinohyriopsis cumingii, assembly GCA_028554795.2. Classification (NCBI taxonomy): domain Eukaryota; kingdom Metazoa; phylum Mollusca; class Bivalvia; order Unionida; family Unionidae; genus Sinohyriopsis; species Sinohyriopsis cumingii. Next base: position 51,414,369 of record CM068836.1, read on the forward strand.
ATATAGAAAATAAGAGTGTGAAAAGTTGGTGGTGAATGGTTATCATATAAACAATTGAGTTAATAATCTCATTTTTACAAAATCTTTAGGTGTGTGATGAAAATACATTTTAATTTTCATTTGACAGAGCTATTTATTCTTTGCATCATAGCTTACATGTCACGTGATTTGTTCTACGTATTTCTGTAAAACAGTTACATTGAAAAGGCTAAAATAAAATATTATCATATCTGAACCACATAAATAAGAATATGTGTGCACCTTTGTACACATGTACATGCCCGCATATGTTTCTCCTTTCTATGTATGCTTCTTTTCCTTTTCACTTTCTCATTTGCTCTTTATTAATAAAGATACCCTTGAAATTTACTAAATGCATTTTATTGCAAGTTGTCTGAATTTATATCAACAATTAAAACGTGGTTAAATAATATAACTGTACGTTTTTATATGAAAAAAAATAAATATTAGAACCCACCAAGTAGTAAATACGTAATATTAGGAAGATCTTGTATCACTAGATCATTATAATGCATCACCTATTCTAACTTTAAAATTGTATATTTATCACGCACCTGTATCCGATGATTAATAACTCCCAACATGCACCTATATGAGTCATGTATTCGATGATTAGAAAACTCCCAAACTTGGCACCGTTATGATTCTGGTGTCAATACAAAATTACATTTAATTGTTTCTCTTACTTCTTATCATAATATAAGTAAGATTATGTAGGGTTTTAAAAATTATCTTTATCATGAAATTTGTTTCAATTGTTCATATATTGCCTATTCAATTAAAAGCAACGTTATACATTATCCCATGGCCGTGTTAGCGCTCTGTTATTAGGCAGACACTCATGTCTCATTAAAAGTTTGAATTTGTTTGCGAATATCAAATATACCTACTTTCATTAAATCTGTAGTTACTTGCGTTTCTTCAAACACATTTCTATTCTTTATTTGCCTTCGATAAATTTATTATCATGTTTATTTATCAAACCAATCCAGATACAAAACTTGACACTGTTGAGCCTTTGCGTGACACATGTTTTAAAGTCTTTATGCTTTCTATCTTCATAAAGAATCAGCAATTGTTCAACCATAATCGTAATTGTATCCTTTTCTGAAAACTATCACTATCATTTTTACATTTAAATGAAAGAACCTCAAAATCATTGTTATAAAATGTACTATGTATTTGTTAGAGCTGTGTTAACATTAGTGTCGATTTCTTCCTCGCTTGTTATTTGAATAAAAAAATAATACATTACTTTCATTTAGATATTATAAGCAGATTAAGAAACTAAGTGTTAGTTAATTATATCATTATCAAGACAAATAGTTTCAAATTCATAATTCTGGTCACCATATTTCATTATTTTAGAGTTTTGTAGCTTTTCGCACATGTTACAACAGAAACGTTTATTGTAATTGTTCAAAGTCAAACGGTATTTTAAATGTCTTCCCTATAAACTGAATAGTTTCTTTACCAGACTTTCTTTATTAGCAGCCTCTACTTTGAACGAGCTCCATGTTTTTATTATAGATACCTTTCTATCGTTTGTTCTAACTGACTTAGGTAACCACATAGATCGTTGAATCACCTGAAAATGTTATAGCCATTTCAATTTGAAGAAGCCATCACTATCACCAATATAAAATGAAGTGATATCGTTTACAACCATTGCACTTACGTTGTCTAGTACAGAGTCGTTGGCATCTGCTGACATCTTTTCATCAAAACAAAACGTAAATGCTTAGTACAATCATTTTGTCGAACCTGGTCTCAGTTTATACGGTTTGTTTAGATCTAATGCTACTCAGATTGATTGTAATACAGTTCTGCAGCTTGTACGGTTTGTTAATGTGTAGTACTGATCCGATTGTGTGTGATACAGTGATGTGCTGGATCATGGTATCTAAGACCTTGTATCTAAAACCTTGTATATAACACCTTGTATCTAAGACCTTGTATCTAAAACTTTGTTTAATTTTTCATATTTATAAAAAGTTGTCTATTTATTTTGTATTTAAAAAAAGATGCGTTTTTTCCGCACGTCGATATCTATTTTTTTCCCCAATTATTCCATGGTTCCGTTTTCTGCATTGTGATCTTCTTCCTTATTCAAGTTTTCATTTCCTTTTACTTGTTGTGCTCGTTATTACCAAATTAAACTTATCATGGCTTGTGCATTATCTCTTATTATCATGGTTATTGTGTCGACAACACTGTTTAACAGAGCCTTGGGGCATGTTACTATTATATCATGTTTTAACAGTTTGGTTTACCTAAAATTTGTACTTTAAACCTTTTCATCAAATCCTAACAAAGTCATACCAAATCTATTGAGGCAAAGCTATACTAATTCATGTATCGGTGTATCCAACAACAAGCTCTGCATTTGTTATTTAAATTCAACCTGAAAGTGTAGTGAAGCTAAATCTACCGATTCATATTTGTATATGCTGTCTTGTGATTGTTCTTAACACCTTGACCTTGTTCAGTTTCTGTCACTAGATCATTTTTATCTAATTCATATTTTGAGATCTAAAATCAAAACTGCAAACATGACATAAATGTGGTGGACTTTATGTTCTCCCTAACATTTATATGTGTAAACATGACACAAATGGGGGGGGGGGTCTCCCTCCAATTTATATGCAGAAAAGAGACAGGTTTGACATAATTGTTGTTGCCATTTTTTCTGGCTTGGGAGACATTTCAGAAGCTTGTTTATTATTTATGTTTTACTTAGCAAAGTCTCCAACATTTTTATTTGGCTCACGTTTCAAAACTGAAATCCTTCTGTCTAATAGTACTCATTTGTTTTGTTCTATCCAAAACGTTCTACCATTGGATAGCAGTTTGGCCTGGCAAAATACCACGCGATACAATCTCCATCACAACCCCTGATTATATTTCATCTATGCCACTCTGGCATAAGAAGTTTATAAAAAATAAATGATAAAAGCCTTATAAAAATGGAGTGTCAAATGTATTTCCTACTATAATGATTTAATCAATGATAGTAGCAATTTGCTTTTTTATGAAGATTTTAAAACGATGTATAATCTTGATATATCTTTTTCAGTTGTTTGTAATTCTCAATGCAAGTGCATAGAGAAAAGCTATATAATTATCGCCAAAAGCTTAAATAAATACTTCGATATGTTGACAAACAGTGATAAATTGTCAAGGCCAGTTTATTAAATATTTTCGGAAGAAGAATAGCAATTTAAACGTCAAAATAAATAAAATGATACGTTGAGATGACACTACGAATTCAATAACGTGAAATTTTTTAATTTGTGACCATTTAAGAATATACTAATAATAGGTTGTTTATGACGAAAATTTCAGTCACGCGTCTTTGTTCTTTCTGTAATGAACATGGAGAAAAACGGTTACACCGTTTTTTTGATTGTCACATTGCGAAAGGAAAAATAATTCTGGAGAGCTAAGTTTTCATTAAGAGAGATATGTCATATTATTTCTAATTGAAATACAAGTTGTGTGCTTCTTGTTGATGGTATTGCAGCTGAATTATCAACTTGTCTCTTTTACTCTTAAAGAAAGATATATACTCCAGTGTTGCAAAACTTGTATTACCTTTATACATGCATGTATTGACAATTTGAAGTCCTGTATAAGTACTGAGCATTGATCTATACGTCTGTACATATCTATTTCTACGAAAATATGGATAAAAATATAAACAAATAGGAAAAGATAAAAGCAACAATAATATGATAACAGCTTTATTTGCTCTTACTATTTTGTCTGAATTTTACCAACTCTTACACATATATGTACTACATCAATATAAGTGTTTATATATGTGTGTGTAGGCATGTATCTATTTATTGGTTTATAATTTTTTTAATATACCTTCAGGTCTAAAGAAATCAAAAGCATCGGGCCGTGATCAAATTTGCAATGAACATTTGATCTATGGCAGCGACTACCTCATCGAGTGTATGACAATTTTATTTACTCGGATGATTGATCAATCTTACATACCTGTAGATTGCAAAAAAGGGTTAGTAATACCACTGTACACAGGTAACAGAAAATCAAAGAACTCCCTCGAAAGTTACAGATCTGTTACTTTACTGCCTGTTATCTACAAAACCTTTGAGAAAATTATTCATGAACGTTTGGTAACTTTGCTCAAAGATACTAATTCTAGTATACCCAGTTCACAACAACATGGTTACCAAAAAGGTTTAGGCTGCACAACAGCAAGTTTTGTGCTGTTGCAATCAGTACAATATAATGTAAACATGGGTTCACGGGTTTTTGCTGCTTTTCTTGATACAAAAAAGGCATTTGATACCGTGTGGCACGAAGGACTGCTTTTTAAATTATTCACGTTGGGAATTACGGGTAAATCCCTTTTGATATTTTTTAACATATATACAAATTTACAGAGTAAAGTTCTTGTAAATGGGCAATTTTCAGATTGGTTCTCAATTGGCCAAGGAGTGAGACAAGGGGGTGTTTTGTCAACCTTGATGTACACAATATTTATAAATGACTTGCTGCTACAGTTAGAAAATAGTGGATTTGGAGCAAAGATTGGATCCTTAGCTGTGGGAAATCCAACCCTAGCTGATGACATTTCACTTTTTGGCTATATATCCTAGCAATCTACAAAAGCTGTTAGATATAGCATACGACTACAGTAATAAGTGGCGATTCGAGCTTAGTGTCACAAAGTCATACATTATCATTTTCGGACCCCAATACAAGAATTATATCAATATGAAATGGTATCTTGGCCCGTGATGTTTGCCGGTTACCGATTCGGCAACACATCTGGGTCACCGGATTAACTCAAAGCTGACGTCGCATGACGCAATACTCGATGCATGCAAGAAAGGGAAAAAATCTTTTCACGGTCTGTTTGGTATTGGCATTAAACCGAATAGTTTAAATCCTTTGGTTGCTGCAAATGTAATTAAAAAGGTAATTTTCCCTTCAATGTTTTATGGAAGTGAATTATGGTGTAACATTTCAAAAAGTGACCTCGCTTTATTGGATAAAACTCTGTGGTATTTTGCCAAACATTTACAAGGTTTTCCAATACATACAAGATCAGACATTGCCCTGGGAATGCTAGGATGGACATCAGCGCAGTCCGAAATTGATAGAAGAAAATTGATGTTTTTACACAGATTGTGTTTGATGCCTAACAATGTACATACTAAACGTATGTTTAACGTTGCGTTATTTCACTTCATTTTGAGCGGATGCATGTCAAGCTGCGGGTTAATTTTAAATTTATATTATACCTCAAAGAAGTTTGACTTGCTCGGGTATCTAACTGATTATTTACATTATTCTGAAATTCCAGATAAACATAATTGGAAAGAAATTGTTAGGTCAAAAATTGTTGGTCTTGAAAATAGCCTCTGGAGAGTTAGTATGTCTAATCAAGCAGATTTTGATAGATTCTCTTCGATACACGAATACTTACGACCTGCCTCAGTGTGGCAGTCGGCTAAAACCAGACAACACACTAAGGTATTTACATATGTAGCTAAACTATGGGCTGCTGTTCCACAAACACGGCTTGATATGTATATTAGATGTGGAAATGTTTATACAGACTTGATACTTCATTGTTGTGTTAGTTATCCTTATATGTCGAACTTTCGAAATTCTTTCTGGGATTTCCTTACTGATAAATTTCCCCTGAGCCTGCACATTACGTTATTTAATGCAGAAGATGAGCTGCAACTACAATATCTTTTAGGTAAAAGGTTACCATCAGGAGTAATCGACAAAGAAAACTCCAAGCTATTCGTCCTGTATGCAGCATACTTTGTCATGCAGTGTGCAGCTATCTTCTGTAAATAAGGTACTGAAACTTGCAACTTATGAGTTGACGAACACTTTGTTGATTGATATTGTGTAAAAAATTTTATTCTAATATAGAATTTTTTTTTTATTTTTTTAAATATTTATTGATTGTATTCAGATGATTTATTCTTATATCATGTAATCTTCCATGGAAGGAAATAAAGATGATGATGATGATGATGTGTCTATTTATTGGTTTATAATTTTTTAATATACCTTCATATGTTATATTCCATGTTTGTATTGATTACTGACCAGTTAAAATTATTTAAAAGGTAACTGTGCTGCAAAATGCCATGATGTGAGAGGTAGTCCTTTGTTAACAAAGTGAAATTAATATTGCAAGCTTTTAAAAGACTTTAAACTTCATCCTTGATGGATACATATTGACCGTTCAAAAAAAAAAAAAAAACAGTTTTAAAAATGTCGAAATATAAGAACGGGATCAAGGACTGAATAGCAAACAATGCAAATAATGTGACTTCTTTCAACTGGCACTATCTCAAATAATTACAACCTCTACAGAAACAGAGTGGAAAACGATTCCGACCGTTACTTTCATTTTCTTGTGCTGGTTGTTCCCAATGTTCTGTAGCTAATGCAGTTTATCAGCATTCTTGAAAACAGAAATAACTTTTGATGCTTGTATTCAACAAGACAGTATCTCAAAAAACTATACCAATGCTAATCAAAACCTACATTTTATTTCAACGACGCTTGTGATACTATATTTGTTGTTTATTTTTCAAAACGTGTAATCTCTCAAACGTCTAATGAATTAGTGTCAAGTTAATCTTTACTTGAATCTTTATGTGAAGAAACTTTCTCTTTGGTTGGATAATATTGATTTGTTCTTCATTTCACTTTGTTTACCTTCCATTGTTTTGCAATGATATTAAAAGTGATTTCAACATTATAAACAAGTTACGTCCAGGTTAATGTTCAATATAACATTAGTAGTAAATCAGTTTGGAATCTAATTCTTAAATACAATGCTTGATATAAAAATAGATTCAACTGGAAGAAGAGTTACATATAAACGAATATAAAAGTACTTATTGCAATGGTTGTGGAAAAGAATACAAGAAAAACGGAATACTTGAAATAAGAAGCACGTTGAAGGAGAAGACAAATATTGGATCAAAATGAAGCAAATGATAACATAGGTAAATGTAACGAATACTTAACACAAAGACACCAGAATTATGCAATGTTACATACATATGTCTAGCAGTAGACATTTCATCAACTTTGACTCAAATGATGCACTACAATGAAAATACTTTGCGTACCTTATATTGACTACTACCTTAGACGACTAAACATTTCAAAATCTGAAGGTATTCGTAAAACAGAATTTTATGCATTGTTTGTGTTTTATTTATATTGATCCCGAACAAAAGAGCTATTGTTTTCATTATTAATCACAATTTAAAACCCCGTGAAAAAAAAACAAAAATGATCAAATGTAATCTAAGAAAGACATGAGGACAGCAAATATTTAAAGATTTTAAACTTCAGCTTGATCATTGAAGAAGTTTTACACAGCATTCATTAGACATTCTATTTTATCTCTTCCTTGGGGCCCCGAGTGGCTGAGTGGTCTAAAGCGCTCACCGTTCCGGATCACTGCCATCTCACCTCTGTCTGCGTATGTTCGAGTCCAAGGCTCGGCTAGCGTGGGTACGTGGGAAAGCCTGCCAGTAGCTTCTCGTGGGTCGGTGGTTCTTTCCTGGGTTTTCCAGGGTTCTTCCTAAACCAGTTATACTGGCCGCCATATATGGCCTATCTTGTGCTGAAAAATGGCGTTAAACCCTACAACAACAACAACAACAATTATCTCTTCCTTGGATTTCGTTCAATTTTGGAAAGTGACGTTTGTATGCATGAATGTAATGAAACAAGCAATCAGTAAAGATAGAGGAAAGCCTGACTAAAATGACAACAACCATCTGATCCGATTTGTAAATCACAACAATCATGCGGAACATCTGATCCAATCCGACGTTATGCAATCATCTTTGAATTCCTTCTTTAAATTAAAATTTTAACCGAAATAAATCTTCTCGCTAATTTTGGCCGGTCTTGCATTGACAAAGATTTCATATGTTCTTTTGAACTCCGTCTCGCCAATTATTTCTATCATCTTTCAGTTATGATTTTATCAATTGCCACATGTATATTGTATTTGCGACAGCAAAGTTCAATTCTTGTATTCTTTGTATTCGATCCAACGGAACAATTTTGTTCCAAATCACTTTTTTACATTCATATAAATATAACGTTTTCGCCATTTAAATGACCAAAACATGTCAGAAGGTAGTGGGCCTCTCGATACGGATGATTTTAAACGCATGAAAAACATGTGAGAGTCTATTTTCACTGACGAGCTAGGTTCCTTGAACTACCGATACATCATAGGAGGTAAAAAAAAAGAAATGGTCGCCAATATCCATTATTTGCAGTGATGAATTTTGATTTCTCACAACAATATGGAACAAAATAAAAAGGACAACTACTGAGAGGAATGAAAGTCACAGATTTACGGAATTATTCGGAGCATATTGAAGACGATGAATTACATCATCACTGTTGTCTGAAAATACAGACTTGCCCACGCAAATATGGCGGCTGTCTTAGTGACGAATATCCTGTTTGGACTGAAATGCGACAGAAATGACAGTGGTAGAGGCCCCCGCTGCAGTCAGGTTAGAAATGGTAAATTGACTTATGAAATTACTAGGATTTGTGATTGCTTTTTATGTAACCCTCTAAACTATGTAATATTTGTTTTAGATTTTTTAAATTCAAACTGCCAAAAAGAAAAACGTTTTGAAAGTATTCAATGTATATTTACTTCCCTCACTACGAAGCGTTTTCTTCAGATCGCCAATTTTGTGGCGGAGATTTGACTCTTCCTGCTATATATCAGAAGTTTGGACGAAATTTAGAGTCCAACAGCACTTGCTGTACATCTTGTCATAAGGTACATACTGACATTAGTCATTTTGAAAGACTATTCTTCTTATAGTCATCGATAATGACCTAAAAATGAGCAAAGGGTTTTTGTGGGTTTTACATACAGGATTATCATGGATCTTCAGTTCTTCTAATGCGTAAATTAAATACATTGAACTCTAAGTAGTGTTTATATGTTTCTGTAAATAACTGGTCGTTGGCACGTAAACGTTTCAGCCATACTCCCACAACCGAAAACACATAATTATCTTTGCTATAGAAATATGTACTCAAGATTATTGATATTATCATCAGCTGTCCAAGTCTACATGAATGCCAGGTTTGTCGCACAACAGCTGACCACATTTTGTCGTGGATCGGCTAATTTTACAATAGAAAATGTTTGACATCATGGTAAAATGCAATTATGTTCATGACCATTTTTAGTTCTATTTTGATTTGTTTTAAATTACCATTTTTCCTAATGCATTATATAAAAAAAACAGATCATCAAAAGAAGATGCATTATTATCGGACCAGGTGAAGGGAGTTAGATATATAATTGGAGGCCTGCCAAATGATGACAATGGCTGAAGAATTTTCTGCAGTTCTCAGGAACTCATATGATTACAGCGAACATGTAACAACCACCCTCATTAAAACCGAAAATTGGCATAAAGTATTATCAAGCTGACTGGTTGCGTAAATTTCGAGGATTATATATTAGTGTTAAACTATTATTCAATCTAATCAATGAAGAAAACAATGATAATTAATGGTTGATGAAACGTTTTAATTTGCCAGTTACTGATGTCATTATATTAATTCGGGGAAAGAGCCACATTTGACAATGTTTCAAGAGTATAAAGGATGTTTTATCTCCACACAAAATCTTAAATTGGTTTAACTGTTTAAATTGGTCATCTTTAACACAAGACTGAAAACGACCCAAGTCATTGAAAGAATTATTTAAAACATCGAGTTTGATTTCGGTCATTATTTCTTGATAAATGTTTTATTTCCATTAAGCAATGCATTACACTTCATAAGTTGAAAATTTTGTAGATTTATTGTTCTTTATATTAAAAATGTAAATAACTAGGCGAGCCGTGCTACTTTAATACGATATTAACGCGAAATGTACTACTTTATTACCATTTACCGCGAAGAGTGCTACTTTAATACCATTTTTTCCGCCAAATGTGCTAATTTCATACCATTACCGCGAAGTGTGCAGCGTTAATATCATTACCACGGCAAGGCATTCCTTTATCAATCAATTAGTGTATCGTGTGATATATCATCCCCTCAACTAGATGCCCGAGCGGAGAAATCACGCGTATGATAAATATATCTAGAATATTCCGTAAACGTTCTACTTAGACATGCGAAACAACCGATTCGATTTCCTGCTATACACTCGTTTACCCAGGAGAGCAAGTTGCATCCTCCTGGTTGTCTACCGAGTTTAAGTTACAACTGTCAAGCTAGTGCTTATCGCTTCGTAGTACAGCGTCGCGGGAGACTGTATAGACCACACTTTCACAATAAGCCGTGTTATTTGCATCTCTTCTGAAATTGACACTAGTGCGTCTTCAGCATGACTCTTACTTCTGAGGTGAAATCGCAGGCACGAACTTTGCAGAGATATTTAAATCTATATGTGAGCAATAAAATATTCTACAACCAATTACTATGCTTAGCATATGACTATAAATTATTATTATCGTCTTGTTGATTTTTTTATTTCGAAAGTGGAGAATATGTTAGTCCAAATAAATTGATAAAACAAATTATTTACCGAAATAACATAAGTATTTCCCTCGAGAAATGACAGACTTCATAAACTCAGAATTACGGGAATATCACAAAGACAGGATAAGTTCAGACCTCGATAATACGGGCATACTTGAAGCAAACATTGTTCGTGGAAATATACATAGCAGCAAATGCAAATATATGCTGATTTTGGGTACCAGTCAGCAAGATTCGGTTTTTAAATAAAACTCCTGACTGCAGATCGATTTTACCATAGGAATTACTTAGATCTAGGGTTGAAACAATAACAAGAATCCTTAACTCAATTAAACAATTCGCTCATTAAACAATTATCTCACTTACAAATGAAAAGAAATCGACAATCTAAAGTTTTATACATCAGGCCAAAACGTTCTGGATGTATACATACGTGCATCAATAGTTTCATGTAAACCTTCCCAAATAATTAGAACTTTTTAAACCCCAAAAGGCTACAAAATATTTCTTTATATTTTCCACAGTGGTTATGCTGTGTTTGAAAATAAAGAATAGGGAATGATATTTCATCAAGCTCATAATCCAAGAGTCATCTTGATCGCAATTGTCCCCCAAAAATTAAAAACCACTTATTCTTATGAAAATTTATTTCAGCACATTGCAAACATGAACTTTAGAAGGCTATATAATTCTTCTTTATAGGCCCATAACAGGAGACAGTTTTCCCCGAACGACATCTAACCTTTGAACCCATTTACCGTTTGTTTTTTTAAATGACCATAATTGTGATCAAAGTATTAGTTCGTGAATTAATTTAAAAAACAATCCGTCAACAAATTAACACAAAACATATCTTATCTAAATCTATTCAGAAAATGTATGATACTAGTGTTATACTTTCTTTTACAAAAAATTAAAATTAAATAAACTGTTTAAAACAACTCTAATTATAAGAAAAATTATATTTCTATTTGGTTTGAATTTAATGAGATTTGATTGATTTATATGACAATTTAGCAGAATTAAATTGGAAATTATTATACGTGTGTCAGCAGTCGTATGTTCATATGACACATATGCTAATAGAATGCATAATGTGACTCATAGAATGGAGCGCTGTAAATTTATCTTTCCAAGTAAAGCAGTCAAGACGTCGGGAGTGAAAATATAATTATTTGCCATCATCCTGACTGTAACGTCTAAGCTAATTGTTTTGATTGCTGTTTATATTCTAATTTGATAATTGGTTGAACATAACGTTTTAAATAAACTTTTATATAAAATCCAGAATGGATTGATATACTGAGAATGTTTCAAAAATAAATCACACAAAAAACTTAACCAAATTTTAGGAGATTTTTTTTACAAAAGTGTCTTGATTAAAGTTTGATTACTATACACGACTTTATGGTTGTTTAACATCTTTCAAAATGCATATATGAATTGCAACGTATTTATAGGCAGATGGATTAATAATTGTAATGCTTCCGGTAGACCACCATTAAGGATTTGTTGTGACTGTGTAGAATCTTCGTTGCCTCTTCAGCACGTGCTGTATGAAAGCACTTTTGGAAATTTCGCTGAAAATTTAGACATTGATATCCGGATGTATTCCTTACAACATACTATTTATTTTTGGCGCCATATTTGTGTTCAAGCACAGTTAAAAAATAATTCTTTGTACACACACACACACACAGATATATATATATATATATATATATATATATATATATATATATATATATATATATATATATATATATATATATATATATATATATATATATATATATATATATATATAATTAAATCTGCATATTCTGATGACTAATGGTCACAGCAAAACATGTAAAAGTCAGGAAGAGTTGCTTGAATAAGTAATCGAAACATTGTTTTAATTTGTAAATATTGTTGAAATGGCATTTGTTTTCTTCTTGATTCCGCCAGTGTGAAAATAATTATCCTGAACAGTTAATTTGGATTCACCAACACATTAGTAACGTACCTGGCCTTTCCGTACTCTGACCGAAGATTTCTTCACTGTTATACGTAAACTTATAAGATTTACGTTAATCTTATTTTGTCGCTTATTAGCGCTGACCTTTTGTGCGCGAATGTATGTCCAGGGTGATAATTTAATCTAATCAGAGGAATCCACGGAAATAGCAATACTCCAACATAATGCCTTTGAGGAATGGTTAAAATGCAGCTTTGCAAATAAAATTACTCGATATGAAGTACACTAACAGCATTTCGAGGTTAATCTCAAGATAATGTCCATATTTTTGTTAATCCTGAATTTTATCTGATACAACTGTTTAATGTTAAAATATTTCGTTATAATAACAGTCTAGGAGTCGACACTTTGGTATTCAGGCCGTTTTGAAGTATATGCACACTTTCTGTTTTGCAGTTTATTTAACACTGATGAAGTCAAATTTCAGTGTCCAGTGATGCTATCTCGCCAATAAAGAATGTATGATAACAGTGATAGATTTTAAACACGAAAACTAGATCAGCTAAAAAAAAACAGTGATAGGTTTAAAACACGAAAACTAGATCAGCTTAATAAAGCCTCACCATCTCAAATCCCACATATTACACACACACACGCACACGCACTCCATATACCATGATACTCGCCCTCAGCACGGAACAGTGACTAAGGCCTTCATACTTAAATGCCTTCATCCAATGACTGGATATATCAAATTTGGTCGGAAAATAAGTAAAGATTGTATCTGAATTTTGTGTACATCTTACCCAACTCACATCTTCAGGAATCCCCGGGATAGGAGCCAAAGGTACAGAGATAACACACACACACACACACACACACACACACACACCTTTAAGTAACTACTCTAAGTCCAACATTACTAACATTACTAATATTTATGAATTTCCATCCAGCATTTTAGGAGGATGTGTGTGTGTGTGTGTGTGTGTGTGTGTGTGTATTTTTAACGTAGCTTTAACAATTTTTCAGTCATATCGCTACGATGTCTGTGCAGTGTGGCAGTTTATAGTGACGTCTAGCACTGGGGCATCATGCCTTCAGACATGTAGCATGATGTCCCACCCAGTCATATTATCCTGACACCAGGCCGACCAGTCCTAACACTAACCTCTTAATGCTGAGCGCCAAGCGAGGTAGCTGTTAGTACCATTTTTTGTAAGTCTTTGGTATGACTCGGCCGGGGATCGAACCCACGACCTCCAGCATCCAAAGCGGACGCTCTAGCCACTAAGCCAACGGAGCGGTTAATTTAGGAGGAAATATATATATTTAATACAAATAATAATCTCATACGGAGATTCGAACCCAGGACCACGGGTAAACGGCACCCTTCGCCTTGCCTCCACACACCAGCCCTTATTCCATCACAACTAAGCACACATCTGTATTATTTGTATTAAATATTAATTCCGCCTACTATTATCAAGCATTCTCCTATATAATCCAGGGATAGCACTTTCCTCTCTGTTTGGTGTACATTTATAATTCTTTATAATTAATCCTATATACCTTGATTTCTTTCATAGGAATCCGGAATGACTGTAGATAGACGAGAATTAATTACTAGGTCATCATGCGATTGTGTCTGCTACACAGAAATGCATTTAACACCGACTCAGTTGCATCATTTATTGGTGATGTGTGCTTAGTCATGATATAATATGGGCTGGTGTGTGCAGGCAAGGTGATGGTTGCCGTTTACCCGCGGACCTTTGTTCGAATCTCCGTAGAGTACGAACTAAAATTCTCTATTCTGTCCGATGGTATTTGTATTATATATATATATATATATATATATATATATATATATATATATATATATATATATATATATATATATATATATATATATAAACACACTTTAGTGTTCGGGATCTAATTTTACATTTTCTTCAACAATTATTAACCACTTGTATGTTTTCAAATAGAAGGTCAAAAAATAAACCCGAATTTCTTTTCAGTCGGTTTAGTAAAAGAAACTAATGAACGACAATAACTATGAATTTGATCAGATTTTAAGCAAGCTTCATTTATCTTTTTGTAAATTCATCTAAAAGTAGGAAATATTTTATTTTGCATCCATTGTACAGCAGATTCCTACAGTGTAGTATTGCTACTCTAAACGTCACGGTAGGAAGCATGAAACAACCATTAGGTGGAAGGAATATGGAAACAGAGAAAACCAGCATTTCGAACGTGGTGGAAACATAAATCAAACCCGGGGCCATAGGGTATATACAAGCGAAAAAGATAGAATGACTTACCTTTTATCCTTGTGGTCAGTCCGAAAGCAAACGATCAGGTCACTTGTTATAGTCCATAAAAGTAGACATGTCCATGCAATCATATATCTAGTCATTGTGGTAAAATTGTCCACTTTTTTTCGAAGCCGACCAAATTCTTGGCAGAGAGTAAGAGACAAAGGCCCTTCAAGGCCTTTGCTGGTGTTGATTCACTAAATTAAAATGTTCGAGATAAGTGCCAATGGCTTAAATTAGT
The DNA here is from genome assembly GCA_028554795.2 of Sinohyriopsis cumingii. Classification (NCBI taxonomy): domain Eukaryota; kingdom Metazoa; phylum Mollusca; class Bivalvia; order Unionida; family Unionidae; genus Sinohyriopsis; species Sinohyriopsis cumingii. Next base: position 51,429,475 of record CM068836.1, read on the forward strand.
GAGTGTTTCAAATATTTGAATTGGCAATACTCCTTGTAAATGAAAGATGATCACGTTTTAATAATGCTTACTGTTTTTGTAAAACAGAAATAAAATAGGTTTCAAAGAAATGGTAGGATAGTCCCCTTCAATTTGTGTTTATGGTTCAAAATATTCTTCTAAATTGTCCTTCTCGAAGTTGGAAAGAAATGCAGCTTAAATAAATCAGAAACTTTCCGAATAAGCTCCAGCCATAATCGTACAGGATTGGTCCTCGAGCTAGCAATTTACGCATGCGTTAGATCGACTTTGAATGACTGATTTATCAATGAAGTGCAGTTGTTCAAATGACGCACACACAGCAAAGATGAATGTAAATCAGACACAATTGAACCAACCAGCTGGATCGATATAACCTTCCGTTAGGATCATAAATTTGATTTTCTCCACCTTCGGGGAAATTGTGCTCAAAATCAGCATGCACCCAGATTGGGACATGTCACTCGCTGACTTTGTTTTGTTTGCTGCCTGTTTATTTGTTTGTTCCTTGCTTGATTGTTTTTACTTAATCGCATTCTCTTCTCCAGTAAAAAGAAATTTGTCCTGCACATGGACTACAAACATAATGGCTTTTTCCTCAGCCTCTGAGCTCTTTTGCAGTCTATCTCAAATAATGCTCTATAGATATATTGAGTGTATGTGTGGATGAGTGAGCGTGTCCGTGAGAGAGGGAAGAAGAAAAGAAATTAGTAATTGATCGATTGGCTAATTGAAAAATTGGTTTGAGTCATTGGTCTGAATATGTTTTGTGCCATCTATCTATCTATCTATCATAGTGTACATAAGGGTCAGTTTGATGGACAATAAGTGACGAAATGTGGACCTAATTATCAAAGCTTTTAGCGTTTATTATTGGTATAAATGGATGTTGTCGTATTCTGTGATTCAGCTGATTGCATGCGGACATTCTGCAATTTTGAGGTTACATTATTCAACAACATTGTCAGAGCGTTATTATTTCTTTTTCTTTTTGTTCTTTGTTTTCTTTTGCTTGTTGGGTTTTTTAAAATTCAGTATCATTTGAATAGTAAATGCAAAGTTTGCTCTTTTGAAAATAGAACTTGGCAAAATGAATCTAGGTTCAAGAATTCCATGAGTTTTGTCTAACATTTACTATAGAGGAAGAGGTTTAGTACGGTTCAATAAATTTGTCCAAGATTGGATATAATAGAGAGTATGGCAAAAATGTGCCTTCTCGCGAGCATTGAAAGGATGTGTTCTTGTAGCCATGGATTTTCAAATTTTCATTGAAAATATAAGGTTTGGAAGCCATGGATCTTAAAGTATACGGATTTTTTATGAAGGAAATTTGTTTATTTTGCCATTTTTCTCGTTCTTTACTAAAACCAGCAAATTCAAGCTATATATATATATATATATATATATATATATATATATATATATATATATATATATATATATATATATAAAATCTTACAATGAGTGAACTACGTACATATTTTGCATATGTATGACATCTACAAAAATTAGCGGTTAGCTTTAAGAAAAGACTCTTTAGGTATTATTTGTGACAGTTTCAGTCCAATCGATTTTATATTGTTAACGGAATAAGAAATCGACGTATGCTTTCAATAGTTGATCTCTTATTAGCACTGTTTTCGTATCAGCGAGAGTTCATTATTATTCACGGCAATCAACTCAGTCATCACACTTCTGGAAACCGCGACCTGAGAATAGTTGCGTACATTTCACTAAAACACTTTGAGGTGCCCAAAGAGTGGGGGATACAAAATAACATTTCTTCTTTCAAGCTATCACTACGGGTACTTGACATCATAACCTTCCACCAGAACCACCCTCCATGCGCGTGTGTGACAAACATTCATCTCTCACATCGTTGTTTTGGTGTGAAAAGTATACTAAACGCCTTAACAGTACCTTTATATGCACCTTACGCTTATCTTACAAACATTTTCACGACAGGTAGAAATCTTACTGCTTCACCACCGCTAACAAAGAAAATAGATCATGCCCAAATCTACTCGAAAATGGATCGTTTTCGAGAAGTTATTCGAGTAACTAGTTTTTTTAGAAAGAAAGAAAAGAAGAAAATATGGAGTTAATGGCCCCTGTTTACTTTCATAGAGAAAGGGTTAGAGGAGGATGAAATGTAATAGAAAAAACGTCCGTACGTTATGGAAACATAAAGGTTTCTTTGGGTTTTTTCATTTTGTTTGTTTTGATCCCATTCTAATTAGCTGGGAGTAAAACAAACAGAAAATGATTGTCGTGCACTTTATAATAGGCCAGTCTCTCTCTCTCTCTCTCTCTCTCTCACACACACACACACACACACACACACACACATGCTGGCACACACACACACACACATGCTGGCACACACACACACACACACACACACACACACACACATACACACACACATGTTCTATTATGACCTGAGATAATGTCACTACCTTTTCTTGGTCCCATGTGTAACAGTCAAACTAAACATATTTCATGTCTGATACGAAACACGTTAATTCTCTAGGTTTATAAAATAAAAATGGAACACATTATCCAAGTAAAGTTTCCGATGATACAACACATTTTTCTGAGAACCAAACCAGCAAAAGAAAAGAAAAAGAAAATTATTAAAACTAAACTCTAGACCAGTGGCGAATTGTTCAAATGGACTTTATTGTTTCTTTACTTAAGTTTCACATCCAGATACAATGCAATACCTACCTTTTTATCGTTTGAATGCACACATGAGGCGGAAGAATGGGGTTAAAACTGAAAGGATACTAAAGTGTGAATTCGTGCAATGGATTCTACCGTTCAGGCAGATACTATTATTTGAGATTTGACTTTTTCATTAAGTAATAACAAAATTTACATGATTATAATGCATTTTATTTCATGTAAATGGAATGAAAATGATTAGAATAGAAGATTTTTAATGCAGATATTCAACGATGTTATTGCGTTAAAAAATTGTTTCATTTGATGTGTTTTTCGACGTCAAATTATGAAAAGGTATGTTTTCTTGCGTCATAATAAAACATACAGGATTGCATGCGTACATAAATACACACACACACACACATGCATGCATACATACATATATACATACATACATACATACATACATATTTATGCATGCAGGTGTAGATGTGTGTGAACTTTCCCCGTCCCCGCTCAATAAAGCAAGGTCAAGATCCCCATCTTAATATCACCAGTCCGGAAAGCAAGACTGGTAATATGTTATACTTCTTTTTACCAAATTCCTTTCGAAACATAAGACAGCTCCTCAATATTTCCTCAGTGTGTAATACGGTCTAATTTCACAATAGTCAAATTGCCCTCCCTATCAATTCTAGAACCATTGCCGAAGGAACATATAGTACGAAACAGTAAAATAGCTAATCCCATAATTGGTCCCCTAACAATACGGGTTTTGCTCGTGAAGCAATTTGATCAGTTATTGAATAAATATTACTTACCTACAGATCTGAAAAAATATACTACTTCGACAACAAAATCAGATGCGCAGGCTTTGTGGTTATGTGTTTATCAAAATTAACATATAACAACACAAATGAACAGAACATAACTTTATTCATGTAATATTTATCAGGTCACTTGCACGTGGCATTTGAATGATGAACTTGTGACGTGAAAGATGGTGGAGAGAAGATGGCAAGAGATATAAAAAAAAAATAGACACAGATGATAAAACTGAAATGGAAAACAAACAGACAACATAATCTTGTTACCTTAATTCCGTCCACACGGATTAGTTTAAAGGGTAGACAGACTATTAGGTTTCAGCGGAACGAGTAAATGATAAAAATAATCTTGCTCCTGTTCAATGGACCACGTGCGGGGCGGGAGAAAGGGGTTAAAGGTTAAGTCATACCAAAGTGTGAATTATTGCTACCGTTCAGTCAGAAAGTATTATTTGACATTTGATTATTGTTTTGGGCAAGATATAAAAGTGCAGAACTGAACAGAATAGTTTTATTCAGATAATATTTCTCAGGCCACTCAAAGGTGGCGTGTGAAATAAAAACCGACTACCTGAATTTATGGTCGCGTAACGTATTCATATGAGTTAACTCAGCGATACTAAGTGAGTGTAAAGGTCAGATCAATCAATCGATGCCACGAGGGAGGGAGATACACTTGTTCAGTTTGTCTGGAGCGTACATTATTGGTACAGCTAAGAAGTAAAATAGACGTTCATGGGCTCAGTAATTTCAATCCAAAAATATACAGTTTTACACCTGTTAACATTGTCAAAAAGATTTGATTTATCTTAAGCAAAGGGATCTTTGACATCATTAGTAGTCCTAGTAATCATTAAATAATGAATTTTAAATATTTATTTCAACGAGGTATTGCATTAAATAGAATTTGTTTCTTCCGTAAAGATTTCCTCCAAACATTTTTTAATGGTTAAAGTTATGAATTATCCTAACAATGAGAAAATTAATATAAATTAGAATAATTCATTGTTATTTGTACTACTTGCTGACAGTCACTGATAATATGTTGCAAATATGTAAGATCTCTGTCAGCATCAATAAATTAGTTGCCTTTTCTGCGTGACGATCAGTGATTTCTTGCAGGTGAGGCAAACGATGTAATCGTTATTAGGCCATAAAATGAAGCAGTTTTACTCAAGATCTAGTTTAAGTTACAATAAACTTTCTTTGATAATTTTTCCAGTTTTATTGTAATATCTTGCAAACCACCCTTTAATCTTACATAATTTTAAATGGCAGAAAGTTATTTTAAACATGCTAAAATAGGGCTTTTATTTTAGTAACTCTATCTGCAACATAAGATGTAGCAATTTCGGTATATGACCAAGATTCCTTACAAGACAGAAGCTGATGTTTAGATAATCAGAATTACACAATCATTACCTTACTTTAAATTTAAAGGGAATATATATATATATATATATATATATATATATATATATATATATATATATATATATATATATATATCACAATTTCAAATCGTACTCTGCGGCCTATTTACTGGGACTTGTATATTTTTCTATTATTGCATTTGAGAACTACTGTTAAAATGCACACCGTATAAACATAACCTAATTGTTATATATATCTTTAACTGTTGGTCCATGACTGTAGATTGCAATTAAGTTGTTTCGTGTTCTTTATATTGACAAGTTCTGGGTAATTTTCCATTGGATGATTAACTCAAGTGGGTTTGTTGCGACATAAGACAGATGGGTTGCGTTGCGACATAAGTCACCTAGGGGGTATTGGCACTTAGAGTTCCATAGGTGGATAAATTCATTCCTAGTTCAGATGTCCTAGTAGCATGCCCGGGACTATTGCAATATTTCGGGATTATTGTGAACTCATGCAAAGGAGTTTTGGATAATACCATTTTGATACACTTCAGCATATTTAATGATATCAAGAAGTTTGGTACATCAGCACATTCGAGACCTGGAATTCAAAAGGAACACTATAATTTTAGACATGAGGCAAATAGTTTAGGATTACATTGGATTTAATTATCATAATAATATAAGTTCCCGCTTAACTTTTAACTTTATAAGTTAGAGAAATAAATTAGTTTTACAAAACTTTCTTTTGTTGCTTTTCTTATGTTATGTAGTTAAGACCATAGAGTCATAACACTAATGTAATTGTGCTTTTTAGATGTTTGCATGTATCTATTCTACCTTTGTCACTCCTGCATGTTTCAAAGAAGAATGAATGAATGAATGAACTATAAACAACCAAACAAATATGAGAAAACATATTTTAAAAATGAACAAATAAGTTTATCACACTGGTTAATTTAATTAAACATTAAATAAAATGGTGGTAAATAATAACTAATAGGCAGACCTAAATTTAACTGATAATCCAAATTTTAATATTTGAATGATTTATAATGAATTTATGCATAGGTACAAATGACCAGTATTTTGTTCATACGGTTAAACAAGAATGCAATAGAAGTACACTCATCTTGCAATAGGTTGCTCATTTTTGTCAACTGGATCGCAATAGATGTTCATTCATCAAAAACTATGATTTCTCATGGAGTTTAATTTAGTGTACAAAATGTTCACTCTTAATACACTGTGCTTGTTCACAGAGATAAACTGGAGCGAACAAGATGTTCACTTATCATACACTATGATTGTTCATACAGGCAGACTAGAAGTTAATTCATCATGCTCTTCTATATTTGTTCCTAATTTTATGCGAAGTTAAGTTTTCAACGTACTGAAAGTATTAGGTAAACTAGTATGAATTTGATAAAATATTCTATAATATTTGGCTCTTAATGTAATCTGTCATATTCTAAAACATTGTTATTTCATTTCATGCATCTAAATGGGAACATATTAAAAAGAAAACAACACAGGTTTTACAACAAAAGAGGTGACTGCTTACCTCCTTGCAGTATATTCACTTTTATGAGATTTCACTTGAAAATAAGTTATAAAATTAGTTAATGAAAATAATGCTTATTCAATGACAAAATAAATGATTTTAAAACGTATATCCGATAAAAACACTATACTACTGTTGCTTCTTTACATACATCCTATGCCAATTAAACTGGGAACGATAGAGTAACGTCACAAATTATGATTTATGAAGCAATGTGGTCACATATATTCTTGTGCAACATATCTTTTATAACTCTGCATGCATATAATAAACGCTTGAGCTAGAACTTTGCTTCTAAGCCCTTGAAAACGTTATGTGTTTTATTTAATCGGGGATTAGGCAACTTAACTAAACGTTTCAGCGAGTTATCTTTATCTCTGACTTTAAAGTCATGCTGTAATATATGTTTGTGCGGATATACCAGTTTACACATTTGTACTGGACGCGACTGGAGCCATTTACATTTACGGAGCTTTGTATACTCGAAAGTTGACCATAACACGTTTTCAAACGACCTAGATCAACATTTCGGGCATGTGCAGTACGGGACAGTAAATTGCATGTTCTATTGAACTATTCATCAAATTCCGAGGAAGAACACAAACTAAATGTACTCAAAAAATTAACTAGTTGATCAAACTGCTCCCAGATTACTTCGTTATACATCACCAGTGCATGTATAGACCATTGTACTGAAGGGTCAGCATCATTTTGAGTTGTCATTGAAGGCATTTTTGCGCTGAGTTTAAAAGATAAAAGTTGATAAGTTTACATTTGTGGCGCTTTATGTGATGTTTTAATCTTCAAAATTGTTCTAATTTGAGTTACGACTTGCAAATTAATTGGAAACTGTGGTTGAAAAAAAACCCAGGAACATATCCTTCATTGTTTCAGGATTTCACGCAGGCATCAACTTGGGGTGGCGGTGTTTCGAGTGAAGTGAGAGCGACACCTATAAAAATTTTGCAAGTGGATCTAAAACGTTATCTAATTTGCTGAATGTTGATGATGGCTTAATGATAACACGAGAGATTATCTGCCTCAGCTTGACCCATCGCTTCCGTTATTGCTACAGCTTTTGTCTATGTATAATATGCAGTACAGTGTATGTGTAACCTAAGCAAGCCACGTGCATAGAACTCTTTGACATTATAGAAGGTATTTACTTGGAAGAAAATATTACTGTCCGTCATTACAAGCCAATGACCAATCCTTATATTTCATAGTCGTTCTGCTTTTAAAAGGACATGTTGAAACTTGTCTGCCTCTACGGTTATCGTCTTTTCTTAACCTGTCAGTGCCACGTTATATTAAATTCTTTTCTCACGCGTCTTCGCATGACATGGGTCATCTATTTATTTCATTCCATGCTGACATGGAACGAAGTATATAGCGGACATTAGGCTAGTGAAGTTGTTCAGCTAGCGAGGCTACTATCAGACTTTACGACACAAGCTTTGCTAATGTCAGACTTTACGACACAAGCTTTGCTAATGTCAGACTTTACGACACAAGCTTTGCTAATGTCAGACTTTACGACACAAGCTTTGCTAATGTCAGACTTTACGACACAAGCTTTGCTAATGTCAGACTTTACGACACAAGTTTTGCTAATGTCAGACTTTACGACACAAGCTTTGCTAATGTCAGACTTTACGAAACAAGCTTTGCTAATGTCAGACTTTACGACACAAGTTTTGCTAATTTCAGACTTTACGAGACAAGTTTTTTGCACTTTCAAGCTGTTCCTAAATATCCGTTGAGACGATCCAATTTCATATACTTTTATTTTGGATGACACGGAAATAAAACATCCGTTTTGACATTTGTTTGTTTCCGCTCGTCTCTCTCATTTTAGTTCTTTATTACATCCCAGAATGAGCGATAGTTTACTATTATTTCATCCGATTGGAAGACCGCTCAGCGGTACAATCTAGTCTTATGATAATGTTGTTAGTAATCAGATCACATTTTGGGATGAATTATCAGTTTCTATTAATAATTTACCAAGTTGTCCATGCAGAGTCTTTCTAAAAGCCCAGGATGCTCTTGAAAGTACAATAAAGTGGAAATGGAACTGAACTTAATTTCAACTTAATATGAACCAAAATCAATCAGAGAAATCGTAATGGATTAGTTGGTAATTTCAATGATTGTGACCAATGCTAATCGAAATCAATTAATCCGAATATAACTATCTGAAAGTGTATACTAACTTAACAGGGATTTTAAAATCTCCGTAATAAAGCTTTTAATTTTTACTTTTGTCGTACCTGTTGCATCACCTTTACTCCTCCTGTCCCTCTCTTCTTTTATATTATCATGTACACTCTCTATGTCAGATTTTGCTGCTATACGTCTGGGTTCGGATACACTAAGTGAAAGAGCAGCCTGTAGATTTAGAGAGCTCCCTGGTCTGAGTCCCTGTCATGTTACGCATATTACCACTCATTCCTTCATTGAGGTTTTATGTACGTTTTCCTCGTTCATCTCCGCCATGCTGTTTGACAAGCTATAGGGCTGGAAGAAGGGTATAATGGAATGCGTTATAAAGATTGACTTCTAGATCCGATATCCCTTTTAGTAATCTGATGCATTGATGTTTCTACAGATTGTTATGCGTTTATGTATGACTTGGTCAGCATCTCTTAGAAGTCTAAAAGCTTTAATGGGCAATGTGGCATTTTCTCAATAGGAAATACATTTCTGTCTCAGCCATTCTTCTAACAACACGTATTCAAACATATTTGCCAGCTAAAGCTCTCTTCATATATATATATATATATATATATATATATATATATATATATATATATATATATATATATATATATATATATATATATATATATATGATGATGAAGCATTAAAGCGAAACTGGTCACACATTCTTCATTGTTTATTTTATAATATATATATATATATATATATATATATATATATATATATATATATATATATATATATATATATATATATATATATATATATATATATATATATGTGCGTGTGTGTGTGTATGTGTATGTGTGTGTGTGTGTGTTTTCTGCACAAAGGACAAAAGGTTAACTTTAGATAACAGTTCTTGGGTCTCCTGCGCAGAAAAGAACTGACATGTAGATCACAATCAAGTTGTTTATCTTAGGTTAAGGATGACTTTTCGCTTTAAGCCAGTCAAACGTGACATTTGAAAATTTAACTTCGAGGTGATTGCTTCACATAAAACCTCAAGCTACAACTTGATCTTAATGTTATCCCAGTTTTAATTAAGACTTAAAGAGAACTGTTTAGCGTCCGCCTTGGAAGCGGGAGGTCGTAGGTTAGAACCCCGGCCGAGTCATATCACAGACTTACAAAAATGGTACTAACAGATACCTCGCTTGGCGCTCAGCATTCAGAGGTTACTGTTAAGACTGGTCGGCCTGGTGTCAGGATAATGTGACTGGGTGAGACATGATGCTACATGTCCGCGTCATGATGCCCCAGTGCTTGACATCACTACAAACTGCCACACTGCAGACATCGTAGCGAATTGACTGGAAAATTGTTAAAAGCTACGTTAATAATCCTAATCACACACACACACTCTTCCAAGAGCCATGTGTATCTAGTCTCACTTACCGGAGTATAATGTATACTCGGCTGTGCAGCATGGATCCAGATCAGGATTTTCCGGTTCCGAAAGAATGAGTCGCCGAAAACCTTTTAGATCTGAAACTGCTATATTGTGGATCAGTCAATTCTTTCTTTGTTTTCTATTTTTTTCTTCTTTTTTTTTCTTTCTCCAGCAATTGCAGTTTGTGATGCTAACTCGCTGGAGGAGGTGTGGACGGGTCAAATGCTATGAATTTGAGTACTATAATGGAAGACAAGAGGCAGAAGATGGATGTAAGAGCCATCTTCTACTATTGATGCATCGCTAAACCAGATGTAAAAAGGAACTGATGACATCGTCTACTGCTGTTGTATCGCTAACCTGGATGTTAGATGGAACTGATGCCATCGTCTACTGCTGTTGTATCACTAACCTGGATGTAAGATGGAACTGATGCCATCGTCTACTGCTGTTGTATCGCTAACCTGGATGCTAGATGAAAATAGAGACAGCCTCTGCTACCGATGTATCGCTAACCCGGCTTTGTTTTCAGCGTGGGAAATATGTATTCCAGAACAGAATATATATATATATATATATATATATATATATATATATATATATATATATATATATATATATATATATATATATATATATATAATCAATGATACACCACGAGTAGTAGACATGTTTCATTAAAAAGATACAAGTCGAGTTTCCTTTGAACGATTTTTTTACGAGTGGTATATCATTGACACAGCGTACATAATATACATGTCATTTATATCACATTCAAATACAACTGTGTATTGACTGAATGAGATGCATCAGCTCAATTCGCAAATATCTTTCAGTTGATGCCACTAAAACACTTGTGTGTTCATTAGTACTTTCAAGACTGGACTATTGTAACTCAATTCTGTCTGGTTCGTCTCAATATCTACTCCAGAAACGTCAAAAAGTTCAAAACACAGCTGCTGGGATCATACTTAGAGTACACGATCAGAGCACACCTCCCCGCTGCTCTGTACCCTACACTGGCTATCCATTCGATCCAGAATCAAACACAAAATTTGTTCTCCGTGCTACATTTCACTGTCGGACTCTGGTCCAGTATACCTATCTGACCTCACCGATGTGTACACACCAGCCAGATACATACGCTCCTCTTCTGACAATCGTATACTCATTATTCCCACTATGAAAACAAAGTCATATGGACAGCGTTCTTTTGCATACCAGGGCCCAGCAACGTGGAATGAATTGCCCACTGAACTTAGACACAAAGACACAGTGATCGCATTCAAGAGGGCTCTCAAAACTCACTTATTTCGACTGCAAGAACAAACTTAAAGACCTAATAATGTTTTCGACCTGAAATATTCTCAGCATGTTTTTTATTTTTCAATGTTTTTCTAATTTCATGTTGCTTGTTTTTGTAATAATATTATTATGTTTCTTATCTTACAGGTGTTGTCTAATGTTGTAAAGCGCTTAGAGCTTCTAAAGATTAGGCGCTATACAAAGTCCTTGTTATTATTATTATTATTATTAAAGGGGCTGGATGGTCGTCAAAACTGTGCAAAACCGTGATTATTATAGTTAGATTTAAACGGCGATTATAATTACTTTAGCAAAGTACGCCATAATTTCATAGGATTACATATACCTCAGACTGCATTGTATCGCATTTCCAGAATTCCAATCGACTGCCTCCCAATTTCATCAAGCTATCTTTAAATGAACATATCTTCGAGAAATATTAAAATATGTGGATGCTACTTATATCAATTTCAATGATATTCCATTTCTCAAATTATGGGAAACATGAATTCGCTGTATATGTAGGTAAAAGTCGCATTCTTGTATGTAGGTACAAGTCGCATTCTTATATGTTTTATGCTTCATTAAATATTTTCTTCTCTTTTGAATTTACGTACAGCACATTTTCTACACACCTTCAGATGTATGGGCATGAAACATAATGCATGAATTGACAATTGTCACTTATGTTAACACCCATATAAATAAATTGTGGTTATGATGGGCATAAAACATAATGCATGCATTGACCATTGTCACTTATGTTAACACCCATATAAATAAATTGTGGTTATTATGGGCATAAAACATAATGCATGCATTGACCATTGTCACTTATGTTAACATACATATATAAATAAAATGTGGTTATAATGGGCACGAAACATAATGCATGCATTGACCATTGACATATATGTTAAGAGACATATAAATAAAATGTACTTATAATGGGCATGAACCATAATGCATGCATTGACCATTGTAATTTATTTTAGCACACATAAATAAAAATGGTTATAATGGGCATGAAACATAATGCATGCATTGGCCATTTACATATATGTTATCACACACATAAATAAACTGTGGTTATAATGAGCATGAAACACAATGCATGCATTGACTATTGTCACTTATGTTAGCACACATAAATAAAATACGGTTATAATGGGCATGAAACACAATGCATGTATTGACTATTGTCACTTATATTAACACACATAAATAAAATATGGTTATAATGGGCATGAAACACAATGCATGTATTGACTATTGTCACTTATATTAACACACATAAATAAAATATGGTTATAATGGGCATGAAACACAATGCATGTATTGACTATTGTCACTTATATTAACACACATAAATAAAATATGGTTATAATGGGCATGAAACACAATGCATGTATTGACTATTGTCACTTATATTAACACACATAAATAAAATATGGTTATAATGGGCATGAAACACAATGCATGTATTGACTATTGTCACTTATATTAACACACATAAATAAAATATGGTTATAATGGGCATGAAACACAATGCATGTATTGACTATTGTCACTTATATTAACACACATAAATAAAATATGGTTATAATGGGCATGAAACACAATGCATGTATTGACTATTGTCACTTATATTAACACACATAAATAAAATATGGTTATAATGGGCATGAAACACAATGCATGCATTGACTATTGTCATTTATGTTAACACACATAAATAAAATATGGTTATAATGGGCATGAAACACAATGCATGTATTGACTATTGTCACTTATATTAACACACATAAATAAAATATGGTTATAATGGGCATGAAACACAATGCATGTATTGACTATTGTCACTTATATTAACACACATAAATAAAATATGGTTATAATGGGCATGAAACACAATGCATGTATTGACTATTGTCACTTATATTAACACACATAAATAAAATACGGTTATAATGGGAATGAAACACAATGCATGTATTGACTATTGTCACTTATGTTAGCACACATAAATAAACTGTGGTTATAATTGGGATGAAACATAATGCATGCATTGACCATTGTCATTTATGTTAACACACATAAATAAAATATGGTTATAATGGGCATGAAACATAATGCATGCATTGACTATAGTCACTTATATTAACACACATAAATAAAATACGGTTATAATGGGAATGAAACACAATGCATGTATTGACTATTGTCACTTATGTTAGCACACATAAATAAACTGTGGTTATAATTGGGATGAAACATAATGCATGCATTGACCATTGTCATTTATGTTAACACACATAAATAAAATATGGTTATAATGGGCATGAAACATAATGCATGCATTGACCATTGTCACTTATATTAACACACATAAATAAAATATGGTTATAATAGGCATGAAACCTAATGCATGCATTGACCATTGACATATATGTTATCACACACATAAATAAAATGTGGTTATGATGGGCATGAAACGTAATGCATGCATTAACCATTGTCACTTATGTTAGCAAACATAAATAAAATATGGTTATAATAGGCATGAAACGTAATGCATGCATTGACCATTGTCACTTATATTAAAATATATATAAATAAAATGTGGTTATGATGGGCATGAAACGTAATGCATGCATTGACCATTGTCATTTATGTTAACAAACATAAATAAAATGTGGTTATGATGGGCATGAAACACAATGCATGCATTGACCATTGTCACTTATGTTAAAATATATACAAATAAAATGTGGTTATGATGGGAATGAAACACAATGCATGCATTGACCATTGTCAATTATGTTAGCAAACATAAATAAAATATGGTTATGATGGGCATGAAACACAATGCATGCATTGACCATTGTCACTTATATTAACACACATAAATAAAATATGGTTATAATAGGCATGAAACGTAATGCATGCATTGATCATTGTCAATTATGTTAGCAAACATAAATAAAATATGGTTATGATAGGCATGAAACACAATGCATGCATTGACCATTGTCACTTATATTAACACACATAAATAAAATACGGTTATAATAGGCATGAAACGTAATCCATGCATTGACCATTGTCAATTATGTTAGCAAACATAAATAAAATATGGTTATGATGGGCATGAAACACAATGCATGCATTGACCATTGTCACTTATATTAACACACATAAATAAAATATGGTTATAATAGGCATGAAACGTAATGCATCCATTGACCATTGACATATATGTTATCACACACATAAATAAAATGTGGTTATGATGGGCATGAAACACAATGCATGCATTGACCATTGTCACTTATATTAACACGTATAAATAAAATATGGTTATAATGGGCATGAAACACAATGCATGCATTGACCATTGTCACTTATGTTAACACACGTAAATAAAATATGGTTATGATGGGCATGAAACACAATGCATGCATTGACCATTGTCATTTATGTTAACACACATAAATAAAATATGGTTATGATGGGCATGAAACACAATGCATGCATTGACCATGGTCACTTATATTAACACACATAAATAAAATATGGTTATAATGGGGATGAAACACAATGCATGCATTGACCATTGTCACTTATGTTAGCAAACATAAATAAAATGTGGTTATGATGGGCATGAAACACAATGCATGCATTGACCATTGTCACTTATATCAACACATATAAATAAAATATGGTTATAATGGGGATGAAACACAATGCATGCATTGACCATTGTCACTTATGTTAACACACGTAAATAAAATATGGTTATGATGGGCATGAAACACAATGCATGCATTGAGCATTGTCACCTATGTTAACACACGTAAATAAAATATGCTTATGATGGGCATGAAACACAATGCATGCATTGAGCATTGTCACTTATGTTAACACACGTAAATAAAATATGGTTATGATGGGCATGAAACACAATGCATGCATTGACCATTGTCACTTATGTTAACACACGTAAATAAAATATGGTTATGATGGGCATGAAATACAATGCATGCATTGACCATTGTCATTTATGTTAACACATATAAATAAAATATGGTTATAATGGGCATGAAACACAATGCATGCATTGACCATTGTCACCTATGTTAACACATATAAATAAAATATGGTTATAATGGGGATGAAACACAATGCATGCATTGACCATTGTCACCTATGTTAACACACGTAAATAAAATATGGTTATGATGGGCATGAAACACAATGCATGCATTGAGCATTGTCACTTATGTTAACACACGTAAATAAAATATGGTTATGATGGGCATGAAACACAATGCATGCATTGACCATTGTCACTTATGTTAACACACGTAAATAAAATATGGTTATGATGGGCATGAAACACAATGCATGCATTGACCATTGTCATTTATGTTAACACATATAAATAAAATATGGTTATAATGGGGATGAAACACAATGCATGCATTGACCATTGACATATATGTTATCACACACATAAATAAAATGTGGTTATGATGGGCATGAAACGTAATGCATGCATTGACCATTGTCACTTATGGTAGCAAACATAAATAAAATATGGTTATGATGGGCATGAAACACAATGCATGCATTGACCATTGTCACTTATGTTAACACACGTAAATAAAATATGGTTATGATGGGCATGAAACACAATGCATGCATTGACCATTGTCACATATATTAACAAACATAAATCAAATATGGTTATAATAGGCATGAAACGTAATGCATGCATTGACCATTGACATATATGTTATCACACACATAAATAAAATGTGGTTATGATGGGCATGAAACGTAATGCATGCATTGACCATTGTCACTTATATTAACACACATAAATAAAATATGGTTATAATGGGCATGAAACGAAATGCATGCATTGACCATTGTCACTTATGTTAGCAAACATAAATAAAATATGGTCATGATGGGCATGAAACACAATGCATCCATTGACCATTGTCACTTATGTTAGCAAACATAAATAAAATATGGTTATGATGGGCATGAAACACAATGCATGCATTGACCATTGTCACTTATATTAACACACATAAATAAAATATGGTTATAATAGGCATGAAACGTAATGCATGCATTGACCATTGACATATATGTAATCACACACATAAATAAAATGTGGTTATGATGGGCATGAAACGTAATGCATGCCTTGACCATTGTCACTTATGTTAGCAAACATAAATAAAATATGGTTATGATGGGCATGAAACACATTGCATGCATTGACCATTGTCACTTATGTTAGCAAACATAAATAAAATATGGTTATGATGGGCATGAAACACATTGCATGTATTGACCATTGTCACTTATAATAACACACATAAATAAAATATGGTTATAATAGACATGAAACATAATGCATGCATTGACCATTGACGTATATGTAATCACACACATAAATAAAATGTGGTTATGATGGGCATGAAACGTAATGCTTGCATTGACCATTGACATATATGTTATCACACACATAAATAAAATGTGGTTATGATGGGCATGAAACGTAATGCATGCATTGACCATTGTCACTTATGTTAGCAAACATAAATAAAATATGGTTATGATGGGAATGAAACACAATGCATGCATTGACCATTGTCATTTATGTTAAAATATATATAAATAAAATGTGGTTATGATGGGCATGAAACACAATGCATGCATTGACCATTGTCCCTTATGTTAGCAAACATAAATAAAATATGGTTATAATGGGCATGAAACACAATGCATGCAATGACCATTGTCACTTATATTAACACACATAAATAAAATGTGGTTATGATGGGCATGAAACGTAATGCATGCACTGACCATTGTCACTTATGTTAGCAAACATAAATAAAATATGGTTATGATGGGCATGAAACACAATGCATGCATTGACCATTGTCACTTATATTAACACACATAAATAGAATATGGTTATAATAGGCATGAAACGTAATGCATGCATCGACCATTGACATATATGTAATCACACACATAAATAAAATGTGGTTATGATGGGCATGAAAAGTAATGCATGCATTGACCATTGTCACTTATGTTCGCAAACATAAATAAAATGTGCTTATGATGGGCATGAAACACAATGCATGCATTGACCATTGTCACTTATGTTAGCAAAAATAAATAAAATATGGTTATGATGGGCATGAAACACAATGCATGCATTGACCATTGTCATTTATGTTAAAATATATATAAATAAAATGTGGTTATGATGGGCATGAAACACAATGCATGCATTGACCATTGTCAATTATGTTAGCAAACATAAATAAAATATGGTTATGATGGGCATGAAACACAATGCATGCATTGACCATTGACATATATGTTATCACACACATAAATAAAATGTGGTTATGATGGGCATGAAACGTAATGCATTCATTGACCATTGTCACTTATGTTAGCAAACATAAATAAAATATGGTAATGATGGGCATGAAACACAATGCATGCATTGACCATTGTCACTTATATTAACACATATAAATAAAATATGGTTATAATGGGGATGAAACACAATGCATGCATTGACCATTGTCACTTATGTTAACACACGTAAATAAAATATGGTTTTGATCGGCATGAAAGACAATGCATGCATTGACCATTGTCATTTATGTTAAAATATATATAAATAAAATGTGGTTATGATGGGCATGAAACACAATGCATGCATTGACCATTGTCACTTATGTTAACACACGTAAATAAAATATGGTTATGATGGGCATGAAATACAATGCATGCATTGACCATTGTCATTTATGTTAACACATATAAATAAAATATGGTTATAATGGGGATGAAACACAATGCATGCATTGACCATTGTCACCTATGTTAACACATATAAATAAAATATGGTTATAATGGGGATGAAACACAATGCATGCATTGACCATTGTCACCTATGTTAACACACGTAAATAAAATATGGTTATGATGGGCATGAAACACAATGCATGCATTGAGCATTGTCACTTATGTTAACACACGTAAATAAAATATGGTTATGATGGGCATGAAACACAATGCATGCATTGACCATTGTCACTTATGTTAACACACGTAAATAAAATATGGTTATGATGGGCATGAAACACAATGCATGCATTGACCATTGTCATTTATGTTAACACATATAAATAAAATATGGTTATAATGGGGATGAAACACAATGCATGCATTGACCATTGACATATATGTTATCACACACATAAATAAAATGTGGTTATGATGGGCATGAAACGTAAAGCATGCATTGACCATTGTCACTTATGGTAGCAAACATAAATAAAATATGGTTATGATGGGCATGAAACACAATGCATGCATTGACCATTGTCACTTATGTTAACACACGTAAATAAAATATGGTTATGATGGGCATGAAACACAATGCATGCATTGACCATTGTCACATATATTAACAAACATAAATCAAATATGGTTATAATAGGCATGAAACGTAATGCATGCATTGACCATTGACATATATGTTATCACACACATAAATAAAATGTGGTTATGATGGGCATGAAACGTAATGCATGCATTGACCATTGTCACTTATATTAACACACATAAATAAAATATGGTTATAATGGGCATGAAACGAAATGCATGCATTGACCATTGTCACTTATGTTAGCAAACATAAATAAAATATGGTCATGATGGGCATGAAACACAATGCATCCATTGACCATTGTCACTTATGTTAGCAAACATAAATAAAATATGGTTATGATGGGCATGAAACACAATGCATGCATTGACCATTGTCACTTATATTAACACACATAAATAAAATATGGTTATAATAGGCATGAAACGTAATGCATGCATTGACCATTGACATATATGTAATCACACACATAAATAAAATGTGGTTATGATGGGCATGAAACGTAATGCATGCCTTGACCATTGTCACTTATGTTAGCAAACATAAATAAAATATGGTTATGATGGGCATGAAACACATTGCATGCATTGACCATTGTCACTTATGTTAGCAAACATAAATAAAATATGGTTATGATGGGCATGAAACACATTGCATGTATTGACCATTGTCACTTATATTAACACACATAAATAAAATATGGTTATAATAGACATGAAACATAATGCATGCATTGACCATTGACGTATATGTAATCACACACATAAATAAAATGTGGTTATGATGGGCATGAAACGTAATGCTTGCATTGACCATTGACATATATGTTATCACACACATAAATAAAATGTGGTTATGATGGGCATGAAACGTAATGCATGCATTGACCATTGTCACTTATGTTAGCAAACATAAATAAAATATGGTTATGATGGGAATGAAACACAATGCATGCATTGACCATTGTCATTTATGTTAAAATATATATAAATAAAATGTGGTTATGATGGGCATGAAACACAATGCATGCATTGACCATTGTCATTTATGTTAACACATATAAATAAAATATGGTTATAATGGGGATGAAACACAATGCATGCATTGACCATTGACATATATGTTATCACACACATAAATAAAATGTGGTTATGATGGGCATGAAACGTAATGCATGCATTGACCATTGTCACTTATGGTAGCAAACATAAATAAAATATGGTTATGATGGGCATGAAACACAATGCATGCATTGACCATTGTCACTTATGTTAACACACGTAAATAAAATATGGTTATGATGGGCATGAAACACAATGCATGCATTGACCATTGTCACATATATTAACAAACATAAATCAAATATGGTTATAATAGGCATGAAACGTAATGCATGCATTGACCATTGTCACTTATGTTCGCAAACATAAATAAAATGTGGTTATGATGGGCATGAAACACAATGCATGCATTGACCATTGTCACTTATGTTAGCAAAAATAAATAAAATATGGTTATGATGGGCATGAAACACAATGCATGCATTGACCATTGTCATTTATGTTAAAATATATATAAATAAAATGTGGTTATGATGGGCATGAAACACAATGCATGCATTGACCATTGTCAATTATGTTAGCAAACATAAATAAAATATGGTTATGATGGGCATGAAACACAATGCATGCATTGACCATTGACATATATGTTATCACACACATAAATAAAATGTGGTTATGATGGGCATGAAACGTAATGCATTCATTGACCATTGTCACTTATGTTAGCAAACATAAATAAAATATGGTAATGATGGGCATGAAACACAATGCATGCATTGACCATTGTCACTTATATTAACACATCTAAATAAAATATGGTTATAATGGGGATGAAACACAATGCATGCATTGACCATTG
This sequence comes from Sinohyriopsis cumingii, assembly GCA_028554795.2. NCBI lineage: Eukaryota > Metazoa > Mollusca > Bivalvia > Unionida > Unionidae > Sinohyriopsis > Sinohyriopsis cumingii. The sequence goes on from CM068836.1 coordinate 51,450,275, forward strand.
TCACTTATGTTAACACACGTAAATAAAATATGGTTTTGATCGGCATGAAAGACAATGCATGCATTGACCATTGTCATTTATGTTAAAATATATATAAATAAAATGTGGTTATGATGGGCATGAAACACAATGCATGCATTGACCATTGTCACTTATGTTAGCAAACATAAATAAAATATGGTTATGATGGGCATGAAACACAATTCATGCATTGACCATTGTCACTTATATTAACACACATAAATAAAATATGGTTATAATAGGCATGAAACGTAATGCATGCATTGACCATTGACATATATGTTATCACACACATAAATAAAATGTGGTTATGATGGGCATGAAACGTAATGCATGCATTGACCATTGTCACTTATGTTAGCAAACATAAATAAAATATGGTTATGATGGGCATGAAACACAATGCATGCATTGACCATTGTCACTTATATTAACACATATAAATAAAATATGGTTATAATGGGGATGAAACACAATGCATGCATTGACCATTGTCACTTATGTTAACACACGTAAATAAAATATGGTTATGATGGGCATGAAACACAATGCATGCATTGACAATTGTCATTTATGTTAAAATATATATAAATAAAATGTTGTTATGATGGGCATGAAACACAATGCATCCATTGACCATTGTCACTTATGTTAGCAAACATAAATAAAATATGGTTATGATGGGCATGAAACACAATGCATGCATTGACCATTGTCACTTATATTAAAACACATAAATAAAATATGGTTATAATAGGAATGAAACGTAATGCATGCATTGACCATTGTAAATTATGTTAGCAAACATAAATAAAATATGGTTATGATGGGCATGAAACACAATTCATGCATTGACCATTGTCACTTATATTAACACACATAAATAAAATATGGTTATAATAGGCATGAAACGTAATGCATGCATTGACCATTGACATATATGTTATCACACACATAAATAAAATGTGGTTATGATGGGCATGAAACGTAATGCATGCATTGACCATTGTCACTTATGGTAGCAAACATAAATAAAATATGGTTATGATGGGCATGAAACACAATGCATGCATTGACCATTGTCACTTATGTTAACACACGTAAATAAAATATGGTTATGATGGGCATGAAATACAATGCATGCATTGACCATTGTCATTTATGTTAACACATATAAATAAAATATGGTTATAATGGGGATGAAACACAATGCATGCATTGACCATTGTCACCTATGTTAACACATATAAATAAAATATGGTTATAATGGGGATGAAACACAATGCATGCATTGACCATTGTCACCTATGTTAACACACGTAAATAAAATATGGTTATGATGGCCATGAAACACAATGCATGCATTGAGCATTGTCACTTATGTTAACACACGTAAATAAAATATGGTTATGATGGGCATGAAACACAATGCATGCATTGACCATTGTCACTTATGTTAACACACGTAAATAAAATATGGTTATGATGGGCATGAAACACAATGCATGCATTGACCATTGTCATTTATGTTAACACATATAAATAAAATATGGTTATAATGGGGATGAAACACAATGCATGCATTGACCATTGACATATATGTTATCACACACATAAATAAAATGTGGTTATGATGGGCATGAAACGTAATGCATGCATTGACCATTGTCACTTATGGTAGCAAACATAAATAAAATATGGTTATGATGGGCATGAAACACAATGCATGCATTGACCATTGTCACTTATGTTAACACACGTAAATAAAATATGGTTATGATGGGCATGAAACACAATGCATGCATTGACCATTGTCACATATATTAACAAACATAAATCAAATATGGTTATAATAGGCATGAAACGTAATGCATGCATTGACCATTGACATATATGTTATCACACACATAAATAAAATGTGGTTATGATGGGCATGAAACGTAATGCATGCATTGACCATTGTCACTTATATTAACACACATAAATAAAATATGGTTATAATGGGCATGAAACGAAATGCATGCATTGACCATTGTCACTTATGTTAGCAAACATAAATAAAATATGGTCATGATGGGCATGAAACACAATGCATCCATTGACCATTGTCACTTATGTTAGCAAACATAAATAAAATATGGTTATGATGGGCATGAAACACAATGCATGCATTGACCATTGTCACTTATATTAACACACATAAATAAAATATGGTTATAATAGGCATGAAACGTAATGCATGCATTGACCATTGACATATATGTAATCACACACATAAATAAAATGTGGTTATGATGGGCATGAAACGTAATGCATGCCTTGACCATTGTCACTTATGTTAGCAAACATAAATAAAATATGGTTATGATGGGCATGAAACACATTGCATGCATTGACCATTGTCACTTATGTTAGCAAACATAAATAAAATATGGTTATGATGGGCATGAAACACATTGCATGTATTGACCATTGTCACTTATATTAACACACATAAATAAAATATGGTTATAATAGACATGAAACATAATGCATGCATTGACCATTGACGTATATGTAATCACACACATAAATAAAATGTGGTTATGATGGGCATGAAACGTAATGCTTGCATTGACCATTGACATATATGTTATCACACACATAAATAAAATGTGGTTATGATGGGCATGAAACGTAATGCATGCATTGACCATTGTCACTTATGTTAGCAAACATAAATAAAATATGGTTATGATATAATGAAACACAATGCATGCATTGACCATTGTCATTTATGTTAAAATATATATAAATACAATGTGGTTATGATGGGCATGAAACACAATGCATGCATTGACCATTGTCACTTATGTTAGCAAACATAAATAAAATATGGTTATGATGGGCATGAAACACAATGCATGCAATGACCATTGTCACTTATATTAACACACATAAATAAAATGTGGTTATGATGGGCATGAAACGTAATGCATGCACTGACCATTGTCACTTATGTTAGCAAACATAAATAAAATATGGTTATGATATAATGAAACACAATGCATGCATTGACCATTGTCATTTATGTTAAAATATATATAAATACAATGTGGTTATGATGGGCATGAAACACAATGCATGCATTGACCATTGTCACTTATGTTAGCAAACATAAATAAAATATGGTTATGATGGGCATGAAACACAATGCATGCAATGACCATTGTCACTTATATTAACACACATAAATAGAATATGGTTATAATAGGCATGAAACGTAATGCATGCATCGACCATTGACATATATGTAATCACACACATAAATAAAATGTGGTTATGATGGGCATGAAAAGTAATGCATGCATTGACCATTGTCACTTATGTTCGCAAACATAAATAAAATGTGGTTATGATGGGCATGAAACACAATGCATGCATTGACCATTGTCACTTATGTTAGCAAAAATAAATAAAATATGGTTATGATGGGCATGAAACACAATGCATGCATTGACCATTGTCATTTATGTTAAAATATATATAAATAAAATGTGGTTATGATGGGCATGAAACACAATGCATGCATTGACCATTGTCAATTATGTTAGCAAACATAAATAAAATATGGTTATGATGGGCATGAAACACAATGCATGCATTGACCATTGACATATATGTTATCACACACATAAATAAAATGTGGTTATGATGGGCATGAAACGTAATGCATTCATTGACCATTGTCACTTATGTTAGCAAACATAAATAAAATATGGTAATGATGGGCATGAAACACAATGCATGCATTGACCATTGTCACTTATATTAACACATATAAATAAAATATGGTTATAATGGGGATGAAACACAATGCATGCATTGACCATTGTCACTTATGTTAACACACGTAAATAAAATATGGTTTTGATCGGCATGAAAGACAATGCATGCATTGACCATTGTCATTTATGTTAAAATATATATAAATAAAATGTGGTTATGATGGGCATGAAACACAATGCATGCATTGACCATTGTCACTTATGTTAGCAAACATAAATAAAATATGGTTATGATGGGCATGAAACACAATGCATGCATTGACAATTGTCACTTATATTAACACACATAAATAAAATATGGTTATAATAGGCATGAAACGTAATGCATGCATTGACCATTGTCAATCATGTTAGCAAACATAAATAAAATATGGTTATGATGGGCATGAAACACAATTCATGCATTGACCATTGTCACTTATATTAACACACATAAATAAAATATGGTTATAATAGGCATGAAACGTAATGCATGCATTGACCACTGACATATATGTTATCACACACATAAATAAAATGTGGTTATGATGGGCATGAAACGTAATGCATGCATTGACCATTGTCACTTATGTTAGCAAACATAAATAAAATATGGTTATGATGGGCATGAAACACAATGCATGCATTGACCATTGTCACTTATATTAACACATATAAATAAAATATGGTTATAATGGGGATGAAACACAATGCATGCATTGACCATTGTCACTTATGTTAACACACGTAAATAAAATATGGTTATGATGGGCATGAAACACAATGCATGCATTGACAATTGTCATTTATGTTAAAAAATATATAAATAAAATGTGGTTATGATGGGCATGAAACACAATGCATGCATTGACCATTGTCACTTATGTTAGCAAACATAAATAAAATATGGTTATGATGGGCATGAAACACAATGCATGCATTGACCATTGTCACTTATATTAAAACACATAAATAAAATATGGTTATAATAGGAATGAAACGTAATGCATGCATTGACCATTGTCAATTATGTTAGCAAACATAAATAAAATATGGTTATGATGGGCATGAAACACAATTCATGCATTGACCATTGTCACTTATATTAACACACATAAATAAAATATGGTTATAATAGGCATGAAACGTAATGCATGCATTGACCATTGACATATATGTTATCACACACATAAATAAAATGTGGTTATGATGGGCATGAAACGTAATGCATGCATTGACCATTGTCACTTATGGTAGCAAACATAAATAAAATATGGTTATGATGGGCATGAAACACAATGCATGCATTGACCATTGTCACTTATGTTAACACACGTAAAGAAAATATGGTTATGATGGGCATGAAACACAATGCATGCATTAACCATTGTCATTTATGTTAAAATATATATAAATAAAATGTGGTTATGATGGGCATGAAACACAATGCATACATTGACCATTGAAACTTATATTAACACATATAAATAAAATATGGTTATAAATGGGATGAAACACAATGCATGCATTGACCATTGTCACTTATGTTAACACACATAAATAAAATATGGTTATAATAGGCATGAAACGTAATGCATGCATTGACCATTGTCACTTATGTTAGCAAACATAAATAAAATATGGTTATGATGGGCATGAAACACAATGCATGCATTGACCATTGTCACTTATATTAACACACATAAATAAAATATGGTTATAATGGGCATGAAACACAATGCATGCATTGACCATTGTCACTTATATTAGCACACATAAATAAAATATGGTTATAATGGGGATGAAACACAATGCATGCATTGACCATTGTCACTTATGTTAACACACGTAAATAAAATATGGTTATGATGGGCATGAAACACAATGCATGCATTGACCATTGTCACTTATATTAACACACATAAATAAAATATGGTTATAATGGGCATGAAACACAATGCATGCATTGACCATTGTCACTTATATTAGCACACATAAATAAAATATGGTTATAATGGGCATGAAACACAATGCATGCATTGACAATTGTCACTTATATTAACACACATAAATAAAATATGGTTATAATAGGCATGAAACGTAATGCATGCATTGACCATTGTCAATCATGTTAGCAAACATAAATAAAATATGGTTATGATGGGCATGAAACACAATTCATGCATTGACCATTGTCACTTATATTAACACACATAAATAAAATATGGTTATAATAGGCATGAAACGTAATGCATGCATTGACCATTGACATATATGTTATCACACACATAAATAAAATGTGGTTATGATGGGCATGAAACGTAATGCATGCATTGACCATTGTCACTTATGTTAGCAAACATAAATAAAATATGGTTATGATGGGCATGAAACACAATGCATGCATTGACCATTGTCACTTATATTAACACATATAAATAAAATATGGTTATAATGGGGATGAAACACAATGCATGCATTGACCATTGTCACTTATGTTAACACACGTAAATAAAATATGGTTATGATGGGCATGAAACACAATGCATGCATTGACAATTGTCATTTATGTTAAAATATATATAAATAAAATGTTGTTATGATGGGCATGAAACACAATGCATGCATTGACCATTGTCACTTATGTTAGCAAACATAAATAAAATATGGTTATGATGGGCATGAAACACAATGCATGCATTGACCATTGTCACTTATATTAAAACACATAAATAAAATATGGTTATAATAGGAATGAAACGTAATGCATGCATTGACCATTGTCAATTATGTTAGCAAACATAAATAAAATATGGTTATGATGGGCATGAAACACAATTCATGCATTGACCATTGTCACTTATATTAACACACATAAATAAAATATGGTTATAATAGGCATGAAACGTAATGCATGCATTGACCATTGACATATATGTTATCACACACATAAATAAAATGTGGTTATGATGGGCATGAAACGTAATGCATGCATTGACCATTGTCACTTATGGTAGCAAACATAAATAAAATATGGTTATGATGGGCATGAAACACAATGCATGCATTGACCATTGTCACTTATGTTAACACACGTAAAGAAAATATGGTTATGATGGGCATGAAACACAATGCATGCATTAACCATTGTCATTTATGTTAAAATATATATAAATAAAATGTGGTTATGATGGGCATGAAACACAATGCATACATTGACCATTGAAACTTATATTAACACATATAAATAAAATATGGTTATAAATGGGATGAAACACAATGCATGCATTGACCATTGTCACTTATGTTAACACACATAAATAAAATATGGTTATAATAGGCATGAAACGTAATGCATGCATTGACCATTGTCACTTATGTTAGCAAACATAAATAAAATATGGTTATGATGGGCATGAAACACAATGCATGCATTGACCATTGTCACTTATATTAACACACATAAATAAAATATGGTTATAATGGGGATGAAACACAATGCATGCATTGACCATTGTCACTTATGTTAACACACGTAAATAAAATATGGTTATGATGGGCATGAAACACAATGCATGCATTGACCATTGTCACTTATATTAACACACATAAATAAAATATGGTTATAATGGGCATGAAACACAATGCATGCATTGACCATTGTCACTTATATTAGCACACATAAATAAAATATGGTTATAATGGGCATGAAACACAATGCATGCATTGACCATTGTCATTTATGTTAACACACATAAATAAAATACGGTTATAATGGGCATGAAACACAATGCATGCATTGACCATTGTCACTTATATTAACACACATAAATAAAATATGGATATAATGGGGATGAAACGTAATGCATGCATTGACCATTGACATATATGTTAACACACGTAAATAAAATGTGGTTATAATGGGCATGAAACATAATGCATGCATTGACTATTGTCATTTATGTTAGCAAACATAAATAAAATGTGGTTATGATGGGCATGAAACACAATGCATGCATTGACCATTGTCACTTATATTAACACACATAAATAAAATATGGTTATAATAGGCATGAAACGTAATGCATGCATTGACCATTGACATATATGTTAACACATATATAAATAAAATATGGTTATAATGGACATGAAACGTAATGCATGCATTGACCATTGTCACTTATGTTAACACATATATAAGTAAAATGTATTTTATAATGGGGATGAAACATAATGCATGCATTGACCATTGTCATTTATGTTAACACCCATATAAATAAAATATGGTTATAATGGGCATCAAACATAATGCATGCATTGACCATTGTCACTTATGTTAACATATATATCGATAAAATGCGGAAATAATGTCCAATCTTTCCTTATTAAACTAGTTATGCTTTGTTTCTGGATTAATGTAGCGGTAAAGCAGGCGTGATAAAACATTTAATCAGAAAATAATTGCACATTTTTAGCAGAGATTAGCATTTGTCAAAAGAGTATTGATTGGTTAGATTTCTTCTTTACAGTCTTTCATGCCGTGTAGAATCAATCTTCAAGCTTTGAGACTTCATGAATCATGTAATATATGAAATTCAATTCCTAATTTCAGTTGCTTCCTTCTTAGCACATACGTTCGATTTTAGTTGTAATTTTAAGTGCAAAAGAAGAGAAAATCTTTAATTTGGAACGATTGCATGGATATAAAAAATCAATTTTATGTAATTTCACACACGTCCTTTCTTGGAACTTTTCAAGTGTACTAATCTTGTTCATGTTTTTATGCTGTTGTATTTTTTAAAAATATCTCTTCGTCAGTCGTCAATCTAATGAAAACAACGTATGGACAGCTTTGTTAAAGCTCATTACAATCTAAATGTCATCGACAAAAAGACATCGACTGTACATAGTAACCATTTTAAACTGCCATCAAGTTGGTGTTGTTATTACCTTATCATAACTTCTTTGACGTCACAATGCTTTGTTAACATTTAGCCACCAATGTCAACGTTACCGATAGTTTGGGACAATTGAAAACAATATTGTTTTCTCCGTTTTGTTCATAGAAACGTTGCTGGAATAACATTAAAAATGAAAGTACACACAATTATTAGACTTTCAAACATTTTATAGTGTTAGTTTCAACACTTGTCCTTTTACGAGTATCTGTTCTTTATAACCCTAAAGTGTATGTAAGTGTGGTCATGTAGGCGCATTTTTCAAATTAAATTAATTATTCATTAGTGTTCTTACATTTTATACAAAGTTTCGCAGATGACTATTCAATTAAATGTCATACAAAAACATCCAAAAGAGTAGTATTGATCGTTATGTTCTTATACAACGGTGGTGAGGTACGATGTTTTAAGCACGTGCAACTTTTATTGTGACATCACAGAGTGCAACATTCAGTCCTGTTTGCAATCGATCACACCTTTAAGTTACCTTGCGCAAATTTTTTGACGTACTTTAATATTGGTTTCTTTTGTCTGTTTGATTGTTTGTTTTTGCCGTATGCCGTATGTAGTTTTCGGTGGTGTAAATCATGACGTTCCAAAGGGATACGGACATAAGAGGATCCATATAAAGTGAATAATCACCATTTAAACGTAAGTGAAACCAAATTATCAAATATTACACCCGTTACTGCAATAATCTGTATGACTTGTACCATAGTCAAACGCTTTTCTACCATAAACTTACCAATATGGAAGTTATCACTACGATTAATCCCAACACTTTCAAAGAATCGACGCTATTTGACTCGCATCAGCAAGAGTCGAAAATGTTCCGACTTGAGCTTAGAAGTGGCGCATTTCAAATGCAGTCACTTGAGAAGCTCTATGCAAAACAAATGGTTTGAGAAACTCCGGAAACTGCATATGCAACGGTATATAGTGACACATGCAACTTTACAATTGTGATCTGAGCCATAACTGCCTTGTTTGATAAGTTTTATATTCATATATTTATTTCAGTTTCAGACCAGAATCCTTTACTTGTTCCTAGGTTGGTCCTCTCAGAATTGTTGCCCTGAAGGCATGAAGACACAACAAAACCAAAGAGTAAGTAAAACTAAACGGGCGTTTGTCGCCAAAGAAGTTTTCTTTGGGGTGGGCGGGTTATAAATTATATTTCGAGACGAACACAAAGTTTGAGACAATTTAAAATATGGAGACAAACGAAGTAAATTTATATTCATTTGCATGGGATTGCGAATGATATAGTCTGTTTTAATATGCAAACTCTGTGCACTAGCCTCAGCAATATTGTTAAAGTGCAATATGATCTAGGGGAAATAAACAATGATAAGATACAAAGAATCATCCTTCCCTCCCAATATCAATAAACATCACTCTGTGTGTGTGTGTGTGTGTGTTTGTGTGTGTGTGTGTGTGTCATTGTGCGTGTGTGTGTGCTTTGGTTGTTTTATTACAAGGTGTCATGTTTTCATCAGTATATCTGGATCTGGATTTTTGTTAAGTGGCGCATTCCAAATGCCGATCTTGAAAAAGCGCTACGCAAAACAACTGTTTGAGAAACTCCTGAAACTGCATAACATGCAGCGCGTATGCCTCTTTCTATGTGTATATCTGTCTTTTGGTTGTTTTATTACAAGGTTTCATATTTTAATCAGAATATCTGGATCTGGATTTTTGTTAACGTTGCTTTAAAAGTGTTTCAATCATATCACTAGTGATATCTAGCACTGGGGCATCATGTCGCAGACATGTTGTATGATGTCCCACCTAGTCACATTATCCTGACACCAGTCCGACCAGTCCTAACACTAACCTCTTAATGCTGAGCGCCTAGTGAGGCAGCTGTTAGTACCAATTTTATAAGTCTTTGGTATGACTGGGCTAGGGTTCAGACGCTTTAACTACTAGGCCACCGAAGCGGTCTGATCAGCAGATTAATAAAATAACATCAGGAATGGGGCCTTCTAAAACACAAAAAGAGGATTGTTTACTAAAATTACGCATTAGAACGTTTAGAGATCTCGACAATATAGGGATATTATATTGCCTTTTATACTAGTATTTTTATTTCCATCGAGTATTTAAAATTTAATTTTATGGCATACCGAGATGACAAAATCCATAACCTTTTAGTTAGAAGATAAAATAGAAAAGATTTCTATATAACCCATCGTCAATATATATATATATATATATATATATATATATATATATATATATATATATATATATATATATATATATATATATATCATGTCCGTTGAACACGTGCCTCATAGAAAAATATGCTTATGAAGAAATATGTCACCTGCCATGTGCTCTGACAGGTGAGAAGCTAGATAATTTCATATATGTTATTGAAATTTTCCATGTTTTCGTTATATAATTAATCCCCAGTGATGGACTATATTCTCGATGTTAAGGGCGCCATATTAGAAATTGGTTTATATTCCCACCCTTTTTATGGATATGAGACGTAAACATTTTTTTTACAATTCTTCTAATAGAACAGGACTTGAGACTTTAACTTATTTACACCAGGACACAATAAATATTTGTATTAACGTTATATTCTGACAAAACCGAGTTAGAAAGGGTATTGCTGTTAAGTTTTCTAATTTGCAAAATTGTTATAGTAATCTAATACTATCTCTATGCAAGAAACCAACCATGCGAGCAGCATGATGTTTTTAACTAAAAAAAATTGACAATTGGGAAATCGCAAAATGTCCACACATTTGATCAGAAACTTTCTCGATAGAAATCTTAACTCAGTGAGCAAATGTTTGTTCACAATTTAGACCACGACGTCACCGTTGGTACCCACCGGTCAGATGCATGTGTAAGCATGTATGTGTGTGCCTGCTTTTTGGCTGTTTTTATTAGAAGGTTTCATATTTTAATCAGCATATTTATAAAATGGTTTGTTTTATTATATTAAAAGTAGTGATTTACTTGGTAATTATCCCAGCAGCTTTGTAAACTTGAGTGATAAGTACTATTTATCAGCGGCGTTCCTTTTTTGAAGTGAGAAAATTTATGCCAAGAAAAGCATTATGCCATTTATTTTCCCGTATTTCTGAGCTTTATTTAGAACAGTTCGGAAATTACTGCCATCGAAGATGTTATACAAGATTGCGGATAATGTCCAAAATTAAATGTTATATATTTTATATTACCCGCCTGAAACTGAGGCCATTCTGATTACAACACAAAGACTTTCTCATTCACATCCTTTACCTCAAACAATAAATATCAGCAACACCAACATTAAATTCACACAATCAGTACGAAACCTAGGTGTGACTCTGGACAGTACTCTCACATTGCACCAACATGTCATGAATATATGCAAGGCTGCATATCTTGAGCTGAGACGCGTCAGCTCCATTCGCAAATATCTTTCAGTTGATGCCACTAAAACGTTTACAAGATTAGACTATTGTAACTCAGTTCTGTCTGGTTAATCTCAATATCTACTCCAGAAACGTCAAAAAGTTCAAAACACAGCTGCTCGGATCATTCTTAGAGTACCACAATCAGAGCACACCTCCCCGCTGCTCTATGCCCCTACACTGGCTATCCATTCGATCCAGAATCAAACACAAAATTTGTTCTCTGTGCTACTTTTCACTGACGGACTCCAGCCCAACATACCTATCCGACCTCAAACATGTGTACACACCAGCAAGATACTTACGCTCCTCTTCTGACAATCGTATATTCATTATTCCCACTATGAAAACAAAGTCATATGGACAGCGTTCTTTTGCATACCAGGGCCCAGCAACGTGGAATGAATTGCCCACTGAACTTAGACACAAAGACACAGCGATCACATTCAAGAGTGCTCTCAAAACTCACTTATTTCGACTGCAAGCACAAACCTAAAGACCTAATAATGTTTCCTACCTTAAATATTATCAGTATGTTTTTTCTATGTTTTTCTAATTTCATGGTGTTTGTGTTTGTAATCATATCATTATATATGTTTTTTATCGTATAGGTGTTGTCTAATATTGTAAAGCGCTTAGAGCTTCTAAAGATTAGGCGCTATACAAAGTCCTCATTATTATTATTATTATTATTATTATTATGTTTATTATTATGTTTATTATTATTATTATTATTATTATTATTTTAACCCCTTTGCTAAAATGATGGACTATGAAGGCGCTTAAGTAAAATGTTTGAAATTAATAGAGCTTTCTTTGCAAGTTTATTATCACGTGTTCCCCTGTTCTGGCACTTGCCATCGTACATGGGCACCCATACAATGCCGATGCTTTCTGTTAGGTTCTTTTGCTTCATTTGCTTCAAAGACCACCTAAGACCGACATATGAGCAGATCGAGAGTACGCAAGACCACTCGTTGTAACTACGTAAAAATAACTCAACCTTTAAGGATAGTTAACAAAAAAATAAAATAAAAGTTGGAAATCTTGAATGTGTAACTAAAGATTTGACGTACCGATAGATGTTAAATCATTTACATAAAAACTAATCTATGTAAAGGAAAACTAAACACGTCTAACAGCAACTCTTAAAAAGTCATAAGAAAATTGCTGAAATGAGTTTGTAGGATACAGAACGTGTACTTGAACACGTGTATGAAAAGCAATGTATATCCATAGTTTAATCCTACATGTTTATTATATATCGATACTAGTATATGCATACGGTGTCTTAAAATTTATTACATTGCATTATGTCGTGAAGTATATGTGTTGTAATATGCCAAACAAATATATTTAGAGGGTAGATTGATATCTCTTCATTTTTTATATATTTGCGATATAATCTCTGACGTCTAGTAATGCTACGTAAGATGTTAGGATCTACAATGTTTTAAGTACAGGTATTGCATACAATATAACTCTATATATCATTCATTCAGTCGTGTTACTAAAAGAATAACGTTTTCAAAACACTGTAACATTGTTACCCCAAGAAATTGTTATTTGTATGTATATTTATCTTCTTTTTCCTCTAACCTTTCTTTTGATGTCCCTTTTTGTTGTTTTCTTATCTTCCTGAATTCAATAGAGACGACCATGAGCTTTTCTCATATTTATATGCGTCTAATGCACTAGCTATACGTATGTAATGGAAGCCATAGAACAACGTCTTTTGCTCTTAAAAAAGTATTTTACTTTCCAATATTCCAAATAAACAGTTACATAATTTACATGGAATAAGCATGATTCTTTAAATTTCCCATGGTAGAAGAGTTCACACAAGTGCTTTAAATTTGCTTATATCCGATTAATACATGAGATGAATGATATTCCAATCGTTTTATTTCCGCATTTCTTCGTGCTTAAGTCATCAATGAATTTTACGAATGTATATTCTGTGCTATTGCGTATATATTGTTCTCAATTTAAACCAATTTCTACCTCTCTGAAAATACTGTTTAGTCCTAAACATTTTAAAGTAGCAATTAATATTATGTTTGTATTGACTTGTTTTATTACTGTTTTAATACTGTTTAAAATATTATTTTAAAACTTCGTAGCATGGGACATAGAATTAAATCCGGGAAATAATGTCTACGGGGCTGAGTCAAGCTTTTTGGAACATAATAGTTATATTGATTTTTAAGAATGGCCTATGTACAATACGCTTCTTTATCAGGTTAGTGCGTAATAATCTGAACAGTATTGATAATTAATGAAGTGACTTTGATATCATTGCTCTCACGCAAATTCCCCTTGATTCATATGTGATTAGCGATGAATTAATACTGCCCGGTTTTAACAACCCAATCTGACAAGACAGGAATAGATGTGGAAAAGGAATTATGGCCTGGTCTTATTTTCAGAAATACCGACGCATTATGCACTGAAATATTTGTTAAAATATAAAGGCTTTCATGTTATGACGATCTGCCGCTCGCAATCTGATAAAATTAGTTTTCCGGAATGCATAAATGTTATTTTCGACCACACCCTCAATTTGTATGAAAATCTTAACGTTCCGTGTAACGAGAATATGCCGCATGGTCGATGTAACAGCCTAGTGCATACAATAAGCATAAATAATACGAAAAATCTTATTACCGAGCGTATACGTTAACTTTTGACAAAAGCCACTGACCTTGTTCACAGATCCCTCCATGTACTTGTTTCAGGAGTAGCCACAACGGAGGCATCAATAATTGACCATATTGTAATCCAGTTGTTGTGACAAATCTACTATGTCTTATTATAAGTATATAGAAAGCCAATTTTAACTAATACTTAATAACCTTAGTATGATGGCCAAAATTTAAAATAATGACAGATAACAAAACTTGGCATGACACCTTAATTAAAAGTTGAGCGGCTCGAGGAACAGACTTAACAGGTATTGCTATCAAAATCGATAATCCCATTTGCTGGATAAAGTACCAAACACGTTAGGAATCATATAAGCATTCTAAAATAAAAGCATGGAAAAGAATAATCGATAACCAATAATAAAAATATCAGTAAAACAATTGCAGGTTTCGATTCATTACGGAAGGAAATAAACAATAAGTAAAGCCCACAAGATAATAAACAATACAGTTAAGGAGAATTCGCTAATATACCGTCACACGTGAGTCTGAATCAGCCAAGTAAAATATGGTAAAGTATGTTTGTCTTGTAACTATAAACAAATAATAAAGATCTATCACTGAACACCAGTGATGACAGCTCTAAGTGACACATTATAATGCAGTACTGTGTTACTGAAAATGTTGCCAAATGAATCACGTTTATATCTTCTTCAGTAGTTGATTGAATTCATGTAATGGTTGAAAGCTTTCACTTAGTCCGATTTTCAAGAAAGATAATAGGAAATTCAAAATATAGACCTACCTACACGTTTAAAGATTTAAACAGCTGTCTTCATAAATCTGATAAAGTTGCAATCAGCATTTCTTCACTCAGACACATTTAGGACCAAATTAGTTTACATCTATCGTAGTCAGTTTATTACATGTATCTTAATCCCTGACAAACGTGATCCCTTGCTGGATCCAGTGCACTTGAAAGGAATGTTATTCGCCATATGATTTGTATTCTTTATATATATATATATATATATATATATATATATATATATATATATATATATATATATATATATATATGAGTGGGGTGGGTATGTATGTGTAATGTGCAAGTGTATTGCTTTCTTGGACACATCTAAGGTTTTTGATCGTATTTATCACTTACCTTTAGACATTTGAACATGTCTGTACTAGATATAAGGCCCCTAGGGAATCGGACAACTAATTCATTAAAATATTATTTAATGTTAATATATTTGAAAAATAAAATCATACAAACTACATTCATTAAAGTAGACATTTTTTCAATCTTCAGAAACAGATGTTCCGCGATTTTTTTAAATACATTTACTAGACAAAGGGTGTATTGCAGTATATTTAGTGCCCTATTTTTGTATACCCCTCCACTAGTTCTCTGACTGTAAAATAATTACTGGTCCGAAACCTATTCTGAACATCAAATTTAAACTCACAATTTTGTGTACTAAGAAACAGAGTAAGTACTATTAGTATGGGGCGATACTCTGAGCACATTAAATGATAATAATAAACATATATGTAATGTTGATAGAATTTGCATTTCAAGGCATGTTTGCACATTAAAGATGTAATAACTGAATAAATGCAGTAAATTTAAGTTTGTCTGTTGCTCTTCGCAATTTACCACGTGCTTGCTGTTCCAACTTGCATGCATGAGATATACGCCTATGTGCATTATGTAATAATCGGTATCAAATTACAAAAAAAAACCTGTTTTCAGCTGTTGGTGGGTAAATATGTTTTGGATGACTAATATGTTCTTGAATACAGTATATGTTGTCTTGAATTTTGTTTATTAAGAAGAGTCCATGGCAGAAAAGAGGTTCGTTTTACTGTGAATCTCTTGTCGCTAAACAAATGTATAAATGTCGGAGTCTTGAATATATGGCCAAACTGGACAAGGCCAGACCGTCAGCTAATATCACCTCACATGCAAAGAAATAAATTTTTAAAAAATACAGAATATAATTCTAGCATTACCAATCAAATCTTGTATTCAAGATAAGAAAATCAGATAATAAACTACACTCTTATTACAGTGTAAAAAATGTCAGCTTTTAAACAAACAAAAAAGGCTACTTAAATAGGAGACACTTTAATTTCCAACCAGGAAATATTTTCCATTATATGGGTGGAACAAGTGAGCAAATTTTAAAGAGACTTGCCTCTAAAACGACATATAAAATATTTAGAGCAGGAGTTCTACAGGGATCAGTATTAGGTCCACTTCTGTATCTTCTAAATATAAATTATACTGCTGATGAAATTGTTAATCTTTAGAAATTATTTGGTAACGACAGTTCGATGTCATATTTGCATGACATGGAGTGGTTTAAAAACCTGTGCTGAAATACTTGTCAAGCCAATATCATGTCAGGTTAATTCTAATAAAGAGATATAATGGTATTTTTATTCATTGCCATGTGACATTTTTCTCTACTTATTTGCCACGTTTCTTCCTAATTAGTTCATTGATAATGAAAAATGATTTTTTACAAATCGTCATAAATACTTGCGGTTAAGTGCAAATGGAAAATAGTCAACACATATACATTTCTTCTTTAGCTCTGTTTCCCAGCATTTAGATTAGGCAAAAAAATCTAGAGACATGTTTTTGTCATTTATTTGGCCATACTTATGGTATGACAATATTCTTTGATATACCTGCACAGGAGAATATTCGGATAAGTAAGAAAGAAATATAATTAAAATCAGCATGAATTGCAACTAAACCCTCTACATGTACCAGAAGAATGAATCATATAAGGAGACTGGTTGGCCAAAATTAAGTGAAAGACTAATATTCCATAACCGCATATATTTTTTCTCCCGCTTTGTATAAAAATATAAGCAATAATGTCCAGGATACCGGTATGACTTACAATCACTACTAATTGTTCCTATAAAAAAAACTTATATCTGTAAAACGGAATAATTTTTGAAATTCCCGAATGTTATAATAAGAAAATAAATGAAGATCGTTCATTCTTTCGGCCATATCGATGTGGAACATTCTTTACGAAAACATCAAACAGTCCCCAGCTATTTCTATTTTGCAAAGACTACAGCATATAACAAAACTAGACACCACTCCACTACACATAAAAGTAGTATTTGAATAGTTCTGAATATCAGTGCGCTTTAAAAAAAAAAAAGTTCTGTATTAACGAACAATACGTTAGTGCATCCATCAAAGTACTCCCCGTGCGCCTTCTGATACTTTCTCAGACTGATTGGTCGAATAATAAATGCCATTTCTTTTACTATTCTTGTTCATACACTGAAAAACACCCAAATGTGAGTTGCTTTTCAAATCGTTTAAGGAATCTTTTCATAACATGATTCAGCCAAAAATCACTTGGAGCTAAGTCAGGACTGTGTAGGCATGTGACAAAATTTGGATGAGTACTCGTTCAGGAAGTCTGTCACGATGGCAGATTTATGCGCCGATGCGTTATCACTGAGTTGAACGATATATTATGCATCGGTACGAGGACAAGGTGGTTCGGTACTGTTCTAAATCATTTTGTAACCTTTTCGAGTAATAAAAGTGTCCAATGACATGAGAAGAGTCAGGCATATATACCTAAATGATCCAGATACCTTTCAACAGAGAATGCAGTGTACCTTATATTAAGGTGGATCCTCTACTGCTTCTTTCACTTAACAATTTGAGACCAAATTATCCATACGATTTATACAGTCTATCGGTTCCTTCAAGTCTTCAATTAATGTTTTGGAAGAGTTTAAAATATTCCAAGAAATCACTTATCAATATATATCTCATTCGACAGTTATTAAAGAAAGCAGGCAAAACGTAAATGAATAGGTAAATTCTCAGGAAATACCTCTCTGCAAACTGGGATGGGATGTCAACACTCTTTTGAGTTTTGGTCTCTAAAAACGGTTTTTGTCTCCAGAGGCCTGGACTTTTGTCTACGTTCCAATACATCTACCCATAAATCAATCATGCAATAAATAATAAATAAATCTTAGCAGTAGAGGCATTCTGGGTATTATCACATGGTTATGTTCTGCCCAATAAAAAGAATGTTCCTTACATTTATGAACTGATGCAGCTGCAATTATTGTTCAGTGAACCATACCAAAGTAGACAATTAATCCAAGACAGACACACGCAGAGCAAAATACACGAGAAGGATGATATTATCATGAACTCAGCACGTATGGTGTCCTGTATAATTGTGATAATTTCATGTGACTACAACGCTGAAGTGAATGCGACAACTTTGACAAGAGAGATGTTATGAGAAATGGCCTAAAGAAACTAATTTTGTGTCAGTCATTAACAGACATTCCCAATGCATGTCACGATGATGACTAAACAACGACTTACCTCCTTTTAGTAGACCCTAAACCTAATTATATCAAAGGACTCTCGCCTTCTCCCTTTCGTGGAAAAACTGCCTCAACAAAGCTCTGAAAACTAACCTCTCAGATAAGACTCTTCTTGTCCATATTGGTGTCGTTTTTTAATATCCCAGGAACCCACATTAGGAGATAGCCGAAGCATGCAATGAAGAATGTTAATAGCCAGCATGAACCTTCCACTCCTACTGACTATTTGGCCAAGAGTGTAATCCAAGTTCTTAAGTTGAACATTATTGTATTCAACAATCAACATTTCTTGAAAGTCAACTGGACTGAAATGGGTAATAAAAAGGCATATTCGTACGTCCATATTTTTATTGGAATACACGAGAAAAGACAGTTGTCTGCGTTGAGAAAACGCTCCTCCATAATATATTGAGATAGATATTTGAGTTGCGGTAGATTAACGGACGATATAGAATACAACTGGATGAAAATATGTTTTAATTTCATCAAGTCTTGAATTTACCTATGCCTTCCACTCTACTCTTAAATTTAGGTCAGGATCAACAAACCGGTCATCCAGGATACCCAGAGTATTTGCTTCGGACCAGCTGCCAACAAATGCACGTAATTAAAAAAATATACCTTTACGCACCAAACGCATCTGCTCCAATCCAGCTATTTTTTTTAAAAGATACTCAGAGAGCTGAATTAGTATTTTAGATACCGAAGGAACCATTTTGACGAGCTTATGAACAAAACTAGAACCCTCGATAGAATTTGACAACCGAAGTATGAAACCAATAAAGACAACAAATCAACTGGAACCAGACCGAATCTTCAGAACCTCTGAAGGGCATATATTTCAAGCAGTTCATAAAGCTACATACGATAGATTTAAAAATGCCAAGGACCATTTGGTACGTATCAAAACAATTTTGGACAGGACCAGATATGTAAGCAAATCAACTGCAAACAGATGCGTTGTCTAATCTACAAAGGAATTCACGATACCATATCCTTATTATGAAACATAAGTTAGGATGTGGAGCCAAAATGTAATCTATGAGACGTATTAGCGAATCCGTTGATATCAAGAAATGAGTGTGCGTCTGTAAGAGTCACAGTCGCAATAAAATCAATGCGAAACTTGTAAAGCCAGTGCAATTCAACTTGACATTCAGTTGAGTCCCTCGAGATATTATCGAGTCAAACGAGGGTCGGTCTGATGTAGAATATATACGAACACCTAAGACACGATACTGGATTCTGTAATTGAGAACTGATGAGGAATTTTGATGTAAATCGGAATACAAGCTGAACATGTTTAGACAGACGTAAGTTTATGACACTTAGGCAGGACTTTGTGAGAGCCTTTAAATATGATACTATTCCCTGTACTTTAGCTTTATATGAACAGCTACTGTTTTTGTTGTTGTTAATGATGATGATGATGATGATGATGATGATGATGACGATGATGATGATAATGATATTCTTCTTCTTGTTCTTGTTCTTGTTCTTCTTCTTCCTCTTATTATTATTATTATTATTATTATTATTATCTCTTTCTCGGTATTCCGTTGCAACATTTTATTGACACATTTCCTTTAATACCTTCTCCAGGCACAACTTGACCAGACTATACGTTTAGTACATATATGGTCCTGGAAGTTTTTCTCTAAGCATTGGTTCCGTTCTTTGTTCTTAACCTGGAACTGGTTCAGATCAGTTCTGTTCCGGTAAAATAAGCACGCAATTACTCAGATCAGTCAACAAAACAGACGTTTGCTATTGTCAGCCCAGAAGAAATCGACTTTGTAGTTAGTACTTTCCGTGACTCTTTTTCACTTTTTGTGTTCCATTATTAATTATTTTAGTCAATCAAACACAGATATATTTAAGATTTTCTCTCGGTGTTTATGTTACGCATTTGTGTCGTTTACTTGAGCTGTTTCTTCCCTGGACGAAGAGGTTAATGAACTCGAAACATTGAGAAACTGTTTTGTAGCTACTCTGCACTACCGGAATCACGTTTTTATCATGTTGTTATGGCAGGTTATAACATTTGTCTTGTCTCCATCGTTATATTTATTCGTTCAATAAAATGCTTTCTGATAACACATACTAAGAAATCTATACCGATAATTGTTGTGAGTCCGATTTTCATGCTGCTAATAAAAACAGCACATAACAAACACCTTTGACCGAAATTATAGCCTATACAATGAAGTTTAACATGCATCACCATCGCTTTAAGCTTTATATTTTTTCTATTTAATAATGGACTTTGGGTTAATATTCCATGTTTATCTTGGGAGCCGCGATATATCAGTTGGTAGAGCGTTGATCTAGTAACTCAAAGTTACGGGTTCGGTATTGTATTTATCATCCCAAGGCATTTGTAGTGCCCTTACGAAATTACCAGTTCCAGCAAAACAACTAGCAAACGTCAGTGACATGACTCTTTGCTGGTGACTAATCTCCCCAGTTTTATTCCTCCATTCTATCGAGAGACAACGTATTATAAACGAAGATTTGGAAACAATTGAAGAATGGGTTAATGAATTGCTGGTAAACTGTAGAAATCAGCCACTTTTGCCAAATTTAAAATTTCTTGACGAGAAATTTAATTATGTTAAACGACATAAACACCTCAGAAACATGTTTAGTGGCGCTTAGACACAGCATCTCAATATAATTATTATTACAGCTTCCAAGAGAAGATGATAATAGGCAGACATATATATATATATATATATATATATATATATATATATATATATATATATATATATATATATATATATATATATATATATATATATATATATATATATAGTTACGTTTGGTCTCTTACAAAACGTAATAAGAGAAGATTGAAGAAAACAAGCTTTGTAAAGTTTAACAAATAATTTATTACCTTAGAAAAACAAGGTAACAATGAGATACAGAACTTACGGATCAACGAATCGAGTTAAGAAATAATCCAAGAATAATCCAAGAATTAAAAAATAGAAGTCCTAGTAATAAAAAGTCCTAACGAAACTGAGTTTGAATCCCGATGAAATCCGAAATGGAAGGCGATGACTTATGATGTGGGCAGCGTAGTACTGATGTGTCAACAGTTCCTTGTTGAATCACAGAAAATAATATTCCAGTGTTTGAATTATGTTTAAATTTCGATAATTGTCCTTGTCCAAGAATTGATATAGAGCACAAGTATTTCCAGGGAAAAATAATCTCATAATCTCTTGGAATTCAAATAATTTGAAGAAAAATTAAAAAATTCAACTAAAACTGGTCACAACGAAATACCTTTTATGTGTCAATGATTTAAAGCCCGACTACCCACATTCACTATAGAAAACAGTTGTACACTAACAAAAGACGCAAAACAGATTCCCGTATGAGGGTCACATGATCACCCTTCTACAACAACACAGAAGCTTTTTACATGCCTAACATCACATACTCCAAGTATGGCCTTCACTAAAACCAATGATTTTAAAACAATTAAAAAGTTGTTTACTTCAACCCCTAATGATTCTCAATCAAGGTCAAGAACTAGGTCAGCATTAGATTCAAAGTCTTTATGATGTTGTTTCTAAAAACGGCCAGGTCAAATAGAACTGAACTGAATTTCTGGAAAATGTTAAATCCAGTAAATAAAGTTACATTACAATAGCATGTAATGGAATATTAAAAAATTATAACTAACAAACAAACAAGTCAATTAAATCAAACATAAATTAAATCAAATACACATAACAATATATATAATCAGACCTACACTTGAGTAATACACCTGACCTGAGATATAAAGAAATAGATAAGAATAAACTTGAAAAGTTTCAACTAAACGTCGGTCGATTAGTAACAGGATTTCCTAAGTATGCCGCAAACATTTCCTTTATTAAAAACAACGGTAGGAAGATAATAGCAGAAAGGCGAACGTAAAAAAAGTATATCAACATATCATTAAATCACCTTCTCATCTCGCTTTTTAGCCATGACTAGCTGAACAGCCCGTTAAGAAAAAATCACATTTACCCTAGACAACAACAGCGTGGATCAGTCTTCAACAATCGCATTTGAACGAAACATCCATCACATTTTTATAGATCTCCTGCTAAAGCGACAGCATTTATTAAATGTGGAAATTGTCATAATATCGTAATTCACACTGGTCAATCGTAACGCAGTGGCAACGAAGGTCAATCATAACACTATGGCAACGATCCCTACGCAATGGCAGCAACAGTTATATGTAAAACGATAAAAAACGGTTGAAGCAGAGACCACGCGTATGGTTTGGGATCCATTTCTATGTTTTATAAAGAGACAATAATGCTGCTGCAGCTAATAGTCACATGGAATGTCTACAAGATTCATGTTTTGAAAAATGTAATAAAAGTATACGTGCAATATAGATATGTAGACAATACTAGTTTCCATCAAAACAAAGATCACATATTCTCTACAACATGGCTGAATGGCAAATGCGCAAGACGAAAGATTTTGCGCATGCATATGATGGGATTCAAGTTCAGGGACTTGACACTATTTGTTCAAAGGGTAATCCTCTTAATCTGAGAAATTAATTAATTAATTAATTAATTAATACCTATGTGGATTTTGCAAATATCAATTAATAAAAATATTGTCAAGTTAGTTTATTAAAGATTTATTTATAAACGTTTGTATGGGGTTAGTCAGGGAACAAACTACAAGACAAACGTTATTCTGTGTCACTTACGTTCAGCAATAATTACTTATTTAGGCATTGGCTGTGAAAATGACCATCCTTTGACAACTACGACCGTAATTAGCCGTTTTAACAATGATTTTCATATTTTCGTAATTATTTCAGGATCTATAGCCAACATCCATGTTCGCTATTTATAAGAACATAATTTAGAAGAAAAAAACTCCATTCAATTTTTGAAGATAAAGTACATATATTTATTGTTTTATAGTTGTGGGGTAATGTATCTTTAAAAGTCTATCCGAGGTTGGAAGTCAGATGGATGTAGTGCAGAAATGAGGAGCTGCATTTGAAGTGATAGCCACGAATCAACCAGCTAGGCCCCAATCTACATAATACATTTTAGTCACTTTTCCTATTTTAGTATATTATTATGAATAATTTAACCTCAGTCCTTGTGCGAATAAACATGTAACATTCGTTAACCTGTTGACTTACAAGCTTTTTGGAAGTTGTTTATATATATACGTATATATATAATCCTTGAATTGTTTAGAGAAATAAATTAGTGGTGTATATTTTTGTTTTTGACAGTCAAACCACTTCTCTTGTTGCCAATAAAGAGAACAATCGTCAAGTCAATTAAAACTGCAGAAAACTTTTATAGCATATACTAATAATATCTCTAAACTGAGAGTAATAAGTGAGCATTTTAAGTTCATATAGTGGTGTCGTTTTCATATCCAGGATATCTTTATCTTCAAGGTGTTTCTTAATAGAGTGGCATATGAAGATTAGAAAAGGAATTACACGCACAAACAAAAGACACTAACAAAACTCCAACCCATGCGCACATACACGCACAGATGTACATATCCAGAAATTTAGCATCACTGTTATAGCATCGTTAATTAGTTGGTATCTTGTCAGGCCTGAGCAATACATATGAATTTATCCTGTCTGAAAATTATTAGAAGCGCTAAACGATTCTATTGGTAAAATATTACTTCAGAATTAAAATGAATATTTATAGGGGAGATTACCCAGAGAAAAAGGAACTAATCATATTTGCCAGACTTGTTGTATTCGAGCTAGTTGACTTCTGGCTGTTCGAGCAAAAAGATAATTATCTTTGCTACGCGCACACAATGATAAGTCACACGCATCTAGGACTTTTGGTGAGAACGAAAGATCATCCAAACGATAGATTTCTTGTACATACTCTTTCGAATTCGAAGGTAGAATGATGATAAGAAATCAAAGGCACAATGAACGGAATTATGACGAATAAATATATATATTGGACAATTGAACTGTTCATGGTATCGTTTTTTACGAAATTGTTTCGATTAAAACATTGTGCCGAAAACTATACAAATAAATTTATCTTTAACAACTGACATTATATTCGTCTGAACTGCAGTTCCTCTTTATTCCACCACCATATGCTACAATCCCTGATAGAAATTGCTCTCATATCACTAAACAATTCCCCAAAAATATAAACATCTTTTTCAAAACAGCCAATTTAATGACGTAGTCGTCAAACTGGAATCATGTTTAGAGTCAAGTAATTGGCTACTGCGGAAAGAAAGGGTCCAACGTTTGATCTTGCAGAGATTCCGTGTGTCTATCACCAACAGCAACATTTTTGTCTTTACATAAATAAAACAAAGAAACTGATTATGAACCCTTTCGTGGCTTCAGTTACCGTTATCATTTCGTTGCAAGTACAGTGCGAAGAAATACCGTTGCAGGTGCGCTGTGATTAGACAATAACTATTCATCCACTTGCGACATAACTATAGTACTGTCAGCTTTAATGTATGTAATGTTTTTTAAATAATTAGCCCTGTCTACTCGTGTGATTCATACTTTAAAACGACCTTCAGTGAGTTATTATATCTGAGAAACTGCTATGGGCTGAATAAATTTATTAACATCAACCTTTGCGGAGAAAGGAATAGCATTCATGTGCATTGAACAAGTCCATACATACAGAGGTTCAAAATTATATGAGAAAATGTAAAACATGCGATTAAATATTAGTTAGTTAATAGGCGTTTTTCAATAAGCGAATCTGTCTGTATGTACGTGCGTATATATGTATGTTGGCGTATATAGCATTTCAATCATAAGTAAAATGTATACATTTGTTTTGTCATCAAATTGTAGCATTTATGCCAATACAGTTCTATTTTCTTCTCTTTTTAATGTGTATACAATGTAATTTAAAAAGCCCATTATACTTATGTGCATAATTCATGAATCATGTACCTCGTTTACTTATGCACAATGTTTTTGTTATGCATATAGCGTATATGATAGTAACGACAAGAGTGATGATGATGGTGGTGGTGGTGGTGGTTGTGGTAGTTAACATGATATATTTGTATTTCAACTTTTTATAGTATTCAGTTCTTGTACATGTTGATATTAATGACAATAACAGCTATCAAGGACTTGGTCGGCAAATAATTTTCTTCTCATTATTTTAAAAGGTAAAGAATACTATAAAAATTCTCACTGTACGGAAATGATATGAAATAGATCTCCAAAGAATTAAAAATGTTTTCAAAATCGATTTTACATCATTTTACACGTCCAAGAATGCATAAATAATATATTTTTAATCCCCAAAAATTGTTTAATTCTTTTGAATTACAGAACACATTGCGTATACATTTCAGAGGGTCAAGCATACAATTTCATAGTGGTATAAAGGTTTAGAAAACAAGCAAAAATCAGTTACAAAATATAAAAGGACTAAACCTTTTCTCAACTTTACTTTTATAGTATTTTTGAGGGCTAAAAATGCCTAAGCAATGCATTGCATAATTACAGGAATGATATCACGTAGAATGCTTAAAAATTAGATTTATATGTATTCAATGCAGTCCACAATCATATAAAATCGATTTTCAAAGGCTTCTAAATTAATTGCTTCTAGACGTAATGAATGGTATGGTATGTATATAATGTTTTAGAGATTCGTATTGGAGGGTTTCAAAAGTGATATCTAAATCGGTCCCCTTCGATGTTTCTATTGTGCAGTTTAAGTTCGGGAACGATATGCTTGAAGAACGTATAGAAAGATGTCTATAGAGGATCATTCCTGATATGATCATAATGTTTTATAAATATTTCATAATGATATTTGAACTGCATTCTTGAGTGGGTTGAATGAGACGTTTCTTGGATGTGTTCGAAGATGATTTGTTTATGGCATCAATGATATAAATGGATAGATTCAAAATTAATGTGTTTGTAGTGTTTTCAAGGTGCTGTCAGAAGTTAGATATCGATTGTGTTTACTTTTTATTTAATAGTATTTTAGGAGGAGTACAATGATGATGATATATTAGGATTTAAACATTGTGTAATTAGTTCACTGTCTTACCCTTACTTACATTTAAAATTTTTATCACATTGTTCTTTGTCAGTATGATTTTCATAACAGCAGTGATATCACATATATATGTCATGCAGCTGATTGACTGCTGGTCCAATTTTCGAACGGATCTCCAAGGACATCGTGTCTATTTGAAGGCAGCATCAGTTTCCTCCTTTGTAACAGTATCAAGATGAAGTTAAGTATGTCCAGTGTAATGCATTTTTACAATTTTTTATCAACATAATCATATAATTGGTGGCATAACTGTTGTTTTCTTTCTTCTAAATAGGTTGCATTTACCATGTTTAAATTGAATGTGATAATATTATATTAAATAATCATGCAGCATAGTGCATATCAAGAGAGGCAATTAAATGTGTTTTAAGAGTTTATAAAAAAAATTACACGCATGATGAACATCCATATGAAATTGATAATGACGTAAAATTATTTGAACAAATTGTTTGAGAGTTGCATGAAAAACACAAAGTGGATTCAACTATTATCAAAACATTGAATAACTATATTGTCCGGAATATCAATAGCTAACAGGATACCACCATATTTGTTGAATCTATCAATGAAATAAAAGCCCGTCTGGATAGTGTATACACAGAACGAAAAAGAAAAAAGACGAATAAAGACTAAATATCATAAAATATTTGATATAATTGAAAAACTGAAATATCGTCCTTAGAAAAGTTATATCAACACAGACGGTTTCAACGAAATTACTTTGAGCATGACGTTTCGTATTGGAATAACCGACGATCAGACTTGTGTTGCTTCTTTTGGTTTAACGCCATTTTTCAGCGCAAGATAGGCTATATAAATATTTTGCCAGTATAACTGATTGAGGAAGAACCCGGGAAAACTCCTGTAAGAACCACCGACTTACAGGAAGCTACTGGCAAGTTTTTCATATACCCATATTGGGTGAGCCTGGGACTCGAACCCACGCGGACAGAGGTGACATTTGATCAGTTATAGTATTAGTCATTAGGATGCATATTTTTAGATGAAATTCTCTTATACAATCAATATTAATTAAACCTAATAAAAATGGTTGTGGATATTAACCAAGATAAGCGCGTATTGTGCCAGGCGACACTGATCAAGAACGCCATTTTGCCTTTGGAGTTAATAGCACAGAAATAAAATAAAAAAACAATCATCAATTATTTTGGATGAACAAAATATTTAATCATCACATTCTTCTAAAAAGAGATGAAAGGTTAACTAAGGGGTCTGATTAAAACAAATGTTCTAAATTTGAAAAAAGCATGTATACCTACCTAAAATATGATGCCATGACCAGGACCGTAGAAAACGATCATGGGCCCTGGAGTAAGAAACACGCGGGACACTCCTAGTTCTCGTTCAAACAAAAATTTTCTTTTATAAATATAAAAACTGTAGTTCGGCCAGGGACCCCTTACGTGATTGGGCCCCGGGGATATATCCCCGGTTACCCGACACACACACATACCTCTTGTCGACCCTGGTCATAATTACATTTATGAAACATGGAATTAACTTTATTACGCTCATGAAAGACGTACAAATATATATTTGTTTAATTTCAGATACAATGATGTCAATCTGCATAACTGGTCCAAGTATTGCTCTTAAAGTTTAACCTAGAAAAACAGTGGCTATGTTTTTCACGAATAAAAACGAAACCAAACAATCCTGAACTTGCTTTTTTTTTATATAATATCGAACTTAACTATGTGGATTCTCATCGCCATCAAACACCAGATGGACTTGTCAAACTGATAGTTTTTAAAAACAGCAAATCTACAAAAACTAAGTAGACAAATTTTATCAAACCTTTATATAACTTATATCAGGCCTATCTTGGAATATGCGAGTGTGCTCTGAGACGGATGCTCGGTGATCGATTCAGAAAAATTGGAAATACTACAGCGACTTCCAAAATACGTTAGTAGGCAACCTCTGTGTATTGAAACAGGGTGGGGAAGTCTGCAGTCTAGAAGAAAAAGACAAAAATTACTAACACACTACAGCATTAAAATGAGCCAAACTCCGGATTATATATTTGAACTGCTCCCTTCCCCTGTGTCCGAACAAACAAATATAACCTTCGACGTTCAAATAATATTGTCATTTGCGGTTTCAGGCTACATTCTGTCCAATCATATTTTATACCTTCAACAGTATATTATCTTTAGGGAACAACCTCGAATAGGTTACTCAATGTTATATGTCTTACAGTGCTTTGAAAAAATGTTGATGTCCAAAAATGTTATCTAGCAAAATGCCAAGTTTTATTAATCGGACGCTGGATATTATCCATACTAGATTAGGACATAATGTAAATTCATTAAAAGATGGTGTTTACCGTGTTCAACGTGCTGACACTCCTTTTTGTTCATGCGGTGGGATCGAAACCACCATTCACTTTTTCAGGTTATGTCCCAAATACAGTAGACAACGAGCTGAGCTGATGAGAAATTTAATTTAAATGTCATATGCAACTTTTAGGTCAGATTTGCTAATTTGGGGAAATGGCGATGCGGATAAAAAATATAGAATTTTGTATCATATTCAACTATATAACTGCTACTGGACGATTTCAATAACTTAGTCAAATCGTGATTACTATCATATTCTCTCTCTCTCTCTCTCTCTCTCTCTCTCAGAAATTATTTTTCATTATTATGTTGTCATGTTAAATATTTTGCAATACTTGTGTCATGTAGGGAGAGGGATAATTTAAGCTGTTAGAACTTGTGCCCAATCCCATTGTACCCTATTGTGACAATAAAATATGTTGAAAACAAAAAACAAATTCAATACTAAAATCTGAAGGAAAGAAGAATCCACCATCATTGACCCAATGGATTTTCGATACACTAATTCACGATGAGAGAAATACATTTCTAGGATTTTGATCATATCAGTAGAAACCACGATATCACTTTAGAGGCTGCATATTAGTGAAACCCTTTTCAACATTTTTTTTTTGAAACATAAATATATGATTTTGTTTAAGCATGCCAACAACAAATGTTTTATAAACACTAAATATAACATTATTTAACTCCTAATATACCTTAAAAATGTCGATTTTTAAAACCGTTTAGTATACTACAAAAAAAAAATTCGAGGCTACCGTAGCCTATAATGTCTACATTTTGAAAACACAGTAATATTATTTTACTTCTCCTACAATATTATAAAAGTGATACTTGACTATTTTTTAGACCCTTTAAAACACTTTAAACTTTTTGCTCCTTCTAAAATGGTATAAAAATCAAAGTTAAACAAAATCGATAACGGACTTTTTCCTAGACCCTTGAAACCATTTTAAAAAATCGTTTTCGAGCTATCCGAACATATCATAGAAACCATTTTAAACATTGTTTTCGAGGCTATCCGAACATATCATAGAAACCATTTTAAACATTGTTTTCGAGGCTATCCAAACATATCATAGAAGCCATTTAAACACTTTAGACATACTATTTTGAAGCACATCCAAATATATCATTCACGGTCCTCTAAAACACCATAGAAATGGATAATACAAAATCATAATTTAAATTTTTTCGGCAACACGCCTCATTTAAACCTTTCAAGAATGCAGTCAAAATTGTAATCATAAAACACCTCTAAAAATCTATAATCACAGTATAAACGAGCCTCTACATGTATTATTCTATTCCTTCTTCAAAGATGTCATTCTTGAACCCAAAGAACAAGATTTTAAAAAATCAAAAAGATATAAAAGGGACATATGATTCCCGAAGCCCTCCATTTATATAATTCATCACCCTCTTAAACACTATAAACAAATACTTATTTGACCACTATATTGCAGTTAACTCAATCACCTATGAAAAGCGATTTAGATACTTTTAGAACGCAAAGAATGTATAGAATTCTCATTTGTCAGAACTTTGTTTGATATCATTCATGAAATCTTCCAATATGTCAGTATGCATTCCTGACCATCAGACACGCATTAGAAGCAAAAAGTTTAAAATAGAATCGTTTTTGTTTCGCAGTTTATTTTAAGTCATTGTTCTTAGCCTCTAAATAGAACATTTTCAAATCTCCTTCTGGGTCCTCAGATAATATTAATGCAATATGTTTTGTAAGAATGCATCATTTTATGTATTCTTGACCTATACAGTGATATAAAATCGGATTTTGCAAACATGATTTTTCAAGTTTTGGAAATCGATTTTATATCATTTCCGTATTGCGATAATTTTACAAGTGTTTTCTTTAGCATTTACAATAATGGACAAAAAAATATGTGCAGTACAGGACTAGCTAGAAATCACTACATTTACTACCTGAAACTGTGTTATAAAACTGCAATTTCTTCCTAGAACTGTGTTATAAAACTGCAGTTACTCCGTTGAAAGAAAAATAAACGTCAGATGTTTCTGTAGGTATCAATACAGATTTGTCAAATACTGTAATGTACTTATTTGCTGAAGAACAGCTGATAAGGATTAAAATTGATAGGAAACTCCCACTACAACCTCCTTCATCGGAAGTGATGCATTCCGGTAATTTTAAGATGCCATAGTGGATTTTTGCTTCGATTGAACGTAAGTTTTACTTTAAATTCCGTATTAATCAAAACTTTTCAGGTAAATGATGGTGTGTACCAAAATCAACATATTATGGTCTAATCAGTTATCTTTGTTTATATCTTATGTGAAGTGTCATTTCTTCAAACACCTCAACCGATCGATTGGTTAAGGTGTTTGAAGTTTCAAGTTATCAGCAGCGCTTGTGATAAATATATAACAGCGATAATACTCTGAGAACCTGCTGACTTTGGTACACTAGATGTTTTTGCATGAAAACTCTTCAAAGATACGCATACATTAAATTTATCTCGAATCGACACCTCGTTCAAATATGGCGGCTCAAATTTCCCGCAATGCATCACTCCTCGTGACCTAGATTGTTGGCTTTGACAAAGCCCTGAAGTAAAAGCCACCATTTTCATTTCTTTTCATTTGCCAACATTATCCCTTTATCTGTTTCACATCATGCCTTTCATTTTTTCTTTCCTATCTAGTTTATATTTAATCTTTCGTTAATATTGTTCATTATTTTCAAGTAGCCGTAATATTTTCTTTCGAATAATGAAGAGACACCTTTAAAATGTCTTGAGAACTTGATTTAAATTCTTTTGCCAAAGCATATGACTTGTACAGCAGTAAAATATGTTTAATCTAAACGCCAAGGGTAAATACTCATTGGCGATTTCGTATTTCAACTAAACGGTCGCATAACTGGCAAATGACAGAAGATGGTACGCGTTGTTTGATATGTAGGGGATCTCAAGTGGGTAATGATTTAATATTGAATTTATGAAACTAGTTGAATAATATCAAGCTTTTCTGAGCCTTGGCTAGTTACATAGCAGGATAATATTCAACGAGTTTGACAAATTTAAATTTAAACCATTACCCATTTGAAATTATATTTATCACGTGGTTTTATTTTAATCTAAATTCTTTAGAGAGAAAGATACATAGTTTTATTTTAATGAAAATTCTTTAAAGAGAAAGAAGGAATAATTTCGTTCATTCTGACTCTAACGTTGCACCCTAAAGATGCACCTTTCATTTATTGTGGTAACAAATGGTCTGAGACACAGATTTACAACCATTCACATTTAAAAGTAGATTACTTATTTTACAAATAATAATTTAAAGAGCAAGTTATCTTCTGAATAAACATAAACGTTTACATAGATATAATCATTTTTCAACACAGAATGTCCCATGCGTGTGATGTCACATAATTTGATACTGGTTAGGGTAGACAATGAATGTTAACACTAAAGTGTGTCGGTTTTACTACCAAACAGTCCATTGTTGTGATATTCATGTGAAAGGATAATTGCTGCATGCAGAAATTCCTCGATTTACTGCAATGTGCTTGTGACCAGATATTTGCATTATTTTATTTGGAATAGAATACTACAGAAGACATCAAACACATTATTTAGAGTCGGAGTTGCAGCACATAAGAAATATTACTCAGTAGCTCGTTTAAGCTATTTTACAGCGTAAAAATGTTGTGGATGGATAAAGTTCTGTCATTTAAGAGACTAGTTTATGTCCACCTTCTGCTGTGAACAGAAGTGAGTTTATTTGCTTCTATAAGTTATCTGTTAAACCAAGCTTGTATGTAGGGCGGATCCAAGGTATACCTCGCATCCCACACCCATACCCGCTTCAAGTGACGAACACCCTTAGTTTTAGTTGCTGCTGTTGTTTTGTCTTGGGATTTAACCCAGTTTTGTTTCAGACATGATATACTATACCCCTGTGGGGTAAATTAGTCATATTCAGGCAGGCGTTACCTTTTTCTTCCAATTCCATTTCGAGTATCGATTCGAAAAATGGCCGTCAACATGTTCACAGTAACAGTAATAACAAAAAGTCCCAGAAGGAGAGGCTACGACAATTTTACCACGATCGCAGCCAGTCAGTAAAGAGAATAATGCGCAAGAATTTCGTGGGCTTATTTTGGACCAATTAGAATCACGAAAAGTGATATGCTAATATGTTGCAATATCAAAACTTTTAAACTGCGCACACTATAGGAAAAGTGTACCGACTATGTGATAAATAGAGAATCTCACATGGGTAATTATTTAATACTGAATTTATTAAACGAATTTACTATCATCTAGTTTTGCGAGCATTTAATGTTAAACCATTACTCATTTGCGACTCTGTTTATTATAGTTTTTATTTTAATGGAAATAGTTTAGAAACCAAGAAGAAGAAATATATTTTTTTATCTTTCTCATACGCCGCACCTTTCAATTGCTGCGCGTTTCAACAATAGATCTCCGATGCAAATTTCTGTGTGACGTCCCAAATGAATTGTATCAACTATGTGATAATCAGCCGACACACTATATGCCGCACTCGACATAGTATTTCCATAAAGAAACACGCTTGTCGTGTGATAAAAATATACAGATAAGTTGCCCTCCAAATGTTCCTTCACACCGTGATTTTTCTGGCACGTCAATGATGACAGTTTATGAACTTTACAATAAGGAGACAGAAAACCAATCTTTATTATTTCCAGCAGAATCAAGCAAAATATTTTGACGTTTCAATAAGACAAGCGGCAAAATAAAAACATTTTTGCAAATTAAAATCTTGGAGAAGTTAAGACATTACATTAACATCAAGAACTGTTACTCTATATACAAATTAAAATGGGGACGGATCGTCAAAACTGAATTGTTTATGTCATAGTTTTGCCATTAAACGGTTCTTTGTTCATTTTCCAAAGTAACCCCGTTGTTACTATTCGTATTAGCTTTAAGATGTTCAAGTATTTTTATTTTCAAAAAATAAGGAGAAAAGAGGAACTGTGACGGAATTTGTGGAGAGCAGTATATTTCACTTATTATATATCTATTATCGCTTGTATGTCTGTATGCATTATGTATGCATGTACGTTCGTATGTATGTATGTATGTATGAATAAGGTTCAATGGCACATCAGCACAGTACAGACTATTTAGTGCGGGGGAAGAAAAAAAAAGGTAGGTGGCAAGCAGTTTAAATACAAAATGCCCCAGAAGACAAACAACTTCAACCAAAAGTAAATAAGAGACAACAAATAAATGGCAAATATGTATAAAGTCCCATCCAAAAGAACAACGACAAAGGCAAAAAAAAAAAATACCAGTTCAACATTTAATATATAAACCGCTTCTTTCAAAAGTCCTTGACCTCAGCTGTAACGTCAAAAATGGACGCATTGCACGGCAAATAGCTGTTCTCAGCTAGTCGCCCCATGCGACATACATGATAGTCAATCGGACTATTCTTCATCCCCAAGCCAGCACTGCGAAGCATCGATTGTACGGACACTAACAGCAATCATGGTAATTATAACCTACTCAGAGAACCAATAATACAGTCAAAAGCGCACATTATCTTTGATTATGTACAGTATATCAAACATCTCGCCTCGTTCACAGAGGAAATTACTTACCATGCATCTTAGTTACATTAGGCAGCGTCATGTCTTCCAAACCTACTGAGGATATTGAGAGGACATAAGACTAATATCCGTATTTGATAAGGCTTCTAATTAAATCATGTATAATTCAGAGAGAAAATGTCTATTATGTGCATAGTAAATCAAAGTGTGAATATTAAGGAACGGATATGAAGTTATCATCCACCCCAAGCTGTTTCGGCAGGAAATTGTGCGACTGATCCTGCACGCACTTGCGTACGTTTGTCCCTGAATGTATCATCCTCTGAAGGTTGAAGGTGGGGAGACGTGACAATAAAGCGGACAGATAAACGCCATGAGTTACTGAGATTTTCGCGAGAAGATGCTTTTTTGCTGCAATATATTATGACTATGCTATCATACGCCTGACTTACTGTATTTTTTACGTATTCGAAAAAAATGAATATTATAACAAAATACCAGCAGCATTTACCACGTAAATCTATTGGAATAGTATGTACATTACCGCCATCAAAACACTACCAAGACAGAAGATACCAAAATACCATACCGAGAGGGGAATAAAAACGATATATGTAAAGTTCGAGTTCGAGATAACTACATGTTGTTTCAATGGTTTATTTATCGAGAAAGAGAAAAAATGTCATTAAGAGCTCGGCAAATATTTATGACACGTTCAAAAAATGTACAATTATAACATTTTTGTTTATATAAAATACTCCTGTATGTTTATAATGCTTTAAGTTATCTGCTTCGAGAATAAGTTCTTTTACGTTTTCATTTGAAATTAATTATTAATTTCCAATTTCATTACGTAGGTTTCGACTTCAGTC
This sequence comes from Sinohyriopsis cumingii, assembly GCA_028554795.2. Lineage (NCBI taxonomy): Eukaryota > Metazoa > Mollusca > Bivalvia > Unionida > Unionidae > Sinohyriopsis > Sinohyriopsis cumingii. The sequence goes on from CM068836.1 coordinate 51,486,446, forward strand.
TAAAAATATCTGATCGGTGAATGTTAAGTCAAAAATAGACTTCCACTTTCCAATCACCAGATTTGTTGGTGAATTACAGACAGGGAACATTACTTACAATTAAGTTTGTTTCAAAATAAAAAGCCTAAAGGACTGCAATGAAGCTGGCTAAAATAAAATCATTGGATAATTAAAAATTCATTTAAATTTACTTTTTTGAGCTTTCCTTTGAGCAAGATTTTCAGTTTTTGAAAATCGAGTTAAAAATATCTACCATGTTCATTGTATCACAAAATTAGAAGTACCTCGTAACAATTAAAGGCAGAAACAGACTTCAGAGTCTATTGCTAGCGATCATGACTGAATGAATTTTTACATTATTTCAATACGCTATTTTATCTGGTAAAAGGCGACTTTACAAAAACGATGGCCTCTCATGGGGTGGGATGGGGAGAGCCGGCCTTTTAGTTTGCTGGACCCAAGGCGCCACGCTAACAGCGGGACCCGGCCGGTGGAGCTAATGTAGTATGCCTAATTATTTTGACAATTGGAGTGCGGAGCTACGAATTGGCGTTACCCAAGGCAACATATTTGCTCACCTTGCCCTAACGCCTGTCCTGGGGAGTGAGGATGGTATAAGTATACGATTTTACTCTAAAGTCACGGTACTCATGTTCAAGTCACTCTTAATAGGCGTCTTTGAAAAGAGGAGCTTGTGATAGGTTGAGTTGAATTTGAAGAAGACCACCCCTCCCTTCCTCTAAAAAAATTCACAAAAGGAAAATTAAATAATAAACATACAAAAACCCTACAAAATGCCAGTTTTAATCATTTTGAGCTGCGAATTAATTGCTTGATAATGTCAAAAACAGCTTGGAATTTCCCTTTGCATCATTTTGCCACAGTAATAAAATTTACCGCTTGAAAGCTCTTTTAAAAAATCATCCTTAGTGAACTCCTTAGCACCATGGGGAGATGTCGTGGGTTGATTTCTCGAACAATCATTCTAACATCCGATTTTTTGATATTTTTTCTCGAGTGTGACGATGAATATTTTATGAGAAATTATCAGGGAATGTCGTATATTAAAAAGATAGTGCGGATATGACACGTGTAAAGGGAAGACGCTCAATCAATATGTTTGCATACTTCTTATTGCAATAAATATTTACTGTGAAAAGTTGTCCTACAGCCTGCAAATTCAGGAAAATACTATGATTTATTCATTTTTCGAACCGAAAAATTATATTACTGAAAACACTTATTTTTCTATTGCCACACTATTTATTTGTTTTAGATTTTTATCTGACACGAGATAAGAAAAATATTTTTAAAAATGAAAGTGTGGTACGAATAATAGCTTGATGAAAAGGCTTTAATTTCAGTCCGAGCAGAATCTCAAATGAGGACATACTAATATTAGGACAGAATATCATACACATGCATACGTAAATACACACGTACGTACGTAAGTACGCACACACATACATACATGCATACATACATACATACGTACGTACGTACCTACATACATACATACATTCAGGTTGCGATAACGCTTTATCAATGCCGATTCCATAATATGTAGCAACGATATAAAATACTATATAGTGAAAGGATATTTGATGCAATAGCGACATTTAAGTGAAGTAAAAGCAAGAAATTGTAAATTCTCCATCCAATGGTTCAGTTTCTCTCTATTTCCCTAATAACGCAGGCTCAATTTAAAGTATGTTTATGCACTGCCGTCAGTTTACGTCATTAGACTGGTGTATGCATCCTGTTTCTTTTTCAATGAAGCAAAACAGTATAGTATTTTATAAGCTTTACCATTATTAGTGATATACTAATCAAATATTCGATCTTGTCGTTAAATGTGTCTTCTGGGCAGACACTGCCACTGTGTAAGCATTGTCCAGAGTGATGAAGCTATCAAATAAGACACCGTACTACGTCACATAATATACATTGTAGTTACTGGCAGCTGCGTTAGCTCAGTTGGTAGAGCGGCAGGCTCGCAATCCAAGGGTCGCTAGTTGGATATACCGGGGGATGCAGCCCGGTTCGGCTTCCACAGCGTGTCCTTAGCTCCTATTTTATGCATGACATAGTCAATAATATGTTAAAAATGTCGTTAAAGCCAGCAAAAACGAAGCATAGAAAACTTTATATATATATATATATATATATATATATATATATATATATATATATATATATATATATAATGGTATTTGCATATGTTTACTGTGGGAGGTGAATTGGTACCGTGAGTCATGTAGTTACCATGTCAGATAATGTGACATTGTACCGAATTTACTAGTATTTAGCACGCTTTCAACTCACTGCAAACAGTATACCTGCCGTCGGATTAGATAAATGGACAGAATAGGGTCTTAACTGAAATTTCGCCTTAAATTCCAAGCAAAAGCTCAGTGATTTGTAGCTGAAACGAAGATCTAGATGTACAATACGCTGTTAACAGAAGTGTGTGTGTGTGTGTGTGTGTGTGTGTGTGTGTGTGTGTGTGTGCGCGCGCGCAGATAGTGGAGTCTTTAAAGATCACTCACCTCCTTAATTGGGATCTCATTTTGCAAGAACGCTAGTTCCATCAAAAAACTCTTCCGATAGCCATTAAAATGTGATATAATATGCCTAATTTATCTTTAGAACATTTATTAAAAGAGAGCCCAACTTCACCTTTTGCTTCGACATGTTCTCTCATCAAAACATAACCATAGCGTAAGTCCACCACTGTTCTACAACTTTCTCTACGTGTATACGTCCATTCTATTTCGCGCCACACCTTGACATTTGTAACTTCCGGTCATTTAAGCCCAAAACCAGTTTGGCACTCTGTACCATCGCCGCTATGTATGAGACTTTGTTATCTGGCCATATAACACAATTAATTTTACTATATGTTCTCTAAAACTGTTTCTCAGTACTGGCCTTTCCACTGTGTGACAATCAATACAAATCATACGTTAATCTAAAATACCTTCAAATATGACTTCACGGTGAAGTTCTTGTCAAAGGTTGACCTGCTCTTTGTTAAGATACTGGACTGTCAACAGAGCAGCATGTAAACAGAACACAGATTTCACTTCCAGATCATCACCAATGCCCTATTACTCACTGTGCACTGTCGCCGAAATACACACGGACAACCACACCCTGAGCTCATATTCTCAAGAATAAATAACTACCTTTCAATCCCTACCAAACATGCATAAATAAAATAATGACCACATTCGTGGGTAATGAACTGGAAGTACTAATTGTGACCCGATTCCATCTGACGATTTACTGGCGATTTGGAATTTTTCCCTACAGCTATCAGCAACGCGGACACAGATGTGTGTTCGGAGCTTAGCAAAATAGCTTCCAATATTTGGTGCCTTTGCTTTCTTTTCTTGAAACGATTTGCTAACATCAATGTAATGTATATTCTGACTTTAATTTGAAATAAGTAAAATTCTTAACAATAAAACTTCTCAAAAAACTAATTTTAGGAGGTATGTAGTTTTTTTCACTTTGTCAAGGTCTTCAATTCCAATCTTGACGTATTCTGCAATCCCGTGATTCGTACATGAAAATGATTGGTTTTGAAAAATACCGGAATTGCAAAGTTTGCTTTTTTGGCCCGCAATCAGAAACTCCTATGATTTTCCAATTGTATGCGCGCGCGCACACACACACACACACACACACACCGACTCATGGTGTAAATAATGGCCAGCTTGGTTTTTATTTCGTCATAATACTTTTATGAACATAACGATGACTAGATGACGTGTCGTCTCTAACAGCAACGTAAGCAATCGCTAAAAGTTCTCGAAACTGAATGATTTTTTTCTGAATTGTGTTCATTGCAAAGGTGCAGGAATAACAATAAAAATTAAAACTGCGAGTATTTCATTGGTTGTTGATAGGTCGCCCAATGTTATTTTCATCATTTTGGAAGAATGGGTTCTTCACACATAGAGCTTAAGTTCGTCCACCAAAGACGGTGCAGGAAGTATTACTACGATTATTTCCGAGTTTCTTTCTGAGACGAGGATGTTCTGAATGCTCTGCCCGGGACGATTTGACCCAAATCTACATTCCGTCAGCGCGATTCTTCTCGGGACGTTTCTATGAATTTACATTTGATTGCTGATATAGTGTGTGACTTGAATAATGCTGTGTTCCTTAGAATATTTCTGACACGCTTATAAAGACGCTTGAAAAATGGTAGTACTATTAATAGGTTTATGGAATCACTATCACTGACCTGTGCCAGTCAATGAAATGAGGTTTACTATCCACAAGGGAAGTAACTCTTAATTACTGACCGAACATCAGAACATGGCTTGAGCATAATCTATTTTGATGTGCCAGTGTTGTGAATATATATATATATATATATATATATATATATATATATATATATATATATATATATATATATATATATATATATATATATATATATATATATATATATATATATATATATATATATATATATATATATATATATAAATCTTTGCAGATGCTCGCTGCTGCCACTTTGTGATCAGTTTTATAAGCAATAGAAGTGGAATTATTATTGTTATTTCAGCAAAACTGAAACATTCTCCAGCTAACAAAAGCTTAAAAATACCACTTGAAGGTGTGTGTGTGTCCTCTTGGTCATTACACGATGTATTCTGGCCACATGACTTCCATCGAGCACAGATGAAACTAGGCTCTGAAATCAGCCTTCACTGATAGGAACACCTGGTTTGCAATATTATAATTAGAAACACGAACAGCTATTTAGTCAACTGACACTAAAAGAAGAAACTTCTTTATGTTATTTTCTAAAACTTCAGCGGTAATTGACAAAGCCAAAAATATCTCAATACAATTTTGACAGACAGCCCCTGTAAATATACATGGGAGCACGTGTACATGTTTCTTCACGCCAGAGTGTACATCTAATGGCAGATGATTAACTATTTATACCTATTTGTAATTACAACAATGGAATTTAGGTACCCCTGTCAATCAGAGTTAATTATAATGTATAGTATCTGCTGTTTCTATTGGAGATCATATGGCTAAAATGCATGGCGCACTAAGCACGCTAGGCACAAAAACATAACAGTATATTTACACTGGTGGATAATACGTCTAAGACGCATTAGCACACACATGTTACGTGTGCCTTGTGTGGGTGTGGTGCAAAATTGTGCGATGCTGCGGCCATATATGTGGTGAGAGTAAGGTTGGTGTGGTGAGAACGTGGTGTGTGTGGTGTTGTGCAGTGTGTCCGTTATGTGTGTGTGTGTGAATGTGATGCGGTTTACTATTTTGATTATTATGTGTGTGCATTGGGGAGATATGCGCGGTGTGGTGACACTCTGTCGTATGCTTATACAATACAATCCACCATGTCATGTGTGTGCGGGGCAGGGGCCGTGCTGCGATGCACAGGGGCTCGTGTCGTTGCTTAAAACTGACCTGTCGTACATGTACTATACATATATGACAAGTCCATTTTAAGCAACAATACGAGCCCCTGTGCCGGGATGTGCACCGCGCCACGTCGTTTGATGTGTGCTTGCTTGGTGCGGTACACCGTAGCCATTCGTGTTCGTACTCGTATGTGTGTGTGCATGCGTGCGCGCGCTGTGTGTGTGTGTGTGTTTCTAGTGCTGTGTATTGTGGCCCGTCATGTTCGTGCGCCTAGTACAGAGCGCAACACTATATTGTGCGCATGGTATCGTAAGTTTCGTCCTGTCGCGTACATGCGTGCCCCTGTGTATGTCTCGTGTCGTGTGAGCCAATGCGTGCGTGCAACTGAAACGGCGAGCTACTCTCATCTGCTTGTGTGTTCCTGGCGCCCGTGCTATGAACCCTGTCTCATATGTGTGTGTGTGTGTTCATGTATGTGCCAGGTGCGATGCGTTTCGTCCTGTAGTGTACATGTATGTGCCCTTTGTGAATGCCTGGTACAGTGCATTGCGCCCCGCTTTGTACGTGCATCTGTGCGTTTGGTTGGTGCTGAGCACCCAATCGTGTGTGTGTGTGTGTGTGTGTGTATGTGTGTGTGGTACGGTGCGTTGCGTTACGGCCAAGCGTGCCTGTTGCAGTGCGCACCGTTATGTGTGTGCGTGTGTGTCTGCATGGTGCGTCGTATTGCACTCCATTATATGTGCGCATGAATGACTGGTGCTTTGCGCCCAATTGTGTGCGTGGGTGTAAAATTGTGTGTGCGTCCAAAGAGCGGTACGATGTTCCTTGTCGTGTACGTTTGTGTCCCAGGAACGATGCATTTATCGTTCCCAGTTGTGAGAGTGCGTGCGTGTTTGGCGCGGTGCGTCGAGCCATGTCTCGTGTGTGTCTGGTGCTGTACGTCGTGCTTCGTCGTGTGTGTTCATGTATGTTCCTTGTACGGTGTGTTTTGGCCCCTCATGTTTGCGCGTGTGTGCCTAGTGCGGTGCGTATCGCTAGTTCGTGTGCCTGGAACAGCGCGTTGCTCCAAGTTGTGTGTGATCATCTGTGGTACTTTATGTCGTGTTTTGCGAGTGTGTGCATTTTCTTAACGTGATGCACACGCTCGTGTACGCGTACTTGATACGATAAATTGCCGCCGCAAGTGTTTGTACGTGTGTGCATGTGTCAGGTTCTGTTTTTTGCGCTCTTTTTGTGTGCGTGTTTCTCTCTGCAACTGTTTCAGCGTGTAGCATCCCGTCTTCTGTTTGCGCGTGTCTGCCTGGTGCGGTGTGTTGCGATCCGTTGTGTGTACGTGTGTGTTTTCATGATGGCCTGATGATGTGCTCACAGTCGTGTGTGTGTGTGTGTGTGTGTGTGTGTGTGTGTGTGTGCAATTAACATTACTTTGCTTTGTGTGCATGCGTGCCTGTCAAGTGTGTCTGATGCCCATCGTGTGTGTGTACACCGCGCGCGCACGCGAGAGAGAGAGAGAGAGAGAGAGAGTGTGTGTGTGTGGGGGGGGGGTGACAGGTGCAGTCAATGAACGCCTTGTCATGTTTGTACATGCGTCGGCTACGTGTGCAGTGTTTGCTCTGTGTTTGATATATATATATATATATATATATATATATATATATATATATATATATATATATATATATATATATATATATATATATATGTGTGTGTGTGTGTGTGTGTGTGTGTCTGTGTGTGTGTGTGTGTGTGTACGCGCGCGCGCGTATGTGTGTGCGCGTGGTGTTTGCAGTGTGTAAGTGTAGTCTGTGTGCATGTTGTATCCGATGTGGAATGTATGTGGGGCTCTGCAATTTTTGTGTATCTTCCTAGTGCGGTGTGTTGCTCCGCGTCGTGTACGTGTGCGTGCACCTAGTGCGGTGTGTGTGCACGTGTGTGCGGGATGTTGTGCGTGTGTAGATAGTGGTAAAAGTTGCAGAGGGTCGTGAAGAAAACTATACATGTGGGGCTAGTTACCAACTAGGAGGTCACCCCACATGAAGATTCACACATGATGAAGGCTTATCATGGTCATTTTGATCATGGACAAATCATCCAAGATTACTGTGAAGGGCGCATTAGATGCCCGCCCCATATGTAATTGTCTCTAATATAGTTAACATGTATTTTCGCAGAAACAATTTTTATTCTTTTCCACAGAGTGACATTGACCTTTGCCCTTCTTACCCAAACTTCAGAAACTTGTTTTAACCTTAATTGCAAGCCATCTACAAAGTTTGGTCCGAGTATTTTTTTCTTCTTCAGTCAATGGCACTGACCCTTTTTAACTTAAACTCAGCAGCTTTCTTCCCTACCCTATATGCAAGCCATCCACAGTTTGTGGTTGAGGTGTGTCAAATGGAACAAATAATGTTGTGTGGAAACCTGAATTTTTATCCTATTAGTTCAGTCACAGTTACCTTGATCTTTCACCTTTTGACTCCAAAATCAATAATGTTCTTTCTCGTATCAATTCATGCAGTTTACAAGGTTTTGTAACTGTAGATGATATAGAACACGAGTTATTATGCAGAAACCATTTTTCTTACAGTGACCTTGGATCTTTAAGTATTTGCATTCCTAAGAAATATGCATTTTTATCTATACAAAATATGCCATCAAGTGGCAGATAAATGCAGAATGATACATATAAACAAGGGAAGAAAAAATGGCCCTGTGTGTCAAATGCAGAATGAGCAGATGCCTGCACTATGTAAATAGGGACAAAATAAGTGGTTGCGCACAGACAACACAAATGTAAAACAAAATACGTTAGGACACAAAGTCCCATTGTAACAATGCAGTCAAGGGTACTCATCTACCCTAATGTAAATAATGCTCAGTGAAAGCACGTCATCAACCCGACTAAACAACATCAAAAATGGGGACATACAGTCAAAACAAGCGTAAACAATGTAGGCGAGTGAACACACCTCAAACCCAATATAAAGTAACCCAAAATAAAAATGGATAGCAAAAACAAATATTCAGACAATGAACATATTATAACAACGAAGGGAAGATACTAGACACCAATACAACATATTTAGGTCACTAATACATCACCTGTTCATTGTGGTATAGATTAATTATGAATCTGTGCGTGTTAAATTACAATGCAAGGAGCATGCATCGAAACTGGAGAAATAACGGCTCTAGGTGTTACATGCCGAAAATGTATATGTGTTGTAATGTTTTAATAGGAGTCTAGTAGAACTTCTGAATTTGATATATATTATTCAAATCATGTTGTAATGTTTAAAATGGGTCACAGCCATGTTTACCGAAAATGAATTGCTCAAATAACATTTACAGTAAGTCTTGGACCGTTAAAACTATCTGCGTAATAAATGTTCTGTTTTGAAGTTCAGCCTCCAATACACAAATAAACGTACACTCCCATGCTTCTGATTTAATCCTGCAATGACTTCATGCGTTAATAACGTGCTGTATTTCACGGAATGTCAGCCATGCAGTATACTTATTTCAACCAACATTATTATCATTTCAAACATTTCATTTTCTTTAATTTTACTATTTTTGACTCCTTAAGTTTTGTATCAATTATATCTTCTTTTTCTTCATTAGTGAAATCAAGTTCATTTTCCAATAATTGGTATTAATAATTGTTATGTTATTTTCTTTTCTTGTTTGGATCTCAAATCATTATTTCTGGGAATTTTAAACTTATTACAGATTATGTTAAATGTTTCATATATATATATATATATATATATATATATATATATATATATATATATATATATATATATATATATATATATATAATATATTACTATAATTAAAACACATTTCTATCCTCAGAAAAAGTGTACTTCACTCGAAAACAATAATTTTTACTTGAAGTAAACAAGAAATTTATTTTTTGTTTTGTTTGGCTTGGTTTTGGGGGGTTCTGGGGTTGTTTTTTATGTTTTGTTTACTTTCCCACTCTGGAACTCTTTTGCTTGATAAATGCCAGAATAATATGCCACAGCCATATGGTGTCGTCCACTCTGCCCAGTTAATCTGATTACGCTGAATTTGAGGTTAAGTTTACAAACACATGAAGAAAAAAGTTTACTTGCTTTATAAGCTTCAGTTTTTCCTCGTCATTTGAATCCAGAAAGTATGTTGCGGTCAATCCTCAAGTAAAAATATATACGGATTTTTGTTGTATTTCTGTTTTTCGTTAATCTTTTAAATTTCAAAAACACATAAATCTAGTTTGACAGCAGGTCGGGTAGAACTTTTGCTCATTAGCTGGGTATTTTATGACGGGACTTTGACACATGAAATTGGGGATATTTTTTAGTATATTTTGGCACTGTTTTTTATACTAATACTAGCGTGTAAATGATACTTTAGAATGTGAGTTTCTTTTTTTAAAAATAATTATTCTAGTACTGTTGTGACAATTTTGATTCAGTTGATTTGGCATCGTGGTTTTAAAAAATTAATTACATTGTTATGTATATTTAATTTGGAGTTGTTAGTTTTTTTTTCTGGGGGATGATATGTTATGTATAGTTGTATTTAGTACTTTACCTTATCCAAAATCAAGTTTATTGTGTACCTGACTAGTAACTTTTATTTTGGTAAACAAATAATACATAGCTAATATTTCCCTATGAGTGTGGGTTAAATATTAGAATCATTATCAATATCGGTACATAAGTTGTTTTTTTTTTTGGGGGGGGGGGTCTGGGTCTAAGACATTAGTATTCCCTTATCAAGAACCTGTTGTACCTGATGTTTCCCGTGTTCTTTATTATAATTTTAGTAAAGATTGTATCTGTTTAAAACTTAGAATTGTTTGCTTGAAAAAAAAACAGTCATTTTTGCATTTAACATCTTTAGCAAAATCATTCTTTTGTTGTGTTCATTATTCGAGAATTCTTTATTGAAATTATTATTCACTGGAAATACAAAATGATCTTCAATAATATTCTTGGACAGAAACATTAATTTAGAATTATAATGAATTCAAACAAGGACATCTTGGAATATATCACTGTGGTTCATCAAACGACTGTTGGCACATCTCCACGTCACAGGCCACTACAGCCACATCAACGCATTCAGCGTTGGTCCTTATTTGGAATACCAATGGAATTTAATTAGAACTTTATTCATTAGGACTGGTGATAGAACCTTTTAGACTATTTGGGATTAAATTCGCAATACTAAAAGATAATTAAAGTTTTCACTTTGTTTTCTAGGGAAATAAATTATTTGTTGAATTTGACAAAACTTGAAGGTTTTCGCTCTCTTCTATTACTTAATTTAAGACCAAATATTTGTGAAAAAATTTCCATATGTTTTTCTTTTACGCTTTTATTTCAACTTTAATGATGTTTCTAGGAATCAACAAACCAATGAACAAATAAGTTCAAACAAATAAATAAAATTGATACAGTACTATGGTAGTCAATGGATAGAAATACAAACGAATGAACAAATAAAGTCAGCATTAAAATAAAATAAAACCTAGCAGCTAAAGCGAGTCAGAGACAATACTGTTTTGCTGCGTATCTCCAGCAGAATCTTCATACAGGTAAGCTAAGTGCACACAAATTCTCTACATTATATATATATATATATATATATATATATATATACACACACACACACACACACACACACACACTATTGATTGCAAGGGAGTTAACTCCTGGTGCACTTTAAACGGTGTTTATAGACCTATTTCTCCACCTTCACTACAACAGATCCTTTTAACCAGGTGCAGTATAACCCACTATTGCTCTATGCAAGCTTGATGTTAAAAACAAAAAAATAAATATCTGAAGGGGAAAAAATCATACCGAGTGACAAAACTACCTCAGATTACCCTCAAGACCCGTTCCGACATAGAATCATGTCTATCACACTATAAAAAAGACCCATCAAGCTCGCGTCGAGCACCCCTGGTATATCCCAGGAACATATTACGATGCGTTAAGTCTCGTTCGGAAGAGTTATGACCCTCTGATTGCTTGCCCTCTGGACGTTTTCCGCAAGATAACTTCACTAAACTTGGATTTCAACCAAATCTGGCATGTGGCTTAAGATTTATGAGATCTTCGAACAATCTGATTTACAACAATCCACAACATCACTGTAAGCACGTTTTACTTACACGAAGTCGATGGTTTCGTAATGCATGCTATCTAGCGTGATCAAGTTCACGAAGGCATTCTTGATAACGATTGTGTATGTCAGATTTTCTTTTTGCATGTAACGCAATCAAAATTTTCTTGGTATGTTGATTACTAATTGATTTGTCTGTCAGTTACGATATTTTCTTTCAGAATTTTTCACAATCACGTATCCTTTGTGTTAAATTGTCTATGGTCTATGAAATTTTCTTTGTAGAAATGGTCGCACAAAATTATTTTATCCAGCGTTTTGTTTAGATCAATCGGAAAATGGTTTTAAAAAAATACACGTCTACAAATAAAGATTTTTGGAGGCTTGCGGAGGGTCGCAAAAGGGTTACAATTCTTATTCTTGGGATGATTAAGGAACGGGTTAATTTGACACGCCCTGAAGTGGTCGGCTTGGCCCCCGTGCTGTTAAATACAACTCGATAATATTTTTAATTATGATGGAAATCTACAGAAAAAAACGAACGACCCCACCCCAAAAATTAAAATCACGCTTCGTGCAGATATTACAACACGTCCTATCGCATACTACAATTTATTTAGGTAGACCATTGGTTCCCGAACTTTTTCGGGCCACCGCCCCCTTGTTGCCATAAATTCATCCTTGGAGCCCCCTACCTTACCCCGTAAAAGCGCCCCCTTCACCCTCTCGTCTATTAACGCCCCTTTTGGTAATCCCACCGCATCGTGGGGTGTGGGGGTGTGGTACCACCCACTTTGGGATCCACTGAGGTACACCGTACAGTCCTTCCAAAAACAGTACATTTGGTATACCGGGAAGATAAGCTAAAGGAATTAAGATAGTTTGTGTTTTTGTTAGAATTTTTATTTTAAAAAATAACCTTCTATCTTAATATTTGGCTGTATCATCTTTACAGCTCTGGGGAGCAGGTAAACTCTGTCCACAACAAGCTCATCCCCACCATATTACACCATTGTTCGCAAGCTCTCCACCATTTTATGTCAAACTGCTCACGCCCCAACTTCAGTGCCAACTCGCACCCACCATAAATCACAGGTGCTCGACGCGAGCTTGATGTTGAGCCCGTACCTTCAGTTTGGTACAACGTAGAAAAGTCAATGATGGTTGGATGAATAGAAAAATATCTCAGGAGTAAAACAAGCCATACAGTATGGTCATGTGCCTTTAAAGACGGAACTAGCATAAGGAAATTGAGGGTCGTGGGTGGAACGAAGTATTTGGAAGTTACGTACCTTCTCTCTTATATATTATGATCGAGATGTTCCTGTGACTGAACGGGTAATGGGGGTAATCTAAGATATTTTTGTCACTCTGTATGGTCTTTCCCTCAGATTATTGTGTTTTATTTCTCAACATCAAGCTCGTGTCGAGCACCTTTGCCATGAATAATAAGTTTATCAATGTTGGACAATTCATGAGGCACTTTTGTCCAACATAGACTAATAATTTTTCAATTACTAATTGTCTAATTATGAAATAGTAGCAATAAAAACGTACAAAAAATACAGAAAAGATAGAAAAAATCGGAAGACGTACATGTTGCCTAAAAAGTTCTATTAAAATTAGGGCGAGTTGGCACAAACGGATTGTTTAATCGGAATGGTAGTTGGGGCGAGATGACTCCAAAGTAGGTTGAGTTCATTTTTTTAATTTAAAAATATTTGGTAAAAATATATTTTATTATTATTTAGACTGAACTTAGACAAAAAGACACATTGACCCCATTCAAGAGTGCTCTCAAAACTCACTTATTTCGACTGCAAGAACAAACTTAAAGACCTAATAATGTTTACTACCTTAAATATTCTCAGCATGTTTTTTTATGTTTTCTAATTTCGTGGTGTTTGTTTTTGTAATCATATCATTATGTTTTTTATCTTATAGGTGTTGTCTAATGTTGTAAAGCGCTTACAGCTTCTAAAGATTAGGCGCTATACAAAGTCCTCCTCCTTATTATTATTATTATTATTGTTATTTAATTTTTTAATTTTGTATTGTATGTAAGCGAATGTGGCGCAGAGTGAACCATAGCTCCGTATCGTTTTCGTCATAATGGATGGTAAGCATTTGACATACACAGACCGAAAATCAATGACCTTGTATAACAGAGATCGGGTGTGATCCTTCCGTCATATGATGATGGTGATGAATTTGACAGGAATAGACCGGCTGTTTGACAGGTAAAACCCCAATATTTTAGTGTGTTTTGATGATAGAAAATAAAATATTGTTTCATTTTACAAATTCCTACCCATGGTAATTATAACACTTGTGAGAAAAATTGGTTGCAGTCAAGGGAAGAATGGACCACAGGGGCTCGTATCGTTGCTTAAAATTGACCTGTCATAGATGTACTAGTAGTTATTATATAGTACATGTATGACAAGTCAGTTTTAAGCCACGATACGAGCCTTGTGGAATGGACATGATACATCGAAAACAGTGCATAATGTCAGCTGCTGAGCTTCCGTAGTCGGAACGTAAACAAGACTATAGGTAACAATATATATCGGTGGGGGGGGGGACGAGAGAGAGAGAGAATTGAAAGACAGTAACATACGGATAGAGAGATTAATCCCTATATTCATTTGCTACTGTCTTTTTCCATACCAATCCTTCATTATATTCAAGTATGGGAAGTCGAATTTGTTGCATCGAGCTCGAGTGAATAGGGCCCACACTATGAAAAGAACAGGAAGTTATATTCCCGTCAGATGGAATTGTTCACAATTTAAATGGATCTATAGCCTACTTTCATGCATATTCTTTCACAGTTTGAAAACAAAATATTTGACAAAGTTCAAGTCACTAGACATAATTAAACACCATTAGTGTGATGAAATATCGGAAGAAAAGACCTTCAGTAAAAGATATACATTTTTTTTGTTCAGTTTCAAATGGGCATTAGTACAAATTAACAAGCTACTATAAACACAGAAATACACTGAAAAACCGAGATACACTGAAATACACATGTATTTACATGTTCTCAGAGTATATATCCTTGTAGACACAGGAATTATTATTTAATTTTGCTTCAGTTGTAATATTGAGCAAAATAAGATATTATTGGAGCGATTTTATGCATGATTTACTTTCCTTCTAGTTACAGCACTCGTCAATTGGTCATACCTTATTGGGCAGGTATTATAAATGGCTGATCGTTCTTTTGCGGAACACGAAACTGTGGTAATCTCCATAACGGATTGTGCAAGTCGGTTTAATTCACATTATTCAAAAGTTAAAGTAAATATATAATTTAATGTTGGCGAATACTTCTGATTATTTTCACTTTCATTCTGTGTATATATTAAATCTGTGATTCTCTGCTTATATGTGTTGAATCAAGTATGCCCAAGTGACACCATTACTTACAAATCATATTTTATAATACTTTATATTATTATTGAAACAAAAACAAATAATAATTCCTGTGTGTGCACCAATATTGATACAGAGAACGTAAATAAATGTGTATTTGATTGTATATTTCAGTTTTTCAGTGTATTTCAGTGTATAAGTAACTGCAAATTAAGGTTAAAAATTTGATGACTGCATAAAAGATAAAAACCAAATTTTCAATTTAGTTAAATGATGGATCACTTCAAAGTACTTACATAGAGAGAACAGAACAAAAAGTTCTTTTTTTTCTCACGTGACTGGTGGCATGAACAACCATATAAGCCAGAATCCCTGGTGGATGGTCACCCTCATAGAAAATAGAAATTTTTATGCAGCTTGCTGCTAATAAATAAAATTGTTTCCACTGACCATTGTATCCCGACGGCGAGTATATTCCCTTTTGTATTGACCATGGCATTAAACCTGTTAGAATAATCATTTTTTTATATTGATCCCTATTTTAACAGAAATCTGCTGACATATCCGTGGAATGCAGCATCACCGCAATGCATGAGCATTATTCTTTAAGCATTTAAAGGTTCTTATATCAGCTGAAAAAGACTAATCCTTGGGCCAGACTTAGTGGAAAATCATGCCATTATGTTAAGAGAAAGAGAGAGTAAATTAATAAATAAAGAAAAACAATTAAACAATTCTTGCATTGAGGTGTATTTACCTATAAAGGATATAAATAATGCTGCACAATATTATTTTTTTCACTGGTATATATTAATGTCTGAAATACTATTTATGACTATCAGGAAATACATACATACTGGTATTTACACTTGTTAAATTACTTACTTCATACTGGGACAGGAAGATATCCTGTCACTTTATTCCTTTTGTCAAGTTTTGTTTTTGCATGATTTAATTTACATGGGCACTGTATTCGTCCATGCTTATTGCTTTTGATATGTCCTGAAATGTTGTAATGCCCAGTGGTATCTCCCACGAGCTCTTGTAAAAGGTTCTTATCCTTCATTAGTTTAGCATATACTTCAGTATTACTTTTCCTTGAAATGTTGATTTTCCTTCAAATTCAGTTACATTTTTAGAATATATTCTGGTCTAAAACATGCAAACCCCACCAGCCAACTTGTTTTATTTGTCCAAAGTGGCATTGCACAGCTGATGATATACTGATTGCATGCTCACTGTAAAGAAAATGTATAACAGATGAGTATGAACTATACTTTAATATTTTATGTATGAATGGAATCCTGTAAGCAAATTTTTTCCCAACACACAAGATTTTTAACCACCAGCTAGATCTCAAATTAATCATCTGAAAAGATGCTTCAGTAGTAGTATATGTAATACACAACCTGTCCACTAATAGTATATGTAATACACAACCTGTCCAGTAGTAGTATATGTAATACACAACCTGTCCACTAATAGTATATGTAATACACAACCTGTCCAGTAGTAGTATATGTAATACACAACCTGTCCACTAATAGTATATGTAATACACAACCTGTCCACTAGTAGTATATGTAATACACAACTTGTCCACTAGTAGTATATGTAATACACAACCTGTCCACTAGTGGTATATGTAATACACAACCTGTCCACTAGTAGTATATGTAATACACAACCTGTCCACTAGTAGTGTATGTAATACACAACATGTCCACTCATAATCCTTGTATACCCTTGTTTAGAGCAGTTATCTTTCTCAAGGACACCATGTAAATGGATGTATGCATGATGTGACCAGAGAAAAATTTACTGTTGATAGTTAAATACCATGTTGCAAACTTTAATTCAGCAAAATTTAATATCAGTATTACATTTCTTCCATATCAATACTTATTTTCCATGATGGTAACACCCCTGCCCCCCCCCCCCCATTATCAGACTTTTGTTCACTAAGGGGTCATATTGGTTACCACAGTGTGCCTCCCCCCCTCCGGGTTTAGGGTACATTTATGCTTATATCAAAATTACATCAGGATACGATTGAGTCACAACAAACCCTAACATCATAGACATTACACAGTCATGTAATTTGATATTTGTTCTTGGACTCACCATATTAATGAGGGGTAATAGTAGGAAAGGTAATCAAAAGATGATTGGATCGATATCTCCTTTACTATTAATCCTATGAATCTTTATGGGATGTGGGGCCTTCCACCTCAAGGAAATCGGTCCTTCATGCCTCCATAGATTACTACACCTTTCTCCGGTAGTAGAGCTGATGCTGAGGATTGTGAACTGCCATCATCACCTTGTCACATGGCATCAACCAGGAGGTTTGGAGATGTGCCATACTAGTAATTACATCTGGGAAAGACCACTGGTCTTGTTTTCTGACTGGAATTTCTAGTAAATACAGAGCCCCTACTCACTGCATGGAGTTGCAGGCATTGGTGCAGAGTGCTCCTATTTCACCAGTGCTTCTACTGGACAATAGTGAGGCCAAACTATTTTGCTGTATAGAGTGTCCTAGACAGTTATCTGTTGTCTATCCTTGTCAATTCCAATGAGACTGATGTAGATGAATCCCCATTGTTGCCTCCTATCAGGCCTACTACCTCCTCTCAGTTGGATGAAGAGGAGAAGATATGGTCCTTTGATATGGCATCTAATTTTATTTGCAGACTTGAGCTCAAAACCACCAGGTGCACAATCCAAGAAGTTTTTTTCCCAGTTTCCAGCCATAGTAAAGACCTTCTTAAGGCTGCAGTTTCCAGCCATAGTAAAGACCTTCTTAAGGCTGCAGTTTCCAGCCATAGTAAAGACCTTCTTAAGGCTGCAGTTTTGAAAGGGGAGACCTTCATCAGAGGACTTGTTCTTACTGTGGTTTCCAAAGATCTCAACGATCATCAACACATCATCTACACCAAAGTAGAGAGGGTTTGAACAATCAGTCTCCTGTATTCTACTGCTGATATTCCTGGAAAAGGGGGAAATTTTGTCTCATAATTTATTCCTCCCCTTCAAAATATGTGGTAGAAAAGAACTTGTAAATCTACCAAATATAAAGCTGTCCCATTACTACCATTTTACTGTACATGTATCAAGTACTTAGCACCTTGACAAAGTTTATGGATATCATCCAGTCCAACTAATAAATCATTTTGTGTTACAAACATGTTGTAAAATAAGACAGTGAACATTTCACTTCAGTGTGATATTTGGTTGAGAGATTTAAACTTTTAGAGAATAACCTGTACCATTCATTTTCTTCCCATGACTCTGTTTAATATAATGAGCTCCTAAGATTTTGATTGTGACACAGAGAAAAAAGGTTATGCATTTTTAGAAAACTTTTTCCAATTTGGCCTGAGAAATTACTTCTACTAATCAATCAGGCTTTAGACAGAAACATTCATGTGAGACTGCCTTGATCTCCCTAACAGATAAATGGCTTCAAGCACTTGACCAAGGTAGAATAATAGGATCTGTATTTGCAGATTTCAGGAAAGCTTTCGACATGGTGGATCATGAAATCCTTTTGAAGAAACTGAAAATCTACCAATGTGATGAAAGAACAATTAGATGGTTTACTTTTTACTTAAAGTGAGATAACACAACATGTTTACATAAATAATGTTCTGTCTGAACCTGGAACAATTATATATGGAGTACCACAAGGCTCAATTTTAGGTCCATTACTATTCATTTTATTTATTAATGACCTACCACTTTTACTAAGAGACCCAATATCGTCTACAGATCTCTATGCAGATGACACAACATTGTCAGACATCCAAAACACAAAGCATGAACTCGAAACTGGAAAACTGGTGCACATGCAAGGCATGGTGGTAAATACTGGTAAAACTAAAATACACATGTATTGCTTATCTCAACACAGCAAAAAAGGACAAATCTTGATAGTGATGAACTATATCTGACATGGAAGGATAAAAATTTGCAAATGGTCTGTCATGATAGACTACTTTATGTTCAGGTAGAAATAACCTAACCATGGACTGAACATATCAAACGTATCAGTAAAAAAAAGTCAGTTTATGGCTTCTCAGTAGGATAGAAAGGCACAGAAAACTATTTTATAACAGTTACATACAATCCTATTTAGACTACTGTAATACAGTATGGGGTAATTCAAATGATAAAAACATAGGAAAGCTGGCACATCTTCAAAAAAGAGCATTAGGGCTAATATCAATCCAGAAAGAAAGCAAGGAAAATTTATCTGATAAGTTAAAAATTATACCTATTAAAGACCGAATCTGTTTGAGAAAAGCCAAATTAATTTAAAGGATATCCCATAATACTTGCTCCTGCATATTTACAATCACTATTCCAGTATAGGCTACCTGGTAATACTCCCCACCTGCGATCAATGACTACCAAACAGTATAAAATTTCCAAACCAAATAAGGAGTTATTTTAAAAAAAAGTTTTCAATACTCTGGAACTCTGCTCTGGAATATAATTCCATTTGAGATTAGAAATGTACTCTCTATTTCATTCTTCCAAACCCAATATATCCAGTGGCTTCAGAGACGCAGCTAAAATAAATAAATTCCTTTGTTTGAGGGCCTCAAGGTAGATTGGTTCTTAGTTAATTGTGTTACCCTTTTTATATAAGGTCATTATTATTATTATTATTATTATGTGCACATATGCCAAGTATTGCCAATTATTGGTCATTATGACTAAACACTGCCCATGTCCTCATATGCCAAGCATTTGTCATTAGGACCAAACACTGCCCATGTCTCATGTGCTAATCTTGCATGCAAATAGTAATAAACCCATACAGTGCTCTCCCCATGAATATTTGATAGCTTCAGACCAAGTGCATGGAGGCATTGCAACGGTTGCTTTCAAAAATGCACAGTATGATCATAAAAGCGAAAATATCAATGAAATCTCAAAGAAAATAAATGCAGCTTTCCCTTATTTTAATGTACCTCATTTTGATATGATTCCAGAATGAACACTATACCATTATGAACTGCATGACCAGAATCTTACAAATCTCGAACATTATAGATTGAAAAATACAACATAAAGCTTTGTGTTTTATTTTTATTTCTGTTTCAATCACAGATATTTTTAAAAAATTAGATTATTACCTCTTTACTACAGTTTGGTGTATTGTTCAATCAATCGCAGTTTAATATATTTTGTTATTTCTAATATATCATGGTTGGATATGTAATTCAGTCAGCAGATGTGGGCCCAAACCTTTCACAATGTTTACACTCATGCCTCGTCATTCTGCTTGGAAGTTTGAACATCTATAGAGGAGATTGCTTTCAGAGTCTTTATCATTAGAGGCAAGAGGAATGGTATGGTGGACAGCATGCTGATACAGGGGTAAGCAGTCCTCATGACAAAGTCTCTGCACCATTTGTTAACAGATCTACTTTTTTCATCTGTGGGGGAATCCAGTGGTGGACTTGTTCACAACAGTCTTTGTCTTTATTTCTCACCCATGTGACAGAGAAATCTGGCTGATTTGCTAACCTTACTTTTCTTATCTGAGTCTGGTTGACTCAACCCGGTTGTCTCAGTCATGGTGTCCACTTGCTGGGAACTACTTTTGAAGGGAAGAAACCATTGTTGTCTTCTGCTGTGCCTGATGGAGTTGTTTTAAACTTAAACAATAACAACAACAACAGAGATAAATCAAAAAGAACTTCACTTATAAAGCAACTTAAGGTCTCTCCAGCTTTGATAACACATCATGCAAAACTACTGATTGATTAAGAGAGAAGGAAAGAGAGAGAGAGAGAGAGAGAGACACACACACACACACACACACACACACACATGCAATGAATTCCTTTAAATACCTTTTCAGCAGTATAGTGCCCTGTCCTTCTGTGGATTCTTGTTGATTCTAGACCTCTACTTACTATGTGGAGAAGATACAATGCCCTTGAACTGGAGACTAAGGCCAGGAAAATAAATAGCAAGGCAAAAATGGCAGATGAATATTAATAATTAAAATTATTTGTACGTCACCCTCAATTTTGTAAACTTTCGTCTCCCAGCACAAGTTCCCGTGTTTATTGTCAGGAAGCAAGTCGTAGTGAGCAAGGCCCTTTTTTATGCACCCGTTGCTGATAGCTCCAGTCTTGAAATTTATTTTGTATTGTAAGTCTCAGTTGAATACTTGATGTTGAAATAATCTGTAATTTGTTTATTTGCATTTTGGATTGTTTCACTTGATTGTAGCCTCACAAAGATTCTGAGGCCAGGATTTACCATAAGTAGGATAGCATATTATGACCCAAATTTAACAAATTGAAATTACTGATGGTCCTGTGTGATGAGTACTGTTTTAGGGGCTCTTTGTTCCAGTTACATCTTTACCTCATTATAACATGATTCTGGATATGACACGGTACCACTATGGACCCCATGACAAAAATCGTATAATTATATAACAATATGGGTTGAAAGAAGAGAAGTGAAGATTGGAGTTATAGTTTTATTTCCTTTTTAAGACCAGATTATTTAACCAATTTTGACAGTTCCCACTGTGCCACAATTTGATATATTACACTGTTCTTGGCATATCATGCTCTAATACACAATGCAGTTTTCACTATAACATGGTGCGGTACATAAAACAGTTGATGGGTATGTGCCCTAATTTTAATATAATTAGGGAAAGCTATTCAAACTTAAAAATAAAAATTGTTGCTTCCCCAGCTCACAGTTGGCAGTATAAGGCTACATAGCATCAGTTTCCATGGTGAAGTTGCATATTAAAGCATGACTTTTCTTGACTTTTTTGCATGAGTATTCCCCTTGAACATTATCTGCCTTCCCCAGTTCGGAGATTTCGGGGCCAACAAAAATGCCAATTTTCAAACACCATGATCAATTGATATCCATGAAAATGCATGTATGTGAATTCACAGTATCTCCTGTTTTTGAACATTCATGTCAAGTAATCTTTTATTTTCAGAACACACATCTGAATAAAAATTCATTTGAGTCAAAATGTCGAGAGGCACTGGATACGGGTCTACACAACGTCCCTATTTTGATGACCCCAGCAGAGAGTACAGGGATGAACCTGGTGGACGATACCAAGACAGCTGTAAGGTTCCAATATGATGAATCTTTTATATTTTATGTAAACTTGATTGCACTCCCTATATGAGGTTAAATATCTACTACTTTCTTTTGGTTTTAATTGCATTTGCCGTATTTTCTCACTTACAAGATGATCTGCATCATACAGTGCATTGGCATGTCTGGGTCTGCGCAGTTTATATGGAGTAATGAGTAAAACAAATGACATAGACCCTGATATGTAGGTGCATTATGCTGTGGAAGATCAGGATCAAAGTTGTTTGCAGTTAGGTCTGACATAAGCGAGCAAATATGGTATGTGCATTCTTTTGTAACTTGAATGTATAATAATTACTATTGTAACTTTTTGGGTTGATTTTTAATTTGCTCGTGAAGTCAAGACAGGTTATGTTTGGCTTCTTGATTTTAATAGCACATTTAATACATTATTTGCTGTACCAATTCATGGAGATGAAAACTGTCTTTCCCAAGAACGCTGAGGAGGCAGCCAGGATATAATGGACATGTGTGTACACAAGTATTTTGAATGTTTCCAGGTCACATCTTAGATCTGCTCCTTAAATATATTTTAAACTCACAAACATTAAAAAGTAATAACTCTGCAAAATAGGTCATCCCCGTCTTAAAAATTCTAGCAATGTAGATTATGAGGATTTTTCGAAGGGCGAGACTGTCTCTCACTTTGAACAAATTTTATTGGGTGATCCTACCATCACCACGGCACCACCTGTACCTATTGTAAAATGTGGGTTTCATCTCCTGGCAGAGCGGAACAACTATATATTATATATTTTAAAAAGATAAGAAATGTAACTTTGATCTTGAGAAAAATAACAGATACTGTGTTGGCTTTTTCCCCCTGTATATAAATATCAGCAAGGAACAATTCAGAAGGATTCATTTTAAAAACTAGAAGACAGTACTGCAATTTCACATGAAAGCAAAACATTCTATTGTGTCATCTTATACATCCGATCACATGTTAGAGTTAACAAGTACATAATTCTGTGAGTTTTTTTAATGTTATGCTAAAGAGTTAATGACCTTTGACCCACTAATGTGCTAAAATGGTTGTTCTGTGGTGTCATTGGTATTTTTCATCTTTTCATTGTGTTTGCAGTATTATTTATCATGATGTCATTAATTTGTGTCAACATATTTATCAATCATATTTCTATTTGACTTTATAGGGAGAGTCCCTGACACTCAGAAACTTGAGAAAATTAGGTTGACACTATCCACATTTCAAAAGTGTTGAATAATTAGCACTGGGACTCTTATAGGGCTGATCAGTGCAGAAATCCCAAATAAACCCATTGTTTACTTTTATCTTTAAATTAACAGTCCTTTTACTGTTTCCAGCATAACACGTGACCATTTCTTTCAGCCTACTCTTCTTTTGATGAGATTTGTGACCAAATTAGCAGTAACATCTTTACTGTGAACAATGGAGGTAAGAAGCTTTCAAATTTTACTTGTCATATATACTGACTTATAAGACAAGTCCAACTGCAAACTGCATAGACCGAGATCTGCTATCGCATAATACACTGGTAGATCTGGGTCTGTCCAGTTTGTTAGGAGTAATCAGTAGAACAAACAACTTAGACCCTGGTCTACAGGTACATTATTACATGGCAGATCAGGATCTTTGTTCTTTGCAGTTTGACTCGACTTATAAGTGAGTACGTACAGTATGTTGATTTACATTCGCCAATTAAAGCAAGACACATACCCATATTGTTAATGTAATCAGAAATGTCATCTTTTGATACAACCTTTTCAACACATTTCATAGGCTGTTTCTGTAATAATAATGAGATGGAGACAAGAAGTTAACATAAAGATTAATTAATTAATTAATTAATTAATTACTAAAATGTAATAATATAAGTATAAGAATTAAAAGAAAAATGAGAATAATAACAATTACAAAACTCCTAGAACCTCTTATTTTGTTATTGGTATGTTTACTTCAAGAAGTTGCTGGAATAGCACAAATTCAACAGGTTATTAATTTGTTTTGTTTTGGGGGTTTTTAAAGACAAATTTTACTTTTGGTAAGAAAGAAAATTTGTGGTTTCCAGTTACATGGTTTTATGTGCATTTGATGTCCATTTTTATCTCTTCAGCCAACAGTATTGACAGGGCAATGAAAATTATAGGAACAGACAAAGACAGTCCACAGCTAAGAGATAAAATGTAAGTGATCTGGTAAATAATAATCACAGAGTGGGAACTTAAGATATGTCCTTGATTAGTAAGGAAATACAGTCAAACCCACTTATCTCGACCTCGGTTATCTCGACAACCCGCTTATGTCGAGCGTTTTGGTCCGGTCCCGAAAAAATTCTTCTTTGTTATGCTATTTTTTACCCGCTTATCTCGACCTCTGTTAAGTCGATAACCCGGTTATGTCGGGCATAAGTTTCGGTCCGAAGTAACATGTGGACCCGCTTAATTCGACGAAATGCAACTTTTTAACGTCAATCTCACAGAAATTGTACAAGAAATAGTCAGCAAAAGCGATCGATTTTCAGGCACAATAAACGCATACTATATATGAATAAAAAAATGAATACTTTTTTCATTTTGAATCTATACATCTATAAAACACACAAGTACATAAACATATCATAATGTGCACTACATTATTTTTGTAGAAAATATGAAGTAATATCAGTCTGCTTTTGTTTACTCCGGTGCTGATTTGTAACGAACGATTCAAAAGCACTTACGTTTTCATACATATGCTCGGCACCGTCGACACTTGCCACAAACAATTTCATTTTTTTAATGCATTCAGCCATTTCACTGTAGCTTGGGATAGTGATAGGCTGATCATCATCATCATCATCATCATCTTGCTTGCATGATTGTATCTGCTTCGTTGTCACCGATTGGATTATTTCCTCATCAGTAAGTTCACCATAGGCATTGGCATCATCATCCACGTGAACATAATTAGAAAATTCATCCCAAGCAATGCCTATGGAGTCCGCAATCTCATCAGCCATCGCTTCAAGACCTATTTCTGATTGAGGCTCTTTAATTTCTTGTGCAATTAAACACTGCTGGTGAAATTCTTCATCAGAAATTTCCGGAAAAATACAATGGAACCAGCAGTTTTGAATGGTTTTCGGCGATACACTGTTCCAAGCTGCACGGGCATACATGATGGCGTCTAGCAGAGTTGGTTTATAGGATCGCTTTTCCTCAACTGCAAGCAAATAATTGCAAACTAAAGCTTTCCGATAATGGATTTTAAAAGCCTGAATTATTCCTTGGTCGAGTGGCTGAAGCTTACTGGTAGCATTGGGAGGAAGAAAATACACTGTGATTGCTTGTAACCCTTCTACACGTGGGTGAGCACGGCAGTTGTCTATTATCAATGCGATCTTTCGTTTTTCAAACTGTAAGTGGCAATCTAACTTGCGTAACCAGCTGGTAAAGATACAATAAAATAACCTTTGTATTTGATATCCTGCCGGTAAGTTCAAAGAATTAGTTTACTGCTCGCTACCGGATGTGTTTATTCACCACCCGCGCATCTATTTATTTGCCATCTGGAATCATAATTGATACAAACTCGCATTGATGCCTGCGGGGTAAGTAGTCTACTCAACAATAACTTGCTTTAATAAATACTCTTTGTAACCCATGCTAGCGAAAGGAGTGTCATTTGCACTCACAGTCAATGTACATGTACATGTACATGTATTTTCAAAAACATTTATTGATCTTTATCTGCGAGATACTGTCATATATTAACCTGGATATAATACAATCTTGGTTATTTTGCACCTAACACCGCGTTATGCGTGAATGGCGGGTGCCTGAAAGCAATCGGTGGATGTTTCTCTCTCACTCTCTCGTTTGTGATTTTCTTTGATCCATTTTTCAATCTGATAACATATTCAAACCTCTGAGTACAACCAAACATGATTTGTTTTTCAATATTCACATCAATTATAAAAATGCGTCGTGTGTTATCTGACATAAGTGATGCACACTACAGTAATGGATGCATACGCTACATGTGATATAAGGAGTTCATAGATATATTTTTTCTTTAATAAATTACTTATGATGATAAAAAAGGAATAAATGATAACAACACCAGGTTAGTTCATTTCATTTTATTATCAATTAAGCGTTTTGTTTATTTTATTGTAACATGCAGTGGGAGGGGATTCCAGTAAACACCAGCAAGAGACAGGAGTAATGCTCAAGGACATTTTTAAAATTACCGGTTTTTATGAACCCGGATATCTCGGGACCCGGTTATGTCGACGATTTTTTTACACCCCCGACGTAATCGAGATAATCGGGTTTGACTGTACTTTATAACATTTAGAAGGGCACCTGGGACAAATTTAAGGAATTTGCAGTTAACAAGCAATCTGACCAAAATAGATAACAGATTTTGGTAACAATTAATAAATGGAATTGATGTTCATAAAGTCTTCTACTCCCAATTTTTATCTGAGGATGGATAGGTTATCCCTCGGCAGTAATTACAACCAAGATATTTTTTAAAGTCAGTAATATTTATTTGTGGTTTGAAACCAATGAGATGACGTTTCACAGATCCTAAGTATGAATGAACAAATAAAGAGACTGAGAAAATGGTTAAAGCTAAAGAAGTGAGTAAGTGAATGAATAAATAAACAACGCAATGAACAGATAAGCAAACAAATGAATAAATGAATGAATAAATTGGAGAATGACCATGTGAATGCACAACAATGGAGAAAGAAGAAAAAAAAAATTCTGACAAAAGGGTTAAATCATCAGATTAGATTGAAATATATATTCACTTAGTAACACATGCAGACACAAACATTTCACATTTACTAAGTCAGGAATTGAAATACTTTTGTAAATTAGGTAACAGAGGTAGTATTTGATCTTGGAGCTTATTACCCTCAATATGTGCCCAATAAACTTTTAAAATTGACTTCAACCTACAAATCTCTTTTTATCAGAGAACTCAAGACAATAGAACAGGGGTGTTGATTTTATTATTATTTGATAACACTTGAAGACATTGCTGAGTTTGATTGTAGTAAAGATTTCCATACCAAAGACTTATAAAAATGGTACAAACAACTGCCTCACTAAGCGCACATCATTTAGAGATTAGTGTTTGAACTGGTTGACATGATGGGGTGGGACATGTCTGTGGCATGATGCCCCAGTGCTAGACATAACTATAAACTGCCACACTGCAGACATCATAGTAATATGACTGAATTTTTTTTAAAGCTAACTTAAAAATCCAAATCTGTCTCTCACACACACACACACACGAAAGATTTCTCCAGTGTCTTGAAGAAATTTGTTTAGTTTCTCTTGTCAATGGAAACCTTGCAAATTCTTGTGGGATTTAATGTTATTTGTTAAGGACCTTTGGTATGCACATACAGAATGTGACATTGTCTTTATTCATTTATTCAAAAGATGATGTACAGTACTCAGTATTTATCCTGATGGCTTCTTTAACTTTTAAATTAGTGGTTAACAAAGTTTGTTAAACAGCGCTACTGTTTGTATTTGAAGAAACAAATCTCAATAAAAGCCATATAACATTTACACACATCTTTTTATTAGTTATACACCTCTCCCTCGATAACTTGCGCACAACGGGGTCCACAAACATAGACCGCAATATAAGCAAGGCGCAAGTTACCAAGGGACCTCCAGAAATTGAAAAAATTTGCTTTGACATTGAGAAAACTGTGGAGAGGGAGTGGCATTAGGGAACTGGGCTGTTTAATAACTGAATCCTCATTTTACAATCACATTGATAATAATATTTAATAATGCGCTTTTTCTAATAAAGTTCGTCATTCTGCTTAAATAACATTTATTTTCAAAATATCCAACATACGAAATATCGTTCCAACTGGTTTGAACAACTATCATGTGTATGCGAAAAATCTGTGTATTACATCACTGCTTGTTGTTTTCTTGATGAGTCTGGTTCCCGTAGTGGTGTTTAATAGTATCCTGCCAAATTGGGAGTCCACAAGCAATGAACTAGACTAACTGTTGATACACCACCAAACAAGATTTCTTTTTTTCTCAAAAACACGCAACATTTATTTCGTGACACGTCTGCGTCAAAACTTTTACTGTTCAGTTAGTACAGTATTGATGTTGTGATTTCATTCGAAGTAATAATGAAATTTTTTATCATCCCTGAGGATATCTCTTAGTGCCAGTTCAATAATTCTCTGAAAATCGCTTGCCCACAATGGTCCGTATCTGTAAAATCAAGCTCTTTATTTTAGGAAGTGTTCATTTTGCTTGGCTGCCTTGTTATCTTTGATCACAGTTATGAAAGAGTCTGTTAATTTAAGGTAGCTTATGTTACATACACAATAATGTTTATAATGGTGTTCGGTTGATAAAATTAAGTGAGTTCACCCAACATACGACCGAAGCCGCTGGATTTTAAGTTAGTAGGATTTTCGTGCCTTTTAACTTTTCTTTTATTTGGTCTCTTTTTTTTGATTCAAAACACGTAATTAATGTGATAATACAAAGGAGACCAACTTTTAATTCAGTGCAACAATACAACAAATACTTCTGCAAGTCAGTTATAAAAACACGGTAGGCACTTAATTAGGTTCTCAGAGAAATGCTCACAGACATAGCTGTTACGGTAGATTGATGCATTTTACGTTTAATTACAAGAGGACACATTGCATTTATGATGATTACACTTAAAAGGAACTAAAAGATTGAACTAGAACACAGATTTCAATTGATACAAAAATTATTTAATTTGTATATATTTATTAAAGTACTGTCTCCACTTGGCATAAGTGACATTTTCTTGATTGAAATTTCCTTACGTAATGTTAATTGCAGTGTACTAGGAATGTCGTTTGGATAGAAAATGTAAAAGATTGTATGACCATGTTTAAATTTGATATTTCATAGTGTTGATTAAAACTTCCAGGTCCTATCTACCATTTTTGATGATAGAAGGAGCAATACATCAAAGTTTCTGTTACCAGTTTTGATCACAATTTTCTTCAAGTTCAACAAATAGGAATCAATTGTTAGGGTATTTTCAGGTTAAAAAAATGGGATCCATGCCTGATCCCGCATTATAAGCAGGTTCGCGAGTTATCAGGGCATGCGTTATTGAGGGAGTGGTGCATTTCAAACATTCATGCATTTATAAAAAAAAAATTTACACACAAATTTTACTCATTAGATCACCTAGTCATAAATACAAGCGAGTTTATGATATGGTCCTGCATTATGCATATGCTGTGTGTCATGCATCTATCAACATTTGCTATATTAAGCTTTCCTTAAAAACCATTAGATCATTTTCAACCAAATAAGGCAGAGAACATCTTGACATGAAAGGCCTTTATGTTTATACATATTGTGATAATCTGCTATCAAATATGACTGTCATTACTGCAGATAGAATCATTTAATGACTTCTCAAAAACTGCTGAAAAGATTTAGACCAGATTTGACAGCACCTTGGCATGAAAGGCTTTCAGATTTGTGCAGATGATGTCCATAGACTATCAAATATGGCCACTACAGTAAAACCTATCATGAGAGACCACATGTTTTGAGAGAGCAGAATTCCCATAAACAGATTTATTGATTATATAGCGTTACAACCTGTTTTGAGAGACCACCTTTTTTGGCAGAAGGGGTGGTCTTTCAAGACAGGTTCTACTGTATCACTAAATCTAGAAAAACCTTAACTGACTTCTCAAAAATGGCTGAACAAATTTGATCAAAAGCATCCTAGAAAAGAGGGCTTTTAAGTTTGTACAGATAATACAGATCTGCCATCAAATGTGACATCTGTTACTAAGAACAGAAAACATGTACATGACTTCTTCTCAAACACTGCTCAGCAGAATTTAGCAATGTTTGACAGAAAGTATTCTTGCATGAAGGGCTTTTAAAATTACATAAA
This sequence comes from Sinohyriopsis cumingii, assembly GCA_028554795.2. Classification (NCBI taxonomy): domain Eukaryota; kingdom Metazoa; phylum Mollusca; class Bivalvia; order Unionida; family Unionidae; genus Sinohyriopsis; species Sinohyriopsis cumingii. Next base: position 51,516,465 of record CM068836.1, read on the forward strand.
TGATGTCAAACCACCGTTAGATTTGACTATTGCTAAAACAGAACTACAATTAAATAATTACATTTTTTATTAAAAAAACTCAACAAAATTTGACCAAATTTAGAATGCTTCCTTGCATGAAGGGCTTTCTGGTTTATACAAATGATGCCTATTCATTGTCAAATATGGTCACTGTTTCTAAACATAGAAAACAGAAAAACTTTTGATGACTTTTTCTCAAAACCTACATAACAGAATTTTACCAGGTTTGACAGAAAGCATCTTGGCTTGTTGGGCTTCAGAATTTGTACAAGTGCCAGTACAAAAAAAAAGAAAAAGAAACATTCAGACAAGTATAATGATGAACCACATATAAATATTGCCATTGTTACTAAAAATAAAACATTTTAAATGACATCACAAAACCTGCTGAAAGAATTTCAGAATAGAAATTGACCAAAATTTAATGCAGAGAAGTCATTAAATATTGGACAGATTCTATTGTACCATTAAATATTGGTAAAAAAAAGACACCTTGCAACAGTTGTTTTGATAACATATGCAATCACCCTATTGGAAGATGTTTCTTCAGAAAGCAACCTACTCAGATATCTTGGCCAGCTGCCTTTTCTTTGTCTTTTAGACAGATGAGTGATATCAGGCCTGTTTGGGTCTCATGTTTTATTCATATAGTTTAGAAAAGGTCCTAGTTAGCGGTATGTTTTCACCTACCAGAAACAAAGACCTAACCTGTATGTTAAAGATGATTGCTTCCTTTATTTCAGTCATGAAACGTCACAGGACACAAACACTGTCATTTCCGAAACAACCAAGTTGATAAAACGGCTTGCATTGATGAGTCAAGCCAACAGAGTAAGTCTCAGCCTCACCATTCTTGTTTCCTGCCTCTTTATAACTAACAGTCTTTTCAAAGTGCTCTGGCAGATCTTTTCCTGGAATCGATTTATTTGTTTGCAAAGACTACTTAAAATTTAAAAGATTTTAATCTATGATTTATAGAATGAGCACATCATGGAGATTTAGATAAATCTTAATTTTATGTATATGTTTGTAAGTGTGAGATCCATGTTGAACATCTGAATGATTGAAATTAATTTTGTACTTAAATTAGACCACAAATAATTAGCTATGGATAATTCATTTCATTTGTTTGCAGTATGATAATTGTTACCATGTTTTATGTATGTTTTTATTTTATTTTTTCAGTTATATTTTTGTTCCTTTTCATTCAACATGGCCACATTGGAGAATAGTATTTCACTAAGTCAACCATAGTTTTTAAATAAATCAAGAGAATGATGATTAGAAGAAGAATAATATTGCTAATGTTAATATTGTTGCTACTGCTGTCATTGGTCCGTTATGGTCTGTCTCATAGACACAAAGAAAACTTTAAAAAGAGACATTTTTTTCCAACATTTTTGTCTTGCTGCTGTTTTCTGGCAACAGCAGTAGCAACTTGGGTATTAAATTTTATATTAAACTTGCATCTTTTCCACCTTAATTAGACATGTTTAAAAAATTTCATAAAGACCACTACAAATCGGAAAAATGTGTTTCAGTCAGATCTGATAAGAAAAGATTTTATTTTGATTTGGGAATGGTGAAAACTGTTAATTTTTGTTTCAGCAAAAGAAAAAGTTTTATGTTATTATTCAAATACACATTAAACAACATGACTTAGATTATACTGTGTATTGTTGCCTTTAAGTGTCGGGGCTTGAATTTAATGCTCACATTCTCACAAATGACAGGCTGTTTGTAGAAAATGGGAGTTGAGATTTCAAACTCTTACATCTTTTTGCAAGTGCTAAATTTTCTAGTGACTTGCAGGAGATTATAAGTAAAACTTCATATTAGTAAGTAAATTCAACCAAATGCATGTGTCAGTAAAACGCATATTAGTAAGTAAATTCAACCAAATGCATGTGTCAGTAAAACGCATATTAGTAAGTAAATTCAACCAAATGCATGTGTCAGTAAAACTTCATATTAGTAGGTAAATTCAACCAAATGCACGTGTCAGTTAAACTTCATATTAGTAAGTAAATTCAACCAAATGCACATGTCAGTAAAACTTCATATTAGTAAGTAAATTCAACCAAATGCATGTGTCGGTAAAACTGCATATTAGTAAGTAAATTCAACCCAATGCATCTGTCGGTAAAACTTCATATTAGTAAGTAAATTCAACCAAATGCACATGTCAGTAAAATGCATATTAGTAAGTAAATTCAACCAAATGCATGTGTCAGTAAAACTTCATATTAGTAAGTAAATTCAACCAAATGCATGTGTCAGTAAAACTGCATATTAGTAAATAAATTCAACCAAATGCATGTGTCAGTTAAACTTCATATTAGTAAGTAAATTCAACCAAATGCATGTGTCAGTAAAACTGCATATTAGTAAGTAAATTCAACCAAATGCATGTTTCTGTAAAACTTCATATTAGTAAGTAAATTCAACGAAATGCATGTGTCAGTAAAACTTCATATTAGTAAGTAAATTCAACCAAATGCATGTGTCTGTAAAACTTCATATTAGTAAGTAAATTCAGCCAAATGCATGTGTCAGTAAAACTGCATATTACTAAGTAAATTCAACCAAATGCATGTGTCAGTAAAATGCATATTAGTAAGTAAATTCAACCAAATGCATGTGTCAGTAAAACTTCATAATAGTAAGTAAATTCAACCAAATGCATGTGTCTGTAAAACTTCATATTAGTAAGTAAATTCAACCAAATGCATGTGTCAGTAAAACTTCATATTAGTAAGTAAATTCAACCAAATGCATGTGTCAGTAAAACTTCATATTAGTAAGTAAATTTCAACCAAATGCATGTGTCGGTAAAACTGCATATTAGTAAGTGAACTCAACCAAATGCATGTGTCGTTAAAACTGCATATTAGTAAGTAAATTTAACCAAATGCATATGTCTGTAAAACTTCTTATTAGTAAGTAAATTCAACCAAATGCATGTGTCAGTAAAACTTCATATTAGTAAGTAAATTCAACCAAATGCATGTGTCTGTAAAACTTCATATTATTAAGTAAATTCAACCAAATGCATGTGTCAGTAAAACTTCATATTAGTAAGTAAATTTCAACCAAATGCATGTGTTGGTAGAACTGCATATTAGTAAGTGAATTCAACCAAATGCATGTGTCGTTAAAACTGCATATTAGTAAGTAAATTCAACCAAATGCACATGTCAGTAAAACTTCATATTAGTAAGTAAATTCAACCAAATGCATGTGTCAGTTAAACTGCATATTAGTAAGTAAATTCAACCAAATGCATGTGTCAGTAAAACTTCATATTGGTAAGTAAATTCAACCAAATGCATGTGTCAGTAAAACTTCATATTAGTAAGTAAATTCAACCAAATGCATGTGTCAGTTAAACTTCATATTAGTAAGTGAATTCAACCAAATGCATGTGTCAGTAAAACTTCATATTGGTAAGTAAATTCAACCAAATGCATGTGTCAGTAAAACTTCATATTAGTAAGTAAATTCAACCAAATGCATGTGTCAGTTAAACTTCATATTAGTAAGTGAATTCAACCAAATGCATGTGTCAGTAAAACTTCATATTAGTAAGTAAATTCAACCAAATGCACGTGTCAGTAAAACTTCTTATTAATAAGTAAATTCAACCAAATGCATGTGTCGGCAAAACTTCATATTAGTAAGTAAATTCAACCAAATGCACATGTCAGTAAAATGCATATTAGTAAGTAAATTCAACCAAATGCATGTGTCAGCAAAACTTCATATTAGTAAGTAAATTTCAACCAAATGCATGTGTCAGTAAAACTGCATATTAGTAAGTAAATTCAACCAAATGCATGTGTCGTTAAAACTGCATATTAGTAAGTAAATTCAACCAAATGCATGTTTCTGTAAAACTTCTTATTAGTAAGTAAATTCAACCAAATGCACGTGTCAGTAAAACTTCATATTAGTAAGTAAATTCAACGAAATGCATGTGTCAGTAAAACTTCATATTAGTAAGTAAATTTAGCCAAATGCACATGTCTGTAAAACTGCATATTAGTAAGCAAATTCAACCAAATGCATGTGTCTGTAAAACTTCATATTAGTATGATGTCAGTTATCTAAGATAACATATTGTTTGAACTATTGAAGGGACATTTTCTCATGGTGTTTTGTACATGTTGGCTGTACTTTTTTGTTTTTTACCTGTTTGTTTATGTGTTAATTGACCAGCTAAACAATGTTTTTTTTCTTTCTTTCAGCAACAAAAACTTAAGTTAGACAGAATTAAAAATGATTATCAAGAATGTATTCAACGATTTTCTACTTTACAAAAGGTGAGGAAAATCCAGTTTTCTTTCTTATTACTGATTGCAATTTAAAGAGAATGAAGATTATGTTAGAGGGAATTTAAAATGAGCTTCACGAATGTATTGATTGATTTTCTAATTTACAGAAAAGTTTGGAAAAGCTGATTATTTTTTTTCCTGTTACTGATTTATGTTTAAAGAGAATGGAAATTAAGTTAGAGACAATTAAATTAGTTCCAAGAATGTATTATATAATTACAGAAAGGCGAGGATAATCAAATTATTTTTGTCTGTTTCTGATTGAAGATGAAACGACAATTTGTAAACATTTTTAACAAAAATGATGAACTTTTTTTTTAACGAAAGCCTTGTAAATACAGTAAGTCAGAAAGCACTTTAGGTAAACAAGTGAAGTTCGGCGAGTGTTTAGCACTTGTATGCAGATGAATTGATTAGATTTTGATTAGATTTGTTTTCAGAGATACACAAAGTATGATGCTATTAATAGCACACACACATGTACCATGTTAACATGCAATCTCTTTTGCCAAATAATGTTGCAGTGTTTTAAAAAAAATTTATACAAAAGTTGGGGAAAATCAGATCAGCACCAAATAGGTGAAGAATAACCAAAGATGAATTGTTTTCTATCATCTGTATATAACAGATGTCAGCATACATATTGTACAGAAAGTAGCTGTTTTAAAAGCTCCAGTATTTAAAAAATTGTTTTCACTACATTGTAACACTAACTGATTATCAACAGATGTAATCATTTTGTTTGATAACTTGTTAAAAAAAAAAGCATCATACAGTGTGCTGGACAAATGCATCAACTAGTTTCTAAAAGCGACTGCAAACTTTCCATGTTCAGGTCAATAATTGTATGGATCATTAGTTCTCCACTACCGTTGCGGTACATTCATGCCAGTTGATATTGTCCATACAATATTTCCATGCCAATCAATATTGTGCATATAGTACATTCATGCTCATGCCAATTTATATTGTTTATACAGTACGTTCATGCCAGTCAATATTGTCCATACAATATTTCCATGCCAATCAATATTGTGCATATAGTACATTCATGCTCATGCCAATTTATATTGTTTATACAGTACATTCATGCCAGTTGATATTGTCCATACAATATTTCCATGCTAATCAATATTGTTCATACAATATTTCCATGCCAGTCAATATTGTGCATATAGTACATTCATGCTCATGCCAATTGATATTGTGCATACAGTACATTCATGCTAATTGATATTGTGTATACAGTACATTCATGCCAATTGATATTGTGTATACAGTACATTCATGCCAATTGATATTGTGCATACAGTACATTCATGCCAATTGATATTGTGTATACAGTACTATCATGCCAGTTGATATTGTGCATACAGTACATTCATGCTAATTGATATTGTGCATACAGTACATTCATGCCAATTGATATTGTGTATACAGTACATTCATGCTAATCGATATTATGCATACAGTATTATCATGCCAATTGATATTGTGTATACAGTTCATTCATGCCAGTTGATATTGTGTATACAGTATATTCATGCTAATTGATATTGTGTATACAGTACATTTATGCCAGTTGATATTGTGCATACAGTACATTCATGCTAATCTATATTGTGTATATAGTACATTCATGCCAGTTGATATTGTGCATACAGTACATTGATGCCAATTGATATTGTGTATACAATACATTCATGCCAATTTATATTGTGTATACAATACAGTCATGCCAATTTATATTGTATATGCAGTACATTCATGCTAATCGATATTGTCCATACAATACATTCATGCCAATTTATATTGTGTATATAGTACATTCATGCCAGTTGATATTGTGCATACAGTACATTCATGCCAATTGATATTGTGTATACAATACATTCAGGTGGCCGAGTGGTATAAAGCTCTCTCCATTATGGATCACTGCCGTCTCACCTCTGTCTGCGTGGGTTTGAGTCTATGATTCGGCTAATGTGGGTATGTGAGAAAGCTTGCCAGTAGCTTCTCGTGGGTCGGTGGTTCTTCCCTGTGTTTTCCCGGGTTCTTCCTCCACCATTTATACTGGCCACCATGCATAGCCTATTGTGTGCTGAAAAATGGCGTTAAACCCCACAACAACAACAACAATACATTCATGCCAATTGATATTGTGCATATAGTACATTCATGTCAATTGATATTGTTTATACAGTACATTCATGCTAATTGATATTGTGTATACAGTACATTCATGCCAGTTGATATTGTGCATACAGTACATTCATGCTAATTGATATTGTGTATACAGTACATTAATGCTAATTGATATTGTGTATACAGTACATTCATGTCAATTGATATTGTGTATACAATACATTCATACCAATCGATATTGTGCATATAGTAATTCCAATGAAAACTAGAAATTAGAATATTTTTTTTTTTAAAGTTTTGAAAGGTGTTCATGGTGTTACTGCATTATTTCTAGAATCTGTTATAATGATGATGAGCTAGCTCTACATAAAACAGATACTTTTTTCTTTTTTAATAATTAAACCAGGTTTAGGTTTTCTTAAGAGAATTATAGACTGACTGTGTAAATATTATATGCTTATATGTCTGCATGTAAATAATGGCAGATTTATTGCGAAGATACCAGCTATAATGTTACCAAAAGGAAAGTGTAACAAACAGAAAATGGAGGATCTAAGACTAATGTCATTTTAAAATGAAATGTCGGAATCAAGTTGAAGGATTTTAAATGCCATAAAGATAAGCAGGGTTTGTGATTAATGCCTAACATTTAGAATTTGGTCTAACTCAAGGCCGTTATACTGTGTGTTTCTGTTATGTGTATGTGACAATGTTTACAAAGATTCTTATATCATTGTGTCATGGCACACAAAGGTAGTCATTACTCAATTATAAGTCAAACTACAAAAAACAAAAATTCTGATCTGCCATAGTAGTATAATATGCCTGCAGATCAGGGTCTATATTGTTTGTTCTACATGTTGCACAGACTCAGATCTATTGGTGCATAATGTACTGGAAGATCTGGGTCTGTTCAGTTTGCAATTTGACTCTTCTTATAAGCAAGTATATATAGTAAATGTGTTGTGATAAATGAAGAATAAGGGTGTACTTAACATTTATGAAAATATTTTCATATCTTTTTTTAATCATTCTGTTGCTTATGTTTCTCTTGATAGATTTTGTACATACTTGGCAGGAGTTATTATGAAAGTAAGAAAATGCATTCTGCAACATGCTGGTTTGCTCCTTTCACTTTGCTATCATGGTCACTGTCAAAGAATATTTGCATTAGAGTTTTGGGTTAAAGTTCTTCCATTTGCTTATATTTCCCCAACCCCTTTAAAAAAAATTTCAGACTTGGGATACACACTAGCTTGGCTCATTGGTGTCTAGGTTACAGTTGTATAAATTTTTTATGTAGTTTTTGGTTAAACATCTTGATTGATATTCATCATACTTTGAATGAACCTTTATTAAGCAAACAATTTATTCTGTGACATGCTTGCTCATCTTTTTGACCTTTTGGTCAAGGTCATACAGTTTAGAACATTATTTTGATAATTGGTTTGATGCACAGGCCCTGGCCGCCTTAATGAACAGATTCAGCTTAACTCAACATTTTGATTTGTTAAACTTTAATTTACTCATGGAATTAAAGTTCAGTTTTTTAATGTAATCAGATTTTAATTTATTTTCAACAGAAAGCAGCAGACAAGGTGAAAAAGACTGTCTCACTTCACAAACCAGCAGAGAGACCTGAGCCAAAGCAGAGTGCAGGGTGGCTGGTAAATATACAAATAAACCTCATTTACTTCAGTACTGTAATATTTTGCAGAGTTTCTTTTGACTATATTTCACATAATGTATAAATAAATAAGTGATAAATGAATTATAATTATCTTTAACACTGGTGCACACTTTTAATAAAATATAACGTTTTTGAACAGAAAAATAAGACAAAAAATGAAAATCAGTTTAAATTTTTTAATTTTTTTTATGTACTAATAGTATATGAAATATTAGAGAGTATGACACATTACAGACAATACAATATCAATTAAATATTATGCAATGCTTAGATCTTTGGAAAATCAAATTGGTACCATTTCAGAATTAGCATAGCCAAATCAGGATCAAGAGATCTTGCATATTTAAGTCTTCTCTTTCCTGTAGAGAGCTTTCACAATCGAAACCTCAAACAATTATTTTGGGTATGCAACATTTTCAGTTCTCAGTTTTACTGCATTTTTTTAATCAATTCAGATTTCATTATATAAACTTTCTTTTTTGTTTTAAAAAAAAATGAAATTTTGACTTTAATTATTACATGTATAGGATTTATCAATTTATGATTCTTAGTTCTAAGTGCACCACAGAGATTGTGTGCCATCACATGTTCCCGATTTGTGCCAGCAGATCTGGGTCTATGCAGTTTCAGTAGGACAAACGAAATAGACACTGATCTACCAGCACATTACATGACAGCATATCAGGATCTTGTGTTCTTTGCAGTACTTATGGTAATTAGAAGGACCAAAAATGAATAGAATCAAGTGTACAGCATTAGCTACTTAGCTTACATTTTATCCCACTCTTCTGACTTTATCAAACCTGAGTTTATATGAGCCACTCAGAACAGTGTTTTGGACAGGTTACCTTTATAACAGGTAAAGAAATATTACTTATAACTGAAATAATTGTATTAGATTATTATTCACCTGTACACATTTGGTCTTTTTATGCATATGGTCACTTGAGCAGGTTTTTCTGTACATAGTTTGAAGTTATGATGGAGATTTTTCCTCTGTATATTAGTGTCCTAATTTTGGATTGTGAATGCATCATTAGTATTGACAGTGTAGCACTTGATTTCAGGCTGTGATCCTTATTTACTGTATTTTATTATGTATTCATTTATACCATGTGTCAGACTGTGACCCTTATTTATTGTATTTTATTATGATTTCATTTATACCATGTGTCAGACCGTGACCCTTATTTATTGTATTTTATTATGATTTCATTTATACCATGTGTCAGACTGTGACCCTTATTTACTGTATTTTATTATGTATTCATTTATACCATGTGTCAGACTGTGACCCTTATTTACTATTTTATGTATTTTTGTATACCAGATGTCCGAGCTCTAGATAAGCATTAACATATATTTACACAGCTCATCCACGAAATAGATTTTTTTACTGCATTCACATTATGCAAAACAATTTAATTTTAAACATTTTGACCAAAGTTGACAGTGTATTTGCTACAGGTGATTCCTTGGTTCATGTTTTGTCATTATGCAGTGTGCTTTGAGTTAAAGTTCCAGATGTTCCATGCACATTTGAAATAATAGTACTCAATCGATGTTTACTCACTGAAATAAAATTATGTGATCAAATGCACCCTGAATTAATTTTGGTCATTAAAACCATTTTATGTATTTGAAAAATCATGATTAACACTTATTCTTGGTAGTGTAAGTTTGTGTTCACAAAAAGTTTGATAAAATGCAGCAAGTTCCAAAGTTAGGGAGGAAAATACCCAATTTATTAAATTCTTATAATAAAACTATGGTGTGTTCATCTTCTAACGGCAGAAACCCAGATCAGCTGTTACCTAATTTTCCAGCAAGTAAAGGACTACTCTGTCCTGTTTCTTTCTCCTCCTTATTGTTTCCATACCAACAGTGAACTGTAAACAGCACACAATTTATATATTGCAAAATCTGGAACCAGTATTCACAAATGAAAGAAGACTTATTAAAACATTTTCAGGATGATGATGATGACCAGATGAAGTTGGTGGCTCAGGAAGAAAAACGTCAGCAGCTATTAGTACATGACCAGATAATAGATGATGACCTCGCTTTAATCAGGGAACGTGAAGAACAAATACGGGCTCTTGAGGTAAACTCGGATTAGCTTTCACACAAGCATGTATTCAGTATTAGCTTGGAAGTGCCAGATTTTAATGCTTTATTTCATTTTTTGCTTGATCAGTCAGAATCTCCTGCCCAAGGTATCTGATAATGTTTCATTTGCAATAGTAACACTTCATAGCAAATACAATGTTTTGTAAATAGATTAATGCTTTTTATATGCTTTAGAGAGACTTTTCAAAAATGGTACGCAGTTTCATTGTATCTCAAAAGCTTTTAAATTACTACTTAAGATGTTTCTACAACAGATTGACAATGACCAAGGAAATCAATTTAATGTAAAAACACAATTTAATGCCAGACACTATTTGGTTATCTTGTTTGCCCAACACTGATTTAAGATTTTTTTTTTTAAAGCAGAGCCATGACGTTTAGAACAGCAGGCTTTATTTGAGTAGGTTTACTGACTGTAATGAATAACTATTGAACCCTGCTGGTGATAATCATGAACATCTTAATAATTTATTTCATTTATGCATCTTGTCACTTTTTATTGTTTAATTCCTATTCTGCTGATTAAGTTTCATCTGTACAGTTTCTCTGTTATTCCTTGCTTCAGTCTTTAGATTATCATGGTTATTTACACAGCCATCTTCTAGGTGTACAGTATTTTGATCAACTTGTGTTGGATGAACTTTTTTATTCAGTTCATGCCAGGTTATAACTGCTGCAGTATTAAGACACCAATGTTTTGATTTTAAATTTGGAAAATTCAGACTCAGGACAATGTTTTTGCTTTTCACCTTCGAAAATGTTCCCAAATCACATTAGCATTAGGACTATAGGCTGCTGTATCCGGAAACAAGCCATGCTAAAAGAACAGAAATACTTGATTTATGTCTATATCATATAGATAAAGGTCAGTATCTTTTGTCCATTACCTCCCCTAGCTGCCATCAGGTGTCACTAGTTTTGAAGCTTCACTGTTGTACAGATGGCATCATACAAAAACTCCCAATATCCATGTCGATATAGATGTGAATTTTAGAAAATTGTCCAGAAATTTGGATTTATATTATATAATAATCATTTCTCTTCAGGTGGTATATATTATTTAAAAAAACTTTTTTCCAATATTTTCATGAATTTGTAACATTCTTTGATTTTGTCTATTTAGATCACTTTGTACAACATGCTATCATTGATGCATTTTGTGATTTGCATTTTAGCGTGCAGTGTCTAATGTTCCCACATGCAGTAAGTAGTGTGGTCTTAGTGAATTACTAACTGCACTGTTAATTTATTCATTTTTTAGTACTGTTATTGTTTTACTGAAATACGTTGACAAAAGGCAAATAATGCAAGAAGATCATGCACTTTGTCTGGTATGTTCAAAATGTACTTCATCCTTACCTTGCAGTATGTGCACAATTTGATCTGAAGATGTATGGGCCACTGTCTTGGAGATATTGGCCAAAAATAAGCAAAGAAAAGAGAGGAATATCTCACACATGACACAGATGAATTAAGTATTCATCCAAAATTGGAATATCCTGCCAGCCTTCCAGAGGACATTGGTAGGATTCCCAACCTAAAGTGTGGTGGATACAGATGTCAGATACTATTACTGGGAGATACAAAATGTTGTTGTTGTTGTAGGGTTTAATGCCATTTTCAGCACAAGATAGGCTATACATGGCGACCAGTATAACTGGTGGAGAAAGAACCCTGGAAAACCGCGGGAAGAACCACCGACCCACAAGAAGCTACTGGCAAGCTTTCTCACATACCCACATTAGCCGAGCCTGAGATTCGAACCCACACAGACAGAGGTGAGATGGCAGTGATCTGGAACAGTGAGCACTTTAAACCACTTGGCCACTTGGGACTTAAGATACAAAATGAAGAGGTTCTGTAGTCACAACTATCTGACCATCCTTCAGATTGCAGACTGGTTCAGGAGATGAATACACAATGAATAAATTTTTGGGCAAATTTTGCCCTTGTATCTCTCTCTTTCTTCCACAGGTAATTCTGACACATTTGGGAAGTGTCCCTTCAGTTTTAGGCAGCCCAGTGGAACAATCTCCACCATCCATAGCAGAAGGATGATAAGGAAATGGGATCTTTTACATCACAGTAGGCAACAACCTACCAGTTTAGGAGGCAACCGTATGGGGAGGAGGATGCAAGAAACCAAGTTCCTCCTCCAAGCATTCAACTCTTGACACTGACCTACAACCCCCATTGCAGCATTTGGCCTTCCATTTGGTGCCAGACTCCTGTAATTCCAATCTCATTTAATCAGCCTATTTCCTCAAAGTGAATGGGTGATCAAGTCATTTCTGAAGAGCTTCAGATTTATACAAACCTCATCTCTTTCTTCCTCTCGCCTTCTGATAGACATACTGTCATATCAGGTAAAGAGTGATATTCAACAATAGAAGGTATGGTTGCTCTTTGACCAAAGGGCTGTGGACATTGTGCAAAAGCTTCGTTCTCTGGGGTTTTATGCAAGGCTTTTCCTTACTAAAATAATGCAAACAGCCAGTTGAGTCCAGTCATTGACTCAAGTCATTTCAATCAATACCTTCTTTCACCAGAATTCAAGATGGAGACAGCAAGATCAATTTGACTTGCCATCAGATGGAACAAGTATGCCATCATTCTCAATCTGACCAATGCTAACTTTCATGACACTATCCACCCGGCATTGCAAAAGTTTCTTTGATTTGCTTTCCGAGTCAAGGTTTACTAGTTTCAACTTCTTATATTTGGTCTAACATCAACACGTGTGTTGTCATCGAGATCATGGATTGGATTGTGATCCTGTTCTAGTTGACTTCATTTATAGTGATTGCAGCATACAGGGACAACAACCACAAGTTCTATTCTTTGCAAAGGCAGAAAAGATCTTCTATCCCTTTTGAATCATCTTGGTTTTCTTGTGAGCTGTGAAAAGTCTGACCTTCATCCATCACAGTGGGTTTATTTTCATCTTGGTATGGAGTTTATCACAAATATCAATCTGGTATGACTCTCTTAAGTTTCAGTGGAATAGAGTGTAAAATTTCCAAAATGTCTTACATTTCAGTGAAAGAGTTCTTTTAACTCCTCACATTATTCAATGCAGCAGCAGACTTGATTCTTCTGGATCATCTTTTTATGCATCTCGTACAGATGACCTTGCTGGTTCAGTGGCACCCATTTTTTCAGTCCACTGGATTAAAAGGTCAGGATCATGAATCAGGTAGGTTGTGTCACTGGTGCAACCAGAGTTGGCTCATGACAGGAATTCTTCTGGAGAAGCCACAGTTGGAAGCGACAGTATATGTGGATAGCAGTACATAATGTTAGGGAGTCCACCTGTTGTTTATGGGCAGCAGCACTTGGGAGTATAGGGAACTGCCTCTGTGGACCATCCTTCTCAAAATGAAGGTTATTATTATTGCCTTTCATTTCTGGAAAGACCAACAGTCCAGGAAAACGGTCCTGTTTATGTTAGACAACACTGTATTAATGATGTACCTCCACAAACAGGGTGGCACCAAATTACCAGACCTTTGTCTTCTGGTATGACAGTTTCTACATTGGTGCTCACCAGCACCATATCAACATACAAATCAGAAAAGTTTGCTTCAGTTAACATCTAATTCTATCACATCATCCTACATGCTAAAAGGCAAAGATGCACCAGGATGCATATCTTGCAATGAACCATTTACTGTTAAGCACTTTCTGATAGATTGTTTCAATCTCTAACCATGCACAATCAGTACTACAATGTGCATAACATGAAGGAACTTTTTGATACAATAAATGTCTCTTGCATTTTAAAATTCCTGAAAGAAGTAAACATTTATTATAAGATATTACTTTTATGCATTCACCTTGAGCATTTTTATGTAATGTATGTACATTCATTCATATTCAAAACATTTTCATCTAAATCTTCATTGACACACACTATTTACATTCCCATTGATCGGGAAGCTTTATATGTTACCCTCAACAACATCATTTTGCTTTTAACTGTTCAGTTTTATTATCGCTGGTCAATAAGAAACCCTTTATCTACTGTTATTAATCCTATATACAACCTTTTCTATCATACTAAATGGCCTAACAGTGCTGGTGTGCCATAAAACTAAAATCGGTCAATCTGTCACTTCATATCTGACGTTCAGTCATCGTGACAGAAGAAATATCATTCATGATAAAGATCCATTAGACTTACTAGCCAGTTTGATTTGGATCAACCAAAATCCTTCACCCTGTTTCCAGAATGGAATCTGTCCTGGGTTTTAACATGGCTCATCTTGATAAATCTGAGCCTTTAGCCTGAATCTTGCTGCAGCCACTATGATACAAAATGTGTTTTCAGATAGCTTTAATTTTGGCACTCTATCTTCGGTTCAGATCGGACCATTTGGCAGTCCTCATTACAAAATCAGACTTTGTGGCCAAACATAGGTTGCAGTCGATGGGCAGGCAGCCATGCAAGACAATTATCAACACCCACAAGCAATAGATGAAGCTGTTATTTATAAATTGTATTGTGTTTTTGACTTTTGTCCATGATTGTACACTCTGTCTATTTAATGTGTATTGTGTAACTGACCTTTGTCCATAAGTGAGGGTAGGAGTTGGGCCAACCAAACTAATGTATTTTATTTATAAACAACACATAACATATCTAATTGTTGTTTATGATTGTAGATTGTATTTTAAGATTATTATTACTTGGAAATAAACATGTTTACAGGTGCTAAGTTCAAGGTCTGATTCTTTTTTTAGAAATTAAGAATGTTCCAGAAGCAACATGTTTACGAATTTGTCTCTGTTTTAAAGCCAAATTCTGCTTTTTTCCTGACTTAAATCAGATTTTTCTTGATATAGTTCATTTTTTATATCATCTCCAATCTTTTCTTTTAAAAATGGTCGGTCTGGTCCCATTCTGTAACCACCTTGTAAAAATTATTTGCTCCATATATTAGCACATGAGTCTCGTAAAGACTATTCTGATTGGTCAAAGGTTTAAATTCATCCACTGAATCTTCGTGTAATGGAAACTGATGGAAAGAAGAAGCATGCTTGCAAAACATGGCTTCCTGAGTTGTTGAGAGAGACCATGACACGAAAAGTTTAGATAAAGGTTTAAAAAACATATGGAAATGTAAATGGCTTGAGCGAAAAGTTGACGGAAATTTACTTGGTCAGTTTATAAAAAACCTGAACGCTAGAGGACTGACATTTTGTGACCTCTGCAAGAAAGATCTGAATTATGGTAATCACAGTTGGAAGAGTTTGTAACAGCACCTACAAAAGAAGCTGCATATGGAAAAATTGAAGCCTAAAAGGCATCTGGAAAAAGTGCAGTTAATTATTATAAGAAGAAAGATTTCTTGCATGAGAGAACAGATGTAGCCCTCTGTCAGAATATGTGCATTGCATGTTGCCAATACAAGCACCTGCTTGAAAGTAAAAAGACTCACATTGAGAAGGAAAAGAAACCATGGAACATTGAGCAAAAAAAATCAGTGGTGACAGAAAGGAAGGTTAAAGAAATCTTTGCCAGAGCCACAAAAAGAGCTTGACTGGCATATCAACAGGTTGTGTCCATTGGAGAAAAAGACAAGTGAATGTATGGGATTATTTGTATATAGTTGATGTACTTGAGTGTTTATTTTTCAGATTTGTTATTAAAAGAGAGAAGTATAATATATTTGCTGCAAAAATTGACAAATTATTGTGACTTAATTATGATGTGAACACTGACATGCACATGAAATAACGTAAACATCAATAGTATTGGAGAACACATTCATGTGACTATAAATATTGTCAAATTGTTGAAGTCAAGTTGAACATTTTTGGTAAGTTTATTAGTTTTTCAAATGATTATTTTGGTTTATTTTATGATCTTAAGTTGCACCAGGAGCAGTTTTTTATGAGTGTTCAGTGCACTTTTCGCAAGGAGCCTTTGGCCCCCTGAACCACTGGATCGGGAGTGCAGCACCTCGAGACCCCATTGGGGGAGGGCCCCCAAATCCCCTTTAAAAAAATTTCAGCTTTTTTTTATGGAAGACCAAAATCATGTCTCTTTTGATGGAAAATTCCATTAAGATGACAATGTATTTTCAGAAAATGATTATTGCAATATAGTTCAAGTGGAGAGGTATATAAATTAGTTTACTTCAGAATTACTCATTCCATATCTTTAGACTGGATTTAGTAGAATCAATTTAAGTTGTGTTTCAGCTACTATTTGAGAGGATTTATTTATTTAAATTATTCATCGAAATTACAAAGTGCTTATACATTATTTTCAGACTATATCACGATTTTGGAATTATTAATAATTGTACATTCAAGAGCATTTTGGATTATGCCATTGGAATATATTAAAAATGTTGGCACATAAACACTTTCCTGGTTGTGGTACATCAGCACTTTCAAGATGAGAATTAATTCAGAACACCACTGAAATTCATTTGGGACTTAATACATTTCAACTTTTAGGGCTAATTAGGATTTAATTCACAATTCTGCAAGTTTTTAAATTTTCACTAAAACTCATTAGTTTTTGCTCATTTCTGTTGCTTAGTTAAGACCATAGAATCATAACAAATAACTCAGAGACCAGTCACAGCACACACAATTGACTGTTTCCTCTAATGAACACCACAAAGTAGAATATAATCCATTACTCCCTTTCTTCATGCCTGAAGTGGTTTATATTCTTGGAGTAATCTCTGTGAGCCTTCAAATGTAATATTCAATCCAAGACATTATAAAAGCTGTTGGTTGGCATATAAAGTCAACATTCTCAAGTTTTTATCTCGGGGATTAAGTTTCACAGAGACAAACATGGAATCTGGTATGTCCTATGGTAGTGGCCCAGATGACCACCAGACCCAGTTAGAACCAATACAGCCTCTTAACTTTGCTGAATTCACCAGTGAAATTTTGTTGGTGAAAATGAATTCAGTATCATCTTCTTAACTGGATGTAGGAGTCACAGATCATATGACTGTAGGCTCCATTGCTTTTATGTAAGGAAGATTCCCATGAATGATGCCTCAGCATTCCCTCTTCCTATTACCTATTCTCCAAACATTAATGTAATTGGGTAACATATTTGAGGGAGAAAGTAAATTTTTGAGTAATTTACATTTCGTCAAAAATATTTATCTAATTGCGTTCCTTAAAATTATACCAGCCATCTGGGCATCCTTGTTCGTATTTCACTCAGCTCAAAAACTAGTGACACCTGTTGGCAGCAAGAAGAGATAATGTGCAAGATAGTAAGGCTGGAATTAGGAGGTTGCAGGCTTAAGTCTGTAACATTTGTTATTTTTGGGTAGGTATTCTTGAAGAAACTTTATTTACTGGAAACATTTGCATTTTTTATTAAGTTAAACTGAATTTTTTTGCTACAATATGGCTACAAAAAGTCTTGTAATAAAGTTTGTTTTGGTATATTTTCCATTGGAAAGTATTTTTATCACTTTTTAGTCTCATGTCTGGAAAAGAGGCCCCTTAATGTATGAATATATGCAGTGTCAACCCCTTTCCTTCCCCATGGGACTTTGGTTTGTTTTGTTTTATTTTGTTTGCCTATTTTAGTCCTTAAATGCCTGGAATTTTAATTAAAAAAGTTTTGAGAAATATGAACTTGTATGTTACATGGACTGTTATAGTTGCCAACAGTTACCAGTTGTAGCATGATGCCATCATATTCTTTAATAATCAAGTTGCACTGGTTTAAATTAGGGACCATCCTATATTGAGGACTGTATTGTGAGGGGCTACTATAATCCAATCCAAGAGTTTTTTTTTTTACAATTACCACCCTAGTTTAATAGGTTATATTTAGATTAATGACATTTGTGGTCCAGTCAATTCATTTGGTCATCACTGATTAACTATTTGTACATGAGACATTTGTGGTCCAGTCAGTTCATTTGATCATGACTGGTTTACTGTTCGTATATGTAAGGGAATTTGGCTTTTTGCCTACTGATACATGCAAACATCAACTAAATACATCCCAATGGCTAGCCAAAATATTTTGTTGTCGGTTTTCTATGACAAGGCAGCTTTTTATTGCTAATCAGATGGTTTAGTAATATATTGATAACTGCTCTTTCTATGCACAGGCTGATGTTTTAGATGTTAATGAAATCTTCAGGGACTTGGGTGCAATGATTCATGAACAAGGAGAACAAATAGGTAAGAATTGTTCCTTGTTCTTTATAACATTTATAGTAGAAAAAATATTTTTGACTGAAAAATTAGCATTTAGCTTTGACTGATGAAGAGATTTTTTTATAAACTTTTTTTATTTTGATTTTAATAATGACTAAATCTATGATAAAATCTTGCTGATACAATAAATTTATACTAGTGGATACCAGTTAATAACCTTTTTAAGAAAAATTCAGTTTGGTGGTGTTTTAGATTATACTAAATATCAACTCCTACTTTTGTATATATTACTGTATTTGTCTCATTATAACTCTCTCACACACGCACACACACACACAGTATCAAGTTTTATTATGCAAATTATACATATTGCTTGGACTATTATAGTTAAGTGTCACTTGTGAGTTTAAGTTAACAATCCATTTACTTTAAGAAATGGTCAGTCTTACAAACAAGAAAGAAAGTAGTAAAAACTGATATTAATTATACTGTTGAATCTGACATTTTTGTGGGGTTATAATTTTCTTGTTTTTATCCCTTAAAGTAATTTCACAGGGACAAGATTTCATGGATTCATACAGTAACCAGGGCTAGGGGCATGTATACATTTTGTTGGGTTTTGAATTCAAGGATATAGTAACCTGGGTTTAACTGAGTGAAACATTTTGGGGTTATAAATTCATGGATAAAATGAAATTTAAAATCCAACAGAAGTCTGTACTCACTCTTAACCCCAGTTAATGTTTGAATCCAGAAAATCATGTCCCCATGAAATTACCTTCAGGCATAAAACAAACAACAAATTTAACCCTTCAAAAATTTATGATTTTACAGTATTGTGATAAGTTGACACTCATTATTTAGTTGGGCAAAGGTCCATGAGATGACATTTTATTATATTTGGGACAATGATAGTCTACTTTTTTTGCTTTGGTGCAAAATTAATGTCTTTATTTTAAAGGGGACAAACATGTAAAACTGAAATTTGCGCAAACTTCATATATAATTTGCTATAAGTATAAGGTTTATTCTTGAAAATTTATACCTTTTATTCTTACTCATTACGAAGAAATTTATGAAAAACTGATCATCTCTCCCGATCCATCTTGAATAGAACAACGTGCTTTCCTCCCCCTGTAAAAATAGCGGGTGTGATGGCATTGGAGACACTGTATACACACTGGCATTGTTGATAATGAATTATGGAGAACTCACCCAGGGAGAACTCATCACAGGTGTTAGGAGAAGTCACCCCATGGTGGTCGGAGAAGTCGCCCCACTGCGCCTGAAGAAGTCGCCCCAAGGATCATATATACTAATTCTGAGATGTCGCCACGTGGTTGTTAAGGCTTTATTTATTGTTGTTTTTCTTCAACTTAATAACTTATTAAATCTATAAAATTTGCAACTTTCAAACTTTTCCGCTTCTGTACTTAACGAAAAAGAAGTAGTATCTATCCCGTTTGCTCTTCAAATCGTTAAATGCATTTTAATTGGAAAAATAGAGCGGGTGTAAGCATGATATGACGTCTGCAGTTTTATACATGAAAGGGCTCCAATCTAATAACTAAAGTCATCCTGAGATGACTTTATGGCATGGACCTCTATAACCCGAAATCGACTGAATTCTTGCTGACAGTCAATAAACCAAAGGGTTATATTATCATCTCTCAAACCGAACAATTTAATCTGATTTTTCATTGAGATTTGCTAACCATTGACGAATGATACTTGAACTCGATAAAAAGCATTATTGACGCCTACTCAGGAAATCCGATCGCTATTGAGTTAAACATCATGGCTAATGCACAGAATTTGGATGATTTCTGAAAGCTCATATGTACTACGCCCATCATTTAGTTTATTTCTTCTTTTTTGTCAGTGTTCGTAATTTTATTATTTCTCAGTAAAATAAACTATTTAAAGTTGAATGAGGAGTTAAAAAAATATTTCACTACTAAATTGCAGATGCACAATAAACATGATTACGTTATTTTATTATAATTAACAATACCATGATGATGCGTACTAATGGGATTTTGTGACTTTAAATGCATATTTAAACTGCTCAATGTACTTGGGACATAATGAGAAGATCATCTTTAAAAACAAATTTAAATGTCACATTTAAATCCTATACTAAACTGAATAACATTTCACATGGTCCGAATCAGCTTGGAAGTTTGGAGAATCAGCCAGATACATGGGCCAAATCAGTCAGCGATTTGTACTGAATCAGCCTGGTCCGAGTTTGAGAGTAATTAACACAATTTATTGAATAATGTTACTGTAATAGATTTATCAATCAAGAAAGTTAACAGTAGCATTTGTTTAAAAAATTGTATTGTGGTGTTCTGGTGTGTGTAGTTATAAGAAATCTAACGAGTTTATACACAGACTTTCAATTATAAGTGATTTATTTTTCTATTATTGACATTACACAAACAAGATGAATGCAGAATGGGAAGGAGTGGTTTATTATACAACGAGTGGAAAACAGTCTTGAATATAAGTGTGGAAGAAAAATGCATATTCATCCAATGCAGTTACATACAAAATCAAACGTGCATAATAAATCAATGTTGGAAACAGTGAATGAAAAATTGTAAACATTTCTTTAATGTTATTTCATTTGGTAGATAATTTCTTACTTTTCAAAGATGGAGAAAAAAAAAGAGTAAAATAATTGAGGATTGTTCCAGAAGTGCTATTATTCACACAATTTAGAGCTGTGCATTGAACCATCTTGTTTCTACTTGACTATTCGCTGCACAAATTGAATACAACTCTTATACGTTAATCGTCTCAAATGCCATCACATTCTGTTTGTATGGAAGGGAGCTAACAAATTTGTGGCAGGTTCTTTCTGTTTGATCTCGGAATACAGAACAATATTTTGTATGAAATGTTTGTGTAAATACAATAGATGCAAAGAAAAAAATAGTCCCCTTTAATATAAATCACATTTTGCGCATGTCAGTGTGTTATGGTATATCTTGCTTTATTTATAAGCGACCATTTTGGTGGCTTAATGATTAAAGCGTCAGCCTCAGATGCAGGAGGTCGCATGTTTAAACCCCAGCTGAGTCATACCAAAGACTTATAAAAATGGTACTAGCAGCTACCTCACATAGGTGCTCAGCATTAAGAGGTTAGTGTTAGGACTGGTCATCCTGCTGTCAGGATAATGTGACTGGGTGGGACATCATGCTACATGTCTGTGGCATGATGCCCCAGTGCTAGACATTACTATAAACTGCCACACTGCAGACGTCGTAGCGATATGACTGAAAAATTGTTAAAGCTATGTTAAAAATGCAAAACACATACATCCTTATAACCAATAAGCTTTCTGCTAGCACTAGCCAAGTTATATCATCTAATAACATTCCATGCTATCAACATTCATCATTCATTCATGTCACTGTACAGAATATTTCATCCTATTACAGATACAATAGAGGCCAATGTGGAAAAAGCATATACAAATGTTGAAGAAGGAACAGCACAGCTAAATAAAGCTGCCACTTACCAGGTACTGACTCTGTACTTTTTATGTCCTCATATTGATAAATTATGATCAGCCATGTCATTCCATCCATGGGTGGTTAGCCCTGTAACCTGAACTTTGTGTAAAGTGATTGATGGAGCATAGTCTTATTGGGTATCATGTTTTGGAATGAAGAGATGATTATGAAGGTTCTGGATTCAGCTTGTGATCAAGTTATAAGTCAAAGGGATGGGTGATGAGGTGATCTTGCATCTCATTGGCCAAACTTTATACCACTCTGGAAGCTATATTTCTTGTCCAGCTTCAATCAGTCTTGGGAATATTTACTTGTATACTTGGAATGATTCAGTAGTGAGTGAGAAGCATGCATATTAATGAGATGTTCTTTCATCTGATTGACAAAGTTTGTTGTTGACCCTCTGCAGGACATATTTCTAATCCAGTTTTGATGAAACTTGGAATAGATGTTCAATAATGAATGAGATGCAGGCATAATAATGAGGAGATACTGCATCTGTTAGGATCAACGTGTTACGACTCTGGAAGTCATAGTGATGACATAATTTTGGTAAGACTTCAATATGGGCTTATATTTTCATGATCATGGATGGTTCAATAGTGGGGAAGTTCAAAACACATTAATGAGGTGATCTGTCATCTAATTGGGTGAGCTTGTTTCCACTCTGCTAGCCATATCTTATGTGATTTTGAGAGGCTTTTATGATCACGATCTTTCACAAGTTTGTTAATGTGCAGTATCTAGGCATATTAATGTGGTGATCTTCCATGTGATTGGCTGATCTTGTTATCACTCCAGAGAGCATATTCTGTTAGAGTTTTGATCAAACTTGTTAAAATGGCTTAATTCATCAAGATCTTGGACAAGTATCATTGTGAGTGAGATTCATGCATTTCAATGAGGTGATCTTGCATCTGACTGGATTATTTGTTTTCCCACTCAACAGAATGTAATTTTAATCAGAATATGATAAAACTTGGATGATAGACCTCTGTCATCAGTATCTTGGTTAAGCATGATTTTATGAGTAAAAATACATGCATGTTAATGATGTGACCTTGCATATCATTGGATGATCTTTTACGACCTATCCTACAATGAGGACTGCTCTGGTGGCCTAGTGGTTAGAGTGTCCACCTTGGATGCGGGAGGTCATGGGTTTGATCCCTGGCCGAGTCATACCAAAGACTTAAGACTTACAAAAATGGTACTAACAGCTGCCTCGCTAGG
This sequence comes from Sinohyriopsis cumingii, assembly GCA_028554795.2. Lineage (NCBI taxonomy): Eukaryota > Metazoa > Mollusca > Bivalvia > Unionida > Unionidae > Sinohyriopsis > Sinohyriopsis cumingii. The sequence goes on from CM068836.1 coordinate 51,539,702, forward strand.
TGCTCAGCATTAAGAGGTTAGTGTTAGGACTGGTTGGCATGGTGTCAGGTTAATGTGACTGGGTGGGACGACATGCTACATGTCTGCGGCATGATGCCCCAGTGCTAGAGATCACTATAAACTGTCATACTGCAGACATCTTAGCAATTTTACTGAAAAATTGTTAAAGCTACATTAAAAATCCAAATCACACACACACACACACTCAAAACTAAAGAATATATTTCTGATCAGATCTTGATCTGAGCTGCTAAAAAGTCTTATATTATCAAGATGCCGGATGAGTTGGATTAATAGCAAGATTTGGGCATATTAATAAATTAATCTTCTGTCTTACTGTTTATGCTAGATTTTACATTACCTTAAATTGGAAAATAAGTTTATATTATCATTGTCATAGACAGGTTCTATGGTATACTCTACAGCTCTGTAACAAGGGTCACAGCAAGATTTTATCATGGTATACTCTACAGTCCTTTAACAAAGGTCACAACCATAATTCATCATGGTATACTCTACAGCCCTTTAACAAATGTCACAACCATAATTCATCATGGTATACTCTACAGCCCTGTAACAAGGGTCACAACCATAATTCATCATGGTATACTCTACAGCCCTGTAACAAGGGTCATGGTAAGATTTTATCATGGTATACTTGACAGCATTGTAACAAGGGTTACAGCCAGATTTCATCATGGTATAATCTACAAACCTGTAGCAAGGGTCACAACCAGATTTCATCATGGTATACTCTACACCCATGTAACAAGGGTCACAGTAAGATTTTATCATGGTATACTCTGCAGCCCTGTAACAAGGGTTACAGCCAGATTTCATCATGGTATATACTACAGCCCTGTAAGAAGGGTCACAGTCAGATTTTATCATGGTATACGATACAGCCCTGTAAGAAGGGTTACAGTCAGATTTCATCATGGTATACTCTACAGCCCTATAACCACAGTCACAGTCAGGTTTCATCATGGTATACTCTACAGCCCTGTAACAAAGGTTACAGTCATAATTCATCATGGTATACTCTACAACCATGTAACAACGGTGACAGATTTCATCATAGTATACTTTTGTTGACTTTGCCAGAATAGTTTGGGGAAAAAATGCACTGAATATGCTTGTATTGAAATATTGGCCACCCATCTTTAATTTCAGCAACTTGAAGTTTCAGATTTCTCCTCATCCTTCATTTGTATTTTAATTTTTTTCAAATAATATCATGTTTTCTTTAAAAGTCACAAATACTGAATAATCACCTGTCTTAAAAAGTCAATTTTTCAAGGTTTATTGAACGAACATATTATTAATCAATTATCTCTCTTAAACAGACATTTATCAGGGTCTGTTGAAGACATCGACCTCTTTTAAGGAATTATGTTTTCAGAGGCTACCTTTCTCACATCCAAGAAATGGCTGTTTCAAAAAGATTTGACAGACTTCATTCTATTAATGAGTCAGTTTAATTACTCATACTTTTATCTTTTTCAGAAAAAATCCAGAAAAAAGCTGTGTATCCTGGCCATTATATTTGTGATTATTGCTGCTGTCATTGCCATTATTCTTGCAACCACTTTGAAAAAATGAACAATAGATGACCAAGATTCTACCATGTTAGTGACATTCCATTATTTTTTTTTATGTCTTTGGAGGGAATCTATTATTTACTGATGTTCTTCACTCTCCACATGTTCTGTTGTATCGGTCACAAATTTCATTTCTGCTTAATAGCTTTTGAAGATATACATGCATTGAAATTAAATTTAATTTAATTTGAGGCTAGTTGCTTGTTATGATGTGGAAAGGTGAATGGTGCTTATTCTAAATCCTGAGCCCCCAGAGGGTCAGAGTTAATGGTATAACACTTGAAAATAATGGGCTTTTGTGGTCAGTTAACTTTCACTGAAGCATGGATACCAGCTTCTACTAAAAATGCAATAAAAAAATTTCAGACTCATGACTGGGTGACTATTCAGTGTCAGCCTTGTATTTAATTTAAGCAGTCAAACATTTTCCATATATAATAGGGCACTGTTGCATGTTGTTCACTTGGTGTGAACACCATGTCTTTAAAGGGAGGCAGCTGATAGAATCCAGTAGATGTCACTAGTACAGTGCCCAGAAACATTGTGTCAAACCTTGTCTAGCAAATATGGAGTCACTTTATTAGCTTTGCTTATTAAGAAGCATCCTAGCTTAGTTCAAAGTATACATTTGATAATTAATCTAGATACAAACTGTGGTCCGCCTTTTAAATTCCACCTTTACACAGGTAGGTAAAAAAATTTTATTTTTTCTAATAACCAGTCTAAATATCATGTTAAATAATAAATTATCTTGTGTGTGACTATCTTAATGTTCAAAATGTTTAATTAATATGATTATTAAAATTAAAAGTTCCTAATCAGTGTCGCAAGAAAATGAACTACAGCTGTTAGTGATGGGTATATTACAAATGGCCTCACTACAGTTTGTTCTGCTGGGCCTTAAATAGGATATTGTGTTGGAAAACCAAAATAAGAAGAACATGGGCATGTGAAGGCCGTGACACATCTAAATGAAGACATGGAATTCGAGAAATACATCTTATTCACCGCTTCAACAGTATAGAGGTGTGTGATAACCTTGGTTGAAATGGATTATTCCTCAGCAAAGTTATGTTGTGAAAACCAAAGATAGAATGATGGGCAGTAAAGGGTATTGCCTCTTCCAAATGACATTGTGGATTGCTGGATTTGAAAACTGTTCAGATTGGCCTTAGTAGAAAGCTGCATTCCAGATTTGCTTGAAATCCAACAATTTTCAGTAAAGAAGCGCTGCGTAAAGACAGTGTCAAGAAGAGGGGCAATCAGCAGCCATAACTTCCGTATATGATGTTTTGGAATGCTTGAAATCAGATGCCATCAAGGTCCCGTCACCATAAAGGTGTGTGCTACATTTGGTTGAAGTTTTTTGTTCCTTAATAAAAGTTAAGCTGCATCAACCAAAATTTAGACATTGGGAAATCAGGGGTCATAAATGATGTGGAGCACTGGGAATTGAACTCATTCAAGGTTTCATCCTCGTAATGCTGCATGCCAAATTTTGTTGAAATCCTATAAGCCTTGGTAATGTAATGCAGTAAAGTCTGAAGGAAGGATGGTGAGGGGACATAACTCATGTAAATATGTTAGAAACCAAAGTCCAGGGGGCAGGGTCCAGTTTTTATGTACAAATTTAATGCTGCAATCAGTGACCTAGTATAAAAAATCATAAAAAATCAAATACACAAGTGAGGTCAAAAAGGTCCATATTTTTAGATACCTATATTAAAACAGAGCATAAGAATAGTATTCACTTGACCAGAGAAGTCAATGGCAGTTCATAGCAGAAGAGGTTTATGCACCCCAACCCCTATTTTATACCTGCATTTTTCACATCCAAATGCCATTTTTGACAGCATGTAGTACTCACAATGCAAATGCAAGCCCTTTCCCTGGATGAAACTTTTGAAAAACATTGTCTACTAAATAGTTTGATGCAATTCAGAATAGTTGTCATTCAAGCCGTTTTTGAGATACTCGGCTTGCCTTGAACCCACGTGTCTACTGCTATGGGAGGCTAGCTCTTCTTCCTAGCCAACTATTGGTATTTCACTATCAACATACTGCAGAGCAACTATGGAAGGTGTACATGACTGACATCAATTTCAAGAACAACACAAGCCCAAAACACCTAGTTCACAAATATATCCATATCTATAAATAGTAAACAATAGTAGCTGAAAAAGTCACACCATAGCCTTAAGTTAAGAAATTTGCCAGGGGCCAAATTACGAAACTGGACCCTGCCACCCCAGAGGATGGACAGTGAGGGGACATAATTCATGTAAATAATATTGAACACTGCTGGGAATTAAAATCATTCAAGGTTTCATCCTCGTATCAGGGGTCATAAATGATGTGGAGCACTGGGTATTGAACTCATTCAAGGTTTCGTCATTGTAAAACTGCATGGTAAATTTGGTTGAAATCCAACAACCTTAATAAAGGTGTGCAGCAGAATCTTAAGTCAGGAGGACAGGCCATCAGGTGACTTAACACCTATAACTGATGTTATGGAATGATGGAACTGAAATGCATTAAGGGTCTCATCACTATAAAACTACAAGCCAGATTTGGTTGAAATCTATAAATTCTTTGTAAAGTTTAGCTGCAGAAACCCATGTAAGAGACAGGCAATAAGGATTCAAACTCCTGTAAACGATGACATAGATGGCTGAAAATGAACTCTTGCAAGGTCTCACAGTATGCAATTCTACACCTAGTTTGGTTAAAATCCAACAATTTTGAGGAAAGTTATTTTGTGGAATCCAAATTGTTGATGGACAGACAGACAAATAGAATATGTGACCACCATATTGTCCTGTCCTAATATTGCAGTTGTTACTCTGACGGACAGTTTTGGTTTTGTTTTTTTACAAACCAAGGTAACAATGTTTCTAAAATGTATGCAGTGAAATAATAATGCATTATTTTAATTTTTAAACATATTTTTCTAGACTGTCTTTTTGTTATTTTTATTTCAATTGCATGCTTAAGATAAAGGTAAATTCATGTTTATCCATAAAATATTATATTCACATTGACTCTATGTTTTGTCATGAATAGTTCCTATCTGCAGTCTTCAATAGAGCATCCTTAGCCATGTCACCCATACCAGGAGCATAGAGAGAGTGAGGCAGTGCAAAAATCACCCAGTTAAACATGGCATACTATTTATATTTCTTCTTCTTCAAATACATTACCCAATCATAATACCTTAGGAGAACTACCACTACCTAAGTTATTATGATTGGGTAAGTATTCTCAAAGAAACATTTTACTAGGAAAAATTGGTTTCTTCTTCAAATATGTTACCTAATCATAATACCTTAAGTAGTAGTAGTTCTCTGAAAGTATTATGATTGGGTAAGTATTCTTGAAGAAACATTTTACTAGGAAAAATTGGTATTTGAGTCTGTTAGCTAGCATTGATCATCCTTTACATTATTGCTTAAGATTTGCTTGTTTCCTTTTTTCTGCTGTTACGTAAAGTGTTTGCCCCCCATCCACTTTGGCAAAACATCATCCAGTATAGAATATTTATTTGTTTATATTTTCATTTATATTTCAGAGTGAAATTTCATTAAAAGTAAGGTTATGCAGTTAGTATATACACTGTATATTTGACTTGAGTTATTCATACCTGGTACACATCTGTTTACTTTGTACCACAGTCAGCCAGGTATCTTCACCTGGATCCATGCAGAATATTGCCAGTGACAAAGATGATGTTTGCACTGTATTAATTATGTTTTATTGTTGTTTTTTTAAGCAATCACTCTGTCTTTTAAACACTTTTTCGTCTTTAGCCCATATCACTATCTTTATTCCACACTATATATTCAGGTCCCACCCTGGGCAGCTATTATTCCCTCCCATTTTAAAACAGAAAGCATCAAGTATATAACAAATACACAAAACTTAATGATTTTCATATATTGATTTATGACTTCTAACTCCATTGTTCCTAACGCAGTCAATGGAACATCAACCTTAGTACAGAATCCATATTTGCATGGATAAGTGTGTGTTCTTCTCACAACAAGAGTGATGTTCATAGTGTAATGTAAGCTTCAGAATATTGGGCATATTTTTACACATTTGTATTCAGTTTTTGTTCTTAAATATTAGAATTAGACATTTCATACATTGGATGCAGACAACAAAGCGTTAATCTATGTTTTAGGCCTTGCATCCTTTCCTTCATCAAAATGGACTCTTCAGCATTTTGCATTGAGGAAGCTTATTTACATTGAAAACGTTTGTTTTGTTTGAAATGCGAAGAAGATAATGTTAGGGAATACTAAGTGAAAAAGAGTTAGAAATTCTAAATCAGTGAATTAAATGAGTAATGAGTTCCTCACAGAAAACACTATTGAATTTTCTTTAAGCATATTTCCATGTCCTTACTACTAAAACGTTAACCAGCTGATATAAGTTATATTAAGGAAATAATATATGGTGATTATCAAATGAAATCATCAGTCTTGAAATATCATTACAGGTAATTTAAATTCTGTAAAACCCAAATTGGCTTGCAGGTTTTCTTTGGATGATGACTGTTACACTCACCTGAGTTGTTGGCTTTAGGAATGGAATCAAGATTATAATATCTAGCTTTTGGATATATATATTCTCTGACTTGTTTTATTATTTCTATTTTACATTCAGTTTTAAAGGCTTTCTTTCAAGCTAGGTCCATTAATGTTTAAGAACAATGAACAGAGCTATGATTCCATTTGTCTATACTATTTCAGACATGCACCATAAACCTGACATCATTATTCTTTTCAGTGATTGTTAAACTTGTCTTTTGGCAAAGTTTTCTCTTGTCACCAAAAAAGCACCAGGATTCTGATTCACTAGCAAATCTAATACACTTTCTTTTGGTATGAATGTCAAAATTTATGTCCGTAAAATGCCAGTTTAATGTCGGAAACCTGAGCACCATTATGACATCTGGTATCTTCCTGAGCAGTATAGAAAGGAAAATGTGTTGGAATGGGAATAAACCGTCTTGAATGTTAATATAAGGACAATAATAGTGTTGAAAATATAAATTGTACCAGATCCATCGACACATGACCAATAAAACCACCATTATTGTCCTCACATCCTCGTATACTTCATTGTAAATTCACTAATTGGAACTCTAAACCAATTATGTTAAATATCTTAAGGACATTTTTACGGTAAAGTTGATGAGTATTTTAGGCTGAGGTTTATTGGTGCTGAATGATTTGTGAATACATAACATGATGCATGCCCATGAAAATGTAGGCTAAATTAAACAATCCATGTTATTTCAATCCCAAGATCATAAATTGTCTGACCTGAAAAGATAAAACTTTCACAGGTTCATTTTTATAGAATTCCTTCCACATATATCTGACAAAACGAGAAAAGGGTGGTCCTTTGCTTGTACTGTGGTTTGTTTGTAATGATGTAACCATTTTGCAAAGCAGATGTGGTCATGTAGAATGGGTATCATCGGGTGAGACACATTAAGGCATGGTATCTGGTGAGGAGTACAAGAGGTGAACTATGCTAAAGTGGTTTCAAGGGGTGGCCTTTGTTTAGAGGTACAAGGGATGCTCTGATAAGGGGCAAAATGAGTGGCCTTTGGTAAGAGGTAAAAGTGATAACCTCTGGTGATTGGTGGAAGGGGTGGCCCCTGGTAAGGGGTAAAGGGATATCCTCTGGTGAGGGGTACAAAGGGTGGCCTTTGGTGAGGGATACAAGGGGTGGCCTTAGTAATAATGTGCTATTTTCGTGCTGGGCAAAGTGGTTTTTTGGAAAAGCTGGCCTTCAGTCAAATGAAGGTGACCACTGTAATAGATCTAAGTTAGAAAAGGTCTATTTTACATAAGTTTCATATATCTGTATGTGATAATGAATCCTAGATTAGTTTTGTCATTTGCAGTGACAGCAAAATGCACATTGACCTATGTGGACACTTCTTGGATACTGACTCATTATTTTTCAAAAATTATTTTTTATTTAAGCAATATTTTATTTTTCTATCTAACAATACACATTGTTTCATCATTTAAAGCTAATGGTATGTGTAAAGTACTTAACAGAAAGGCAGCGAGAGATGCTTATAAACTGACGTGATATAAATTGACATGTCACATATTTAGCATGGAATAAAAATGAATGAAAATGACTTTAATTGAAAATAAACTGAAAAATAAGAAGATAGAGAAATAAATTCAGACCTAAACAAAAATGTGTTGTCATAATGAAAGTAAAGACCGGTTGCTTGATTAACTAGAATGAAAATGTTGCCAATGTCACTGTTTTCCACACTAATTATTGGGGCATTGTTTTAATTAAAATATAACATCAGCCTTTGTAATCAATTTTATTACTTGGACATTTCTTCTTTTCACGCTTTTTATATCTTAACACCAAGAAAACGACGAATAACATTCTTGGGTAGGCTATATAGAGATGAAATCAGAAGCATACTTTAGTAAGCAGAGCTCCTTGTTAGACTAATTCGTGAAATTTAATCTTGCCATATGCCTGTGTAGAAACGGTTCTGACAACAATTACGCCTGCATAGACGTATAGATTTAGTCTTCATGGGAGGAGACTTATTTTCTTGTAGTTACTGTTGCAAATGAAAAATAGTGCAAAATAGCATCACATATTCCATTTTTTCATGACTTGTCAATTATTTATGTAACGTTGCTTGTAGCTAGAACGAACGGATGAGTTTAGGATAAATTTTGTACCATATGGTATCGAAGTTCAATGGGAAACAACTGTCTTCCGACACATTTCTTTTTGTCACTTTTCTGTAATTTGCTGTTGGAACGAATCACAGCCGCTTGAGTTTATTTCAAATAATGTGAAATAGTACAGGTGTATATGACTTCGAACAATAAATTTCGTTTGAAAATGTTGAGTGAGTATTATTGTTTTCCATAATATTAAGTTTTATAATTTCTATCATTGGTTATCGTCTTGCTCAGACGGCGGCGTGATTGATTTATTAGCCACGGTTGCTATATCGTTGTCATAAACTTTCAAAGTCAGATAACTTTCGAAGTCGATCAGATTGTGTTAGAATCGTCAAATGCACAAGATATAACCGTCCATTTTGAAACTTCAAGAGAGGATGAGATGTAATATGATGGAAAACGGTTGAATTATGACTTTGTTAAATGCTGACAAAGCAGACGTGTTGCCATCTGAATGGAAGTAGCACGACTACATTTTTGCCTAACAAATATTTAAAAATGTCAAATTTGTTTTTGTACCTTGTATGATTAGGCATCGTGACATGGGCATTTGTTAGTCATGGTTCATCCATCATGCATTATCCGTCCAGCACTTACTGTTTTGAACTTCCTTCAAACGTTTGTCGTAATTCGACTTATTCAATAATTCATATATATAACTAGTTGATGATAATAATATTGTATAGCAATCTAGTGCTCTCCAATACATTTGGCCAACCTCCAGCTCAAAAACAGGATATAAGTACTCAGTATAAGTGTTATAATGGTGTACAAGAGGTGTAAATAATCCATATCTAAGTTCATATTTCAAGGTCGAGGTCAGTAGCTATAATTGTATTCAAACTGTTCCAGTTTGCATTAACCCCAACCTAGTTTTCCAGACAACTCCGACATTTCTTTGCTATTAATAAACCAGCAGAAGAAGAAGAAAACAAACATTGGAGCGACAGCTAAGCATTAAAGAGTACTGAACACGTGGACCACTCTAGTCAGCGACTACGCCTTCCTGCAAAAGTGTGCAAAACAGAGAGCTGATATGTAACGTTCTTCCTGTAAATGCGTCCCATTGTGTGAATATACATTGGCCGAATTCCAGCTCAAACGGGGGCAAAATAAGTCAGCAAAATAGTTATAATCGTTAACAAGAGTTGTAGATAACTATTCATATTTCAAAATTGAGGTTAGTGTCTCAACAGTATTCAGTGTCCATTGTGCTTTCACCCCTTCACAGCTTTGCATCTCTACAGTCAATAGCTACATTTCTTTCGTGTCAAGAAAGTGAGAAAAAATAGAGGCACAACGAAGTATTCGAGTGTCCAGAACAAACGAAACACCGTATTCAATTCTAACGTTTATTTACGAACATTATGTATGTCAGTAATCAGACGTATAGCTTTCTCCCAGTAAATGCGTCCTTTGTGTTAATACCTTGGCCAACTTTAAGGTCGTGCGTGAGTGTGTTTGTGTTGGATTTTTAACGGAGCTTTAACAATTTTACAGTCATATCGCTACGATATCTGCATTGTGGCAATTATCCTGAGACCAGGGCTGACCAGTCCTAACACTAACCGCTTGATGCTGAGCGCTTAGCGAGGCAGCAGTTAGTACTATTTGTATTGGTCATTGGTATGACTCGGCCGGGGTTCGAACCCGCGACCTCCCGTACCCGAGGCAGACGCTCAAACCACTTAGGTCACCGGAGCGGTAGTATCAGGTCAAACACGAGGTATAAGGAGCCAACAAAACAGTGTAATGATGCACAAGAGTATTAGATAGTTCAATCTTATTCGTGTTTCAAATGTGTTGCAAGTATATATAAGAATATTCTACCTATTTTAATTTACATTCACCCTCTAACGGCTTTGTAGTTTTCAAGACAACTCTGACTTTTCTTTACTGTTAAGATACCGTCCAGAAAAACAATGGCGGCACAAATAAGTATTCACATGTACTGAACACGTGAACCACTATAGTAGCCGACTACGCTTTCCTACGAAAAGTGTGTACAATAGTAAGTTGACTTGTAAATGTCTCCCAGTAAATGTGTCACTTTGTGTAAATATACTTCCCATATCACGATCAAAAGTACCGCATAAAACTGTTAACAGTGATGCACACGAGTTGTATATAATTCATTTCTTAATTTATGGTCTACATCTGTGATGGTATTTAGTTGTTGTTTCAGTTTTTCTTATGACATATCAATGGCTCTGCTGTTTTCCGACATTTTCTTGCTATGTAGAAATTATCCACAAAAAAAAGAATATAAAACACGCAGCAAACTAAGCATTCAAATGTACTGAATAAGTGAACATCTATCGTGATAGACTACACTTGCATCCCCCACTCCACCCGGATTAGCAAAGGCTTTGCCTTCTTTGACCCTATGTAACTCGGAACATAATGGTGTGAATTCCATTCATGTTCATGCAACCGATCCAGCTTCTTCAGTTAATATGACCCCTTTCTAAACGTTTGACAAAAAAAAGGAAAATTGTGGAATAATTTCTTCAAAATTTGATTTCAATAATTTAATGTCATGTTTCAAAAAAAAAGCATTTCATTATTTTTGCTTTTACAATTCGTACAAATGATGTCGCTATGCTAACCAGTACGGGCATAGAAGTTAAAAATAAGTCAATGATACAAACGATTTCTCAAATTACTGGACTACTCTGAAACCGACTGGAATGATCTTGACATTTCAACCCACATCATCAGTTGATATATTGACCAAACGGGGCCACGGTGAAATTAAAATCCCAGTTTTCTTGATTTATTAATTACTCTCTAAAAAAAAAAAAAAAAAAAAAAAAAAAAAAACCTTGTATAAGCTGACTGTAGTATTTTGAAAACAAAGCGTACAAAAATATCAGATCAGCCAGGCGATGACAGTTGGGACTTTCACAGAGTAACATGGTTTTGTGACTTCATTTGGATACTATCCCACATGGCAGAATTGCAGCAGCTCAGTGTGGACAAGGGTTATTGTAATTAAAGTTCGTCATAACCAATATGATTTTCCAATAAATAATACTAAATAATACATTTCTAAACATGATAAACCATTCTCATTTGACAACATGACAGAAGACGCGTAAACTGGCTTTCAATTGTTGATTCAATTCGTAACTGCCCGTCTTAGTTCCTGGAGCCGAGAAAGCTTAGTTGATAGAGGGTTGGATTCGTAATCCAAAGATCATGGGTTGGATACCCGCCCAGGCCAGTCTGGATTGGATGCCTAGGTATGGGAAGGGCACTTAGCTCACATACCTTTGGCGTCATATAACCAACAATGTGTTAAAGGTGCAGTTAAAACCAATAAAACCAAGCCTTCACAGTTCCATTTTATGTTTGCCATTTACTGTATTAGCACTGTGACGTCATCTAGATAAATAATCAAAATCCATATTAGGTAGCAGAATAAAAAAAATATTAACTTTTTACAGTTAATTAATAGTGGAACTAGGCTACATTGTATTGAATTTAACTGTTGAACATTGTATTGAATTTAACTGTTGAACATTATTTCGAATTTAACCATTAAACATTTTGTTGAACTTAACCGTTGAACATTGTATTGAATTTAACCGTTAAACATTGTAGTGAATTTAACCGTTGAACATTGTAGTGAATTTAACCGTTGAATGCAGCAATGTTGGTATGTGGAGATAATGCCTATTTCTTCACATTATTAGACGGGCTAAATGTATGCCCAAAGCTAGCTGTTTTGAAGAATAGCATTTATAAGAATGAAGGTCTTAATTGGTTGTTTTCAGAGCATAAAAAGATATGCTCCAATTTTTTTATATAGAAAAGATGCAGATTAGCTAATTACATTTAGTGATGATAACATTAAAAAAAAAAAAACATTATCAATCCTAATGGCAAGATGGTGACAACAATATGGTCTGAAAAAGGAAGAAATTATATTAAGCATTTGATGTGTGCAAATGCACATATTTACATATGACTGAATTTACATTACAAGTTAGAAGATATTTCCAGCTTTACAATGGCAATCTACAACTATATGACAAAAGCAGGTAGAACTGATATAAGATTTAAAACAACACACGAATAATCAATTAATAAAATAGCTGCAGATTCTAATATACAAATAGCAAAAATGGAATAAATCAGGAAGTATTCACACGTATGGGAGGATGAAAGAAACGTTGCACACTGCTGAAACTAAATGTACTTGTTGTAGACGGTCGTCCTGTTTAATTGTTCATAACATCTAACGACAATTATTAAGCATGATGTATTATCTGATGTTTGCATTTCGCTTTTAACGATTAAAAAAAAACAGTATTTAAGACATAGTTACTATGGTCCTGAAAAGTCAGTTTATTACACAAATATAAATCAGCTGCAGGAACAAACTAAACAGGAGTAAAAGAAGATAAAATACGCTGAATTCAAAGAATTTTTAACTCTGTGTGTGTGTGTGTGTGTGACAGTTTATAGTGATGCCTAGCACTGGGGCATCATGCTGCAGACATATAGCACGATGTCCCACCCAGTCACATTAACCTGACACCAGGCCAACCAGTCCTACCACTAACCTCTAACCTCTTAATGCTGAGCACCTAGAGAGGCAGCTGTTAGTACCATTTTTGTAAGTCTTTGGTATTACTCAACCGGGGATCGAACCCACCACCTCCCGCATCCGAGGCGGACGCTCTAACCACTATGCCACCGGAGCGGTCCAAAATTTTTAACTGAACAGTCTCCCTAAAGATTACACAAAATGACATTATTACTTCCATTCAGAAGGGTCAATGTTAGTCCTGTGGAATATAAAGTGGCAAGGAGACGCTGACGATAAGCAAACACGTGAAACTTACAACAATCGATGCGAACATATATTGACAGTGACATATATTCACTCAAAATACAATTGGGCTGAAAAAGTAAAGCAATAAAAGGAGATGACACATGGGGACATATTTCGAAAATAACTTCAAAAGATACAGTTGACGGAGGAAAAGACAACAGGAAAGTTAGGAAATTGATGTAAAAGGAAAACGCTGAATACAGTTCAACTTAGACAAACAAGCATATGTACTGGAAGGGTTCAACAGAATGTTAAAGACCTGAATGCGGAAGTATTCTACGCAAAATGAAACTCAGAAAGTGGGTTGATAGTTTGCAAAATTGAACTAATGACTTTATATTTATCTAACCTTTAGCTAACCTTTAACTCCCAGTCACCACAGTAAGATTGAAATTTACTAGGTAAGTACTGTATATCCATTGGCGTTTCAGCAAATGTAATTAAATCATCAGAAAATAGACCATTAAACAGGTTTAACATTTCATTAATGTCTAATGCACTTTGAAAGTCTTAGAAAAATAAAGAATAAGGTGAGGGTGATATCTTTTTCACGACTCTTGGAAAAGCCTAAAAATCAGTGGACTATGGTAACCAAGACTACAATCAGGAAAACCTTTTTACAGTATGATAATATTAATTCAGAATCAATTGCGCAATCAGTTAATGACTAGGACAAAAATGGGATTGCTTTCTGTTATGACGACATTACCAGAGATAGTCTAATTGACATTGCAGACAATGCTAGTTTAATGAAACTCATACTTGGTTCTCCTCCCGTGAAAAATGCAAGACAAACTGCGGGACTGGTAGTGCTAACGCGACTGTGTTCTACATCCACACTAGACCAACAAGCAGGTCGACGCTTTTTTCTGACATTTCCGCTACCAGTAATGTCAAAAAAAAGTGGAGACCTACTTGTTAGTCTACATCTACGCTGCATTAAGCTGAATAAAAAACATAAACAATAACTTTAACAAAACAAGTCTGTAGTTCAACAATAAGTATGTTTCAAGAGTTAACAATGCACTGTGCAATAATGTAACCAGCAATCAGCATCAAATTTACCAAAATCAATATTTGTTTTTGCCTCCAAAATTCAAACGCATCACAATGTACATTAATGATATTTACTGCGGACTCGAGGTTGTTCGGATTTTACCTTTCGGTCAATGGTGAAATCCAAGACTATCCGAATGCAATAGACCACTTCTAGAAGGCATTTGTCCAGACGTCAAAATCGGCGAACAATTATTACATTTTCTCCATTATGTCACAAACTAAACGAAGTGTGTCGAGCTTGTTTGAAAATTGAACTATTCATGATTACGACGGGCTTAAGCTGGAAATTAGCAGACGCAATTAGGATAAGCTAGCAGTGTTTGAACTACCGAGGGGTGCGGACTGGTATCTTCCCTTGTGTTATATTGTTACAGGTTAGAACCCCCATCCCTTGGTTCATGGACGGATACGCCAAATTTTCTTTGTAACGAACCCTTGTGATGTGCAGGACTCCTGTTTGTAGGTTATTTAGTCGCTGACTTAACTAATATTGAAGATGTTCATATATACATACGAGTTTTGGCATATCATATCTTTTCTTAGCCAATCAATGATATGTCATTCGTACATTACAGAAAGTCGCACATTAAGGAAATAGTTCAGGTGTGTTGATATTGGTTCGATCGACACTCTCTGGTATTAATCTGAATGATAATCAGAAAACATTATTTGGAAAGTTGTTTTCTCATATTCAGCTGAACATGTGTGGATGACTAGGTCTGAATAACTAGGTGTGGATAACTGGGTGCGGGCTAACTAGATGTAGCTAGAGACCGTTGTAATAAGGAGAGATGACGGACCACCAGGAGAAGTGCCAGCGTGTGTGCGCATGGAAGGCCTGGGTGGTTAAAGTGACCGAGCCGGGAAAGTCGGTCAAAAGCTTCATATGAAATGTCAAGTAAACATTGGCCATATGTATGAGAAATGTCAGTATATAGTATTTGACTATAAAAAGAATTGTCATTATAGTGTTTGACTCTAAGATAAATGTCACTATAGCGTTTGACTAGTGTTTGATTATAAAGCGTAAAGTCAATGTAGTGGTTGACTATAGAGACAGGACACATAGGATACATGATAGTGTTTGACTATCTGCGACAATGTTATAGTGTTATTGAATATTCCATCTAATTAGTTATTTCTTCTTCTTCATTGTTTTTCATTGGGTCCATACTTTGTACTCTTGTAATTATTTCAGTATCCTGTTTCTTTATTTTACAATCATTAGTACGAGAGGATAATACATTTGTTTCCATTGTCACTCACATACGTGTTATTTCTCAAATCCCATTCAGTCTCAAAAGGGTGATAGCTCGATTACGTTGCAATCGGTATATGCATCTTCTGTCGATGGTCATAATATTTACCCAGTTTCATGTCAGTCCGTAAAAACCTGTGAGACTAGCTGTGCGACCGAGTTTGTGTCACACACTCCATTAGGCTACAATACAAACAGTAATAATTGTAACAAAATCTGCAGGATGAAATCGATTTGTCGATACGCGCATCTTCAGGTAATGACTATAATATTAACTATGTGTCACGGCAATTCTTCAAACACTGGGAGACTAAACAGATTGTTTCATGCACGTTCAGAAGACAAATAGAGCAATATGGTCGATATGCGCATATGCGCATTTGCAGGTGATGACCATAATATTTACCATGTTTCGTGGAAATCCATCACTTTCTGCCTGATAACGTGCGCTATTGAATGCCAGATGGAAGTACAGACGGATGGACACTAGGATTACCCTATACCTAATTGAATGAGCTGGCGTATACAAAGAGCGGATTTCCATTGTTTTGAACGTCTTTTTGACGTAATAGTAAAACTACGGATTGTCTTTATTTTGCTTTGTGTTGTTTCTTGCCTAAGTATTGTCGACACACTAATTATCGAACACAAACCACTTATCCTAGAAAAAGTTTAAGCTAGATAGGAACAAAAAATAACAAAAGAATAAGAGTGGATTAGTATTAACGGGTGTACCTGTCAGTTCTAGACTAGAAATCTTGATTGCGTTGAAATGTAGTTCAGACCTCTCAGAAAATCGTCAGTGCAAGATGGCTGGTTATAAATATTCTGCTATATTCTAGCCCCATTTGAAGTTAGAAAGTCAATTTGTAGACGATCAGGTTGATGTCAATTTTAAGGAAGCCACTTTAATTTATACTCCTTCTGACTTATTGGAATTCTGTCAAGATTAAAGAAACTCAGCTGATTTACCCTTGGTAACGTACTTGATTTGCGATATATGATTCTTCAAGATCAAAGACGGAGAAGGACATTTAAGTTTATGAAAATTAGAAAATATAAAACTCTGCTGACAGGATATGTAATATATAGATTAGCCCGTCAGTGACCAGGTAATAAATAATAGCGGATAATTTTTTTGCCTTATTTCGATCAGTTGTAACATTTTTTTTTTTGTAACGGATTTAAAATTTGAAGTTCACTAAGCTTATTTTTTTATTTTTTATTTTGTAGGGGGTATTTTTTATATGAAACACTGGAAAGCTAAATTATATTTTTTAATTGCACTTGGTAGCCCCTCCGTTTATTGCCGGTGAATTCTTAAGCAATACTGATTCATTGAATGAAGGGTACTATTGACGTTGAGGTACTGAGCAATACTAATAGATTGTGGGATGTTCAAAGGCGTTTCAACACATGAAATGTTAAATTGTGTTGAGATGTTTGTTTAGAGTGATTGTCGTTCCCAAAAACAAACCATCGCAGCCGAGCAGACCTGGGTAAGGATCAAACTCGTACCCTTTTGGTTGCGAGCCACCGCCGCTCCTGAGTACTTAAAATTGCTGGCTCCAGTTGACAAAAAAGTGCCACCACCCAATCAGATGGTAACCTACTGTATTATGGTCTAGCGACAATGACGACGATAATGATAATGAGAAGGATAAAGTAGAGGGTTTAATACAATCGATCACACCATTTACTGCCGCCATCACCAATGTCAACCCCAAAATACACAGCCAAACTCAGAGGCAGCTGAGTACGAACTATTTTTGGGTAATGGCTATGACAAATACACTCGGGATCACTCCCCTCGTGTTGATTAGAAATCTGAGTACTTCAACACTTGTACAGAACTAGCACTTGAAGTAGCATGTACCCCATGTAAACACTACAATTTACAACACTAATCAGGATAGAGGGCAGTTGTCTGGGATATAAAGATATACTAGAAGGCGTTTCCCAGTTAGTCATATTGTGTCAGAGATGATCACCAGGAAAACATCCAACCCGCTTTAATGTCTTTGAGGAATATTTGATCTCTACTCTGCGTGAACTTTAAGATCAGCAATTGTTCTTTTTTTAAATATACATATATGAGCACGGTCCAGTTCAGTCAAAATTATTGATGCGAAAGGAAATACATACATGGGAAAACTGTAGTAACTGAGAAGGATTATGATGAAAACTTCTGTATTGATTAAATTAGTATTTTATTTTATGGCGCTGATGCAAAATCAGAAGTAGAGTTGGAATTTTCCTCCATTCTTGAAATTACATCTTGATGACATATCCACAAACAACCAGACGCCTGATATCCGGTAAAGAGGCGCACACGTTATAAACTTGATCACTGACTACCACAAAATTTTATTCCCAAGCTCCATGAGACCAAGAAAATACACAAGGTGACCGCCCATAAAATCTGAAACTTAGAAAATGAATATTTATGATGTGGTGTCACTGTTTCTTTTGCTGTCTGCGACAGTTTTACATATCCTTGGACTTGTCTTGCCGGGTTGGTGGGTCGTGCAACAAAGTGATTCAGTGAGCTACTTCAACATCTGGTTCGTCATCTACTGCACAGATGAACGCAACTGCTCAGAAACCACATTCACGATGACCGGAGACAGAGGTGGGTATCGTTAAACTTTCTTCATATATTATTTTTAAAAATGAGAATCGGACATGGCCCTTGAAGGTTTTCTTTTCATTTTGTCTATCCTGTAACCTGAAAAAACACAAATAAACAAACAACGAACTCACTCGAAAACTGGTAAAGATACCCCTCTTTTTTATTTCAGACTCATCGTCTTTTATCAGAACTTGTTTATTATTATTGGCATAGAATCTGTACTATAATAGAATGCACATATTTTTTAAAATATGGTTATGATCTTTGCCACAGCTATAATACATATTCGGAACTCTTGTGGGGTTTTTGTTTGTTTGTTTGTTTGTTTGTTTGTTTGTTTTGGGGATTTATGTATGTGTTTGCATTTTTCTGGGTTTTTTGGGAGGGAATTTGTTTTGGCGTGGGGGATTTGGGGGATTTTTGAGGAGGGTACGGCCTGAGGTAAAATAATAACATTGACGACCAATATTGGTAATGTCACACAATATTATTGTATATTATATATTATTTACATCTTTGCTTTTTGAATAACCTTGAGTCGGCATTATTTAATTTAAATTTTTAAAAACTGTAAAAACTGAAAAAGGACATTTTATTCTAAGGGATTT
Source organism: Sinohyriopsis cumingii (assembly GCA_028554795.2). NCBI lineage: Eukaryota > Metazoa > Mollusca > Bivalvia > Unionida > Unionidae > Sinohyriopsis > Sinohyriopsis cumingii. The sequence continues at coordinate 51,558,452 of CM068836.1, forward strand.
ATCACGAAGTGCAATTTGTGGACGTGCTGTGGTAAATCTTCTCATATGCTACAGTTCGTACACTGCAATAAGACTTAGACATGGATCCTGTTCAAGCTTCCTCTGACCTTCCAAAGTTAGGCTGGGGTGTGAGGTCAGAGTGTATCACATGGTCAAGATTGGCCGAAACCGCGCTGTGGGAAATTGGAACTACCCTGAGACATCATGGGGTAGTCAATGGGTTCTTAGGGTTTAGGCAATATTTATTTTTAAAAAAGCACAATACTGGCATACAGTACACAAAAAACTTCTGAAATTATCATTGATCCTCAATTGATAATCTAATAACTAGAAGAAAAGTCTTGTATTAGGCGTATAGATATAAAAACATGTAACTGACGCGACAGAAAGGTATGTTTGACAAAACAAAAACGTTTAATGGGTAAAATATAAAAAATTCAATTATATAACGATGATATCAATGCTATCAGAACATGAATTTTACCATTTATCATTTGATTTACCTTAGATTATCTTTGCTGCGTCCAATAGACAGCTGAAAATATCGTTTTCTTCTATAAATAGTGGGGTAGGATAACTTCCAATAATATTATTATCCTTTGTATTTAATTGTTATATTTCTTGGTGAAGTATGTGTTTTAGAAAAGAAGACAATGAATTACGGCTGTGACTGGAATTAAATGACATTTTAGTGCGAGTCTAGTCTCAATCAGTCAGAAGTACATGTAATTTGATTGGTATAAAAAACTACATCCCAGGGCCGATTCATGTCAAGTGCTTTTTGTTGTTTTGTTGGTGGGGGGGCTGTTTTCAAAATTACAATAGGGTCCTGACTTTTATCGAAAGGGCACCATTGCAAAAGTCTGCGTGTCCGTTTACTCAAGGTGTACATAATACCAAGTAAACGTAAGCAAGAATAAAAAGATGGCAAAAGTTCAAGTCAGCAGTGACTGTACGTTGCGTGTGTACAGGATATAAGTTTGGCTAATGTCTGTAACTATATTAATTTTTATATAACTAGAAGTAAAGATCACTGGGAATACCAGATTGTTGGGGACATGTTATTACTGGTCAAGAAATAAAAGATGTAGCTAAAAACACACATTGCAAATACCTCTTATGACAGCATAGTAAAGAAATAAGTCTGTATGATTTTTCTCCCTTTTATTCAACTGCGATTCATGAATTTCGTACCGTGTAATCGGGAAAATCTATAAAGAATTATTAAACATAAATTAGATATTACACGCAATCCATTTGACGACTCGCAAAAGGCAATTTTGGAAAAGTTCGCAGCGTAACATCTCTCTCTCTCTCTCACACACACACACACACACACGCACATACTGCTAACTTTGATATTTTTTACTGCGTTCCATTATATATATATATATATATATATATATATATATATATATATATATATATATATATATATATATATATATATATATATATATATATATATATAATGTGAGAGAGAGAAGCATAAAATAATTAAACCTCATTTACATATTTAATTAAGACAAATTACTGACAAGGAATAATGATTAAATGATTAAATGATCAAACTGAGTGACTTTAAATGATTAAATTGAGTGACTTTCAATCAAGATTGGATTTTGACATAAATATAATTCAATAAGTAGAACTCGGTTCATTATAATAACCAAGTAATGTAAAAAGTAGACAAAAGGATATATGTTGATGGAATATTTTTAATTCCATGTAATATGGTCATGATAGTAGGAAGAAACGTGTGTGTGTGTGTGTGTGTGTGTGTGTGTGATTTGGATTTTTAACGCAGTTTTCAACAATTTTTCAGTCATATCGCTACGATGTCTGCAGTGTGGCAGTTTATAGTGATGTCTCGCATGATTTCCCACCCAGTCACATTACTAACCTCTTAATGCTGAGCGCCAAGCGAGGAAGCTATTATTACCATTTTTATAAGTCTTGGTATGACTCGGCCGGGGATCGAATCCACGACCTCCCGCATCCGAGGCAGACGTTCTAACCACTAAGATTTTACCATACAATCAACTGATACATTTATGTTTTTGGGTTTGAATGCTTGAATATATTTAAGATGATAGAATTTACTTTTTAGTAGGAGTAGACACTTTCACGCTAATTTTTTTAATGGTGTGGGATTACTACACTTAGATTGCTATAGGTGTCAGAACCACCTCTGATGGCATTCCTTAGCGAAAAATTTCAACTACTTTAACTCCATTAAGTCTGCAAAGTAATGTTAATGAATTTATGCTAAAGAGTTCATAGAGACGTTCTACCATTATAGCAGTTCCGTTACTATGACATTGTATACCCATTTAACTATGTTTTATATGCATAATCAATCATTATTGGCAATTACAAAATGTGGCCCCAGCGACAATTTATGGGGTATATTTTTACTGCATCCATCATTCTGAAGTCTACCTATCCTCAACTTTCAGTTTCATTTTTAATTCAATTGCCTGTCTCCTGTTATTGTTGTCCTTCCTGTCATACACAAGCATCTAACCATAAAACTACTTAAGATTGCGTAAGTACATTTATCAGTGGTGTGATGAAGTTTTGTCTACATTCTGAAAAGTTAAAAATCTACGCCAAGAAGATTGCTCTTTTGAGGGAACAAACATGTTGGGAAGCCAAATTCTTAGATTTTACAATTATGCCCCTAAACTAGTACTTTAAAAGAGGAATGAAAAAGTAAATAAGTGAATCAGTTTTTTTTATATCTCTTTTTCAAATCCGGTTTCATGTGGCTTATGGTGGTTAAGTGAGTAAGTACAAAATGTATTTTGTGGGGTTAAGCTTTGTTATTTGTTACGAGCAAATGCAATGCACAAATGACATTGTTATATGGTACAGAACGTTGTCTTTCGGACTGATACCGCGACAATAGTAATCTAATCTCTCTCTCTCTCTCTCTCTCTCTCTCTCTCTCTCTCATTGTGTAGACCGTTCCGGTGGCCTAGTGGTTAGATCGTCCGCCTCGGATGCGGGAGGTCGTAGGTTCGATCCCTGGCCGAATCATACCAAAGACTTATAAGAATGGTACTAACAGCTGCCTCGCTTGGCGCTCAGCATTAAGAGGTTAGTGTTAGGATATCCTGGTGTCAGGATAACGTGATTGTGTGGGACATCATGCTACATGTCTGCGGCATTATGTCCCAATGCTAGACATCACTATAAACTGCTACACTGCAGACATCGTAGCGATATGACTGAAAACTTGTTAAAGCTACGTTGCAAATCCAAATCACACACACACACACACACACACACACACACACACACACTCATTGTGATTTATTGACATATATACTTTTGTACTCTTTCACCGTAACTCACGCCAGTTCATAGTCAAGATATGTTGTGACATGGTACTGTTGTAAGTCAATTTTTGTGATCGGCTTGGATTCAACCGAACTTTTTAATCTAAGTTATAAAATAAAATTACTTGAAGTATTGGGGCCCCGAGTGGTCGAGTGGTCTAAAGCGCACACCATCATGGATATATGCAATCTCACCTCTTTCTGCGTGAGTTCGTGTCCAGGATTCGGCTAATTTCGGTATGTGAGAAAGTTTGCCAGTAGCTTCTCGTGGGTCGGTGGTTCTTCCCGGGTTCTTCCGCCACCATTTATAATGGCAGCCTATCTTGTGCTGAAAAATGGCGTTAAACCCTACAACAACAACAACATTAAGTATTAAACTAAAGGCCAGAACGTATATATAAATCTCACATTCAAACAACTATATCTTTTTCATGGCACCCTTAGTTTCGATCTTCCTGCCTACAAAAATCAAAAGATTGATTCCTAATATAAAAATGGATTAAAAAATTCTTCTGCTGATTAAATTAAAAGTAATTTTAACAGAAACAGTATTGTAACTAAGTCTTAAGCTTACTTCTCAACAAATCGGACGGAGAAATAGACGTTTTGGTATAAATGCATACTTTTTTAAAACAGTACAAATATAACATCAATTATTTATTTCAGATACATCTTTCTTCCAATCATAATTCTAAACGGAGGTTAGCGTTATTAGGTCTATAACCACATAGCGAGAAAATCAGTTCCGTTGTATTTCTTTAGCTTATAGGGATACCATGCAAAAAACAACATTTTAGAGGTATTAAAGCTGCATTGCATTATTAAAATTATAGAAAATCTTCCATAACTTAGATGTTATTTAAAATACACTGCTGGTCAGTCCAGAATTCAAGTCGTCAACGTTTTCGTGCTCGTCGCCATCAAAGTTCAATCATCAATCACTCGAAGTTACTGAGTTAACATTTCAAACTCGAAATTTAGGACTCAAGTGGTGTTATGTCGGTTGCGTACATACGAAAACTATGAGAATGAGGCAGAAATACAATTGGTTAACTGATAATTATATTATTGTTTATTGCCTGGCAATGGCTTTTATTGAGAAAGACAATATTGCACGGAAAATATCTTCTGATATTGTTCTATACGATAAGTATTTCAATAGTTCTGAACATTAGTGGGCTATATAACGAGGTTTAGTAAACAGTACGTAAGTGTATCCTCCCAATGTACTTTCCATGTTCCCCAACACGCTTTCTAAGTCCGATTATCAACTTGTTAAATACCATCTGTATTCACCTTTTGGAGTATCGTTCATACATTGGAAAACAGAACTTACAATCAAATGTCGGCTTTAAATTCGTTTGCCCCTCAACGAATCTTTGATAACGGAATCCAGACAAAAGTCACATGGAGCAACATCACGGCTTTATGGAGGACGTGGCAAAGTGTGGATGCTGCGCTCCTTCATTAAGTGCGTCACGATGGCGGATTTATGCGCCAGTGAGTTCTCGTAGAGTTGACGGATACTTCTTAAACTGGTGCGCGGACTGATGGCTCGGTAGTGTTTTACAATGGTTGGTAATACTTTAGAAGCATAAAAATGTCCAGTGGCACTAGCTTAGTCGGGGGTGGGGGGGGGGCGCGAGTGGCCGAGTGGTCTAAAGCACTCTCCGTTACGGATCACTGCCATCTCACCTCTGGCTGCGTGGGTTCGAGTCTCGGATTTGGCCAAGGTGGGTATCTGAGAAAGCTTGCCAGTAGCTTCTCGTGGGTCGGTGGTTCTTTCAGGGGTTTTGCCGGGTTCTTCCTCCACCATTAATACTGGCCACCATGTATAGCCTATCGTGTGCTGAAAAATGGCGTTAAACCCCACAAGAACAACAACTTAGTCAGGTACAGCTGATTGGACGACTGGGCCTTTTCCATAGTAAACGTATGGGCATACTTCTTTTCTTTTAAATCTGACTACGTCGAGTGATTTGTGGTGTATTATCATTTTCTCCGATCTAAATTTTTTGTTCTATTTTTTTTCTTCTTTCAAATCCGGTTTCAAAAAATATATTTTCGGCGATTTGTCAGAGTCAAACTGTAACAAACAATTATAGATGCACTAGAAATATCATTGTGATTATCATACTGCACTGAAATTCATCAGAAATAGTTCATGCGAAAGATTTTATCACACACGCAAAAAATAAGCGTAATTGAAGTACTTCTCAGTTGTTTATTATAGCTGAATACAACTCAAATTAAGATGTATCTCCCTTCTTTTCGGGGCTATTTCACGCTATTGGAAGTTTTTTGGTACGAAGACACGGAGGATCCCCCAGATTTGTTTTTATTTGGGTTGTGGGAAGTGAAGCATGTAATGGTCATTTATTATGTTTAACGGATGTAGGCCAATACATGTTTAGAGCTGAATGGGAAGAAGCGCATCTTCCCCACCTCCACCTTGTCCCTATATGTGGGCGCCCATACTTGAAAGAGGAAACTAACAGACAGAATAATAATAAAGAAGGCCACAGACGGAGAACAGTTAACGAATGTGTGCTGATACATTCTAATTTTCTCATATTGTAGAGGATTATGTTTGCTTCCTTTGTCATTATCTACAACATTCCATTAGTGTGTATCATGATTTACAATGATGATAACGGTCTAAATAAGGTATTTGTCAATGTCGTACTACACGTAGGACTGCACAAATCAAAACCAATTTTCTTTGTTTTGTTTTTTCAGCATGGCTCACTGGTCCCGCCATACTGGAGGTCTTGGCACTCGCCACATTTGTGGCATGCGCGTTATTGAATATCTACTTCCTGCTGAAGACAAAGGCGGGAAAAGCTTTACGAAAGCTCTTCTCCATTCTTCTAGCTAGCGCAGGTATTCAGTTACTTTTGGTTTTAATTACATCAAGTTAGTAACCGGTTTCTCATATTAGAAATCATTTATTTATTATATTATATTATATTATATTATATTATATTATATTATATTATATTATTAATGAACGTGGACGTTTGCTTGCATGAATTTTAAAAAAATCAGCAAGTGGTTTTCGATAATGTTGTCTCGTCTGCGAAAGTAGCACTTGATAAATTTGGATATTGAAGAATATATGATGTCATATGATATATGATATATGATATGATATGATATGACTGATATGATATGACACTTTAGCGACCAATACATTCATATGTATCTCAGTGGCGGCGCGAGGGTTCGAGGCTCCCGCGAGCAATGCTCTTTAGTAGCGCCCCTAAAATGCTACAGAGAACGGTTTTGGTGTCACTTGCCAACTTGTCTCCACCCTCACCCTCCTAAACAAAAGTTTTGTAAAAAAAAATTGCCCCCTTGACACTATCCTGAAGGTAAAAAGGTATGAAAATTTCAGTTGCAATTACCCCATCACACACCCCTCGCACCACCATTGCTGTAACCGTCACAGTCGACAAAACACATGTGCTAGTAATTTTAATGAGTAGCTGCTTAATTGTCGCTCCTGACCGACGTTCGTGATTCGAAAAACACAATTTCCTACATTTGTGGTTAATGAATCCATCTTCTGTTAAAAAGCAATTAACTCTTTTTATGTATTTTCTTTTGTTTTGTTTTTTCTTCAGGTTTCATAATAATCTTTGGACTCCTGATTTTTGTAAAGAAAAAAGCGGGCCTTTCTGGGGCCGAGACAGAAACATCTGAAGGAGAGCCTGGATGGACGATGATAATATCCATTGTGGCTGCAGTCGTTGCCGTGTTAGACAGCATTTTGGCTTGCATTGGCATTTCGAGGAACTTTGAAAAGGAAGATGAGCCTATCACAATCCCAGATAACATGGATATATCCCTAATCGTCTCGATTATTGGTGATAACAAGAAATTCTGAGTTAACTTTGCCGATAGTGTTATGGAACTGTAATTCATATGTAGTTACATTTTCGGAACAATGCATCCAAATCCATCGTGCCGTGAAACGGTGAGGGGGAAGACTTAATCATATAATAATAAATTATGAACTCATTTGTTAATGTTTTAAGTGTAAAATTCGAACAGTGAGGTTTTATATATGGCGTGTCAGTTGTCAGCAGATATCAAACATTATCCCAGTATCCAATAAAAGATCTTGAAGGTTGTTTTCATACCCTAGCAATGCAGACTTTTGTTATAAAATATACGTGGGCGCAGATGACATTAAGGTTGTTGTTGTAGGGTTTAATGCCATTTTTCAGCACAAGATAGAATATACTTGGCGGATATTATAGACGGTGGAGGAAGAACCCGGGAAAACCCGAGAAAGAACCACCGACCCACGAGATGCTAATGGCAAGCTTTCCCACATAACCACACATTAAGGTTGTGTGTAAAGTGTTGATTCAATCACATGTCGTAGATGGGCAAAATTACTTTACGATTCCACGACAAAACATGATTTTGGGTAGTCACTAAGTTTAATGCTTCAAACAATCTGATTAAAATCAGATCTCCACTGTCCAACGTGAAGTGGAGATCTGCTTTTAATCAGGTTGATGCTTCAAGCAAAACGTATGTTCCAGTGAATTTCAAGTGCAGAAGTTGTCTACCTGAACCACTACGAATGTAATATATATTAGTCAGAATTAATAAGTGGTCTACCTGAATCACAGCAAACGTAATATAACAGCCAGAATTAATAAGTGGTATCCCTCACCTGCATCAAACGAAATATAATATCTAGAATGAGTATGTAGTATTCTTGAATCGCTACATATGTAACATAATATCGAGAATTAGTATGTGGTCTACTTGAACCGCTACACATGTAACATAATATCCATAATTAGCAAGTGGTCTAATGGAAGCACTACACATGTAACATAATATCCAGAGTTAGTATGTGGTCTGCTTGAACCGCTATACATGTAACATAATATCCAGAATTAGTATGTGGTCTTCTTGAACCGCTATACATGTAACATAATATCCAGAATTAGTATGTGGTCTACCTGAACCACTACACATGTAACATAATATCCAGAATTAGTAAGTGGTCTACCTGAACCACTACACATGTAACATAATATCCAGAATTAGTATGTGGTCTTCTTGAACCGCTACACGTGTAACATAAATATCCAGAATTAGTAAGTGGTCTACCTGAACCACTACACAAGTAACATACCATCCAGAATTAGTAAGTGGTCTACTTGAACCGCTACACTGTACCATAATATCCAGAATTAGTAAGTGTCTGCTTGAACCACTACACATGTAACATAAATATCCAGAATTAGTAAGTGGTCTACTTGAACCGCTACACGTGTAACATAATATGCAGAATTAGTAAGTGGTCTACTTGAACCGCTACACGTGTAACATAATATCCAAAATAATTATGTATCTTTTAATACACTTGCATAACTGTATATATTGGGACTTTATGAGATGTAAACATTATTATCCTCTGCACATATCTCCTACATACAGACATGGGGTGGTTAATTATAGTGCTGCCACATTTTGTCGTCACCATAATGGACCTTTCGTCTCTCGGCCCCAGAGGAAAGCATACATAAGGAATTAACCTTTGAAACAATAGGATCATTGATTGACAAGATCATTAGCCTTACAAAATTACAAGGGACGTTTCATTTGAAACAGATAATAATTTATATTCCGCAATCATGTAAGTTCGTGTGAATTTTATGACACATTCCAATGGCAAACATAGAGATTATATATATGAATGTTGTTGTTGTTGTTATAAGGTTTAACACAATTTTTCAGCACAAGAATGCATAGCGGCCAGTATTAATGGTGGAGGAAGAACCCGAGAAAACCCGTGAAAGAACAGAGGTGAGAAGGCAGTGATCTCCGTAACGGAGAGTGCTTTAGACCACTCGGGCACTTGGGGCCTCATTTATATATATATATATATATATATATATATATATATATATATATATATATATATATATATATATATATATATATATGCATGTATGTATGTGTGTGTGTGTGACATAAAAAAGCTATCGAATCGTTTTCTCTTTCTTTCATCACTGAACTAATTTTGATATTATTTTTTTTATTAGTTAGAATCATGTTAATGATTTGCATAGCTAATTAAGACCTTAATGTTATGATCAAGTCTCCGATCAGATTGATATTTTGTAATAAATATGTTTGAATTGGAAAAGAAAAATTATGTCAATAAATTTTAGATTAAAACATAAAAATGGGATTTAGCTGAAATGATGCGAAGTAGATCGTTACTCAGATAAATTTTGAAAATCCTAAAAAATACAACATGCATACGCAAATATGGGCGGTTGATCAGCCTTTATCCGACTGGTCCACTGTATCGTCCGCAAGAGAAAAGCATCAGGAATGCTCTATGTAGTTTTCGTTTGTTGTCCTCAGCGTATGCATTAACGTTAAAGTTGTATATTTAGTTCTGCTTCTCGCCACTGTTTTATTTATATTCATGAAACGTTATGTATATACTTACCGTGGATGGTATTATTCGCTATTGTCAAAAGTAGACCACAATGACCTATTTGTCTGACTTTCATTACTTATAATGATTGTTTGGATTATGTAAGGAAACAGCAGGTGACATAGCATTACCGGGAAACAAAATGTGTTGAAACATTAAAGTTTGACAATAAAATGTATCGACTAGAATTGTGTGTGTGTGTGTGTTAGCTTTCGCTTACACACATATCATTTGTACACAAATTTAATTACAAAGAAATAGCAGCCATTGACGTAAACCATTAAATTTAACCGTGTAGATTGCTAGCACAAACCTCTACCAGCACATTTTGAAAAGTGTTGTGTGACATGGATCGTCATTGTCGCTTGGTATCTACTTTCTCCTTGGAAAACAGATCGTTTAGTTTTTATTTTAAAACTTTAAAACTCTTAACATTTAACGTTGTAGGTGTATGCCGTCGTTCTGAATTTTCTGGAAGTTCGATTTTGCGTTTCTCAAATGTGGTAATATTTTTTTATGGACCAAACTAATTTCTTTTGCGTGAATCAGGACTCTTGGTTTTGTGGCATAAGTTGAGAGCATTGATTCAAGCTCAGTTATGTCGTCTTCGATATTGCTGGCATGGATTTGAGCTAACACTTCAGCTCTTGTGTGAGGCGACACGGCACGTCATTGCCTTTTACTTTCTCAATGAAATCGTTTCATCTTGTCGCAAAATTTCATTTGACAAAGTTTTATACGCAGAAGGTCCCTGTTTATAGGGAGAGTGTCTTAGAGTCAGAGTATTCATTCATCTCTCAAACGATCAAGAAGATGGAAGAGTCAGCACAGATCAACCTGCTGGTCAAAGATTTGCTAAGAGTCATACAAAAGCATAATTCACAAGCGAAAATGTCAACAAAGCTTACCCTTCTGGTCGTTGATTTAATGAGAGTCATACGAAAGTATATAAGTGCTGATGAAGTTTGCTATGTCTGCAAGGTAAATGGGTATTTGTGTCCAGAATACCTGCTTCGTCCAAGAAAGAGAGACAAAAGTCTAGATATCTGTTATCGTTGTCAGGAGAAAGGACACTGGGCGTCAGGGTGACCTAAGAGAAAAGAGAAGAAACAGAAACAAGAGGAGAAAGAGGAGAGGGGTTCAGAAGAACAAAAAAAAATGACAATGAGGAAGAACTTGTGGTAGTGAAGAGATGGAAATGGAAAAATTGACAATTTGAGCCGATGCATTGGCCCTGATGTAAAATGTCATACTAACTTCAAAAAGAGAATAGACCAGAAAGAAAACGTAAGTGTTTCTTGGTCTTGAGGTTTTATCATAAGGATGGTGTGTTTTGTTTTTACTGACACTGTATGAATATGTGCTCTTTCACCTTTCTCTATCCGTCTGGGGCATTTGTTAATTAGAATTGCGATGAAAGGGATGTTTTCTTTCACGTACGCACTTTAGGCATGCAAGTGGGAAAAAATAGTCAGTCTGTTCATCCATCGTGTGTGTCTTGATTGTTTATAAAATCACACACTGACGCCATAGCATAATGGGTTAAATGGGTTTTTGAGTGAGTGAGTGCGTGTGTGTGTGTGTGTTTGGAAGGGGTGTTTGGTAGAGTTGGTCATTGTTGGTGAGGGTTTTAGTGCCTTCAAAAAAACTTTGTCTTCTTCACTCTGTGTTGATAATATATCATGTTTTATTTCCTTCACTCTGAGTTGATAGTATATATAATGGGTTATTTCTTCACTGTATGGTTACTATATAATGTTTTTTCTTCTTATTCCCTCTGTGTGGATTGTGTATATTGGGTTATTTTTTCTTTCTTCCCTCTGTGTAGATATTTGATATAGGGGTTTGTTTTTTACGTGTCACCTCTGTGTGGATAGTATATATGTTTTTTTTTTCTCTTCCTCTGTGTAGATAGTATATTTGGAGTTTGTTTTCACTTCCTTATGTGTTGGTAGTATATTTGAGTCTTTTATTTACCTCTTCCCTCTGTGTAAAGTAGATTTGGGGTTTGTTTTGTATTCGTCCTTCTCTGTGTGTGTGTGTGTGTGTGCATGTGTGTGTGTGTGCACTCCTACGTTTGTGTGGACGCTTACGTTTGGTTTGTGTGTTTATGTGTATGTGTGCGCGCGTACGCTTGTTTGTGTGTGTATGTATTGGTCTTTTTTGTCCCTTTAAAACTTCCTTTGTCCCTTTCAAATTCATTTCACCTACCTACCTACCTACAGTAGCGCGTATTCAGGTCAGCCACTTGCAACACTGTTGCCATTATTCCCCTAGTGTTCAGTACAGTGACGTCATTGAAGCTAGAATTTTTGAGGCTATGAATATTGACTTGGGTTTTTATAAAGGAATTTCCTACAAGTTGTGACAATAAATAGACACTAGGTTAGTTCATAGGACTTTCCTCCAAGATGAGATTATAAATAGATAGTGGTTTTTTTCATAGGAATTTCCCACAAGTTGTAGCTAAAAATAAATACTAATTTTTTATAAAGGAATTCCTACCAGTGGTGACTATAAATAGATACTAGCGTTTTTCCACATATTATTTTTGGTAATGTAAGAGATAGTCCATCTTGTGAGATTTTATCTCCTTCTCTTACATTTTAAGTTAACACAGGGCATTTGGATAGTGAGTATGATACAATGGATGGTATAGTACGTGTCATATTTTTGTGAAATTTCATCTTCTTTGTTCACATTCTAAGCTAATACCTGACGTTGGATTGTGTATGTGTGTGTCTTGCCCTTAACAGACCCGTTGTCCCTACACTCATGAGTGTTTGTTTTGTGTGAATGTGGAGTAGTGTCACTATAAATATAGACTTGGGTTTTTCCATAGGACTTTCCACATGTTGTAGCTTTAAATATATATTTGGGTTTTTAAATAGGATTGTCACACAAGACGGGGCTATAAATATGCAACGGATATTCCTGCTGGATTTTTATATAAGTTTCGGTTATAAACAGTTACTAGGTTTATCAATAATAGTCTAAACTAATGTAATCTAATGTCCCGGGATATATTCAGTCTCCGTTAAATTCTGGGACAATTTCGTAATTTTAGCGTTACTTTCAGTCACACCCATTTTGGTGTTGGTCTTTTCCTTGGTTGTAGCTATTTATATCATCATTTTAGCTATGCAAATTTATGAACAACGCCAGTATAATTTCAGATCTAGGTAATGCTTTACATATAAATCTCGGATACAAGAATATAGTGATTATGCAACAGGTACCTGTTACACACGTGTGCAATCTGAGACCAGCCACTTGCAACAATGTTACTAACTCCTCCACCCGATTGAGGTCAGCCACTTACAACAATATTGCCATTGTTTCCACATTGTTGTCACCCCTGTTTAATTCTCCTTGATGCTAGACAGGCCCAATATGCTTTGTTAAATTCCCTATGTTAAATTCCCCTTATCGCTAGATTGCCCTATCCATGTTAAATTCCCCTTGACGCCAAAGTGCCTTGACCCTCTCTGTAATGATAATTCCCATTGACACTAGAGTGCCCCCTATTACTACTACTGGGCATTCACTTTATGCACAGAGTTTCTATTCAAACTATGTGTTAAGCATACTGAGTAGGATACCAAAAGGATCCAGTACATATGGAATTCTAAAATAAACATGATTCATGCAGATTCCTTTTAAAATAACATATCACATTGGTCAAATGCTGAGAAACTAAACTCTGTGCAAGAGACGAAATTTTGGAATTGAACCTAGGTTACATTAGCTTTAATAGCTGGCGATTGTTTTGGACCACAACTTTATTCAACTGATCTTTTCCAACTAGCAATATTTTTGTGATTTTTATTATTAGTTTTCTTAAATTTACCAAAAAGGTACAAAACAAAACTTATGAGAAGCAGCAACTGAAAACATGTTAAATAATTTATTCTTTGGTGCACTTTGTCCGTTAGGTTAGCTCTTCAAATTTTTCACAAAATTTCAATGTTCAAGTCACCTAGTTGATTAGAGCATTCATCTTGGATGTAGGGGGTTGTGGGTTCTAACCCCGACTGAGTCATATCAAAGACTTTTGAAAATGGTACTAGCAGCTACCTCGCTAGGTGCTCAGTATTAATTTAATAGGCTAGTGTTAGAACTGGTCGGCTTGGTGTCAGGATAATGTGACTCGGTGGGACATGATGCTAAATGTCTGCAGTATGATGACACAGTGCTTTACATCACTATAAACTGCCACAGTGCAATCATCGTAGTGATATGGCTCATAAATTGTTAAAGCTACACTAAAAATCCAAAATCACTCTCTTCCAGACACGTATGTGGTCTGCTTAAAGTTCAATCTTTGGAGTGAAAACTGTACAAATCTGATATTTTCTCATATTATCTGATGTAAAATAAAGTGTAGCTGGTTAAAGTATTGTATCTTTAAGTCTGACTTGTTCTTTATCTGTTTAAATTGTGCTTGTGAACTAGCAAAACGGCTTCATAAATAGTCTTAAGTCTGTGTATTTTTGCCCTATCCTTTTTCAGAAAAATTAATTTGCTCACACTTGCAATCATCAGATTTTAGTACCTTCGTCTGCCTTTTTGATGATGAAATTTGAAGAACATCTGATGGACCTAACTTTCATAATGTCATCTCTAAATGTATGACACTCTGGATAGAACACTTAAGTACTTTTCTTCCCTCCTATGTCCATGTAGAAAACTTCTCATCAAAAATTGTATCCCTGAATTTATATTTTCAGCTAAATATGTCAATATAATTCAAAGGAGGAGTCTGCATTAAACATCTAAAACAAATTCTGCAAAATCAGAAAATGTTGGCATCTCTATACTGATAATTTATCAAAAGTCTTCATCCAGTCATTGATAAGGAGTTGGGGGGGGGGGCTATGTCAAATGACAGTCACATTTTTAATTTAAACAAATTATCATGATAACATGTTATATTCTGCCTTATAGATGACATGCACAAAAGTATTGAATAAGGTCAAACATATGGTATTTGAATTCAGTTCCTTCCTATGAACCACAAACCAAACCTTAAGCAAAATCCTTTACCTGCTCTCTATATACAGCAACCTTATACGCAGACTTTAAAGGTCTACTAGTGCGCTCACACGACTTTCGTTTATGTTATGAATTTAACCTTCACGAAGCGATTTGTATAGGTATTATGCCATATACCTCAACATTAATGAAAATAATGACTACAGAGCATCGATTTTTTATCGTTGGAGACAAAACGCTCCTAGCTGATTTCGCGCTCGGTAATTTCCGAAAGGCAAAGCGGAAGTGATGCAGTGTAGGGAACACGGCTTTCCACTTTTCATTCTAGTTACGTTCAACAAGTAGAGCCGTGTGTGAAAAAATGGCAAAAAGGTGTATTGTTGGAGGTTGTAGCAATACAACACGAGAAGGAGTGAGTTTGCACACATTTCCTACTAATCCTGTTTCAAGAAAACAATGGATTAAGCAGATACGAACGACAAAAGGCTGGACTGAGCCGAATAGTGACAGAGGAACTAGTCAGGTTGTCTGTAGGGACCACTTCAGAGAAGACGATTTTGATCCCGCCACTAAACTGAAACGGTCATTTGGGATTAAGACCATTAGACGAATCCTGCCAAATCCAGTTCTAAGTGTCAAATAACCCAGAGTACATGCACACCAAATCCCAAAAAATCAAGGGTTACAGCATGCTTTACAACACGTAGCCCGTGAGGAGCTTTTTAAAAATAGAGCGAGCAAGGGTAAAAGTTTATTGATTTTAGTAGGCTATATTATTTGTCGTCAACCCTACACTCTTGCCTCAAATATACCAATCTTACGAGCGATTAATGCGAGGGGGGTGGTTTTAGTGTAAGGGTGTTTGCAAATCGTAATAGGTCCACCCTTACTTAAAAATTTATAAAACCTGTCTTATCATGAATTGTGTGTGTATGTGTGTGTTTGTGCATGCAATGGTGCAAAGCCTAAATCAAAGGGATATTTTTCTTGCCCCCCCCCCCGCATTGTTTGGACCTCACCGTAGAAAAAAAATTATTGTGGCTGCCGTAGCTTGTTTTCTGTCTGTTGCCGTTTTCAACAATAATAATAATGATATTTCACAAGTTGATGTATTGATTGTGCTTAATTGTGTCAGTGGATCCTGCTCTAGGTCGGATTCACACTCACAACCCATGGAATGCAAATGGAAATAATAATGTTTGTTCGATGTGGAAAGTAGATTATTATTATTATTATTATTATTATTATTATTTACATTGTGTACAGAATCATATACGGTAATATAAGAAGAATTTAGCCTTTAATATTGTTAACGTTTTAAACTTCTAATGCCGCTCGATTTTTTTGTATCATTTTGTTAGGTGTTGAAAGAGATTTTTCAGAACCAGCCCCCAGAAGATAATGTGCAAGAGAGAACCCAAAAGACACCAATCACACAGTCAACAGTAGATGGTGTGACATATCCTTGTGTGCATATTGATGTGTCCGAGAACTTTCCATGCATTTCTAGTGTTTAAATGGTTGGTATAGCTTCATATCATTTCATATGGCCTCATATATGATAGCGTACTAGTAAATCAATAAAGATATGTCATAATGTATTGCTGAAAAGCTCTGCAGTGTGTTGGCTATATGTCAAAATTTATGATCAGCCATAGTTTCTATAAGTAACGAAAGAGGTTTGATGCATTTGTCATTTATTGTTCAAACATACATAAAACTTAAATTTGACCACCATATCTAATGCAGAGGTATTAACTAGAAATTGCCAAACACATTTTTTGTTTTTGTTTCAGGGACTAGACACACCATCATTCAGTATTGCTGTTGAATGTCAGACTGACAGGACAATTAAGAGATCCAAGAGAATTCAAGCATTAGAGAGAGGGAAAACAAATTAATTTTGGTAATAATAATACATATATAACTAGTTCCATGAATGAATGCACACTCCACTACAAGATATTTCAACTCATCAAGTTTAGTAATATCTTTCAGTCATACTGTGCATGTGTACTGTTGTAATTCAATGATGTCAAGTGACTCAATGTTATAATCTCACCATTAACAATTAACAAGCAAATGACACGGGTAACATTATATTAACTAAGTTCAGTATGATGGTGTAAGCACTTGTCTCAGTATACCAAGCACTTGTCCACTTTTTGTTACTGAACAATAAAACACTGTTATTGATAAGCATATTCACGAGAATTACTCATCTGTGTGAAAACCATGATAATCAGTGTACACATGTATGATATTTCACATTTCACAGGTTGTCAGGTAAATGTCCGGCACGTACAGGGAAGGAGCAAAGGCATTCAGTGTTCTTTAGGCATTCCCCACAAATAATGAAATGGAGAACAAAATATACAGTTTTGATGAACCGGACACAGACCCTGATACCGATGTTCATGATATTGGTGATGAGTGTTCCATGATAAGGGAGTCCGATGATTCAAGCTACAAACCAGATGAGAGTGACCCAATGGATTCCAGCTTCAGCTAAAATACCTCTGGAAAAGGGTAATGTAAATTGCATGACTTCAGCATGTATGAAATCATAACTGATTTGATGGGGCTATCAATATTCCAATATTACTACTTAATCAAAACAAAGTCCTGGATTTTAATCAAAATAAAGTTGGTGCAGATTTATATTTGTAGCACATATTCAAAATCATATATTGTAACAAAATAATGATATATTCAAATACTATTTATGTTTATTAATAGCATTTTAATTTTTATTCCTATTTACAAATTTTTCTTATATAAATTTTCAGCGTGTATATAGGCAGTGGATGAAATTCTTCTTTCTTAAATTATGGTGGGAAACATTTCTTCTTTCAGAAGAGTTGATGGCAGTTCTGGAGGAAATAATCCGGAATCCTGTCGCATGATAGTTAGCACCATCTCTATGCAGCCAATCTCTGAGACCAGACAAGTCGACGGCTGTCCAGGCTCTGACATCACGATTTGCAAGATAACTACAAGTGCTTGAAACCTTACCGGGAAAAATCCAAACAATTGTATTTAAAACATCCCAGAAAAAAAATCTTAACTCACTTATTTCGACAGCAAGAACAAACGTAAAGACCTAATAATGTTTCCTATCTGAAATATTCTCAGCATGTTTTTTATTTTTTAATGTTTTTCTAAATTCATATTGTTTGTTTTTGTAATAATATTATTATGTTTCTTATCTTATAGGTGTTGTCTAATGTTGTAAAGCGCTTAGAGCTTCTAAAGATTAGGCGCTATACAAAGTCCTCATTATTATTATACTAATGAAGATACATCAGTGAAATTTAAATGCATATTTCCTTCATAAATGCAATAATCAAAAGCATTACTCGTAAACTTTAACTGCCGTTTAAACTCTCTGAAGCTGCTATATAGGGCTAGTGCATAACCCGCTGTTTTTACCCTCTGATGCAACAGGGCCATAACAAAACCCGCTGTTGATACCCCTGATGCAACAGTGCCATAGCAAAACCCGCTGTTGGTAACCTCTGATGCGACAGGGCCATAGCAAAACCCAATGTTGGTAACCTCTGATGCTTACAGGGCCATAGCGAAACCAGCTGTTTGCACCCTCTGATGCTAACAGGGCCATAGCATAACTTGCTTTCTGTACCATCTGATGCTGATATTATGGCCATAACATAGCCTCTGCTGTACAGTACTACATACAAATGATGTTTAAAAAAACCCCACTGTGTCTATGAATTTTATTTTATTTCACAATCTTGAAAAAAAAAAGTTTGTAAGAGATCCAACGCCTGACGTCTTGTTTGCTTCCTTTTCCAATATTTTTCCAAGCTGCTGATGGAGATCTTTAGCTTTCACTTTCGTCTTTTTGCTTTGTATGGCGCCAGTAGTGAATGGGGTCACTTTAGCGTCAAGGGGAATTAGCATTAAAAACACCCTGGGTAACTTTGGCGTCAATGGGAAATTTAACATTACGAAAACCCCTGGGTCACTTTGGCGTCAATGGGAAATTAGCATGGGAATAAATTGTGGGTCTGTTGAGCGTCACGGGGAAATGGAACAGGGTCGGGGCCCTATTTTAATAAGGTCCCGACCTGATGGGTCTATGGAAATGGAAGAGGGGAAAAAATTGAAACAGGGAGGGGTCTCTATTTTTTTTTATAAAAAAAAAAGAAAAAAAAAGGGGGGTAGGCAATTGAAAGTCTATCTCTTTTCGAGAGATGTGGGTGGCCCTGAAAGGGCCTTTGGGTTTCTTCTTCTTCTTTAACTAACTCCTTAACTTCTTTATCCATCCCCTTATTTTTTCCGTCATTCCTTTCTTCTTCTTTTTCTCCTCTGGCATCCAGTCTGGATGGCCCAATGCTCTAAACTTTTCCTGGACTTTGATCCAATTCTGATTGAGCCTCTCAAACTCTTCCTTTTTCTTTAAATTTTCCTTATTCTTTCTTTCTTTACTCCATTTCTCCTTTATTTTCTTTACTTCTTCCTCCATTACTTTTCTCATTAGTTCTTCCGATTTCTTAAGCTGGTCCAGGCCGTTTTTGACAAATGACCACTCTGTCCATTCCATTATGTCTTCCAAAAAACACTTTACTTCTAGCACATTATCCATGGCTTCTTTCAAGTGACCAATCTTTACATACTCTGGATTTATAAAGCCTCTTAGTCTTTTTACTTCTTCTTCTATCATCTCTTTCACCAGATCCATAGCTAATTTCAGGTTTGTCACTTGCCTTCTGGCAAAATCCCTGGTAACTTCATGCTTCCATTCACGTTCAATCCTTTCCACTACATAGGCTCCATCCACCATCCAATATCAAATATCCTTCAACTGGTTAAACAATTCTGTTACAGCCACCATCTTCCTTGTCTTTATTCCTTAGAATGGTGCGAACGACGAACACTGTAGATTCTTATACGAAAAGCGCGGACGTGATGGAAAACATCCCCTAAGACAAAAGTTATATTACCTAGATCATAACCAAACAACGCGTGTACGTGAAGAAAAACATCCCTACTTTTCTCATTTTATATTATCACCTATCCACATACGTGAAGCAGCAATTAACAAACCCCAAATCTACTATCCACACACGCAAAGCATTATAATTAAACCCAATAATCTACTATCCACACAAACGTACGTGAGCGCTTACAAACACACACACACACACACACACACACACGGAAAAAAGAGTAAGTGTTTATATTCACACTACTCTACATACACACATTGGCAAATCGATTGTTATTTCTTTTCTAAAGGTTTGGGTAGCCCTGAAAAGGGCTGTTTGTTTTTGAACTCCAGTGATACCTGGTTAATGATGGCACCTTCCAGACCTGGCACCACACACACATCTTCTTCCCCAGTCTCCTTTTACTTTTTTTCTTGGGAGTGCAGAGGCGGAATGATTGGCTTCAGCACCCCAATCCTCTGTCGCTGGTGTCTTGTAAGCCATCCTCTCTCCTATTTTCTTTTCCTCCTCTTCCCTCTGTCTTCTCTCCTCCTCTTCCTTCTTTATTCTTCGATCTTCTACTATGGCCTCTGCAGCCAGCTCATTCACTATACCCCTGGCATATTCCAGGTGCATCTGGAGTTCTAGAAGCTTTACAATTCTGGTATTCATTGTCTTGTTAACGAATGAACAGGGTAGCTAGACTGCCAAGCGATTTTCAATTTATACTAAAAGCGCGGACGTGAAGGAAAACATCCCCCTAAGACAAAAGTTAGTTAGTTAGTTAGTTGGATTATAGTGGTTTTCGTTCTTTTGAACATGTACCACTTTTTTATTCACGCACTGCGTGATTTTTAATTACTCCTGGGGGAAGGAAAAGGAGCCTCATCCCCCAGGCTTTTATGTACTCAAAGAGTACTTTTTAATTTAGCCACTCAGGTGTAGGACTAACTAGTCCTTAACAACCTGACTGAAAGGCTAATAGACATGAGTGGGAATAGTCACACCACACACTCGTGTTTCTTAGTTGGATTGAAATGCCCCAGGTGTCAAACCAAGCAGTATGTGACTCCCGCCACGATTGGTCGGCAGCGATGAGGTCACATTAGGACACCCGGTCTTGTGGCATTGACGAAGTGGCCCGCTTTTTTGATATCATCAATTGCCTTTCCCAGTCCGATATTCCGGTAGACAGAGCCTTCCTTTTTTCCACTCTGTTTAGGTGGTGCAGGTTCATCAGCTTCATCGCCGCTGGATGATGATACTTCCAGGGCCGCTGCCAGCGTGGAAGTTTCAAATTCTTCAGTGTCGTCTGCCAACATTGCCTGGATTTGGCTGAGTATGTTAGTAGAAATAGCTGTGGAAGCTTGATTTAAAAGTTCAGCCAGATGTTGTTTAAGAGACAAGGAGACGGTTAGGAGTATTTTTTTTTTTTTTTTTTTTTTTTTTTTTTTATTCATCAATTCCTTATTTATTTTGATTCCCTATCTTATTGGTTTGGAATGAAAACTTGTTTTTATGGTTGTTTGTATGTTATTATGGAGTCCTGTTTTAATTAATTCCTATTTTCCTATTTTAATTTTTTGTGGCCTTAATTGGTTTTTATTATTCGGAGTATGAACGGCTGTGTCAGTTTGTGAACCTACGAGACCTAGCAGGCCGTCATAATTCCCAAACAGTGATTTTGTAATATTCGTCCTTAACTGGTTTTTATTATTCGGGCTATGAACGGCTGTGTCAGTCTGTGAACCCACGAGACCGAGCCGGCCGTCATAATTCCCAAACAGTGATTTGTTATATTTTTAACTGGTCTTTGATTTACTTTCTTAGATTTTTTTGAGTAGATTGGATTCGTGTATAAATCTTATGATATTTTTGAATGTTAGATTAATATTGGGGTTTGTGTTCATCAAGAATTCTGGGTATGTTGTAGGGGATCCAATTTTATGCTGTTTAACTTTAAACTTAGCCCTTTCTTTTTCAAGTGTATGGCAGTTGTTAAAAATATGCTCTATGTCTTCTGTGACCCTGCAGTGGTAGCAGTTAGGGTTATGTGGTTGTGGTCCTATGTACTGTCCGAAGCTGTTAGCCAGCTTGGTTTTGCCCGTGAGTATTCTATTTATGAATTTTTGTTCACTGCCTTTTGTTTTGGGTGGTTTCCTATTTCTACATACTTCTTTAATGATGGTTTTTAGTTTCCTGCCTTGAGTGCTTGTGTTCCATAATTCCTGCCATTTATTATCAATGAGGGTTTTAGATATGCTATTGAGTTCGCATATGCTATAATCTAGGTTGATGTGAGTGGTTTCGTTTAGTTTTTGTTTAGCTGTTATATCTGCCATATCGTTACCTGGTATGTTAATATGGGATGGTATCCACATAAATTCTACTTGTAAGTTATTATTGTTCAGTATTTTTAACAATAAATTGGTTTGCCTAAGATAGTTTTCTCTTGATTTGGTGTTGTTATTAAGTATTGAGTTTATGACGCTTAGCGAGTCACTTATTATTACCGCTTGGGGTATTTTGTTCTCTTTGATCCATTTGAGTGCTTCAAGTATGGCCCAGAATTCAGCTGTGTATATAGAGCAGAGGTTAGGTAGTCTTCTTCCTACTTTAATGTTAAGTTCGGGGATTACGTAAGCTGCTGCTGTTCTGGGTGGTTCTGTAATTTTGGATCCATCAGTGTAAATCTTAATGTAGTTGCAATATTTTGAGTTGATTTCTTCTGTACAGATTGTGTTTAGTTTGAGTTCCTGTTCGTTTTTATTGCCATATTTCGTAATGAGGGTGTTAACTGTGGGGTTGATATTTATCCATGGTTCTTTGTCATAGTGATTTGCAATTTCTGCTTGGAGTTTGTCTATAGGAAGTTGTTCAACTAATTGATGGACTAATTTCCCTGCTGGTATGTTTTGTGATAATTTAGTTCTAAAAGGTATGTTGCATTTATTTATAGCTAGCCGGGTGGGGTGTGTGTCGGGGTGTGTTGTTAGCCTGGCTGCATATCTGAGGGTGAGTTCTTGTCTTCTAAGGTGGAGCGGCAGTTCTCCAGTTAAGATTTAAGTTCCACTAGTGATGTGGATGGTAGTGCACCAGTGCAAATAATTAGGGCCTTTCTTTGTATGCTATCTAGTTTTTTGAGGTTATTTTGCGGTGCCGAGTTGTAAATTTGGCATCCGTAATCTAGTTTAGATCTAATTAACGATTTATATAAAGCTAGTAAGGTTTCTTGATTGGATCCCCAGGTGGTTCCTTTAAGGGTTGTAAGGAGGTTAAGGTCTTTATTACACCTTTTGACTAGTTCGTTTATGTGGTGTCCCCAGTTTAGCTTGGAGTCATAATGCATTCCTAAAAATCGTGCTACATTTACGAATTTAATTTCTTGATTTTGGATGGTGAGTTTGGGAAACTGATTTTGTAATTTACGTTTGGTGGTGAATAATACTGCTATGGTTTTTTCATGGGATATTTTGAAACCCCATTTATCAGCCCATTTCCCTATTTTGTTTAAACTTGTTTGAATATCGCTGATTACTTTGTGGTTGGAAGGGTTTCCTGCTCTCCATAATCCACTATCATCAGCAAATTGTGAGAGTTCAATTAGTTTTGATGTTAAGTTGGTGTCCAAGTCATTAATCATGATGTTGAAAAGGGTTGGGCTGAGTACGCTCCCTTGTGGTGTACCGTTTTCAAGTGTGTGTGGTTCAGAGTAGGTGTCGCCGACTCTGGTTGATATTTTACGGTCAGCGAGGAAGTTTTCAATGAATTTAAACATTCGACCTGTGATGGCGTAGTGGTTGAGTTTGGCTAATAAGCCTTTGGTCCATACAAGGTCGAATGCCTTTTCGAGGTCAATAAATACTGCAATTAAATTCCTATCAGCTTTGCGTTTGGAGTTGAACGCCAATTTAATTGCGGTTTCTAATCGTATTAGTTGATCCGTGGTGGATCTTTTGTTTCTAAATCCGCATTGATTATCGGAGATTAAATTATTGCTCTCTAGGTGGTGTTTGAGTCGGTTGGTGACTATGGTTTCCATGATCTTACAAATGTTGTTTGTTAGGGAAATGGGTCTGTAGGAGCTAATATCGTTAGGGTCTTTTCCTTGCTTGGGTATTGGAATTACTATTGCGTGTTTCCATTTATCGGGTAGTTTGCCTGAGGTCCATATTTGGTTTAGTAATTTAATAATTGTTTGTTTAATGTTATTTGGGATATTTTTGTATATTGTGTATCCTATTTGATCTTCCCCTGGGCTAGTTTCGTTTTTGGTTTTCAATGCTAGGTCCCATTCGTAAGTTGTAATGTCTTTATTTAGGTTCGAGACTTTGGGACCGAGGTCTTTAAAGAGATTACTATGGGTTCTTTCTACTTTGTCCCTATGTAATTGAAATGCTGGGGTGTGGTTGGTGTTGCTACTCATATCTGAGAAATGCTGAGCTAGTCGGTCAGCCTTTTCTTTATTAGTAATGGCTCCAGCTATTTTTGGAGTGGTGTTAGTTGTCTTTCCTCTAATTGATCTAATCTTATCCCAGACTTGTTTGGTACTAGTTGTGATATTGATATTCGTGCAGTAATTATGCCAAGTTGATTCCTTTGCCTGTTTAATTATGTTTTTAAGGTTTTTCTCCTTTTGTTTATATATAGTGAAATCAATAGAGTTTTTAGTGCGTTTGAATTTATTGAGGGCTTTTTTCTTATCAGTGATGGCTTGTTTGCATTCATCATTCCACCATGGGACTCCTTGTTTATGTGGGTTACCACTGGTTTTGGGTATGTTAGTGGTGGCTGCCTTTAGTATGGTATCAATCAGGTCTTCGTAATATTTATTAATATTATCATTTTCCATGTTTTTGGTGTCTATTTTGCTTAGTGTTTCATTAAATGAGGTCCAATCTGCTTTTGAATATATCCATCTAGGGGTTCTTTTTAGCGAGTTGTATTGGACCGTCATCTGCAGGGTGACTATTACTGGAAAGTGGTCACTGCCCAAGGGGTCAGTTTGATCCACTCTCCAGTCCGCCATCTGGGTTATTGATGGCGAGCAAATGGTGAGGTCGATGGCGGACATGAGACCGTTTTCTGGGTTAAGGCGTGTTTTTGTACCGTCATTTAAAATGGCTAAGTTAGATTCTGCGGTCCATTCTTCAATCAATTTGCCTCTTTTGTCCGTCACACCGCCCCCCCCCCCCCCATAGCTCGTTATGGGCATTGAAATCTCCACAGATGACGATCTGATTTACTCGTTTGTGATCATTTATTTGTTTGTAAGTAATTAAGTTAGCTGTGCCTGATGTTCCCCCTGGGTCATAAATATTGAATATTTGTATTTGACCCTTGCCTGTATGAATTATGAGGGACTGAATTTCGAATGCTTCGTTGCTACCTGGGGTTGGTGTTATGGTTATTGTTGTTACATTCGGGATGTTATCTGCTATATAGATGGCTAAACCCCCACCTCCTTGTCCCGTGGTTCGATTTTTGAAGTGACCTGGGGCATATCCTGGGAGTTTGGGTATTTGTTTGGTTCTACTTGTTATTTTTGTTTCTTGAATGCATATAATATCTGGTTTGTGTTCTAAGCTTTGTAATTTGGCTTTGAGTTCACTGATATTACTTATTAAGCCTCTAGCATTCCATTGCCATATTATAATGTTCCGGTTTGTTGTATAATCCATTATTGGGGTGGTCATTTATTGATTCTTTTGTGTTGAGGGTTATTATGTTAACTTCAAATTTGATTCGATTTTGCTTATTATGCTTATTATCTGTGTTATTTTATCCACGATGTAGTGGTGGTTGTTGATAAGTTCGGCTTTGATCTCTGTGAGTAACTTTTCTATTGTCGGGTTTGACAGTGATTTGTTTTTGGTGTTAGTGTTATCTGATTCTTCGGGGTGGAGTTGTGAGTCTTTGTGGGATTTGATTAAGAATGTATCTTGTTTATTTAATCTTGTTTGATCTTGTTTGACCTTGTTTGACCTTGGTAGGTTGGGTGTTTGGGCTGTGGTTGCTTCAGTTGCTGGTTTGTTTGGGGTCATGATGTGGTAATTTTTATTACTGGGGGTTAGTTTTTTCGCCGCATGATACGGGATTTGCTTGTTGTTCATGATATCTATGGTTTGATATTCCTTGATAGTGTTGGGGCATTCGTGGGATTTAGGTAGGTGCGGGCCCCAGCAGTTGGTACATTTGGGTGTGGTTCTACAACATACATCTTTGTGGTTTCCCCCACATTTGTAGCATAGTTGGGTATATCTACATCTGTTAGAGAAATGTCCCCAGTGTTGGCAGTTGCTGCAGAACCTGGGTTTGTTTATGTATGTCTCAAGGCGGTGGCGTGCCCCAGAGTGATCTAGTCTTATCATGGTTGAGAGTGGAGAATTTGATTCTAGTATCGCTGTATTGGTTTCCTGTCCTAAATGATTTTTGAGTTTATACGCCCTATTTATGGGGGTACCACTGTCTTTGAGTTTGGCAGTGAGGGTTTCATTGTTTATCCCTTTATTTTGTCCTGTGAGTTTTAGAACTGCTTTAAATGTGGGGGTGTTCGTGCGGGAGTATGTGGCTAAGTCATTTGTTCGTGTGTTATTGTTTATTGCCATGAGGGTCTGGTTGCTATTGTGTGTTTTGGTTATTATGTTCTTTGTCCCTATTTGTTTGTGTCTTTCGACGTTAACCCTAATGTTGTTAATAATTTCAATTTCTAGGAATTTGGCCATTTGACTGCGAGTGCTGCAGTGTACTATTATGTATCTTGTGTTTGGCCTAAATATTTTGAATTGTCCTTGATGAACCCTAAGGAGGGCCTGTGTGAGACTGTTAACAGTTAAGTTTATCAGTTTATTGGAGTTGCTACTGATATAAAGTGTGTGTTCTATGGGGTGGTATGAAAATTTGGCCTGTTTCTTTGGTTCTTTGTGGGGGTGTGAGTTTGAATTATTTTGGGGGGCAGGTTTGTTCTTGGTAAACATGGGTCCCTTCCCTTTACCCTTGCCATCCCACACGTTAGGTTTTGATTTAGTGGTTGGGTTAGCTTGTGTTTTGTTTCGGCTGCTGAGTAATTGTTCTTCAGTTAAGGGTTTTGATGGTCCAGGGGTCTGACTGTTAGGTTTTGATTTAGTGGTTGGGTTAGCTTGTGTTTTGTTTCGGCTGCTGAGTAATTGTTCTTCAGTTAAGGGTTTTGATGGTCCAGGGGTCTGACTGTTATGATATTTCGGTTTGTTGTTACTGATATGAATGGGTGGAGTTATCGTTACCATGGGCCCCATTTTGGGTGTAGTTTTTCCTTTCTTACATGAGTTGGGCCCTATTTTCGGTGGGTTTCTTATTATCATGGCTATATGTTTTTTTTCCGGGGATTGTGCAATGACCATGTATTTGGGGGTGGGTGGCTGGTCTTGTTTTTGGAGTGGCGATATTGGTGTTTCTATAGGTATTGTATCATCCAGGTCCTTGTTTGCCGATGGATCTAGTAAGTTTTTGAAACTTACAGTTGAGTTGATACTTAAGTCGGCTGCTGATATTTGAATTAGTTCATTTCTCTCAGGGGTGGTTAGATGCGGTGTTGTTAAATCTTTCCTTTCAGGAGTGGATGAGAAGTTGAGATTCTTCTCGCAAAGTTCAAGGTGCTTGGAGTTTTCACTGAGATCCAATTTCCCCGTGATTATTTGCGGGTTTGGTGTCATAGGGGTGGGAGGTTTATGTGATTTCATTTCCTTTTCAAGCCTATTGTTTCTCAGAATTTGTTTTCTAGTGTTAAAGTTAAGTTTGTTTGTGATTGATTGAGACATTCCTACTTTGGTTTTGAATAAGGTTTAGGTTACTTATTGTTGTTAATAGTGGTTGTGGTTATGAAGAAACAATGAGAGATGAGATTCTGTTACGTTCCGTGAATCGGAAAATCTCACAGCGGTTAGCTTGTGCTTGTAATTTGTGAGATTCTGACCAGGCGTGGTATCAGTGTGTTTCCTAGTGCCTGTTTTCGGGAACAGTGCTAACAGCTAGAGTTGTTATTATAAGAAAAAGGTAGTGGTTAGTTGTGTAATTTGTCGAATTTATTCTCTATGATTGAAAATCACACAATGATATTTGGTGCTTGTATCATGTGTGGGTTCAATCCAGTCGGTTCTAGTATGTTTCTTAGAGACTGTTTAAGAGAATAGGCGGCAAATTGAGTAGATACGGAATTTAGTACAAGTAAGGTAAAATATATTATAGTGAGATGTAAACAACATAGAGTTTTAATTGCCCGCAGGCTTAGTAATTTTCCTACCTTGTACTAAAGTACTTAGCTTTTATACGAGGTGGTATGATCCAAAATGGCTGCGTGGCGGGCTGCTTGGCTGGATTTCCTTTGTCTGATATATTACTATCTTACTGCGTGTTCCTATCGTTCCTTTGTGAGAGTTCCTTAGATCTGTGCACTTCCTTTGTTCACGGCTTGCCGGGTTGCTAATCGTTTCCTCTTCTTAGCATTATTTCTTTGCACAAGTTGTCCTGTTCCTTTTTTCTATATTAATTGGTGTTGGTGGTGGCCGCACTCAGTAGAAATTTTAAAATTATACACCAAGCCGGTTTTAAACAGTAAACAAGTCAAGCAAATTCAGAGATAGTTTTCAAACTTGACGTTATGGGAATGACGTCACTAAAATAAACAACGTTAGTTTGTAAATCTATGTAATTCTGAATATATTTAAATGATATTGAAACAATAGTCACAGAAACCTTAAATAATTCATTCTCAGCAAAATGGTGTAATATTCGATAACAAAACTGTATCCATTTGCGAAGTAATTTCAATGAAGACAAAAGTTATATTACCTAGATCATGACCAAACAACGCGCGGACCTAAAAGAAACACTCACTCACTTTTTTAATACCCATTACTATTTTAAAAATTTTCATTAAAAGTAATATACTATCCACATACGCGGAGCAGCAATAAACAAACCCCAAATCTACTACACCTCAAACATTAAAAAAAACATTATCATTATCTACTATCCACACAAACGTACGTGAGTGCTTACAAACACAAACACATACAATCACACTAGAAAAGAGTCAGTGTTTATATTCACACTACTCTACATACACACATTGGCAAATCGATTGTTATTTCTTTTCTTGAGATTGGGGTAGCCCTGAAAAGGGCTGGTTTTTTGTGTGCGAAGTTGAAGCTAGGGCGATCTTTTAGTTTCTAAGAATGCGACGTCCTCTGACGATAGACTTTCTGACGATAGGTCTGCTTCTTCGGAAAGAGAAGAAGAACTCTTTGGTGTCGATACGACAATCTACAAAGCCTCTGTCAGGTTCAGGTTCCTGCTGCTGCTGCTGCTGTTGCTGTTGCTGCTCTCTCTGCTGTTTCTGAAGTCTGTACTTTTCTGCCCATTCTTCTTTCTCCCTGTTCACTTCTTCTCTGAAGAGCTCTTCTATCAGGTTTTCAGTGACTTTTAACATTCTCACATTCTCTATCTCTTCTGGTTTCGGTATCATACTGTGTCTGACCCTGTGCAAATTCACGTAGGCTTCGTTTAGCTTAGCTAGTTTGGAGCACATCTTCGTAAGAGGATGAGTCGATAATGGATGGTTAGACTGGAGGCTACCCCGGCTTTAAAGTCAGAGCGCGGACGTGAAGGAAAACATCCCTCCATGGTTTCCGAGCCGGAACGTTCAATGAGTGTCATGAGAGGGATAGTAAGAAGTCAAAGAGCATGAATCAAGATTCTTATAGCCAAACAAACCACAAAGGCATTTTTTTCAAAACACAACATTTTTTTTATTCAAAATCACTTAACACTAACAAACAACTCTAACATTTTTAACAATAATCCAACAATATAACATCAAACATTTTTTTTTCAAATCACAAACATTTTTTTCAGCTAACACATTATTTTGGACAGGGTTGACAACGTTGTGAATGAAATTGTGATTTCCACTGTTGGAAGTCATTAGGCCATTGATGGACACTACGTTTCCTAGCTTGAGACAAAAGATAAGCATAATGGTCACAAAACCATTGATTTACTTTCACATCGTTTCTAGAAGAAGAACGAGGATCACAATGAGTCACTAAATGTTCTAAGGAATAGCCCAGGCTGCGATGATGCAGAAAATACACACAATATTGTCCACACACCAAGGAATCTGTGCCTTGTAATTTCACATTATTGAATCGGGTGGTCTGAGCATTTCTTCTCATAAAGTCGATGATATCGTCTTCCAAAGGAGGCAATCCATACGAATCGAAATATTCCACACATCCTTCTTGAGGAAAGTAGACGGCTACCCAGTGGGTTCCTGGGAGATGACTGTCGTCCGTGTTGATCACATAAGCTAGATGGTCTTGATGTTTACGATGAGGGAGTTCATCTTTAGCACAGACGACAGGATTAAAAGAAGCCGTGTACGAGCTGTGGTTCAAAAGGTAATAAAGTTCTAAGGCATCCATTGATTTGTGTGTTTTTTTCTTCACAGGTAATGATAAGTGATCAATTCGATCCTGACTTTTTGCTTGAAAATGTCTGACAAGTAAAAGGCGTTTAGATCCGACTTCTTACTCTGGTCAAAGAGAGATTCGATGCGACGGCACTCCAGAGACGTTAATGGAGGAGAAGAATGTTTATCCAAGCCTTTATACGACTCGTTCAACACGAATTCTATTTCGATGTGATCCCAAGCTTTGTCCAGATATTCGTCCAATTTTTCTTCTTGACTTAACATCAGACATTTGTCGTGTTGAATTTGACTGGGATGATCGTTGTGACATCCATAGCACTCTTCCTTGATCAATTCTTTCATTACATCTGCCAGAACTGTAGCAAAACAGGAGACTAAATGGGCTTCTTGTTCTGGCCATCTTGACTTCATCATGATAACTTCTTCGTCTTGGGATTCTTCTTCTTCTTCCACGGTCTCCTTACATTCCATCTTCAAAGTTTCTCCACTAGGTAAAGAGGGATAACAGTCTTCCATAGCTTCTAATAATCTAGAATGACTTCTCTCAAACTGTTGATTTCTATGGTATTGTCAAATTCTGCATACAGGATGACGTTCACTGTGTGATTTGGAGGTGGATTTGCAAACTGAAGTTCCACACGAATCTGACCCGATTTTATAGGGTGGAAATGCCCCTCGTCGCTGCCTTGGTCTGGAGTGAAATCAAAACCCCACAAAGCATAGCCTCCTGCATAATCCTCGTACGAAATACCGTGACTGGTGTTGGTTCCTAACTGTCCCGTGGCTTCATACAGGACAAGTACGATCTCAAATAATTCTTCGCGACACCAAAGTTAGGCTGAAAGGGTCGGGTACACAAGGACTTGCCGTCGCGACTGACTTCGATCTTGGACACATTGTAATGTTGAAACTCAAAAGGATTTTGATCGTGGGTTCCGATGAAGGCTGAATTCCTGACGATACCAACAATCAAACGCTTGGGTAACTGTCCTTGGAACAGATGATCTTCTATCATAGATCGCTGTCCAGCGGAAATGGTGAACGTTTTCACTTCTACGCGTCGTATCGGATACTTGGCGGTCGTTCTGCTCAACGTCTGACTGACGTGGTTTCCCACTTTAGGTAACACTTCCACACGACCCACGTAAAGTCGGGCTTCTTGAATGATAGTTTTGTATTCATTGGCATGGGCCATCAAATGGAAAGCGGCACTGCTACGATTCAGTCTCAGACGGATATCCACCCCGTTGAGCAAATACTTTTCTTGTAACCACATGTCCAAATGCAAACGATCCATCAGTTCTAAACTTCGCCCTTGCAGAATTTTCTTACGATGGTCGTTAAACCCCACATTGTGAGGATTGTCATCTTCTGTCAGGGCTGTGTCGGTAAACGTGGCTACACCTGCCGTGTCAGGTTTCCATACCACGCAAGCATCCAGATGAGTATTCTTGGCTTCTTTTCCGTACGTCAAGAGATTTTCCAGGTAGGCACGATATGGGTAAGTATCCATGCTGCTGATGACCAGTTTGTTATTCAAGTACAAGTCCACTTCGCCGAACAAGGAATGCATGAAATTGTTGACAGGAGCTAATCTAGCATCGCCTCCTAGATTGGTGTTGTCCATTTTGATCACTTTCACTTTCAAGTACAGGTAACTGCTATTCAGATCGATGTAATCTTCGGGCTGTCCTTTGATTTGAAACTCGATGGGAGCGGAATCCGTTAAAGAGGAGACGGGGTCAAATTCCACCCATTGGGATTCTTGCATCGTCATCATGGTGGGGGGCATGGCAAACAGATCCAGCTCCGACTTGGAACAAGCGCAAGACTCTCGGTGCATCATTTTTCTCTGTCTCTCAATAATCGAAAAAGTCTAAGTCTCGGACGGTTCTTCTTTTCTTTGCCTTTCTAGCTTTAGAAGTGTGAAGTCTGGTGAAAGGATGTTTTCTTCGTCGTCTCTTTCTGCCTTGTCCTTGCTGAACGCCTGACTCGGTAGCGTGCAGGGCATTTATAAGTGTTTCTCGTCGGCCCAAAAGGTCTTTACCCGTTTTCAGCAAGACATTTTTGACTGCCCTCATGAAGGCTTCTTTAGGGTTTTGTTTGTCGATGATGACATTTTGGAGAAATTCTTTGCCTTGCGTCAGTGCCACATCTTTCAAGGCGTGCAATCCGCGTGTCACCATCGGTTTCAACACCGGGGCCACCGAACGAAAGGCCGATTTCAGCATATCTCCTAAACCGTGTCCTCGCTGTCGAGCAACCCCTCGGTACACTGGCTACATGATTACAACTAGTGAGAGAACCATTTTCGAAAATGGAGTTTCACCGTGACTTTTCCTTTTTGAATGAAATATTTTGTCCCAGATCTCCTTTTATAGCAATGTTGACCGTGTCCAAATACGACTTGCTGACAGGCAAATAGTGAGGATGTACAAATTCGCGGTGAACTTGGTAAGTGTTTCCACCTTCCTCGTCAGCGTTCGTGGCAGAATCCACTTTGAAAGGAATGACACGCAGTAACGGCACAGAGGTATGTCCCACCACGTTGTACTCCACCACATCGGAGTACACAAACATCAAATTCAGTCCTTGGTTCAGTTCTACCGGGGCACGAAATAACTTGCTAAAAGACTCGTTGTCGTAAATGATTGGTAATTCGTTTTTCTTGAGCATGGCCATTCTCATGTCCATGTCTCCGCCCAACATGTCAAACAATTCAGGACAAAATAAAATGGACAGGATTTTACTCCCGTCAAATTTCATCAAGAAGCGACGAGCTGATTTGTGGTATTCCATGGTGACACTTTTTTTGACACTTTCCAAAACTTTCAGAAACACGACATTAAACCTGGAGGCTATGGTGCTCACCAAATGTTGACCACTAAAATAATAGCCTGGGGGAATGAACAAGTGATAGGTGGTGTACTTTTGATTTTGTGTGCCAGGGGTTTTTATGTTATATTTGCCATGCGTATCCAAGTACTGTTGCATTTGCTCGTCATGAACTTCCACATCAAAAAAGTTTTGATTGGGAAGGACATTGAGGACATGGGTCGGGTGAATGATTTCTACTAAAGCCACTTCCCAATGGGCTTCGTGATCTAAGGGGATGGTCTGAGGTAATTTGGCCGTGTAACAGCACAACGTGTTCTTGGGAAACACCTCCATGGAACTGTCACTGGGTAAGGTTAAGTAAAATTGGTTTTGGTGACTCATAATTCCAGAGTTCTGTGGCTGTCCGAGGGGTTACTGGACGTCAGAGGAGTGTCTCCGCCCAAAATAGGGTTGTTGTTATTATTGGAGTGGTGACTGACACTGGCACTGGACACAAGGTTCCCGTTGTTCCCGTTCGAGGAGAATTTCAGGGAGGGATTGGGAAGCAGGTAACCGATGCAGCTGCTCAATAAAATGGTCCACAATTGTTTGTCTCCTTGTTGCAAACTTAAATTGGCGATGGCTGCCCCGATGACACAATACACCACGAATATTTGGCAGAAAAAGACGATTTGCGTTTTAGGCACACGTTCTCCACACCACACCCACAAACGTTGTTTTTGTAAATCTTGCAGAGAAGAACTAGGTGAAGGAGTGGTCGACGTAGCTGCGTCTGTGTGAAAGGGCATGATGGTCACTTCTTTTTATAGTCGATGACTTGCGAAGCGTCGATCCAAGAATCAAAACTGGGTGGATATCCTTTCCAATGTACTTTGACTTCTTTGACACGTCGTTTGCCCACTTTACGGTTCCTGCGTTCGAGAATGCTTTCGATGTCGTACACGTCGTCTTCTTTTTTGGTGACACGTTGTAACTCGGGCAAATAAAACGTTCCTTTGAGCACTTCTCCGTTCATGTCTTCCAATTTATAGACGGCAGGATGACGACCATGCACTCGTCCGGTGACACGAAACAATTCGGTCGTCCAGTTAGGTAAGTAACCTTTGTCGAAAGTGCGTTTGGTTTTGCCAATCCGCACCCAATCTCCTACGGCCAACACTCCACTTTTCTTGGGGACAGCCCTCGTCGGGGACGTACCAAACAGGCGCTCAAACACCATCACTTCGTTCTCGGGAGTCACTTCTTGCGGGGTACGTCCGATGCTTCGATGGTAAGATTGGTTGTACGCTTGCACCAGGTGTGGTAAGATGTCGATGTACTTCAGAGTGTGGTGATGCGTAAAATATTTCCACATGCGTTCTTTCAAAGTGCGTTGGAAACGTTCCACGATGCTGGCTTTGGTTTCGGGATTCTCGGTGGTAAAAAAATGAATGTCATGTTTCTTTAATTCTTTTTGGAACGCTTGGTTCAGAAATTCGGTGCCTTTGTCCGTTTGCCATCGAAGAAGGTGAGGACCGCTTTGTTTCAACACTCGTTGCAGGGCTCGCACTAACTCGCTGCTCGATTTGGAAGTCAAGGGTACGACCCAGGCAAATTTGGAAAAGACGTCGATGACACAAAACAAATATTTGTAGCCGCGATTGTAGCTGGCCAAATGAGAGACATCGGCTAAATCGGCTTGCCATTGATGATCGATGCCTTCCACTCGGGTGCGACTTCTGGAAAACGTGCGTCGAATGGGTTTGTGTAAAGTGTAGGTAACTTGTTCTTGTAACCATCCTTGCACTTGAGGTAAACGGAGACTTTTCAGTTGCGTTTTGGCAGCACGATACAATTTTTGAATTCCTGCGTAACCTGCAGGATGGGAGGGATCGTAGTAAATGCTGGCTAGCACTTTTTCCATTTTTTTTTTTGTTGTGTTTGTGTGTTAATAAGACACCCACTCTTGGAGGATGCTACTCTTTTTCTCTTGGGGTATTTTCTTGGATTGCAATGCTTTGCGTGTGCGACCAGCAATAGGTGTCGAGGAGGAGGATATCTGAGCGGGGGATATCGGTTCTTGTTTCACTTCTGTCTTCACTTCTGTCTTCACTTTCTTTTTCTCTTCTGATGAAGAAGGAGTGGTCATCATCTTTTTAATCCATCCAATTCTGGAGGTAGGTGGTGTTGTTAACTTCCGTACTGTTTCTGGAGGAGTTTGAAAGCCTTCTTCTTCTTCTTCTCCTTTTTCTGTCTTGGTCACTGGTAGTGGTGATGGTGCTGGACTTTTCATCAAGGTCTTAAAATCTTTCAGAGTGGGAAGAGCTGTTTCGTCTGAGGCTTTCTGGTGAAAGAGTTGTAGTCGTTGCAAGAGTTGACCGTACTTTTGCGATTTTTCTGTTTCGGACAAATCTTGGCGATCCATTAAGGACTGCAATTCGTGTTGTAACTGGGACATCTCGCTCAAATTGGGATTGGGAGGTAAATGCGGGGTGCGTTGTTCTTGCCAACGATGGTATTCCATCCATCGTTTGTAAGGCACTAAAGCTAGTTTTCGTCCTTCCATGGGATGTCAGGGGTCGATTCTGAGATCTTGGGACTTCCGAGGGCCTTTTTATCCTGCTCCCACCAGTCCTCCCAACATGGTTCCCAAGACTACTTTCAGCAATGGGCCTAGCAAGAGGGGTAACATTCCTCCACGTTGGAAAAACATCTTCTTCTTTTGACGAATGGGAATTTTCTTTTGAACCATTTGGCGAAGAACGTGACGATGTTTGCCTAAGCATTGTTTCTGGTGTTTGGATAAAGGGATCGTGCCTTTCAAGACGTTCAAACAACATTCGCACACGGTATCAATGACCTCTTTGGAGGCTGATTGAATGAGTTTTTTTCGTAGGGGTGGAGAAGCTTTGGACAGGACAGATAACATGTCCCCATGTTTGACTATACGAGGAGGTAGTCCTTTCCTTTTCTTTCCTTGGGGTTTTCTAGAGGGTGACATCTTCAGGAGCACAAAAACACTGATACCCTACTTGGTCACAGGCCTTTTTTATACTGGAACGCGTCGCCACTGATTGTCTTTACGTCGTATCAGTTTGAGGACAGGCATGACACGTCGTGCAGGGGTACGTAACGGACTAAATCGAGCCAGTTCTTGCTTGGACAAATCCAGTAAACTTTGTAACATGCCCGATCTTTCTTGGACTTTGATTTTGGGAGAAGGTACTTTGTGAGCAGCAGCCACTGCCACTAAATTGGAGGGTCCTGCCACTGGGGCAGTTCTTTTTGGGGTCATCAACGGAAAAGTTCTTGGTGTGATCAACGTGTCCAAGTACTCTTCAGTTCTTGGTGTCATTAACGGAGAAGTGGATGAACGTGAGGCTGCCGGAGACGCAGTCACCGCCGTGGCAGGTCGTGGTTTGCGAGTGTAAGGTTGCGTCCTGGCCGAAGTGCCTCTCTTTCGAGTAGTTTTCTTCTGTGGGCTTTTCTTTTTCTGGGGACTTTTTCTCTGTTTCTTTTTCTGGGGGCTTCTTTTCTTTTTCGGGGGTGGTGTCTGGTAAGAGGAGCGTCCCGCCACTGGAGAAGTTCTCCTTGGGGACCTGGTCTTTTTCTTCTTCTTCTTGGATCTTCGTTGGACTTTTTTCTTGGGGAGAAGTTTGGGGGCATTTGGATCCCATCTTAAGAGAGAACGAATGATGACCCCTCCTAGAGAACCGCTCCCTCCAGGTTTCAAAATGATTTGTTTTTTGGTTTGAGTGTCGATGCAGGGATCGGCCAGTTGGACCAAAGCGACTTTGTTTCGATCGAAAAAGCGTTTGGTTTGATGAGGAATCTGAATGATTCCTTGGAGTAATTGACGTGCCGTCACCGTGAACCATCGTAAGACTTCTTTGAGACTAGCTTCTAAGACACGAGCTCGTATTTGTGGATTTTTTTCTCGACTGATGCCATACAAGGCACGAATCAATTTGACGGGAAGATGCGACTGAAGGGACGTCATGTTCAAAATGTGTGAGACAGACGAAAAGGGTCTGAGGTTTTTATAGATTTTTTTGTGGAGTGAAATTAAGTCGAGGACGGAGACGTGTACAGGACAGGCCCTCCGTCTTGGCACCAGTGGTGAAACAAGTGGGTACGAAATCGCAAATCCTCGGGGGTCGTAGGTTTCAAATCGACGAGTAAATAGGCGTGTGGAGTTTGAGTGGCATCGTCGTACGCCTGAGTCAGCCAAGGCGTTCCTAACTGTTTGGCTAGGACTTGCACTTACGATTTATCTCGAGGGCTTTTAAACAAGACCACGTAATGCGCATTCAGACTGATGGTGCGATGGGCTTTACTTTGTTGAAACAAATTTTGGGTGATGTAAACGACACTGGCATTACGGTGATGCCCTTTGTGCGTGAACCACAGTTTAATTTCTTCTTCGTCTTCTCCTAACATGTCGTCGAAAATGACCAAATGGGTTTGACGGGAGTCAGAGACGATGCCGTCGTCTTCTTTAGGAATGCCTTCCACAAACACGATGGAATCGCCTTGACTTTCTCGCAAGAGGCTGTACGCCGATTGCCACTCTTTGTAACACCACACGATGCGTTGAGGTGGACGATCGATCAAATGATGTTCATGTTCGATCAAACGTTTGACGAATTCGGTTTTGCCTGAACCGCTAGCAATGTTAAAGGGATGGCGAAGATACAAAGCCTCCCAACTGGCACGATCTAAGTGTTCGTCGATGACTTTGACAGTGGAGGGAGAGGGAGCAGAGACAGCAGAGTAGCCATAGTGTTAGGAATGTCACTTGTGACACGAAAACAAACAAGACGAGAGTTTATATACTTTTTTCAGGACACGTTTATTGAATGTTTCAAATATGAACAACACGAAAGACAAAAATACATAAAAGCCAAATAGTTATGTACAGGAATAAAAAACACATCAAAACGATCGAAGTGGAATATAAACAAGTCTCTGTACAACATGTTCTGGGTAACCAAGATGTCCTAGGGACAGTGTGTAATGTTCTTACAGTCTCTACATGAGGTATTGTCACACAAGTGTCCTCCCGGAATGACCTTTCAGGAATGTCCATGACAGTCCTGTCCTGAAGCGAGTGGTTGTTCTCGGTGACGGGTTCTTCTGGCACTGTCACTAACACAGGTTGAAAAGTAACTTTTTTCCTTGAACAACTCTTGTGCATACTGGGCCACTTCTTGGGTCAAAGCCTCAAAACCCCCCTTTTTCCAGTCACGAACATCTGTCTAATGGGGGTGTAAGTCACAAGCTACACACACATCGTCATACACGTCTTCGGTAGCTAAAAGTTGACGAATCTTTTTTTCCTGTTGAGGTCGAGAAGTATCCAGATGAAAACGCAAGGCTTTGAGCAAAAGGAGTCTTTCGTGACCATTTAAGGCCATTGGGGTGGTAAGTACTGATCGTAAAGAGTCCACAAGAAATCCCAGAAAACAAGTCACTAAGACACACACTATGCGTCGTCCCAAATTGAATGGACACAGTTCTTGTAATAATTGATGGTAATGATCCACGGTTTGAATATGGTCATTGAGTTCCTTCCACGGAATCTGTTCAATCACTTGTGACATAAGCCGTGGCATGGATTCCTGATTTTATAGTCTCTTTATTTCGGAAGCAATAAAGGTACTTTCTAACAAGACATCTTCGTTCTCCAGTAGGGAATCTAAATCTTGCATACTGTAACCTACACTTCAGAGTTTGTCTAGATGTTTCGTCTTCCGCTAAGCAGATTCCACGTAAAATATGTTGGTAATCCTTTAACTCGTCTTCCTCAATACGTTGCTCTAGATGAATCTCGAAGTAACCAAAATTGCGAACATTTAGTTCATTCACTAACTGAAAGTGATGAACAAGGTCTGACCACTGAAACAATTTCTGACAAATCAGTCCTCTTATACCATTCAGGTACCAGTGGTTAAAGATCTGGTGACGTAACGGATGCAATTGTTCTTTACGTTTGACTTGTATTTTGACCAGCTCTCGGTAATTGCGTTCTCTCAACTCCACAGGCAAAGCACGAATGTTCT
Organism: Sinohyriopsis cumingii; assembly: GCA_028554795.2. Classification (NCBI taxonomy): domain Eukaryota; kingdom Metazoa; phylum Mollusca; class Bivalvia; order Unionida; family Unionidae; genus Sinohyriopsis; species Sinohyriopsis cumingii. The sequence goes on from CM068836.1 coordinate 51,597,568, forward strand.
TTTGTAAAGTAACCATGAATAGGTCAGTCCGTACAATTCACAATCTTCTCCTAGAGCAAAAGTAATCCACATAGTGAGTAATTTCTGACCACTGCCATTCAGGGTAACGTCCAAGAATCTCACTGAACACTTTTGATGTAAACGGTCTAGAGTGATATAATAGGACGAATGCACACTTGACCCAGAGAAATCTAACACACTGATTGACTTTTTTCACTTTCCTCTTGTGAATTTCTCGGCACAAAAGTTCTACAGTTTCCCATTGAGATTTCACTCTGGCAAGTCCCTGCCAAACTTCCTTGTAAATCTTCTCTTGCAGTTCTTTAGGTAATGATTCAATATCGCTTTTGAAATGAAGTTTAAATACTGGTCTCGGTGATGTCCAACATTTCACTCCTAGCCAGTCTGGTTTCTTCTTCAACGACATGGTAAGTTACTTCAATGTCTCGGTCCCACTAAAGGTAAGTAATGACAATTCGGTGACCAAAGAGCATGTTCTAGGTAGGCCGAATCTTGTGGTTCCCAGTGGTGAAGTGACACACCGCAACTGAAGCACTTGACTTTATCCCCTTCACCCAAGTAGAAAAATCCGGCTCTGGCTAATTCTTCGGGGGTCGGTCCTCCCAGATACTTAGGCCATTTTCCTTTGAACGATTGAAGACGATTTTCAAAGTCGCAGTATTCCGACAAACGCACAGGGAACGAATATTCGTCTTTCACAGGTTCGTTTCGATGAGGATTGGGTGAAATGGACAGGAGTTTGCTCAGGGCTGGATGACATCCGTAGAGAGGTAGACGTGAAGGTGGACATTCACCTTTAAAATGAAACCCAGTAAAGTGTCCAAGAGGACGAGTGGCATCGCTATCGTATCCCTCAGGTTTGACACCCACAGCACCACTTTCCATGATAGGGGTAGTGAGAACAAAGTTCCCATGATGCTTTACGGCATCGCTAAGGTCACAACGTACAGCATCGTTCCCATCGCAAGGCTCACAATCGCATTCCACTTCAGAGCCCCCAAACTTGAATTGTGCCTTTCTGAACTTGTTTTGTGTTTCTCTGAAAGTATTCATCTTGTTCGCTTGGTCTTGGTAGTCACAATGAACTATCTATCTTGCCTAGGGTTCCTTTTTATATACAGACCAATACCGACGTGTCCATACGGTAAGGTGAAATGATTAGGAAGTCGCACTCGCTTCTGGTACACGATTTGATAGACTTTTTCCAAGGGTCGAATGACGATGTGGTGAGTGGGTAAACGTACAATCTTGTTGGGTTGATAGGTGGTCACTTTAAAGTGTTCATCTTCTCTAGACTGCAAAGCTTCTTTCAATACGCCAAAGTTCACCACTCGACTGGTACGATAATTCAGAGTCAATCCTTTCACTTTACACGTCGTGTGTACTTCTCTTTGTTTGTCCCGGTATTCGTAGCCTTAATTTTTAGGACCACCACTGGCGAAACTTAGAATCTTGTCGTCGGGGTGCTCGTCTGTCCAGGCTCCTAAACGGTCTCCTTCGATGTCAGGGTGCTGTTGACTTGGGTGATGGATGTAAATGCAACTGTCGGTGTCAAAGTACAGGACACGTTCCCCTAACAGTTCTAAAGCTTCGTACAATTTTAAGCGAGTATGAGATGTCACGTAAGCCGCAATGATGACATTTCCAAAGGGGTCGTCTTGTACAAAGTCCAGATCTTCTTCGTAATTGACCAAGATCAAATCCTTGCGAACGACGTCCACGTGTTTCATGAATTTGGTTTTGTCGTGAATCATCTGGAAGTAGCGGAAAGGTTCGGTCAAATATTCCGTCTTGGGTTTGCCCCACAAGCAATTTAACATCGCTTTGGCAAACGATCGCCTGCTTCGTTTTTCTCGATGTGGTCTAAAGAGATGCCTTCTTGTGCCCAGTATTTCTCTTTGAATGTATTTTGGTCTTCGGGAGTGTGACACCAGGAAGGATATCCGCTGGCTTCTTGCTTCAGTTTCAAAAAGGCATTCACGTAGTCTGCGAAAATGCCTTTCTGCGTGGGGTCACCCTTGTGGTATTGTTCTGTCTTGGGAAAGTGACAAATTTCGTACACTTCTAACAGTTGGTATCCCATGTCCAGAGCTTTGAACAATGCTACGCTGACCCACGTCCCCGTCAAGGCCCGTTCTTCCTGGGTGTGCTGACAAGGTTGGTCTTGGTTGCATATTTCGGCACAAGTAAGGCACAAAGGAAACATCAGTTTGCCTTGGCAATGGTAAGGTAAGACGGGATGGTATAGGTTCGTGGGAGGCAAAACTTTGCACTTGATCAAGCCTTAGTATTGTCGAACGTTTTTCAGGTCGATGTGTTCCGTTAGCAATTGCGGGTGCCCTGCAGGAAAGCGACAATATTTGCACACGTAGGGATACAGCGAACACACGTCCAAGTATTTGATTTCTTCTCCTTTCTCTTCGTCGGCTTGGTACAGCAAACAGGTGGCATTGGTCCTTCCTCCATACAAACTATCCCTCGGGTTCAGGGGGTCCATGAACTGGTAACTTTCCACGAGGCGTTTAAACTCGGGATCGGTTTTCAAACGGTGATCGTACTCGTGTTCCCACATTTCCACCACTTGGTATCCTTCCTATTCTAACTTTAGGCGTCGCTGACAAGTGGCCTGGTACAAGTCTTCCATGGTTCGTTGTAAAAACTGATTTTTAGTGCCTCGGTCAGGGTAACAGACGGGGCATCCATGAAATAAGCAACCGTTAAACTCGTACACGATCTTGGGGTTTTCTAAGTCCCAGCCATCGACCGAATGCGCTCCGATGATCTTTTCGCCCCCTCCTTTGCGGGCATGCTGAATCCATTTGTCTTCCTTGTCGCACAAGTAATGTAACCAGCGTAGGGCTTTGACCGAGTATTGACGTTTGACATAGTTGGTCGTTTGAGGACTGATGATAGCAACGATGTTTTAAGGCATGAATCGTTGCCGGTACACTAAGGAACACGCTTTGGCAAGCTTCTTTCAAAGGATCGACCCCTCCGTGTTCCATGAACAGTTCTCGAAATTTTCCACAGCAACGTCGTAAAATGTCCACGTCGGAACGACAATACTTTAGCATTTCTTCCTGAAAGTCGAAAGGGTCCGAGGCGTCATCCTGGTACCAAGCCTAGAAAGCTTCTCGTTGTTCGGTACGCATGTTGTCGGGGTCGTAATAGTGAGCCTCAGGCAAATGGGGTAGAACGGCGTGTTAATTGGCTTCCGTAATGAAAAAGAGTGGAAAGTACCCTTTAGCCATTTCTGGCATTCCAAACGTTTTAGGCATTCGACTCAAAGGCATGGCCAAATAGCTCATCGAATCTTTAAACTGTACTTGTCCCACTTCCATGAAAATGATTTTGGCTCCGTTCAAAGTCACTTTAGGACGCTCGGTACCATGTCGGTACCATGTTCCGTATAGTATCTGAGAAGAAACTGTCCATCGTATCCGGAGAAATTGTGAGCCATCACCGTGGCATGACGATGACAATCTCCGTAACGTTCGATGTCCTCTTGGCTCCATGTCTTGTCGATGGGGTCTAAGACCCATCGGGCAAAATCGTCTAGCGTCTTTGGTCCTCGAAAGATTTTTTCACGTCGTCCAGGAATCTTGCTGCAGTGAAGGCAATGACTGAAAATAGGTTCTTGAATGCACTTCTCGCACGCTCGATGAGCCACGTAGAAATTAGGAATGTGAATGCCGGTCTCTTGCATGCATTCGAAATCGAAAAAGATGAAATTGCCTTTCTTCTTGTGTTCATCCTCTTTCTCTGGTGGGGGTTGGTATTTTTGCACATAGCATTGGTGTTCCAAGTCCACGATGTGGTGACAAATGTGACATTTTTTCTTTCCTGAACATACGTGTGCCTTGGTACTATTGGTACGTAGACCTTGTCCACACGTAGGGCACAATCTCAGCAGTTGACAAGCACATTTCTTCTGTGAACCTTGCATCTTCAAATGTTGTTGGTAACAGGCAGGGCTGACAAACTTACGCAGGCAAGCTGGACAATGCACTGGTTCTTGCCCTTCGTTCAGACAGGGTGGAGAGGCCAAACATCCTGAGCATTTCGATCCACAATGCTTGTGTTGTTCTCGATTGTTATAGCCATAGTCACATTTCTCACAATAATAAACGTATCCCAGGAATCCGGTGATACTGGTAATGGTATCGAAATGTTCATCGTGATGATAGACATGAATTCCATCCTTAAAGTCTTTCCCTCGAAACAACAGAGGCCCACGCATTTCTTGAGGGTGCACTTTCAAGGTGTAGCGTGGAGCTAGGACATCTTGCAATGTTTGCATTTCAGGAATGCCACAGGGTGTGTCTTTGGACAGGCCGGCTTGTTGTAACAGGAGTTCTGCTTCGTTTCGTTGTTTGGCTCGGTCCGATTGTTGAATAGTTTTCCAGGCTCTTTTCCATTCTGCCGTGTCGTTCTTGTTGGCATAGGTTCGTCCCACCACGATAGCCCTGGCTAAACACATCTGGTCTTGAGGGTTGCGAATTCGGACGAGACTCTTTTTGGTGCTGCGAAGGTCGTTCACCAATAAGACTTTTTTGCGGCAAGTCCCTTGAGGAGGAGAGACGTGGGTCATGTCCAGTGTGGCTTTTCCATCGGTGATTTCAAGCTGGTCATTGGATTGTTGTACGTGTTGAATCTTATCCATGACTTTGGAAGCGGTCAATTCTGCAGGGCTGCTAAACTCGATCCAAACTGGGGATTTCAAGCCGTCGTGTTGTATGGAAAGTCTCAAGCGATCGTCTTCTTTGGGTTGACTTTGTCGCTTAAGTGTGGTAAGCAAAGAATCCCACATCTCGGTGATGAACCCTTCTGCTTTCTCTAACGGTACTTCGGACTTGAAATCTTTAAACTTCACCGTGTATTTGTAAGCCGTAGTTCTAAATTTTCTAGAGGGACGTTTTTCCGTCTCTTGAATGGAATAGTACTTTTCAGGGTTGACTAAGGGTGGTGAACTTTGTTTAGATGGTTTGGATTCTGGTTCACTCATGTCCTCTTCAAAATCACTGGCATGAATTTGTGCCAAGACTTCAGCCCTGGTACGAGGCGATAGATCACGTTTCTGCCTCTTACTTTCTTCTTCTTTCTTCTCAAATGAATTGGATCGTTTCATCTTGATAGGAAAACGTCAAATGACTAAAGTTTAAACACCATGGACTAATTTATAGTCATGGCAGACCAGCGTATATAAAAGGGTGTGTGTCTTGTCCTTTCACTATTCATTTCACTCTCAAACCGAGTACAACGATGGAAGAGACTACACAAATCGAACGTTTCATCAGAGCTTTGCGATGGGTCATTAGAAAATTCTCTTCAGACCAGCCGACGGACTAATTTCCTTCCTTGCGAGATAAAAGTGAAGATACTTGCTATATCTGTCAGAAGAAAGGGCATTGGTCTTCAGAGTGTCCAGACCGTCAAAAAAAAGGGGTTAGAAAAGACAAAAGTCAAGATACCTGTTATTATTGTCAAGAAAAAGGACATTGGTCTCCAGATTGCCCAAAAAAGAAACAAGAGGAGTCAGAAGAAGAGAGGGATTCTTCAGAGGAAGAAGAAGAGGAGGAAGAAAGCAGACAGGTGAAGAAAAAGAAACAGGAGAAGAAAAGAAGAAGGGAAGAAAGTGAGGAGGAAGAGGAGGAAAAGACTGTGACGGTGAAGAAATTCAAAAAACAGAGAGACTAAACAATGAGACAGAAGAAGTGTATGAACTTTTTAAAGTGCTCTGTTGTGAATTGTGAATTGGATTGTAAATATTTATAAAAGAATAAATTAGGTATAAGAAGGTAAGTGTCTTTGGGTTTTGATTTTAAAATAAGAACGTACACTCACACATCCATACACACGTACAATAGGGGTAAAATGGGTTGGGTTTTTTTTGAGTTATTGGCAATTGAAAGTCTATCTCTTTTCGAGAGACGTGGGTGGCCCTGAAAAGGGCCTTCTTTTGGTGTAGGGGTAAGTTTAAGCAATCAACTTTAACTGTCTTAAGCCTTTGCCACGGCCAAGACCTACTTCTGGACTGCGTACTGTTGATGATGATGATGATGATGATTTGGTTGAAATCACTAAGGGTGGCACGGTAGGCTTAGTCACAGGGTTGGAGTGTTTAGCTCGGGAAGGTCCTATTCTCTTCGGTCGTAATAAAGAAGTCTGATACATTTGTTTCAGACTTCTTAACTCCGCTAAAATGTCTAACAGTACCGTGACCGTTTGATTTTCACACCCTTGTTTCTTTGCTGCTGATTCTTCTTCTTGTTGTTTTTTTTCTTACCTCTTCTTCTTGCTGTTGTTGCTGTAGGAGAAAAGCTTGTTCCGCTTCTTTTTGCTGTTGTATAAATTTCTCCAATTCTTCTTTCTGTCTCTGTCTAAAATTCTCCACGTGCGGTAATGGAGGTGACGAAGGTTCCGGAACAAATTCTTGCGAGGTAAGAAAATCCACAAAATCCCAATTCACCTCTTCTGAAAGTAAGTCCGGGTTCCCTTGGGTGGTATCCACTGCTGGTGCACCCCGATTTATCGTTTTCTGAGTTTCCGTCATGTTTACTGCGCACAGGCGCTAGCGAATCTATATAGACCACGTGACGTCACAGACTGCTCTCTTCGGATTGGATGCGGGCTGGCTGAATTTTGTATCGCTTGTTTGGATTGGTCAACAAACTCAATCCGCTTCAATCCTTTCTCTCTCTATAAATAAGTGCAGTTCACTGCATTCCTTCACTTGTTCTCGGCGCCTCAACATGTGGACCGATGTGCAATCTTCTACGCTTGTGTCAACGATGATGTTCAGGACGGACATACCGATGTATGTCCGATCCGAATGGACAGTTGTCCAAAGGACCGCCACAAGCCTATGGATACGTAGGATTTACGTGGATTGGCAAGGATGCCTCAAAAGAGTTTTAGTCTATGGACCTACCATTAGACGAAGCCTAAGACGAAGAAGATGTTGCAGATGCCCTTTTTGTTAAGGGCATATTAACATAAACCCAAAGGCCCTTTTCAGGGGCCACTCCAATCTCTCGAAAAGAGATAGACTTTCAATTGCCTACCCCTTTTTTTATTTTTTTATTTTTTTTAAAACAAAATAGACACCCCTCCCTGTTTCAATTTTTCCCCTGTTCCATTTCCATAGACCCATCAGGTCGGGACCTTATTAAAATAGGGTCCCGACCCTGTTCCATTTCCCCTTGCAATTCAACAGACCCATAATTTATTCCCATGTTAATTTCCCATTGACGCCAAAGTGACCCAGGGGTTTTCGTAATGTTAAATTTCCCTTGACCCCAAAGTGACCCAGGGGTTTTCGTAATGTTAAATTTCCCATTGACGCCAAAGTGACGCAGGGTGTTTTTTAATGCTAATTCCCCTTGACGCTAAAGTGACCCCATTCACTACTGGCGCCTTTACTCTCTATATTATGCACAGGTCTAAAATTTCCAAGCTGGATTTGAATGGACTGATTGTGAGTCTCCAAGCATCACTGTTCAGCATGGAATTGAATAAAAATGTTTCATTATTCGATACAGTTCTAACTTGTACTGTAGGAGTCTCACTTAAAACTGACAAACTGCATTCACTATTTGCCTTCGATGTCAAACTCTGAAAGTTTACACGATCTGACCCGGAAAAAATCAGAAACTTTTTTCAGTCACATTTCTTCATCAAATTTCGCTATGAAGTTGAAATATTTACTCAACAAATACAAAAATCAAAGTAAACACTTGAATAAAACTCCATTAAACCACAGAAAAATGAAACAAAAAGAAACCTATGACTGAAAATCTAAAGATTGAACTATTTCATTCATAATGGATAATGCACAGATTACCTATGGGAGGCAGTGTCATGCTGCTTTCAGCTTCAATCTCATATCTCGCATACGATCATTCAAGATACAAGTTTGATCATTCAAGGTAAGAGCTTGATCATTCAAGTTATGAGTGTGATCATTCAAGGTGCAAGTTTGATCATTCAAATTATGAGTATTGTCATTCAAGGTACAAGATTGATCATTCAAGGTACGAGTAAGATCATTCATGGTATGAGTTTCTGATGCCTGCTTGTTCACGAGTGAAAGGAAGAATAACAAAGTTTCCAACACTGGAAAGACACATTTAACCCAATTTTCAAAAGACATGCCACATTATACCAAAAAGACTAATTTTATACATATACTGCCACGGATAGTTGTTTTAAAAAATTTAAAAAATATACAGAAGCCGAGCGGTTTATATTGACTTATATAGCAAAATGTTAGTGAAATGAAATACTCAAGGTAGCTGCCAATGAGTTGCAAAATTTCAATTAGAATCTTAATTTCAACATACTGCATAGCAATCGCCAAAATCACCAATGGAAATCTAAGTTCTCAGTATTCATTTATATTTAAGATACTGTTTGGTGAAATTATGGGGCATGTTCTGATTTTTGCCCAAATGGCTGCTAAACTCCACTGTTATAATGCATTTTAACAGTCACTGATGTCCACTGTACAGTTATAGTGCATTTTCAAGGCCACTGAAGTCAACTTATAGTATATTTTCATGGTCATTAAAGTCCACTGGTATAGTGTGTTAATAAAACTGTTTAATTGATGCAGGGAGCAAACTTTCTTATCAAATGAATATGCATGACTGCATTAAATGGCAATAAATGAAACATTTGATGGTCTGAATATAACCATTTAGAGAAGGAGGAGAATAACGAATGAAATTACAGGTTAATAATGGGTAAAGATTAATGTTAATTGAAAATAGTCATGTCAAGACAATTTTCTAGTGCAGCTTCTCTTCTGGTACGCTTGAGAATTTTTGTGTTGGTAATTTTTTGGGACAAACTTTGGGCAACTTAGAAAATTCAACCCCCAACACAACTAGTTTAAAAGATGACTTCCATTCAAGTTGATTTTTACCTCTGCGCCCCATTAAATTTTGTAAAAATGGTCACTTCTTTGTGACCCTCTTGTCAGTGGAGGTGTATTTGCCATGAAATCTGCTGTGAAAATGGGTGGCAATAACAGTATTAACTACATTTCATTGTTTTCAAAGTTTAACTACCATTAATACCGGCTTAAAAGTATATAGTAAATGATAGTTTGGTAGCATACTGAACTGGCAATTTGTTTGTCTGAGACACATTGATGGTTTGTCTGAGACACAGTGATGGTTTGTCTGAGACACCGTGATGGTTCATTTGCCTCAACATTGGAATTTTCTGAAGGGAAAGTTCCAAACGTCCCTAGACAGCATCTAAGTCCCTGACTGTATATTAGATCAAGCATGTTCAGGTAATATTTCCAATCTGTACATACCGAAGCCATAGTAAAATTTAGATCTTACTAATATCCTGCATAACTGGAACATTCCCTTCAGATCCACTCCCCAATCTGTGTGTACCACAGCTTGTAATAAATCCAGAGATTTCTGATATTTGTTCCTGAAGTATTGAATATGTGGAAGAATAGATAGTTTATGATCAAAAATAATCCCTAAAAATTTGTTGTCCTCCACAACAGCAATAAGATAACCATCCAGACAGAGCTTTGGATAATCATGAATACTAAATTGACGAAATGCATAGTCAGTTTTTTATTTGAAAATTTAAAATCCTTTTCTTTTTGCCGATTTCTGAATTTTATGTTCATCTGTAGATACTTCATCTATGTTCACAGAACGTCAAATGTTGGTCACAGTAACCTTCTTTGGTCACAAGGGTGTGGTGCTCACCAAAATGCATCCATTGAACAAGCTTCATGATTCTAAACAAGCAACCAATAAATGACTTTTAAATAAAATAATTCAACAAAGTTGCTGAAGCATAAAAATACAGGTAATGAGACCTCTTTTTTTTGCAATAAGATTATAGTAACTATATAAAACCATCCTCTCAATATGTTTCATATATCTGTGAAGATTAGCATGCAAACAGCATCATAAAATCTCAAGTGGTCTAAGCTAAATGTAAAAGCTTAACCAAATACAATATAAAGCTTAACCAAATACAGCTCAAAGCTTAACCAAAATACAGTTCAAAGCTTAACCAAATGCAAAGAAAGAATACATATATCACAATAAGCAATTTCACAATTATTGCATAAACTTCAAACACAAGGGGTAACATATGTCGGTAAAGCATAAAATATAGGCCATAATGACCTATGATTGTATGAATAGTGCTCATAAAGATGCATCCCCTCACTAAGTTTCATGTCTCCAGTTATAAAAGATGTGCAGCTCTCCCTCGATAACTTGCACCTGATGACTCGCCAACTCGCTTATAACGGTGGACCAGGCATGGATCCCATTTTATATTACCATAAACCACCAAAGCCATCGATATCTATTTCTTGAACTTGAAGAAAATCTCGATCAAAATTAGTAACTGAAACGTTGATATGTCACTTGTTTTATAGTCGAAAAGGGTATATAGAACCTAGCAATTTTAATTTACGTTTTGAAATTATCAGCTTTTAATAAGAAGTCACAGAGTTGATTAAATTTTCTTTCCAAACGACATCTTTAGTACACCGTAATTAAAGACATTAAAGGAAATTTCGATTAATGTGAATGGCACTTACATCTAGTGTACGCAGTACATTAATATTTAAAAGCTAGTTAAATAATTTTTATTAAGTGAAATTTGTTTTTTTTTAATTATATCTCTTAGTTCCTCTTAAGAGTAATCATCATAAATGTAATGCGTATTTACATGTAAAATGTGTCAATATACCGCAATAGCTATGTCTGCAAGCGTTTCTCTGAGAACCTAATTAAGTGCCAACCGTGTTTATATAACTGACTTGCGGAAGTATTTGTTGTATTGTTGTACCGAATAAAAAGTTGGCCTCCTTTGTATTATCACGTTAATTATGTCTTTTTAATCAAATAAAGGAGGTGGAATAAAAGACAAGTTAAAAGGTATGCAAATCCTACATACTTAAATTCCAGCTGCCCTGTTCTTTTATCGGGTAAACTCACTTCAGTTTATCAATCGAACGTTGTTATAAATGTTATTGTGTATGTAACATAATTAAACTAACTTAAATCAACTGACTCGTTCATATTTGTGATCAAAGATAGCAAGGCAACCAAGCAAATCAAATACTTTGAAAAAAGAGCTTGGTTTCACAGATACGGACCATTGTGGGCAAGCAAGTTTCAGAGAATTCCTGAACTGGCACTTAGAAATATTCTCAAGGATTATAGAAGTTTCACTATTACTTCCAATGAAATCACGATATCGATATTTTACTAAATTAACAATACAAAAATGATTTTCGATGAAGACGATTACCTCATGAAATAAATGTAGCGAGTTGTTGAAGAAAGAGGAATCTTGTTTGGTGATGTATCGACAGTTATTCTAGTTTCCTGCAATTTTCACTCCTGACATAGCATTATTTATTCATTTATTAACCAGTACAGTTCCTTATCCCCCAGCCTGTAGTTTTCTCGATGTCTAAGTTGATTTTTTAAAATTTTTAGAGGATCCCTAGGTAACTTGCACCTTCGCATATAGTGCAGTCTATATTTGTGGACCCCGCTGTGCACGAGTTATCGAGGGAGAGGTGTACACAGGACAAAGCAAAATCTATGTTGATCTGAACTAAATGCACAAACTTAACCAAAGCGAGTCAATGAATAACAGTCCATAAAGGGACTGACGCTCGACTTGCCAAATTTGTTTTTACAGGAATCCAGACTTTTTAACAGCTGAGTGTTGAAACCATCTCCAATATTTTGTTTAGCTATAACAAGATTACCAAGATGGCCAACATATTTATTTTAGACCCACTAGATATCGTCAAGTGAAAAGTCCATGTCAATATGATGGGTTCCTTTACAACCTACCAGTTTAGGACGGAACCGTTTGGGGGAAGTGGATGCAAGAAACCAAGTTTCTCCTCCAGGCATCCAACTCTCAACACTGACGTACAACCTCCATTGCAGCATTTGGCCTTCCAGTTGGTGCCAGACTCGTGTAATTCCAATCTCATTTAATCAGCCTATTTCCTCAAAGTCAATGGGTGATCAAGTCATTTCCGAGGTGCCACATATTTAGCCAAACCTCTCCTCTGTCTTCCTATTTCCTTCTGATAGATTCACAGTCATATCAGGTAAAGAACGATATTCAACAATAGAAGGTATTTTTGCTCTTTTACAAAACGACTGTGAACATTGTGCAAAAACGTCGGTGTCTGGGGTTTTAGATAATAATGAAATCTTCAGTGATTTGGGTGCAATGTTCATTAACAAGGAGAAAAAATAGGTCAGAATTGTTCCTCATTCTTCATAAAATGTTTAGTAAAAATAATATTTTTGTCTGACAAATTAACATGTAGCTTGGACTGATGGATATATGACTTTTTTATAAACTCTTTTCTTTATTTTGATTTGAATAATGACCAAATCTATGATAAGATCTAGCCACCAGAAATGGTACAATAAATTTAATTGTACTAGTGGATACCAATTAATAAACTTTGAAGATAAATTCATTTTGTTGGTGTTTTAGACTATACTAAATACCAATTTATACTGTTGTTTATATTACTGTATTTCTCATTAATAATTCTCACACACAGACATACACATAATAACATGTTTTAGCATGCAAATAGCATTTTGTTTGGACTATTCTAGTTGACTGTCCCTTGCGAGTTTAAGTTAACAATCAATTTCGTTTAGGAAATTGTCAGTCATACAAACAAGAAATAAAGTATTTAGAAGTGATGTATACCGTAGACATTTTTGTGGAGTTATAATTTGCTTACTTATTTGCCTAAACGTAATTTCACAGAGACAAGATTTCACACATTAACTAGGACTATGGGCATGCACACATTTTGTTGGGTTTTTAATTCAAGGATAAAATGATAAAATTTTCGGAGGTTTTAATCTCATTGATAATTGAAATTTAAATCCAATAAAAAGTTTGTATCACTCTTAACCCAAGTTAAAGTATGAATCCAGAAGATCATGTCCCCATGAAATTACCTTCAGGCATAAAACAAACAACAAATTTAAACCTTCAAAGACTTATGATTTTACAGTATTGTGATAAGTTGACATTCCTTATTTAGTTGGGCAAAGGTCCATGAGATGATATATTTGGGACAACGACAGTACACTTTGTTTGCTTTGGTGAGACATCAATGTCTTTGTCTTAATATAAAGCACATTTTGTGCATGTCAGTGTGTTATGGTATATCTTGCTTTACTCATAAGAGACCTCTCTTTTGACTTAGTGGTTGGAGCGTCCGCCTTGGATGCGGGAGGTCGTGTGTTTCGAACCCCAGCTGAGTCATACCAAAGACTTATAAAATGGTACTAGCAGCTGTCTCGATAACCGCTCATCATTAAGAGGTTAGAGTTAGGACTGGTTTGCCTGGTGTCAGGATAATGTGACTGGGTGGGGCATCATGCAGCATGTAAATGGTATGATGTCCCAGTACTAGACTTCACTATAAACTGCCACATTGCAGGCATTGTATGACTGAAATTGTTTAAAGCTACGTTAAAAATCCAACACACACACACACACACACACACACACACACACACACACACACACTTATAACCAATAAGCTTTCTGCTAGCACAAGCCAAGTTATATCACATAATAACATTCCATGCTATCAACATTCATCATTCATTCATGTCACTGTACAGAATATTTCGTCCTACTACAGATACAATAGAGGCCAATGTGGAAGAAGCATATACAAATGTTGAAGAAGGAACAGCACAGCTAAATAAATCAGACATTTATCAGGCACTTACTCTGTAGTTTCTCACATTACATCACATGAACTTCCCTCGAGCATTTTACAGTGTACTTTGTTATGTCCTCACATGTGGAGATAAATTGTGATCAGCCATGTACAGACATCGATGAGTCCTTTCTTGTGTGGTTAGCCAGGCAACTTGAACTTTGTGTAAAGTGATTGATGGAGCTTAGTCTTATTTAATATTATGTGAATGATAATGAAAATTGATTCTGGATTCAGCTTGTGATCAATGGATAACTGAAGGGGATCTTGCATCTTATTGGTCAAACTTTATACCACTTTAGAAGCCATATTTCTTGTCCAGCTTCAAGCAGTCTTGGGAATAATTGCTTGTATATTTGGAATGATTAAATATTGAGTGAGATACGTGCATATTAATGAGGTGTTCTTTCATCTGTTTGGCAAAGCTTGTTGCCTTTCTGCAGGACATATTTCTAATCCAATTTTGATCAAACTATGGAATTGATGCTAATATCACCAAGATCTTGGACAGCTCATTAATGAATGAGATGCATGATACTAATGAGGTGATCTTGCATCTGATTAAGTGAGCTTGTTACCACTCCTGAAGTCATATTGATTTTGGTAAGACTTCAAATATGGGCTTATATTTCCATGATCTTGGATGTTTCATTAGTGAAGAAGATCAAACACATTAATAAGGTGATCTGTCATCTAATTGGGTGAGCTTGTTTCCACTCTGCTAGCCATATCTTATGTGATTTTGAGAGGCTTTTATGATCAAGATCTTTCGCAAGTTTGTTAATGTGCAGTATCTAGGCATATTAATGAGGTGATCGTCCATGTGATTGGCTGTTCTTGTTATCACTCCAGAGACCATATTCTGTTAGAGGTTTGATCAAACTTGTTAAAAAGGCTTAAATCATCAAGATCTTGGACGAGTATCATTGTGATTGAGATTCATGCATTTCATTGAGGTGATCTTGCATCTTATTGACTGGGCTTGTTAGTACTTAGATTGATAATCTACTAAAATGCATTCAAACGTTTTCACACTCATGACTGGGTGACTTCAGTGTCAACCTTGTATTTAATTTAAGCAGTAAGAAATTTTCCATCTATAACATAGCACTGTTGCAAGCTGTCCTCTTCTTTTGGTCACCATGTCTTTTAGGGGATGCAACTGATAGAATCCAGTAGATGTAACTAGCACAGTACACAAACATTTTATCAGACCTTATCTTGCAAACAAGAGTCACTTTATTAGCTTTTCTTATAAAGATGTATCCTGGCATAGTTCAAAGTCTACATTTGATAATTATCTAGATACAAGCCATTATCTGCCTTTTAAATTACACGTTCACACAGGTAGGCAAAAGAGGACATTTTTTTAATTATAATCACCAATCGAAATATCATGTTAAATTTTAAATTCTTTCATGTGTGACTGTCGTTCAGCCCATACCACCATACCACCTCAAAATGGTGACATAGGATTCTAAAATAAATCTTATCAACATTTCAGCAGTATAGTGATGCATCATAACCTTGGTTGAAAAGGAGTATTCCTAAGCAAAGTTATAAATATAAAATGATGGAAAAGAAAGGGTAATACCTCTTCTAAATGATATTGTGGAATGCTGGATTTGTAACAATTGCATGCCAAGTTTGGTTGAAATCCAACAATCTTCAGTAAAGTAGCGCTACATAAGTCAGTGTCAAGAAGATGGGCAACCAACAGCCATAACTCCCGTATATGATGTTATGGAATGCTTGAAATCAAATGCCATCATGTTCCTGTCACCATAAAGATGTATGCTACATATGGATGAAGTTCATTGTTCCTTAGTAAAAGTTCTGATGCAGACACCAAAGTTAGAAAATTGGGAAATCAGGGGTCATAACTGTCGTGGAGCACTGGGAATTTTACATGTTCAAGGTTTCATCCTCATAAAGATGCATGACATATGTTGAAATTCTACAAGCCTTGGTAACGTAATGGTGTCGAAACCAAAGTCCAGAGAATGGACAGTGAGGGGACATATCTCATGTAAATGATATTAAACACTGCTTGCTAAATATCGTTGAAATCCAATGACCTTAATAAAGATATGCTGTAGAAACTCAAGTCACGAGGACAGGCTGTCAGGTGGCTTACCTCCTGTAGATAATGTCATGGAATGCTAGAAATTAAACTTATTAAGGGTCTCATCAGCATAAAATTGCAAGCCAGAGTTGGTTGAAATCTCTCAATTCTTTCTAACGTTTAGCTACAGAAACCTACTGTAAGAGAATGACAATAAGAGTGCAAACCTCCTGTAAACAATGACATAGACGGCTGAAAATGGAACTCTTTCAAGGTCTCACATTAGACAATTCTACATCTAGTTTGGTTTAAATCCAGCAATTCCCAGTGAAGTTATTTTGTGGAATCCGAATTGTTGATGGACAGACATATAGATGGTATACGTGACCACCATATTGCCCTGCAGACTTTGTCATGTAGGGCCCTAATATTGCAGTCGTTACTCTGACAGCCAGTTTTGGTTTTGTATTTTATTTTATTGGACCATGGTCAATGCTTCTAATATGTATACAGTGAAATAATGGCGCATACTTTTCATTTTTGAAAATATTTGCATTGCAAGTTATTGCTTGAGATAAAGTTATGTTCATATTTTTCCTTAAAATATTTTGGTATTCATATTAGAGCATTCTTTGTCATGTTGCCCATACCAGGAGCATAGACAGATTGAAGCAGTGCAAACAAAACCCAGATAAACTTGACATGCTGTTTATATATTTGAGTCTGTTAACTAACATTGATCATCCTTTAGTTTATTGCTTAAGGTTTGCTTGTTTCCTTTTTCCTGCTGTTACTTAAAGTGTTTGTCAACAAACTTGTTCTTTACATACTCAAGCTATTTAGCCCTCCACCCACTTTGGCAAAACATTGTCCAATGTAGAATATTTATTTAATTGTTTATATTTTCATTTACATTTCAGAGTGAAATTTGATTAAAATTGATGCATGCCTTTAGTAAATACACTGTATGTTTGATTTCATGTGTTAATACCTGGTACACATCTGTTTACTTTGTACTACAGTTATCCAGATGAAATGGTGTCTGCAACTGGAACCATGCAAAATATTGTCAGTGACAAAGATGACGTTCACAATGTATTCATTATGATTTTATTTTTAGGCAATCACTTTGTTTTTTAAAGCTTTATATCCTTAGTCCTTAATCCAAAATTATTACACACTATAGTTCCAGGTTCCACCAAAGCATCAAGGATATAAAAATACACAAAAATGAATGATTTTCATTTATTGATTTATAATTGCTAACTCGATTGTTCCTTACATTGTCATTTTCTTCATCTTTTATAAATATAATGAAACTTCAGCACTAGAATCCAAACTTGCAATTGTGAGTATTTGTTGTTCACACAACAGGAGTGATGTAACTCGTAGTGTTCCATCAGCTCCGCAACGTTGAAATGTAAGGGCATAGTTTTTCACTCCTGTGTTCAGCTTCGTGTTTAAATATTAGTATTGGACATTGCATACATCGGATGCAGACAACAAGGTGTTAATATAAGTTAAGGCCTTGCATCCACCCCTACATCAAAAATGGAATCTTATAGCCACAAAAACGTTTGTTTGAAATGCAATGAAATTGACATTGTTAGGGACTGCTTGGTGACAATCAAGTTAGAAATTATAAATCGGTAAATTAAATGAATAATGAGTTCCTCACGGCATACACCACTGACTTTTCTTTAATTTTCTTTCTGTGACCTTACTATTAAAATATCAAACAGCTGATACAAGTTACATTAAGGAAATAATTTATAGTGCTTATCAAATGTAATTGTCTATCTCGAATTATCATTACAGGTAAATGATTTTTTTTTGTTGTAAAACCTAATTGACTTGCAAGTTTTCTTTGGAGGATGAATGTTACACTTACTCGAGTTGTTGGCTTTGAGAATGGGATCAAGATCATAATATCTAGCTACTGAAATGTATATATTGTTTTACTTGTTTTATTATTCTCTCTTGCACTCAGTTTCAAAGGCTTTTATTCAAACTAGGTTCATTAACGTTTCAGAACAAAGAACAAAGCTAGGGATTCCATTTGGCTTACATCATATAATTCGCATTATTCTTTTCCTTGATTGTGAAACTTGCATTTTGGCAAAGTTATCTCTTGTCACCAAGAAAAATACAGGGTTCTTATTCACTAGCAAATGTAATACACATTCTTTCTGTCTGAATGTCAAAATTTGTGTCCGTAAAATGTAAAGATACTGTTAGAAACTTGAACACCATTGTGGCATATATATTTGTGAGCAGTAGAGAAAGAAAATGTGTTGGAATAAACAGTCATAAATAATAGTATAAGGAAGACAATAGTGGTCTTACCGTTGATAAATTGTACCAGGTCCACTAACACATGACCAAATAAAATTCAGGGAAACCACCCTTGTTATCCTTACATGCTCAAATACTACATTGTAATTTACTAATTTGACCTCTGAAACAATTGTTAAGTATCTTAAGGACAGCTGATTGTTAATTTAGGTTCAGGTTTGTTGGTGATGAATGATCTGTGAATAGATCAGATGATGCAAGCTCATGACAACGTAGATTAAATTACACAATTCATGTTATTTCAATGACAAGATCGTAAATTGTCTGGACTGAAACTTTTACATGTTCATTCTTTTACAACCTTTCATAGAACACTTCCTAACTGATGTGTCTAACGAAAAGAAAACAGTGGTCCTTAGCTTATACTGTGGTCTGTTTGTTATGATGCAACCCAATTTGGAAAGCAAATTTGGTCCTGTAGAATGGGAAGTCTCTGTTGAGGCACATAAGAAATGGTCTCTGGTGAGGGGTACATGGGGTGGCCTTTGGTTAGCGATAGTAATAATTTGCTATTTTCATGCTGGGCAAAGTTGTTTTTTGAAGATGATGGCTTACCTCAAAAGTGGGAGACCACTGTATTAGATTTAAGTTAGAAAATGGATATTTTACATATTCATTTACCTATCTGTGACAATGAATCAAAGATTTGTTTTATTATTGGGTGTGACATCAAAATGCACATTGTCCTATGTGGATACTTCTCGGATAGTATCAGTATTTTGCAAAAATTATTTTTTATTTAAGCAATATTTTATTTGTCTATTTAACAATACAAAATGTTTTTTGATTTAAAGCTGATAGTATATGTAAAGTATTTACCAGGAAGACAGCGAGAGATAATTATAAACTAACGTGTTTTAAACTCAGTTGTTATAAATAACATGATGCGTATTCAGCATAAACCTGAAAGAAATATATTTAATTCATATAAACTGTGAAAAAGAAAAAGATACTTTAGACAGGTTGCTTTGAATAACTAGAATGAAAATGTTGCCGATTATAATTAATGGAAATGTCACTATGTTTTCTACAATAATTATTGGGACATTCTTTATTAACTAGGACATCATCGGGCTTTGTAATAGATTATATTACGTGGGCATTTCTCCTTTTTCACACATTTTATATCCTGACACAAAGAAAGCAACGAATAATGGTCTTTGGTAAGCTATAGAGACATGAAATTTAGAAGCATAACTTAGTAAGCAGAGGCCCTTTGTTAGACTAATTCGTGAAATTTAAACTTGTCGAGTGCCTGTGTAGAAACGGTTCTGATAACAAGAACGCCTGCATATATGTACTAGATTTGATCTTTAAGCGAGGGGACTTTATTTTCTTATAGTTACAGTATGAAATTGGAGATATTACAAAAGCATCTAATATTACGATTTCTTTTAATGCGTATTCATGACTTGTCAATCATTAATGTAATGTTACTTGTATCTAGAACTGACGGACGAGTTTTGGATAAATTATGTACCACAAGACAAAGGTTATCGAAGTTCAATGAGAAATAAGCGCCCTCAGACATTAGCTTTTAGAACTTTTGTGTAATTTGCTGTTAGAACAAATCACAGCTGCCTGAATCTGTTTCAAATAATAGGAAATAGTACAAGCGTATATGACGTGGAACAATAAACTTCATTTGAAAATGTTAAAATAAGTTTTATTTTTTTCCATAATGTTCAGCTTTATCATTGTTACCATTTGTTTTTATCGTGCTCAGACGACAACGTGATTGCTTAAAGAGGCACGGCGCTATATGTTTGTCACAAACCTTCAGTCAGATGACTTTCGAAGTCGATCAGATTTTGTTAGAATTGTCAAATGCACAATATGTAACCGGTCTATTCTGACACTTCAAGAGACGATGATATGTAATGTGATTGAAAGCGGTTGAATTGTGACTTTCTTAAATGCTGA
Source organism: Sinohyriopsis cumingii (assembly GCA_028554795.2). Classification (NCBI taxonomy): domain Eukaryota; kingdom Metazoa; phylum Mollusca; class Bivalvia; order Unionida; family Unionidae; genus Sinohyriopsis; species Sinohyriopsis cumingii. The sequence goes on from CM068836.1 coordinate 51,617,718, forward strand.
CGAAGCAGACGTGTTGCCATCTGAATGGAAGTAGCACGACAACCTTTTGTTGAGCAGAACGAGACATTTTGGTAGTCCTCGTCATCCACTGCATCCGATTCCATCCCCAGTCATCTTAACCTTCTTTTGTCACTGGATCCAGATGGTATTGGACGAAAGAGTGAGGTTGGTGACGTGCAACTCTTCCTCACTTTATACCATGTCAATGAGCAAGTTATTTGGTCATCCTTCTTCCTTTACATCCTGTGGCGACGGACGAGCGACGATGCGGCAGGTGTAGGTACACTGGCAGCCGTCGCCGCAAATATTATGGTCGTTCTTCACTGACACGGATCAGCAGTGGAGTTCGGCAGCCCCTTCAGCAACCGAGCAGCCCGTTCTAGGATGCGCACTGATTACATCCATGGCACGAGGAAGGTGCTAGAAAAGGTACCCTAAAAATTGTCTGCGCCATCTTTCCCTATCCAGCTACACGCGACTGGAGGTAACCCTACATCAGCGGTGGAAACACTACAACAAAAAATATGAAAATGGTTCCTCTCCCCCTCTGCGCATGGCACACTTTTGGACAGAAATGATGCTGACAGGCCTCAGAGGAGAACTGTCCTGACTAGCAGTGAGCTAGCCAGATATAACATCTATATTTCAGCCTTGAGTGAAACCCGCCTTACAGGAGAGGGTGCACTTTGTGAAAGGGACGCTGGCTACACCTTCTTTTGGTGCGGAAGAAGAAAAAAGGAGCGACGTAAGGCTGGAGTAGGATTTGCAGTGAAGACAGATTTTGTTAACATGCTAGCTGGACTTCCAGTTGGTGTGAATGACAGGCTTATGACCATGCAACTGACGCTGTTGAATGGAAGAAAGCATGTGACGATCATTACTGCCTACGCTCCAACCATGGCCAATCGAGATGAAACAAAGGACAACTTTTATGAAGAACTTCACTCTATCATTACGTCTGTTCCCAGATCTGACAAGTTCATCATCCTTGGTGACCTTAATGCAAGATTCGGCTCTGACAACGTGTTCTGGGAAGGGATCATTGGAAAGTATGGTGTCAGCCGCTGAAACAACAATGCTCTTCTATTGCTTCAGACCTGGCAGGGCTTCAACTGCTCATCAGCAACGCAGTCTTCCGCCTCCCTACCCGCAACAGGATGACATGTATGTAACCCCGATCTAAGCACTGCCATCGCATTGATTACGTCATAGTCAGGAAGAGGGATAGCCAGTATGTACAGGTGACCAAGTCCATGTGTGGTGCAGAATGTTGGACTGACCACTGCCTTGTAGTCTCCAAGCTAAACATCCGTATCCAACCTAAAAGACGTCCGCAGTGCATGAAGATTCCAAAACGGCTGAACATCGCCAAGCTGGAGAACTCGAACTCCAAAAAGACCTTTATGAGCACTCTAGAAAACCATCTTCAGTCCACCCCTCTGGACACCCAGAATGTAGAGGCAGCCTAGGCGACCCTTAGAGAGCTGGTGTACAACACCACCTCAGAGATCTTGGGGCCTTCCCCAGAAAGCAATAGCACTGGTTTGATGAGAATTGCGAAAACATCAGGCAGCTGTTGAATGAAAAATATCGCCTCCATAAAGCATACATAAATGATCTTAAGTCCACATCAAAGAAAGATACCTTTAATAACCTCCATACGACTGTTCAACAGAAACTCTGGCAGATGCGGTCATCCTGGCAGAGTTACAAAGCTGATGAGATCCAAAGCCACGATGCCACAAATGATAAGAAGAGGTTTTATGATGCGCTGAATGCAGTATTTGCCCATCATCATCAGTATCACGCCCTCTCCACAGTGCGGATGGGAATACGCTGATAACAAATAAAGAGAAGATCTTCGAAAGGTGGAATGAGCACATCAACTGTGTCCTGAACCGCACAACAACAATCACTGATGAAGCCACTGATTGGCTGTCCCAAGTGCCAGTCAATGAATCACTGGATGTCCCACTGACCATGTTAGAGACCAAGAAAGCAATACGTCTGATCTCTATTAGCAAGGCTCCTGGTCCAGATTCATTCCCAACAGAGATATACAAGGAAGGCGGTGCAGCTCTGACTGAAAAGCTACATCAATTTTTTCATCTCATGTGGCAGAAAGAGTCGATCCCAGAGGAATTCAAGGATGCTACTATTATACACAAGTATAATCGCAAAGGAAAACTTCAGGCTTGTGATAACTACCGAGGTATCTCTTTGCCCTCTGTCGCAGGCAAGATACTCGCCAGAATTCTCCTCAACCGTCTCACACCACACCTTGACCATGGACTCCTATGAAAAAGCCAGTGTGGATTCCGAACGGAGCGTGGAACCATCGACATGGTGTTCGCTGCTAGGCAGTTGCAAGAGAAAAGCCAAGAGCAGAATATTGACCTTTTCTCTACCTTTGTCTACCCGACCTAGGCCTTTGATATTGTTAGCAGAGAGAGCCTGTAGAAGATCATGGCCAAGTACGGATGCCCAAGAACATTTATCAGCATGGTGCAACAATTCCACGATGGAAGCTAGAGCCCGGAACAATTGTAAGACATCAGACCCCTTTCCTGTCTCAAACGGAGTGAAGCAGGGCTGTGTACTGGCGCCAACACTTGTCAGTCTCATGTTCTAAGCCATGCTCACTGACGCCTTCAGAGATGGTGACGTGGGAATCAGCATCAGATACCAAATTGATGGCAAACTGTTCAACCACAGGAGGCTCCAAGAAAAAACTAAGGTCCGAACAGACATAATCAGAGACTTTCTATTTGCTGATGACTACGTCCTTAACGCTGGCTCTGAAGCTTATATGCAAAGCAGCGTCGATAAGTTCTCTGATGGTTGCACAAATTTCGGCCTGACGACTTACGATGAACACACAGAAGACTGAAATAATGTAGTACCCAGCGCCAGGAAAACGTGTGCTGCGCCAAAAATTACAGTCAACGGCTACAAACTGAGAGCAGTGAACATGTTCATCTATCTTGGCAGTACTCTGTTCCAGAATGTCGTAATAGATTATAAAAGTAATGCCAGGATTGCATAGGCCCGCACAGCAGTCCTGCTGACTACACGCCAATGTCTGGAACAGAAGAGGCATTAGTCTTCAAAAACTACTGAAAGTGTACAGAGCAATAGTACTCCTTGTTATTATACGCCTGCTAAACCTGGATAGTGTACCAGCGCCATGAAAAGAAGTTGAACCACTTGCACACTACCTTCCTCAAAAGACTCATAAACATCAAGTGGCAAGACAGCATCCCAAACACTGAGGTCCTTGCCCAAGCAATCCTTCCCAGCATCCACACCATCTTGATGCAATCATAGTTGCGATGGGCAGGCCATGTACAGCGCATGCCAGACCACCGGCTTCCAAAAAATCTCTTTTATGGCTAGCTTGAACAAGGTTAAGGCAACAAAGGAGGCTAGAGAAAACGTTACAAAGACACCCTGAAGACGTCATTAAAGAACATTGGCACTAGCTATGACACGTGGGAGCAGACTGCCCAGGACAGTGTCTTGTGGCGCTCTTTTGTCACTAAATGTGCTGAAGCTGGCGAGGCAGGTCAAACAATCTCAAGCTGTTAACCCCATGTTCAGCGTTGCTATCCCATTTCCACAATACCACAAAATATTAAGGGCGCATATCGACCTCATCGGCCACCTACGCACCCACAGACCATTTGTTCCCGATACAACACTGGATGAATACGTTAAAGTGGTCCTCATCACCTTGATCGAAGAACTATATATTTATGATCAAACGTCACCTAGCTCTGCGTGAGGATACAACAGGACAGTGACGTCCAATCTAGGCCAATCATTAATTGAATGCGAATAATAGCAGGGAGATAGCATATGTAATTGTCTCGAAGTTCACGGTTCTGCATCGATGAAACAGGAAATCAGTGAAACAAATTTTAAAACAGACTTCTTTGCCCAGAAAAGTCTGTTGTCAGCAGTGGGCGTTGATGTAAACAATATGGTGGTTGTAAGTAGATGCAGTCTCGCAGCTGTCCAATACCCAGTTGGCGCTAAATACGGTATATACGTATGGGATAGTCCGCATTCAAATAAAGTTTGTGAGGACTTTGTGTGGAGGTATAAGTAGCAATACGCGGAGTTTTCCAAATTTGAGAATTAACTTCTGCAGGAATATACCACGTGTTGATATGAAAGCGCTCTGTCACTATCACGTGTTGAAATATAAGTGTTATGACATGACCATCCCATTCAGTAACAACTTTAAAGTTCAATTAAATCGAGCTTAAACTACTTTCATCCAGTGTCTGAACTTTTGACCCGGTGGAAATCTTTCCTTTTTCCCTCGTCAGTTCGTTTTGTTTCGTTTTAACAGAGCTAGTTTTCGAGATAGGCCAATGAACATAAAAAGCTTGGTCTTTTATTTTTTTCCTAACATTGTTGACAACGCTGAAGTTATGATCCGTTAAGATTGTTGCTGAGAAATTTTATTTCAAATATTTTTGGTAAGTTGCATTATTAATTATCATTGAAAACCTCACAACTTTTGCTCTTTAATTTATAATCAATAAGAAATATGTATGTTATTTTTTGGTAATAATGACTTTCAGGCTTCTCAAATGTACAGCTCCACTAAAAGGAAAACCTGATAACCAATATCATTGTCATACATGTGTACCGGACACAAGAGCTCCCCGGTGTTTCAAACTACATCTCAGTGTTCATACTGTTGTTTATTTCTGCCTCCCTTGGCGGTAAAGATCCAAGAGCTATCTTGGTAGCACACTGGTACTTTGGGGCTGTTTCGTTACCATATATAACAAAAAATTGGTACACTACTCTATAGTGTCGTGAAAAGACCCAAACTAGTGGCTGTGATAATAATGCTCTACCTGATGTTATTGCATTCAAATCTTTCAGATGTAGACACTAGAATGAAAAAGAATTAAATACATCTATTTGGTAGGCCACTGACAGTTGTGTTCAAACTAGCTGAACAATAGAAGATGTATTAAAAATGAGAATTTAAAACAACTTGAGTTGTAAAGCAAGTTATTCAGAAACTATATTTGCTGTCATATATTAAAGAATGCATTAATTATAAAAGCTATTAAAGAAATCAAATTCAGTCTGCATGTTAATATATAGTAAAGGAAAGTTATGATGTACATAAGGTTTAGTAATGAAGTTGGAAAAAAAGAATAGTTTATGTAATACGAGTCTTCAAATAACCCTAAAGTCGAACAGTATTTTTTATTTTGCAAGAAACATTTATATTTGTTTCATTTACATGATGTGATGAAATAAGAGTGCACTGCAGTCGATAACAAACCTAAAGATGGATTTTATGTCAGTTATTACATTTGTCACATGTATCAAGATACTTGTATTCGTCAAATTTATTATTGCAACGAACAGTAATTGCTTCAAGATGTGTTTACATAAAAATCAATAAGACATCTGCCTTTCTACAATTTTCAAATGAGAAAACTAGTTTTCCGTTAGTTTGACTTCGTTGCATAAACAGCATTCTGACTTACATAATTGTTCTCTACATTATTATAATTATTGTTACCTTCATAATTAAAACAACATGATAACATTGAATTCTTTGAACAATGAATGCTGTATTTAGTTGGATAAAAGATTCTGCCAACAATAATATTTTTAACAGTCTTTAAAACCTTTCAAACACTAACATAACTTTTTTGTTTCTTATGGCGACCAAAGTAAATTTATAGCTATTTATCATTTTCAGTATGATTAGTATTTGCTCCTTATCAATGAACTATATAAGTAACTGAATTATATTTTATATGGAATTTTAAAAAATAATAACTACATAAATAAAGCATCATCAAAATATTATAGCATACCGAAATGTAGAGACATCTTTGAAAGTAAAGTTTTAATTATCTAGCATAGGCCTAAAAGTAATGAACTGAGGATATGTAATATTTAGACACAAATTAACTGCCCATGTACACATTCAAAATAACTATATTTGATGGAAAAGAATATAATATCTTCGATTTGTTTCGGTCACAAATTACTTTTCTACTCATTTTCTCTATTTGATTGCTATCGTAACCATGAACACACATCAATTTCATCGAGATTTTTAGTGTTTGCAATCTACATGTATATATCCATCACTTTGTACAATTTCACAGCAATCTGATTTTAAATTAAAGTTTTGAGCTGTTAAATAGATTTAGTCCATAAAGACTATTGTTCTGAAACAATCCAGCATGCACAGATGGGGCAGTTAGAAACAAATCAGCACTGGTTTCAAGGTCAAGCAACACACCACAGCACTACCAGGGTTAATAGCTGATACATAATTTATATGTATATACAAGTATTTCCGAGCGTTGAGAATTGTGTCAGGCGTGTGAAACCTATCTTTCAGGCATAAGATTAATATTCATCATAGTATCACCATATTGTGATATTCATGTGTAATGAGCATATCTGTCAGCAAATTGTTTTAATTATTTATATTATTTGACCATTTTCATATAATTTTAACATGTAAAGCAATTGTAAATATAATGCATAAATTATGCCATCAAATAAAAATTCATACTTTCATATCATATTCATTTATTCGAGAGAATATTGCTTTTAATTACATTTTCACACATTATTTTGTAGTGGAAAATCTTGAGAAGGTGGTGGATAAAATAAACTATTCTGGCATGCAGGAAACAGGTGAACCAATGCCAGGACCAAGCAATCAATCATTATTAAAAGGTAAACATGTTTATTGTTTAACCAATGATTGAAGACTCAAAACTGTTACTAGATTTGCTACAATGTTAGCTAGTGTTTCTAAAATAATACAAAACCAATATGTTCCAAATTAAGGTTTCTGCTTATTAAGTTGTCTTCAATACCACAGACCATGACCAAAGCTTAAGGTCACTAAGAGACTTTCATCCACAATCTTTAAAGTCATTTATACTATAATAGTATAGTTTTAAAAATTATTATAATTAGTATGAAGCGGATGTGAATTTTTTCAATGACTGCCGGTATATAAATAGTAACCATATGAACAGTACAAATACATGAATTTCACAATCATTGTAATTAATTGGTAATGTTATGTCATTGCCCAATCATTCTTAGATTATATTACATGAATGAGATTTCTATAAAGCGTATTCAGTAATGCACCATATCATTATAACTGATATGAAAAGAAACATATTCACACTGGGGCATTCCACATATATCATCACGCACTTGGGGTCATTCCATATATAACATAACGCACTGAGGGGCATTCCATATATAACATCACGTACTGAGGGGCAGAGGAGTCTTCACATTGGGACATTCCATATATAGCATCACGTACTGAGGGGCAGAGAAGTCTTCACATTGGGGCATTCCATATATAGCATCACGTACTGAGGGGCAGAGGAGTCTTCACATTAGGGCATTCCATATACAACATAATGCACTGAGGGGCAGAGGAGTCTTCGTATTGGGGCATTCCACATATATCATCACGCACTTGGGGTCATTCCATATATAACATAACGGACTGAGGGGCATTCCATATATAACATCATGCACTGAGGGGCAGAGGAGTCTTCACGTTGGGGCATTCCATATATAGCATCACTCAATGAGTGGCAGAGGAGTCTTCACATTAGGGCATTCCATATACAACATCATGCACTGAGGGGCAGAGGAGTCTTCACATTGGGGCATTCCACATATATCATCACGCACTTGGGGTCATTCCATATATAACATAACGGACTGACGAGCATTCCATATATAACATCATGCACTGTGTTTTTGAGGAGTCTTCACATTAGGGCATTCCATATATAACATCATGCACTGAGTGGCAGAGGAGTCTTCACATTAGGGCATTCCATATATAACATCATGCACTGAGTGGCAGAGGAGTCTTCACATTAGGGCATTCCATATATAACAACATGCACTGAGGGGCAGAGGAGTTTTTACATTGGGGCATTCCACATATATCATCACGCACTTGGGCTCACTCCATATATAACATAACGCACTGACGGGCATTCCATATATAACATTATGCACTGAGGGGCAGAGGAGTCTTCACATTGGGGCATTCCATATATAACATCATGCACTGAGAGGCAGAGGAGGTTAAATTTGTATGACGATGTGTGGGGTACGAGGGTGTTTAAATGTGTCATGACACAAAAATAACACCAGTGTCTTCTGCTATATTAATAATTTGATTTCATGTATTTTTTTCATCCATATTTTTTCTACATGATGTGATGAGGTGGGGGTGGGTAAAAAAATCTGTCAAAATTGTGTTATATCATATACTGATGACCCCATCAACAAACACATAATATATATTTTCTTTTACATATTCATCTGTATTCGTTCATTTACATCAACATTATTTTCTTTCAAGATTCGTTGTCCATCATACCAAAACCTTCAAATAGTCAACATTTCATACATAGAGGGAACAAAGGGATTAAAACAGCTTATAATTATGTTGATGCTGAAGAGGAGAATTTGAAACTCGAGAACAAAAATCTTGAATTGAAGACCATAAAACTCTAAAAAGAGATTGTAGAACTTGATTTGGAAAATAATAAATTAGAAAAGGAGAATGAAATGTTCTAAAATTGGATACAAGTTTAAGCTTTAAAAATGAAATTATTATGTTAAGAAAGGAAACGTTCTTTGAACAAGCAAAGCATATGTGGTTCATTGAACAATAAATAATCTAATGAAATTTTCCATGACATTGTCTAGGTACATAAGAATTTTTATTTTGTACACAAAACTGTTGGTTACAAAACCAAATCATAATTTTGTTTCCAATAAAAATTTATACAGCTCTGAAACGTTTTTACTTAATAAAAATGATTAATGAAATTTCAAAACATTTAATGAATGACTGAATTTGCTTGAATTTGCAGGAATTACTCATTACTCAGTATTTATAAACCACTGATTTTATTGCAATATATAGGGAAAAGACAACATGCTATAATCTAAGTAAATTCCAAACAGTCCTTAAAAAGTCTTATAAAGTTCTACAGGAGTAATTGTCGTCAGTGAATCTGTATATTATACATGAGATAATGTACTATTTGCATAGTACATATATTTATACTGAATTTTCTTCATTCATGAAAAATATGTCTTGCATATATAATCATGCAAAGCATTCCATCCCTTGGTTCATAAATATTAAAATTTTCGTCATTATCTGCAATTAATTCATCAGCTGGAATGATGTCCCCCTTGTATATGCCTATCGAATGATGTCCCCCTTGTATATGTTATGAAAGACAACACAGGACAATGTGTATAAGGCAGCTTTATCAGTAGAAACTCGCATACCATTATGTAAACATGGGAAACGCATCTTTAGAATTCCAAATGTTTGTTATATAATAACTCTGTCTCTACACAAGGCATTATTGTACTTCCTCTGTGCAGTTGTGGCAAGTGCATTGTATGGTGTCATAAGGAACGTACGACAAAGATTGCCAGTCACCAAGTAGAAATCTATCATATTCACCTGGCCACTTTTCTACACAGTTTGTAATGCGTAATCTATAGTCACGTGTCATCTGAAAAGAGATATATAAGTTCACACTTGCACACACAAAGTCCTATCAATATTTATGTTTACCCTTGTTCTTTATTTACACAGTATATACACCAATTTGACCTGTGCATAATGACAAATATGAAGTTTTTAATGTACCTGTAATGCAAAAATTAATGTGTGTTTCGGAGCAGAAGACCGCCCCAGTTTTATTTTGCCTACCCTAACATGCGATTTCCCAAGGTAAAAAAATAATTTCAAGAAAATAAAAAATAAAAATTTACTGATATTGATTCATGAATCTAACAGAGCCAGTTTTGACCATGATTTAAAGCACTTAGTACATTATATGTACCAATCATTTATATATATATATATATATATATATATATATATATATATATATATATATATATATATATATATATATAAAATGTTAAATACAATTTTAAAAAAAATATATTCTCAGAATTGGTTTATATAACATATCTCAATATTTTAAACGACAAAAACGTTATTACAGTGAATAGATTACCTTTCTATGCTTTATGTTTAATTTTATAGTTCCCCTATCATTTCAATATATTGACCATTGCAATTTCAATTATAATGTTTGCAAAATTTTGGTGCCAAGTATCTCTCACAATATATTTTCCTCCTTTATTAATTACATGTACATTACGTGAATGAAATCCTTTTCTGTTTACATAATCTGTTCAGTAGAACTAGGTGCCAAAATCATGAAGAATGTACCACCTATTGCCCCAAGACCATTTGAAAATCCTTTAATAAATGTCAAGAATTTATTTTAAAAGTATTTGATATTATGGACATCAAGTATGTGCTGCAATAAATCATTTTTATTTTTTATGTCACTTTGTTGTTTAATATAAAATATAAATATTTATGAACTGTGTTAATCTATAATACCACTTATGTATTTCAGAAATGGGCAAAGTGGTGCACAATGACAGCTGATTCAAATAATGGATTAAATATATTAATATAATTAATTAATACATTCTTAACCCCATGTATGCGTTAATAAGCCTACACTTTATGAATAATCTATATTTGAATTTGAATTTGAATTCCTGTTGCTCAAGTGACCAATTTAATCTTGATTTTGGTATTTTAGCCTACATAGTTATTCACTGATACGATAATAGGTATATCAAGTATCTATCTTATTCTCTTCACTGGGGCTGTAGTTACTCACAATCTATAAGATATATCCTTCAGCAAATGAAATTGTGTTATGATTCTATATTAATGAAAGCATTTTATTACATTACTCAGTTTGAAGTAAACTGTAACAGTTATTTATCTTTAATTTTTCTTTGTTATTTACCCCAACCGTGCGCATGGAAAAAATGTGGTGTGTCAAAGCTAATGGTTATAGGTACAAGAGGGAAGCCTAGAAAGGGCCATGATACATAGGAAATTAAATGCTTGCATATACTTTGGGTTTATTTTTTATTTTTTTAAAACTAAATGAGATAATGTAATGTGTATCTTCTATAAAAAAAAACGTATGAAACACAGTAATGTTTGTGTTGTGATTAACTAAATGCTAATTCAAGTTATCTTTTTTCCGTTGGGCAATGATAGGACCGATTTTGAATCAAACTGGAGTTTCTTTAGTAATACGGTCGCCATATTTACATGCACGAATATATGTTCACAAGCAACAACTGTGATTTAGTCCATCATGTTTGATAATCGCAACAACTACATAAATATTTTATTTACATCTATTTAAACACATGTATACAAATTATGTTTTATTTGTTCAATTTGTTGTAGAAATATTAAAAGTATACAGGCTGTATTTTTAAAAAAATGGACTAGTAAAGAAACCAGAAAAAAGAAAAGCGTGTAGCCTGAATATTTGTTTACGTCAAGTGCTTCCATTCTGATGGAAGTGGTAGAAAGTTTTCATTGTTAGGGACCTTCTGTCGACAAGTTAGAAACAATAAATTAATGTAAATACTACGTTGTAAGTATTTGTTTGCATTGTTGATGCTTTCACTTTTCGATTTTGTTTGGGATGGTGTTCAAATCACAGGGTTTGATATCGGGGCTTACAATTTAACTAGCAGTCATACATGCAATATATAATAACGCATGTATGACTGATAGTTAAATTGTAAGCAACTGTACGAGCCCAATTGGTGCGAATAATATAATTTACAACAATACCGTAAATACCCCAAGTTCCAACGCACCCGACGTGACGTTAGATCTAAGTCTGTAGCCCATACAAATTTCTTTAAAAAAGTTAAAAAAATATATTTTAATCGCACAGTCCGAACTTTAATCAAGCCGTATACTTTGTAACCGAATAATACATATTGCATGTTTTGCAGTAAAAACTATGTATAAATATTACGGTATGTTTTCTTCCGTCAAACCCTATTCGATATCATCAGCTGTTTTTACTAGGGGTCACGGCCATACGGTGTATGAGGAGCGGATGATGCTAATGATGGATATGAATAATTTATTTAAATACTTGAAATTGGGAGGACTAAATAACTGGAAAATATCTTACCTGAAATCCTGTAAAAGCCCTGCTTGACCACTGATGTTACATCTTGTTGGGGAAATTGTATGAAGTCCTTTGCCGGTCTCACTAAGGCCGTCGCTACTTCAAATATACATCTGCTTACACTGGATACACTCACACTCGAGGACTCTCCGATAAGCCTGAAGTGAGCTCCAGTTGCGAAAAAGCATAAGGCCACAATCGCCTTGTAGAGGGGTGAGAGCGCCATGTTCTGCTTTGTGAAATACTAATCAGGTGTTTCAGTAGCAGTATTTACGATGAATAAAATGGTAAGTGGTAAATATATAGCAAGCGAACAAAACCGTGTCATCACCGTCCATGGGGTTACATCTGTCCCTAAAATTTCTCCTTTCTAAACGATTCCTATGATGACGTCGACGATAACGTCGTTCAAGCTCCATAACTGAGCGTCTCCACTTGTGGGAGATAAAGCCTAACCTCAGATAACTTAGGACAGTTCACAAATTTCAGTTGCGATTTTCAAACTTTTAGTCGAAAAACACTTAAGATGTTTAGAGAAACCGGGCCGTGTAGCCAAGAAAGTTTAGTTGGTAGAGGATCAGATTCTTAATCAAAAGATCGCGGGTTGGATACCCGCACAGGCCAACCTGGATTAGATGCCTAAGTATGTAGTTCGGAAAGGTACTTAGCTCACATATCTTTGGTGTCATATAACCAACAATGTGTTAAAGGTGCAGTTAAAACCAAGCCTTCACAGTTCCCTTTTATGTTTGTAATTTACTGTATTAGCACTGTGACGTCATCTAGATAAATAATCAAAATCCATATTAGCTAGCAGGATAAAAATAATATTAACTTTTTACAGTTTATAAATAGTGGAACTAGGCTACATTGTACTGAATTTAACCGTTGAACATTGCATTGAATTTACCCTTTGAACATTTTATTGAATTTATCCGTTGAACATTTTATTGAATTTAACCGTTGAACATTGTACTGAATTTACCGTTGAAATTTTATTGAATTTAACCGTTGAACATTGTATTGAATTTAACCGTTAAACGTTGTATTGAATTTAACTGTTGAACGCAGCGATGTTGGTATGTAGAGATAATGCATATTTCTTCAAGTTATTAAACGGGTTAAATGTATGTCCAAGCTAGTTGTTTTGAAGAAAAGCATTTATAAGAATGAAGGTCTTAATTGGTTGTTTTCAGAGATTAAAAAAGATATGCTCCAATAGTACAGAAAAGATACAGATTTTCAAATAACATATAATGATGATAACCTTAAAATTAAACATTATTAATCATAATGGCAAGATGGTGACAACAATATGGTCGGAAGAAGTAATACATTTTATTAGGTATTTGGTGTGTGAAGTGTCGAATTTTGAATTACAGAAAATTTTAAAGTTGAATGCATTGAACATTAAAGTCTTATCGCACTTAAGACTGAAAATTCTTTGTGAAGGGTCACTTCGACCTTTCTTCGTTCATCTCCCCCATGTCATTGTAAACTTCAAAGGGACAGAATTCCAGCTCAGTGAAATTGACCGGGGTATATTAACACGGACCTTAGAAAGTAAACATTTGAGCTACCAATCCTAACCGCTTGGCAGGACCCTATGTCCACTTATCATATTTTCAAAGGGAAATTGTCACGCACTGTCTCACAGATTCCGAGCTGTCCAAACCTGATGAAAGGAATTATTTCTTTGGGAAAATTTAGGGACCACTGCCTACGATTGAGCAGAATAAAATAGGGCGTTCACTTTAGAGCAATCGGACTTTAAAGTGACGACCTTAGTCGAAATTCTTTAGTCTGGAAATTTCCTTTAAGAGGAAACTTGGTCGAGTCCGTGGAAAGCATAAAGAGATTAGTGCTTTCCTCGTGAAACAAAAGAGACCAGGCGATCGTCGTGTAAAAATAAAGACATGTTTAATGCTAAGATGCACAAGTCCTGAAAGAAAAAGCGATAAGGTACGCAATTTTAATTTCACGTAATATTCTATTATTTGATTGTTTGTATTATGCAAATGTGTTTGCTATGACTAGGTTTCCATATTATGTATCGTTTATTCAATTCATGAAAATGTATTGATGCTAGAGTTGTTATGAAAATGTATTGATGCTAGAGTTGTTATGCAATTAATTTTATTCATTTTCATGGAAAGTGTTGATGCTAGAATTGTTATGCCATTTACCTTTTAATTATACAGTTATTAGTTCATTGGTAGAATTGATTGCATGCGACCCAAATGTTCACATGTATAGTATTTCATATGGTTATATGAAATAACTTCCTTTGTTGTTAGGACGATACAGATCATCGTAGGTTAACGATAATTACCTAATTATATCTGATTTTGTAATGCTTGGATAATCCTGTAGGTTAAGAAATGCCGTGAGTTACATTTTGTTTTTAATTTCATGCATTAGTAATCGAATATGTAGTAGCATATGTAAAATAATACGGTAATATTTGGTAGACGTTAAAGTGGTAATTTAAGACGGCCTTGGAAACGAGATCAATATCCTACAGTACTAAGTCATAATTTACGCGGTACGTGGACAGCACTGAATAACGTACGTGAATTGTATGTACCTCTAGATAGTTGGGTATACAGAATTATGGGGTAAATTTGTCCTTTAAGGAACAGCTTTCTGAGAGAAAGACTTGAGAGCTTGAAGACAGGACTACGGGGAAAAGAAAGAAAGAAGGACGAGGTCAGAATAAAGGGACCAGGAAGTCCATGAAGGGGCAGAATATATAGCTTAGGAAGGATGAACTAGGAGACATTGATATACGGTCAGACAGGAAGGTAATGCAATCAGTCGTGGATGTTGCGCTCTTTTCACCTCTCGTTATGATGATGAAATAAATCCAAATGACACACCTGTTAAATTATATTGATATAATCTAACTTGAATTGGAATTGCCGTTATTAATTTGTTCTGATTAAATTTGTTATTTTCTTGTCAAAAGAGGGCTGGTATTGCTTTATTTCTCCCCAGTGATCTCGCTCAGTTCTCTGTTGAAATTCCATTTTTCTTTCACTCCCGCCAGGCTATAATATTGAGAAAACTCATCCTCTGGAATAACGCCAGCCAAACCCAATTAACCATCCCTCTTACTAAGAGGGCGACGTTACAGTGTGTGTAAATGCACAGATTTGCAGATGGCTGAATTTATATTATTAGTTATAAGATATTGCCAGCTTTACAATAACAATCCACAACTATTTGACAAAAGCAGGTAGAATTGATGGAGGATTTAAAAAAACACACGAATAACACTGGACAACAAATTTTTACAAAAGTCATGTTACTGAAATAAAATTAGTCAATTCTTATCAATTTTTATGTGCTGAACACGAATATGACAGTCAAATTGCAAAATTGGCTCTAGTTTTTTTGTAATCTGCAAGAAATTAATGTTTACATAACGAAATGCATTCCAATAGTAAAAGGTCAACTGTAATAGCCTACCTATAAAAAATCAAGTCATTGACTACATCTTAGATTTCTTCGCCTGTCTCTTGTACAGCTGTTCGGGAGCATCTCTGAGGAGTGTCCAGCAGTAGTCAGCCAGCATTGTAGTGGACCATTTTCCCTGGTATCTTTGTTCCATTGTTGCGATATCTTGATGAAAACGTTCGCCGTGTTCATCACTAACAATACCACAGTTGCTAGGAAAGAAATCCAAATGGGAATGAAGGAAGTGAATCTTTAGAGACATATTGCAGCCAAGTTTCTTATACTTCATCAACATGTCTTCTACTAGTTCCTTATAGTTTTCTGCCCTAACATTTCCGAGGAAGTTTGTAGAAACTAGGCGAAAAGCATTCCATGCTTGTTTCGCGTCACCTTCCAGCAAGTTGTTGAACCGGTCATCTTTGAAAAGCTCTCGAATCTGAGGACCCACAAAAACTCCCTCTTTAATCTTTGCTTCGCTGAGTCGAGGGAATTTTTCATGCAGGTATCGGAATGCTGGCAAAGTCCGGTCAATGGCTTTCACGAAGTTCTTCATCAAACCTAGTTTGATGTGAAGGGGTGGTAGCAAGATTTTCTGAGCCTCAACCAGAGCTGGGTGTTGGATATTCTTCTCTCCAATGGCTACATTCTGCCTGTGAGTCCATTCCTTCCTCATGTAGTGCATTTCCCTTGCTCGGCTATCCCACTCGCATAAGAAACACATGTATTTTGTATATCCTTGCTGCAGTCCCATTAAAAGGGCAACTACCTTCAAATCACCACAGAGGTGCCAGCTGTACTTGTTATACTCAATGGAATTCAGTAGCTGCCTTAAGTTATCGTATGTCTCTTTCATGTGGACAGCATACGCTACTGGAATAGATGGAAGAATGTTTCCATTGTGCAAAAGCACAGCCTTGAGACTCAGTTTCGAAGAGTCCACAAATAGTCTCCATTCTTGTGGGTCATGAGTGATTTTTAAAGCATTCATGAGGCCCTCAATATCGGAACAGAATATCAGATTACTTTCCTTTCTGAAGAAAGGCTCCAATTGCTGGTGGCGCTTTCGATATGCAGTAATTGTGACATCTTCTTCTAGAAGATTCCATTGTTGGAGTCTTGATCCTAGCAATTCTGCCTTGTTCTTTGATAAGTCCAAATCACGAATCAGGTCATTTAGTTCTTCCTGTGTTATTCTGTGTGGGGTTGATGATGCACCACAGTGAAAATCTGGATCACTGCATGCTGATGGACCAGGAGAAGAACAGGTCGACTCACCTTTGTCTTCGTCAGATGAATCAAGAGAATATTCTGCTGGAGGTTCTGGAATAGGAAGTCCCTCACCATGTGGAACTGGTCTCAATGCAGACGGAATGTTTGGGTAGACTATTCTCGACTTCTTTCGCTTCGTTATTCCGCCGGAAAGAGGAGGAACCAAGCAGAAGTAACAGTCATTTAGGTGGTTGCTTGGCTCTCTCCACACCATTGGGACTGCAAACGGCATTGATGACCTTTTGCAATTCAACCACTGTGAAAGCTGTGTTGTACATGTAGCACAGCATATATGCGGAGCCCAAGGCTTGTCTTGGTCACCAACCTTGCATCCGAAGTAAAGATGATATGCCTTCTTCACTTGAGAATTGATACTTTTCTTCTGGTTGGCAAATGTCACTTCCCCACAAATATAGCAAAAATTGTCCGCGGTATTAACACACTTTCGAGGCATTACTGTTCTTTATTGTACGTAAATGGATAAAATAATAAGTTTTATGTAACAGTAGCTTGAACTGTCTCGCACAACGTCTAAAATATTTTAAATGCTGAACCTATCTGATTGGGCTTTATATAGTACACTGCTTACGTCAGCTTCAGCAGCCGCCTGGCATTAGTATAATAGGCCTACACATGTATAGTACACTGCTGACGTCAACTTACTTCAGCAGCCGCATGGCATTAGTATTGCATTGCATCAGAAAATGATGCAATCAACTGTGGATGATGTGAGCATGATGGTATTATGCAATGTTACATCATTATTCCGGATGTTGCTGCAGTCCTACTGGAGAAATTTACACAGTGAAACATAGAAAATGAGGTATATGAATATCTTCAAAACGAGAGCCAATACAAATTTTTCACGGTTATATTCGTGTTCGGCACACCAAAATACTACAGATTAGGGCCTTTTCAAGTCAGTAATGATTTCACTGTTGACCAGTGTAATCAATTAATAAAGTAGCTGCAGATTGAACTATACGAATAGAAAAAAATGGAATAAATCAGGAAGTATTCACACGTATGGGAGGATTGAAGAAACGTTGCACACTGCTGCAACTGAATGTACTTGTTGTAGATGGTCGTCCTGTTTGTTTGTTCACAACATCTAACGACAATTATTAAGCATGACGTATTATCTGATGTTTGCATTTCGATTTTAATGATTAAAGTAAACAGTATTTAAGACATAGTTACTATGGTCCTGAAAGGTCAGTTTCTTACACAAATATAAATCGGCTGCAGGAACAAATTAAACAAGAATAAAAAAAGAAAAATTAAGTAGAAATAAAACAGTCTTCCTAAAGATTACACAAAATGACATTATTATTTCCATTCAGAATGGTGCATGTTAGCCCTGTGGAATATCAGTGGCTAGGAGACACTAGATGCGAATAAATTTTAACAGGGACATATATTCTCTCAAATTACAGTTAGACTGGAAACCTAAAGACAATAAAAGGAGATGACACATGGGGTTTGGAAAAAAACTTCAAAAGATACAGTTGACGAAGGAAGAGACAACAGGAAAGTTATGAAATTGTTGGAAAAAAAAATAATGAATAAAATTCAACTTGGACAAACAAGCATATGTATTATAATGTTAAAGACATGAATGCGGAAGTATTCTACGTAAAATGAAACCCAGAAAGTTCGTTGATAGTTTGCAAATTTGAATTCATGACTTCATATTTATCTAAGTTAAATTTTAACTCCCAGTCACCACAGTAAGACTGAAATTGATTAAGTACATATATCCATTGGCGTTTCAGCAAATGTAATTAATTCATCAGAAAAAAAAAAACAAATTAAACAGGTTTAACATACCATTAATGTCTAATGCGCTTTGAAAGTCATTGGAAAAAAGGAATAAAGTAAGGGTGATATGTTTTACGTAATTCGTGGAAACGCCTCAAAATCAGTGGACTCTGGTAACCAAGACTACAATCAGGAAAACATTTTTTGTAGTACCATAAGATTAATTCAGAATTAATTGCACAATCATTTAATGGCTAGGACAAAAATGGGATTGATTTCTGTTATAGAGACAGACTAAATGACATTGCAGACAATGCTAGTTCAATGAAACTCATACTTAATTCTCCTTCTCCCAGAATGAGTTTAAGTACATGCTGATACTATACACAAAATGGAGAAAGTAATCCAGAATAACTACAATTTAATAACAGAAAATATTTCAGTGACAATAGAAGGCATTACAGCTGTGGTTTATTCCTAGGGTTTCCAAATGGGACAACACCGAAGAAAGTGCACACAAACTGGCAAGCACTGTGATTTCATTTCTCATCTGAGGATTCTCTCAGTAATCAAGTATAATATTAATTACAACACATTTACATCCGAAACATACAACAGCTGAACTAAATGTCAATTTTCTTCTTCGAAAACCCATCGCTGTAATGTTTTATGCATATTCTTATATCATAACTATACGACCTATCCTACGATGAGGACCGCACAGGTGGTCTCGTGGTTAGAGCGTCTACCGCGGATGCGGGAGGTCGTGGATTCGATCTCTGGCCGAGTCATACCAAAGACTTATAAAAATGGTACTAACAGCTGCCTTGCTTGGCGCTCAACATTAATAGGTTAGTGTATGGACTGGTCGGCCTGGTATCAGGATAACGTGACTAGATTGGACATAATGCTACATGTATGCGGCTTGATGCCACAATGCTAGACATCACTATAAACTGCCACACTGCAGACATAGTAGCGATATGACTGAAAAATTGTTAAAAGTACGTTAAAATCCAAATCACACACTAAGATGAGGAATACTTCAGTGGCAGATTTGCTGTTCTAAAAATATCTGCATCAGTATTCATAATATGCCATTTTGACTTTCATCCGCATTTTTGGTTCAGGAATATAGAGAATAAAACTTAATCATGTACGTGTTGCATTGTTAAAGTCTACCATTGGATCAAAATTTTGCATTTTGTGTTTGATCGGTATATGCATCTTCTGTCGATGGTCATAATATTTACCAAGTTTCATGTCAATCCGTAAAAACTTGTGAGACTAGCTGTGCGAAAGAGTTTGTGTCACACACTCCATTAGGCTACAATACAAACAGAAATAACTGTAACAAAACCTGCGGGATGAAATCGATTTGTCGATATGTGCATCTTCAGGCAATGACTATAATATTAACTTGGTGTCACGGCAATTCTTCAAAAACTGAGAGACTAAAGAGATTATGTCATGCACGTTCAGAAGACAAATAGAGCAATAATGCGCAGGAGCAACGTGATTGGTCGATATGCGCATCTGCAGGTGATGACCATAATATTTACCATGTTTCGTGGAAATCCATCAACTTCTGCCTGACAACTTGCGCTAATGAATGCCAGATGGAAGTACAGACGGACGGACACGAGGATTACCCTATACCAAATTAAATGAGCTGGCGTATACAAAGAGCGGATTTCCATTGTTTTGAATGTCTTTGTAACGTAATTTTAAAACTACGGATTGTCTTTATTTTGCTTTGTGTTGTTTCTTGCCTAATTAGTGTCGACAAACTAATTATCTTATACAAACCAATTATCCTAGAAAAATTTTAAGCTTAGATCTATGTTATGTTTTTTTAAAAATTCTTCAGTTGTTTTCTCAGTCTTGCATCTAACACTTCATATATGCAAATATTAAGAAGATTCTTACACCAGCACACCAAAGGTAGATAGAGACAAAATATAACGAAAGACTAAGATTAGAAAAATATCAACGGGTGAATCTCTGTCAGTTCTAGACTCGAAATCTTGATAGCGTTTTAAAGTACTTCAGACCTCTCAAAAATCGTCAGTGCAAGATGGCTGGTTATAAATATTCTGCTATATTCTAGCCCCAATTTATTTGAAGTTAGAAAGTCAATTCGCAGACGATCAGGTTGGTGGCAATTTTAAAGAAGCCACATAAATTTATATTCCTTCTGACTTATTGGAATTCTGTCAAGATTAAAGAAAGTCAGCTGATTTACCCTTTGTTACGTACTTGATTCGCAACATATGAGTCTTCAAGATCAAAGTCGAAGAAGGACATCTAAGTTTATGAAAATCAGAACATATAAAATCGGCTGACATGGTATGCAATATATAGATTTGTCGGTCGATGACCAGGTAATAAAACAATAATAGCAGATAAAAATTGTTTTATTTCAATCACTGGTAACAATTTTTTGTATAACAGATTTAAAATTTGAAGTTCGCTAACGTTGTTGTTTTGTTTTTGTTTTGTATTTTGTGGGTCTTTTTGTTGTTTTTTATATGAAAACATGGTAAAGCTGAATTATTTCTTTAAATTGCATTTGGGAGCCCGTCTCTGGTTATTGCCAGTGAATTCTTGTGCAAGACTGATTCATTCTATGAAGGGTGCTAATGTCGTTGAGTTCTTGAGCAATAATAATATTTCTGACTGTAGGATGTTTAAAGGCGTTTCAACACAGGAAAGTTTATACTGTTTCGAGACGCTTGAAATAATTGTCTTTCCTAAACACGAGACATCGCGGCCGAGCAGGCCTGGTTAGGATTCAAACCCGCACCTTTTTTGGTTGTGAGCCACAGCGGCTGCTGAGTAAGGCACTTAAATTTGCTTGGTCCAATTCACCAAACGGTGCCACCACCCAATCAGATGATAATTTACCGTGTTATGGTTTGGCGACAATGATAATGAGGAGGATAAAGTGGAGGGTTGAATACATTCCATCACACCATTACTGCGACCATCACCAATCTCAGCCCCAAAATACCCAGTCAAACTCTAAAGCATGAAACTATGTTTGGGTAATGACAAATACGCTCGGGAACACTCACCTTGTGTTGATTGGAAATCTGAATACGTCAGAACTTGTAGAGAACTAGCACTTGAAGTAGCGTGTACCCCTTGTAAACACTACAATTTACAACACTAATAAGCAGGATATAAGATAGCTATATGAGATGTAAAGATTTCCCAGTTAGTTATATAGTGTCGGAGGTGATCGTCTCGAAAGCATCCAACTTGAATGTTTTTGAGGAATATTTGATATGTACTCTGAGTGAACTTTAGGTTTAGTAATTCAAAAAATTATATATACATATATGCACACGACCCAGTTCAGTCAAAATTATTCATTGCGAAAGGAAATAAATACATGGGAAAACTGTAGTAACTGAGGTAAAACCGTTTTGTTCAGAAGGTTTATAATGAAAACATCTGTATAGATCAAAATAGTTTTTTATGGTATGGTCCTAAAAAATCTGGAATAGAGTTGGCATTTGTCTCCTTTCTTGAAAATACATCTTTGGTGACATATCCACAAACAGATAGGCGCATGATATCCGGTAAAGAGGCACTCTCGTTACAAGCTAGATACTGGTTGTATTCTCTACATCCCTGAAAGCACGACAATACATAATTTATCCGCCCCTAAAATCTGCAACTTAGAAAATTAATATGTATGATGCGGCGTCACTGTTTCTTTTGCTGTGTGCGACAGTTTTACATTTGGTCGGCCTTATTTTGCCGGGATGGTGGGTCGTGCAAGAAGGTGATTCAGTGAGCTACTACAACATATGGTTCGTCATCTACTGCACAAATGAACACAACTGCTCAGAAACTACATTCAAGATGAGCGGAGACAGAGGTGAGTATCGTTAAACTTTTTTCCTATATTATTTCTAAAAATTCATAACCGAAATTTGCCTTTAAGATTTTCTTTAATTTTGACTATCTTGTAACCTACAAAACACACAAATAAACAAACCACAAACGTACTCAAAACCTTATACAGATAACCCTCAGTTTTCAGAACAACGTGCTTACTATTATTGGCATAGAACCTGCACTGTAATAGAATACAATGCACAATTTTTTAAAATATTGTTATAATCTTTGTCACACCTATAATACATATTCAGAATTGTTTTGTGGGGTTTCGTTTGTTTGTTTGTTTTATCGGATTTTTTTGCTTTGTTTGTTTTGTGTGGGTTGTTTTTCTTCTCTTTTTTTTGGTGGGGTTGTTTTTTCCTTTGGGGTTTTTTTGTGGGGAGGTGGGGGCAGGAGTTGTTTTGGGGGCATTGGGGATCTTTTAGGAGGGTATGGCCTGAAGTAAAATTATAACTTGGACGATCAATATTGGTCATGTCACACAATATCATTGTGTATGTATTTATTGATTATTTATGTCTTTGCTTTTTGAGAAATCTTGGATCTGTATTATTTAATTTGAATTTTTAAAACATTGTAAATACAGTAATAGAGAACATTTTAATCGAAGGGATTTATCACGACTGTGCAGTTTGTAGACGTAGTCTGGTGAATATTCTCATATATGTCACAATTCGTACACCGCAATAATACTTAGACTTGGGGCTTATTCAAGATTCCTTCCCCGACCTTCCCAAATTACGCTGGGTCGTGAGGCCAGAGAGTATCCCATAGTCAAGATTATGCCGAAACCGTGCAGTGGGAAATTAAATTCGGAATACCCTGAGAAATTCTGGTGTAGTCATTGGGTTCTTTCGGTTTCGGCAATATTTATTCTAACAAAGCATAATACATGCATATAATACACAAATAACTTCTGA
Organism: Sinohyriopsis cumingii; assembly: GCA_028554795.2. Classification (NCBI taxonomy): domain Eukaryota; kingdom Metazoa; phylum Mollusca; class Bivalvia; order Unionida; family Unionidae; genus Sinohyriopsis; species Sinohyriopsis cumingii. The sequence continues at coordinate 51,641,158 of CM068836.1, forward strand.
CACTATCATTTATTCACATTTGAGAATAGAATAACTAGAAGAAAAGTCTTATATTAAGCTATATAGATACAAAAACATGTTAACTCACACGACAAAAAGGTGTTTGACAAAACAAATACCTTTAATGGGTAAACTAGATTTAAAAAAAAATGATAGTATATAATGGATGATATCAATGCTATCAGAACATGAATTTTATCATTTATCATTCGATTAAACTTAGATTATCTTGCTGCGTCCAATGAACAGCTCCAAATATTGTTTTCTTCTATAAATAGTGGGGGGGGGGTTTAACTCTCAATAATATTATGATCCCTTGTATTAATTGTTATATTTCTTTATTTATTGTTATAGAAAAGAAGACTATCAATTTCGGCTGTGACTGTAATTAAATGTCGTTTTAGTCCGAGGTTATAGTCTCAATCAGACCATAATTACGTGTAATTTTGATTAGCATAAAGAATTACATCCCAGGGCCGATTCGTGTCAAGTTCTTTTTGATTTGTTTTTGTTGTTGTTTTGTTTTGGTTAGGTTTTGTTATGTAGGTAGGCTGTTTCCAAAAATGCAGAAGGGTCCTGACTTTCATCGAAAGGGCGCCATTGCAAAAGTCTATTCACTCAAAGAGTGCATAATATCCAACAAACATGTGCAACAATAAAACGATGGTGAAAGTTCAAGTGACCAGTGACTTTCGTTTATGTTTGTGCAGGATATAAGCTTGGCTAGTGACTGTAACTTTATTAATTTTTCTATTATACAGTAAAGATCACTGGGAATACTGGTGTAAAACTAGATTGCTGGGAACAGAGAATAATATTACAGGTCAAGAAATTAATGATGGACTTAAAAACACACATTTCAAATACCTCTTGTGACAGCATAGTAAAGAAATTAGTATGTATGATCTGCTTCTCTTTTATTCAAATGAGATTACATGAATTTCTTGTCATGTAATCGGGAAATTCCATAAAGAACAAGCAATCCTCCAAATTCGACGCCTCACATAAGAATTTTTCTTTTAAAGTGCGCTTGTGTGTGTGTGTGTGTGTGTGTGTGACATTATGGGGATGATAATCGATATCAGTTGGCTTATCGATCCCCCCATTTCGTATGAACCATATAAATTATTTGAGAGTTTTAAAAATATCGTAACTTTCATGTTTTCTTGCTCCTCAAATTCTGACAATTTCTCCTCTTACCTCGTCATTATAAAATGCATCTAAAACATCCTTCAGTGCAATGTTTTAATTTTTTCTTTGATGAGTTTGGGGTTGTCATGGTGGATTCCCTCTAATGTCGAAGTCACACAGATAAAGTAGGCATTCAACACCAACTATTTCAGTAATGGGTGTATATCTTTATAATTTGATTCAACATACCTTTAAGTGGCAGATATTCACTTCACTTAGATTTCTGTACATCCACATTCCTTCGGAAGGTCATTATTTTGATGGCCCGAGAAGTGCATACGGCAAAATCATTGTTAAAGTGTGACGAGTCTATGCTCTTAAAACAAGTAACAGAAAAGAGCGGAGACAACAAGTTTTGTAAAATTTCAGAAATAATTTATTTCTATAGAATACAAAGTGAAAAAGAGATCAAAAGAACGTACGGCATTGCGAATTTAATCCAAATTGTAATCCATGAATGAAAAGCACAAGTCCTATCAATGAAAAGTTCTAGGTGACTCTCAGTTCAAATCCCAATAAAATTCAAGATAGAAGGCAATGACGTCTGTAATAATCAGCGTTTTACTGATGTGTCAACAGTCTTTTGTTAAATCAAAGAAAATATTATTCAAGTTTTTAATTCCTTATAAATTCCACTGAATGCCTTTGTTCAAGAATTATATCAAAGCACTTTTGTATTTCCAGAGAAAATAATCACTAGAATTCAATAATTTGAGGAAAAAACATTTCAGCCCAAACTGGTCATAACATAACACAACTTAAAGTATTAGATGTCAGAGCACACCTGACGAAATTCTGACAGTCGCAAGATAATATAGATCTGTTTGACCTCAGGTCACAAATTAGCATTTTTTAAAACAAACATTATCTAATAGAAAATAAATTTCTAGCATGATTTAATGAGCCTTGCTTACTTAAAACGTAACAGCCTATATAATTTCCTTTTGGACAAGGTCAATTTTTTGACAAGGTCAAGTCCAGTAAACAATTATATTATAACAGCATGTAATGAAATTTTAAAAAATTTAAAACTAACAGACAAATAATTAAATTAAATATACATAACAAAAGTACATATATATGTTTGGACGAAATGAACCTAAAGGTGTGATTCAGTAAAATCTGGACTGAATATCGCGTGCTTAGATGTCACAATGAAAGCTATGCATATTGATAACAAATTCGTATTACTCTGCATTGTGACGATTCCACTAGATGTGTTCTTTTCTTGACCAAAGTTTAGTACATGGCCACCTTTGTAAAAGACCGTTGAGTTCGATAATTTTCGCCTAGAATGTTCTTGATGACAGTCAAGGTGCAGAATATTCAATAATCAGGATTGAATAGAATTTGCTTAAAGAAAATTAATATTATATTTTTAAAGAACAATTTATATTTAATTTAAAATGAGTAAATCCGCATATATGACCGGTGTGACTTTTGCTATATACAATTTGTTCCTTATCAAATAATGTCAGTATGTTTTTTGATATTTCTGCAATGTATAGGAACGAGCATGCGTTCAATACAACGGCCTAATAGTAAGATGTACTACCATATCTACTTGACCCGCTCAATCAACACTTCAACTAAATTCTAATCAATAAATCTTATTTGTATATACAACGCTCCCACCAGGAGAGTTCTTGTGTAACGGTTTTAATTAGACACCGGATAGCTCTTGTCTGAGGCATTTGTAAATCATTTGTTTTAATAAAAAGAAAATAATTCTTCATATAAAAATACCACCACCACCCCACCACCCGTCAGGGGAGTTTTATCATCAAGGAGAAGCGGTTTGAAAAATTATAGTTAGTAGGCGGACCGTTATATTGGAAAATTGATCAAACCATATTTCACGGATGGTAATAACATCAAATACTTCAAGTTCACTGCAATGAGGTCTAGTCTGTTTAGTTTAATAAATCATTTGAAACTATGAATTTACTATTATTAGAACGTTCTGAAATAATTATGGGTGGGTGGGTCCGTAGATAGATACTGCACATTCTAGCTATCTGACGTATTTCAAACCAATTTTAACTGGTTCTGCAAACGCAAGTCAATAAAAGCAGGTACACCAACGTTTTTTTCGGAGGGGGGTGTTTGGGGGTATTTATTTAAAGTATTACTTCTGTTGAAAGCAGTTTCACCAACAAAATATCTATAGAAGTTCTTAAAACGTCCTTAAAACATTGCTCAATAATAGGTGGAGCTCCAGTGTTGTTATTCCTTGAAGAAGAAACATATCTGGCTCGCAAACTTTTGTGTGTGGCTTTTTTAAGCTTTTATCTAGGGAAATGTATTCATGTTTCATACATATTTACAAAACTCTGCGTCACAAGTGTTTTCATTCATTAAAAAAAAACACTTGTCTAGGGGTATAATTACAACTCCTTTTAAAGGACAATGTAGTATAAGGGCTGATTTCGGTCCCAAATCAGATTCAGTTGAAATTCAGAAGGATAAAATGGTCCTTCTCTATTTATTTATTTCACTCTGATCAAGGACCGCTTTTAATACCGAAATGCAACCATTAAAAAGCTAATGGTTTTCTCCTCCGTTACAGCACCTATTTTCGTGGAATAATAACATCGTGGCTAATAAACTCTTTGCAAGGTGACCGCGGAGAAAGATGCATATGAAATTCTTTATTTGCAAAGAATATTAGCTGTCAAACATAAGGGACTGGAGACCCGCGTTAAGGCACGATTGTTTTTCTACGCAGGGCGACACAGACCGAGGATGAAAATTTTGATAGATTCATAGTGAAGACGATGAGTGTACATGCACCAATTTCTTATTTTATATCAAATAAGTGATTGAACAGAATGAAAATACAAATAAAGCAGTAGAAAGATTAATGCAGATGAATTTGTTCCAGTAGTTTCTTCATCCCCCATTATCATATCTACGTCATTACTGTGACTTAACCAGTTACAAGTCATCGTTATGTCATTTTTAAAACAATGCAGGGCATTTATCCCTAAAGTCCCTCTATATTCAGTGGTAAATTTAATCATCAAATGACGCAAGAGTTTTGTTCTGGAGAAGTTCTTGGCGTATTGATGTATTTATTTCTCATCTTTTGTTATAATTTCCATTAATTTTACTTAATTTTATATTAAATAACCTGGAAATTAAAGTTGATCACTTATGAATACAAAGAAATACACCATAGCGATTTATTTATGTAGTACGTGGTCTATATGGGCAAAACTTTTTACTTTATGTTGACGAACATTTTCAGCTGGTATTGAATTTCAAACTGACATGGTAGCATTGGTTCTTGTTAAAGCATGTGAGTATAGAAACAAGCTTTGAATACAAAGGAACATTTGGTATTATGCTCGATTAAATTATTAAACAGGGTAAATAACAAACTTGCACGTCTGAATAATTGCGTATTAATAGGGAATCCAGAATATGCAGAATATTATTATACATACAAACGTACGCATGCGCATACACCGGTAGACACATACAGAGTCCTTGAACATCAGGGTTATCCTTACCGTAGCAGCTTGCTCTGGAATACAGCTAATGTGTTTCAGAGTTGGCAACCAGTCTATTCATTTTTAATTTCAGTTGAAATAATGGAACGACTATGGTTGACCATGTTGGCTGGTACTGTAGAACTTTCAGTTTGCGCGTGCGTGTACATAAGCAATACACATGTACACACTGATTGAAAATTAAAACAAAATAAAATTTACAAGACATTCAAAACGTACTACTCTCTCTCTCTCTCTCTCTCTCTCACACACACACACACACACACACGCACACACACATACACACACATGTATGTACACGAGCAAAAAGGATGGATTGTTCCGCTTGATGAGACAGTGGCGAGATTAAAATTAAATGACTAGTAGAAAAATATTTGTTCGATTTTCTCACCGCTAACTTTGATACGTTTTAATGTTTTTCTTCTCATTTATATTCCATCCGTTACATTGACATCCTTTTCTACTAAATATTTACAAATTATCTCCTTGCGTACTCCATTTGAAATTTTAATTGTTCATTCCTCTTTTCATATTTTTAGTTGTTCCGTGACCAGTTCGCTAGAACTAGCGGTTATTTCTTTCACATCATTAATAAAACCCAGATCATTTTCACGTCGTTTTTTTAAAAGTCCCTTTATGTTGTAAGAAAGTTGCAAATTCTAGAAGAATTGGAAATACAGTTTACGGTGGTCTTTCTTATTGTTTTTATTCCAATTGAAAAGATCCAGTAAAAAGTGCGTATTATACTGTTATCTTAATTGAAGAATTTAAGAATATTCATATCATTGAAACCTAAGATTGATTGATATGACATATATATATATATATATATATATATATATATATATATATATATATATATATATATATATATATATATATATATATATATATAGAGAGAGAGAGAGAGAGAGAGAGAGAGAGAGAGAGAGAGAGAGAGGGGGGGGGATAAAATAATTAAACCTCATGTACAAATTTAATTTAAACAAATTACTGACAAGGAATAATGATTAAATGAAATACCAATTTCAAAGCAGTGTGGACTGAAATGTACTTGTATCGCATGAAGGATATCAAGGCTCACGAAACATAAAATATTTCAAGAATGAGACTGAATGTTGCGAATAGGTAGACCTCTTGATTAAGGATTAATAATAGCTTACTCCATGATTGTCGCTGTTAGTGACTTTCAAACAAGATTGCACATGGATATAAACATAAATCAGTAGGTATACAAACGCATGGTAAAGTTACAGCTATCTACAGAAAAATGCATACGTGTTTTGTTCTGTGCCGGCGGAATGATCGAGATTGACATGGCGGAAAGCTACGTCGAGGCCGTCAGGACAAGACCTATTCATATCAAACTTCTTCTTAATTGGATTAAAGTGGTGTGCGTTCATATAGAACATGTACCACTGTTTAATGCACATAATGTGCTTATTAATTACTCCTCAGGGAGGGAATTGGAGCCACCTCCCCCAGGCATTTATGTACTCAATTTGTTTTATTTTTGGGGGGGGTGGGGGGTGGGGGCACCAGACAGATGCCCCTTCTAATCTTAGCCAAATCTTATAAAAGGTTTATATGTATTTGTTACCCCCAAATATGTGTTGCTTGTGTTGTTTTTGTTTTTCTTTAAAATAATTTTAAAAACTTTTTATTTAGAAATTTGGAGTAGGGTATTTCTAAGTTTCCCTAGTGTGTCTATAGGGTTGTTCCTCCGAGAGTGATTTCTATTATCCTCTCGGATTTCCTTCCCTAGTATTTTGTCGACCTTGCTAGGGTCACCTACGTCCCATGTTTACTATGTGTATATGCTATATGTTCTGATTGCTATTTTTGTGTTTTCATGTTGGGACAGCAGCTATGCAAAATTTATCGAAACCCAGTTGTCTTATCTTCTCCCGTGTTTATATTTACATCGGGAGTGTTTATTTAAAATTTTGAATTTTGGCGAAGAGTGTTATTTTGTATATTAATTTGAAACCCTAGTGGTTTATGTGTGGGTACCTAAGTTTATCACTCTTGCATATAAAATAAGATTGAGACTATGCTCGAAATGGGGTCTATACTTCTTTATTTGTGTATGTCTCCCATCTCGAGCATGTCCATCTTTTATTTGAATATTATGCCAAAAAGCCAGAGTTTTTTCTACCTGCAAAAGGTCTTCCCTTTCGGGGTACTTTGCACAGCATGGAAACTGTACTATTGTTAGTAGGATAGAGAAAAAAAAACTAAAGTTAATCTAATTAAAATGTTATATTTGAATGTCTAGTCCATGAGGGTTTCTTTTCCAGACTCTTTCATGGGCCTGTTCACTTCGCGTAGCGCCATGTGACGTAGCCCCATGCGTCCTTATCTGTAATTTCCTTATGGTGGACATTTTCATTTTTTATCTATAATAATAACCTGACCACATTCCTTCATGGTTGAAACTATAACGTTAGTTATTTGATATAGGGTGTTTTTATTGTAGTTTCCATCAAGGTATAAGATATTCTGTGGTTTATATATATTGTTCTTTTTAATTTCAGTTATAATTTTTTCTCTATTTTCTTTAGTATATGTACATTGTAGTAAAGTATGATATTTATTAAATGGACCTATTTTACACAGTGGACATTTCGGCGGTACTCTGACCATGTGCCGTCTCACTGCAGCCTCTCCCGTCAACCATGCATCATGCATGTGTTTAAAGCAGAGGCTTTGTATTTTGAGGGAGCCTAATTTCGACCAGTGCCCCCATGCTCTTTTCCAATTTACGTACATGTGTTCTTTCTCTATCTTACATGGTATACTCCCTGTAATATCTTCCCGTATCCAATTATGGCTTAAATTTTCCTCAATATCCCATAAACCTTTTTTGTCTCTATATTTAAATGATAAGTCCCTTATCCCTTTAAATTTCCTAGGTGTTTCTAGAAGTTTGCTAAGTTTATTATTCTTATAAATATCTATTCTGTTTCTCAGGGTAAAGCCAAACCAATATATATATATATATATATATATATATATAAGCCCTAACATGGTAATTTTGATTCTGCATTAATTCTTTTAAATCTATTTAAAATGTTTGTTATTTTTAAAAGTAGTGGACTTGGTAAACCTATCACCCCCTTTCTTTCGCCCTATACAAAGTTTCTTTTTTAACGTAGTGTAATTTAAAATTCCATATATACTTTATAATCTGGTTATCAAAATTATTTAAAACAAAGTTATTTATATCTATCGATTTCATAATGTAATTCAAGTTGGCATACATATAAGTTTTTGCCACTTGGGCTTGTTCCATGATGCAGAGTGGTGTTAGTGCCCAGATATCAACATTTTTATTGATTTTATTTTCCATTTTCTTACAGTTTTCTTTTTCTTCATCAAAACCAAAATATATACCTAGAGTTTTAACTCTGTTTTTAAACAAATGTGGTGGTAGAACAGAGTGTTTACATTCCAGTTGCCTATTTCTAAAATTTCTGTTTTATCGTGATTTATTTGTGATCCTGATGCTTGACCAAATCTTTCAAATTCCTTTATTAAGTGTTGAAAGGAATTTGGATCTTCTATAAAGTTTGTACAATCGTCTGCATGTTGCAGCATTTTAACTTCATCTTGTAAATTTGGAACTTTAATACCAACTATTTCTTTGTTGAGTTTTATGCTGATGCTAAGCATTTCAATTGCTATTACGTATAATATCATAGATAGTGGGCATCCTTGCCTCACTGATCGTTTAATTTCAAATTCATCTGTCATAGCTCCATTGATCTGTACTCTAGAAGTGATATCATTGTACAGTATGTATATTAGTCCATTTTCGGAAATTTTCTCCGAAACCAAATTTCTTTATAACTTTTTGGGTATAGTTATGTTCTAATCTATCAAAAGCTTTTTCTTGGTCAAAAAGTACCATGGCAGCTTTTTTTCTTGTTTTCGTATAAATAAATTAAAATTGTTTTAATATTTAATATATTGTTTTGTATTTCCCTCTTTTTGGGTCCACAAGTTTGGTAAATATTAATGATTTACCCTCACGACATGTTCCGCTGTCCTTTTATCTTGTTTAATGACATCCTGAAATAAGTAGCCGTAATGGGTAGCGATGTATGCGACGGCTTCGGTCAGTTGGCTGAGTGGATATCCAGAAAAGGCCCGTCTGTAGTGTTGGAGGAGAATTCTGGTCCCAAAGCCCCATATCAAACGAATACGTTGGTTGGTTAGTGGGATTATAGTGGTTTTCGTTCTTTTGAACATGTACCACTTGTTTATTCACGCACTGCGTGATTTTTAATTACTCCTGAGGGAAGGAAAAGGAGCCTCATCCCCCAGGCTTTTATGTACTCACAGAGTACTTTTTAATTTAGCCACTCAGGTGTAGGACTAACTAGTCCTTAACAACCTGACTGAAAGGCTAATAGACATGAGTGAGAATAGTCACACCACACACTCATGTTTCTTAGTTGGATTGAAATGCCCCAGGTGTCAACCCAAGCAGTATGTGACGCCCGCTACGATTGGTCGGCAGCGATGACGTCACATTAGAACACCTGGTCTTGTGGCAGGTGGAAATCGTTCCACATACTGCCACATGTACGTTGTCCGAGCGTGGTAAAGGAGGAAAGGTACTCAGAAAGCCAGCCATGATGTCATGTACTCCCCAAAACGCCAGCGCGTACTTATTCCAAATCATGTCCAGTTTTACTAATGGACAAAATATACCAATAATGTGTTAGCCACCTCTGCAATTAATCAAATTCAAACGAATACTTTCCCCGACAAGGTACAAAACATGAATGCGGTTTTCTATTGATTACATGCCCCCGCTTTACGCTATTAAATATTTTAGCTTGACAGTATTAATGAAATTCAAATTCAAAATAAACTGGGATTTATAACAAAATTGTATTCAATACGTCTAAAAATATCAAGATGCGGACGTCAAAGAAGGCAACTAAGTTGCTCTGATCTTGGTGTATGATACGGAAAAACGGATTAAACAGTTGTATCGAACGTGGGATCAAGCATGTAAGATTAAATGAGTATGTCGTAAAATCGCATAGCTTGTATAATTACCGCTTTAGTATAATTTGCTTAACGTTACTTTACAGACTTAGTGACGTTATTTAAGTGGTTTTCATTTTGGATTCACACCTCCTTGGATATAAACTATGACACCAAAAAAATGAATAGAAGAAAAACAAAAGGCAAAGACCACTCCGGTGATGTAGTGAATACAGCGTTCGCCTTGAATACGGGAAGTCGCGGGTTCGATCCCCAGCCGAGTCATACTAAAGACTTATAAAAACAGTTCTAACATCTGCCTCGCTAGGCGCTCAGCATTAAGATGTTAGTGTTAGGATTGGTCGACCTGGTGTCAGGTATAATGTGAGTGGGTTGGAAATCATGCTACGTGTCTGCGGCATGATGCCCCAGTGCTAGACATCACTATAAACTGCCACACTGCAAATATCGTAGCGATACGAATAAAAAATTGTTAAAGCTTCTTTAAAAATCCAAATCGCACACACACACACACTCACACACACACACACACACACACACACACACACACACACACACAGACACGGTAAACAATGATATAATGACAACACAGTGAAGAGAGAGTGAATAATTAGTCACTTAGTAAATTCAATGAATCATTGGTTACTGATATCAGTATTGTTTGTATAACAAATACAATGCAATGACACCATTTGAAAAACAAACTGAACAATGTAACAGATTCAGTCACAGTCACAGTCACAGGCAGAACTGGTTATCTATGGAGGCTTTGTGAGGCTGGAGGTGGGATTAAATTAGTCAACAAATATTTCTTGAATAAAAAGTTATATCTTTGCTCATATGTGATTCAGTTGAAATCGATGCTAATTACAATTCAGATAAATGGGCGCGGTTACAAGCCCATAATAACAATTAGTCACTGAAACCCATGTGATCGTTAAGGGGCAATCTCATTGGCCCGTTAAAGCTCTGTTCATTGTAATGTAATGTAAAAAGTAGACAAAAGTATATATGGTGATGGAATATTTTTAATTCCATGTGATATGTTCATGATAGTAGGAAACAAAGTAGGTTATGCTAAAAATTTATCAAACAATCATCTGATACATTTATTTTTGTTATGAATACTATAGTAAATAATGACGATGTAAAGATTTTTATACCAGGAATTAACAATCAGTCTTTATAAATTAGATCCAAGTTAGACAATGGAGTAACAGACGCACAAGCTAACGCGAATCATGTAGATAAAGCAAACTTTATTCCATTAATTGATGAATTGTATGTATGTAACGAAATGTGTGTGTGATTAGGATTTTTAACGTAGCTTTAACAATTTTTTCAGTCATATCGCTACGATGTCTGCAGTGTGGCAGTTTATATTGATGTCTAGCACTGGGGCATCATGCCGCAGACATGTAGCATGATGTCCCACCCAGTCACATTATCCTAACACCAGGCCGACCAGTCCTAACACTAACCTGTTAACGCTGAGCGCCTTGCAAGGCAGCTGTTAGTACCATTTTTGTAAGTCTTCGTGGGTTCGAACCCACGACCTACCGCTTCCGAGACGAACGCTATAACCACTAGGCCACCGGAGCGGTACTTGTAACGAAATAAATAACACATTATCAGATTTTCAAATACAACAAATAACCATATTATATTTGATGAGATAATTTACTTTTTAGTAAGAGTAGAAACTTGCACGCTATTTTTTAAAATGGTGTGTGATTAATACACCGAGATTGCTATATGTGTCTGAACCACCTCTGTGTGATGGCGGTTTTTAGCGAAAAATTTCAACTACTTTAAGTCCATTAAATCCGCAAAGCAATATTAATGAATTTATGCTAAAGTGTTCCTAGAGAAGTTAGACCATTATAGCAGTATCTTTACTATGCCAATGTATACCCATTGAACTATGTTTTATATGCATAATCAATCTTTATTAGCAATCACAAAATGTGGAATGTGGCCCCCAGCGACAATTTATGGGGTATATTTTTTTACTGCATCCATCATTCTGAAGTCTACCTTTCCTCAACTTTCAGTTTCATTTTTAATTCAATTATCTGTCTCCTGTTCTTGTTGTCCTTCCTCATTCACAAGCATCTAACCACAAAACTACATTAAGATTGCGTAAGTACATTTCTCAGTGGTGCGACGAGGTTCTGTCTACATTTTCAAAAGTAATAACTCTACGCCAAGAAGAGAGAAAAAACATGTTGGGAAGACAAATTTTTAGTTTTTATAATTATGATCCCTAAACAAATGCTTTAAAAGAGGAAGGAAAAACTAAATCAGTGAACCAGTTTTTTAAAATATCTTTTTCAAAACCGGTTTCGTGTGGCTTAAGGTGGTTAAGTGTATAAGTACAAGATGCATTTACTGGGGTTAAGCTTTATGTTGTTTGTTATGAGCAAAAGCAATGCACAAATCTCATTGTTATATTGTACCCCTACAGTAGTAAAATCTCTCTCTCTCTCTCTCACACACACACACACACACACACACACACACACACACACACACACACATACACATACATTGTGATTTATTGACGCAGATACTTTTGTGCTCTTTCCACCTTAACTTAAGCCAGTTCAATGTCAAGATATTTTGTCACATAGCCGTATTGTTGTAAGTCAATTTTTGTGATCGGCTTGGATTCAACGGGACCATTTGATCTAGTTCAATTTTTTTTACATTAAGTATTGGAACCCCGAGTGGCCGAATAGTCTAAAGCGCTCACCGTTACAGATCACTGCCATCCCACCTCTGTCTATGTGGTTCGAGTTCCTGGTTCGGCCAATGTGGGTATGTGAGAAAGCTTGCTAGTAGCTTCTCGTGGGTCGATGTTTCTTTCCGGGGGTTTTCCAGGGTTCTTCCTCCACCATTTATACTGGCGGCCATGGATAGCCTATATTGTGCTGAATAATTTGCGTTAAACCCTACAACAACAACATGAAGTATTAAACTAAAGGCCAGCACGTATATATAAATCTCACATTCAAACAACCATATCTTTTCCATGAAACCCACAATTTCGATCTTCCTTCCTGCAAAAATCAAATGACTGATTCCTAATATAAAAAAAAGGATTTAAAAAGTCTAGTCTTGATTGGCGATTAAATTAAAAGTAATTTTAACAGAAACAGTATTGTAACTAACTCTAAGCTTACTTCTAAACAAATCGGACGGAGAGACAGACGTTTTGTTATAAACGCATACATTTTTAAAACAGTACAAATATAACATCATTTATGTATTTCAGATACGTCTTTCTTCCAATCATAATTCTAAATGGAGGTTAGTGTTTTTAGGTATATAACCACATAGCGAGAAAATCAGTTCCCTTGTATTCCTTTAGATTCTAAGGATACCATGATGAAACAGAATTTTAGAAGTATTAAAGCTGCAATGCATTATTAAAATTATAGAAAATCTTCCATAACTTAGATGTCATTCAAAATAAACTATTGGTCAGTCCAGAATTCAAGTCGTCAATGTGTTCGTGCTCGTCACCATCAAAGTTCAAATATCAATCACTCGAAGTTACTGAGAAAATATTTCAAACTCGAAATTAAAGATTCAAGTGGTGTTATGTCGGTTGAATGCGTACGAAAACTGAGAATGAGGCAGAAATACAATTGGTTAGTTGATAATTATATTAATGTATATTGCCTGGCAATGGCTTTGTTTGATAAAGACAACATTGCACGGAAAATATCTTCTGATATTGTTCTATAAGATAAGTATTTCAAAAGTTCTAAATATTAGTGGGCTATTTAACGAGGTTTAATAAACAGTACGTAAGTGCATCCTCCCAATGTATTCCCAATGTTCCTCAACACACTTTCTAAGTCCGATTATCCACTTGTTAAATACCATGTGTATTCACCTTTTGGATTATCGTTCATACACTGGAAAACAGAACTTACAATCAAACGTCGGCTTTAAATTCTTTGGCCCCTCAAAGAATCTTTGATAACGGAAACAGACAAAAGTCACATGGAGCAACATCAGGGGGTTATGGAGGACGTGGCAAAGATTGGATGGTGCGCTCCTTCATTAAGTGTGTCACGATGGCGAATTTATGCGCCAGTGAGTTCTCAGAGTTGACGGACACTTCTTTTTAGCGGTGCGCGGACTAATGGTTCGGTAGTCGTTTGCAACGGTTGGTAATACTTTAGAAGCATTAAAATGTCCAATGGCACTAGCTTTGTCAGACAAAGGGGATTGGAAGAGAAGGTATTTTGCATAGTAAACGTATGGGTATAAATCTTTCTTTAAAATCTGACTACGTCGAGTGATTTGTGATGTACGATCGTTTTCTCCGATCTAATTGTTTTTGCCATTTTTTTCTCTCAAATCGGGTTAAAAATATAAATTAGGAGATAAGTCAGAGTCAAATTATAACAAACAATTATAGATCCAATATAAACAGTCTTGTGATAAACATACTGTACTGGAAATATTTCATGCGAAAGCTTTAACCACCACGAACAATAATAAAAAGTAGTTGAAGTATTCCTCACTTGTTTATTATAGCTGAATAAAAATCAAATTAAGATTTATCTCCCTTTTTTCGGGGCTATTTCACGCTATTGTAAGTTTATTGGTGCGAAGACCCAGGGGCTCCCCCAGAAATATTTTTATGGGGGTGGGGTGAAACATGTAATGGTCAACTATTATGTTTGAGAATGTAGGCCAATACATGGTAAGAGCTGAATGGAGGGAAATGCATCATCCCCACCAACACCTTGCCCCTATGTGCGGGCGCCTATTCTTGAAAGTGCAAACTAACAGACAATAATCATAAAGAAATCCACAGACGGAGAACAGTTTAAGACAGTGCGCTGATACATTCTAATTTTCTAATATTTTTTAAATCATTCTGTTTGCTTCCTATGTCATTGCCTACAAGCTTCCAGTAGTGTGTTTCATGCTTTACAACGATGATAATGGTCTAAATATGGTATTTGTCAATATCGCACTACATGTAGGACTGTACAAATCAAGTCCGAATTTCTTGTTTGCCTTTTTTTCAGCGTGGCTCATTGGTCCCGCCATACTGGAGGTCTTGGCACTCGCCACATTTGTGGCATGCGCATTATTGAATATCTACTTCCTGCTGAAGACAAAAGCGGGAAAAGCGATTCGAAAGCTCTACTCCATTCTTCTAGCTAGCGCAGGTATTCAGTTACTTTTAGTTTTAAATACATCAAGCTCGTAACCGTTTTCTCATATTAGAAATAATTTATTATTATACTATATTGTGTAATATTATATTATATTATATTGTATTATATTATATTATATAATATTATATTATATTATATTATATTATATTATATTATATTATATTATATTATATTATATTATATTATATTATATTATATATTATGTTACCTGTTTAGACTCTAATAAACAGTAACAAACAAAGAGTGCAAACAACAAGTTTTGACAAATATAACAAATAATTAATTTCGTAATTAATTAATTTTTGTAAAAATGAAAAGTAAGAACTTACGGTTTTAAGAAATCAAATCCAGAAATAATCCAAGAATAATCCACGAATTAAACTTTACAAGTCCTTGAAAGGAAATGTTCTAATGAGTTCATGTTCGAGTCCCGACGAAAAATCCAAAATGGAAGGCGATGACGTATAATGTAGCCTTTATAGTACGGATGTGTCTACAGTTCTTCGTTAATCCACATACAATATTCCGATGTTTGAACTTCCGAATAGAATTTCAAGAACTGTTTTTGTCCAAGAATTATATATGAGTACTCAAATATTTCCAGGAAAAAGAATTAATAATTCCATAAAAATATAAATTAGACTCATCTGGTCACAACGAAACACTTTCCTGTGTCCAAGCTAGAAAACCCAACGGACTAAGTTCTCTATAGACATAGGTTATACAGTCAAGTAAGACGCAAAATGGATAACCGTATGATGGTCACGTTATCACATTCCAGAAGAGGATATAAGCTATTTACAATTTCAAGATCACGTAATCCAGTAATGCCTCGATCTCACTCAATGTATCCCACAATAAAAATAAATAAAATGAAGTTGATCACTTGATTCTCAATCAAGGCCAGGAACAAGGTCAGCTTTTGGATACAAAGTTCGGTGTTTACGACAAAACAATCAAGTCAAACTAATTTCTGGAAAAAATCAAATTCCAGTAAACAAAATTACATTGCCTAAAATGTAATGAAATAAAAATAAAAATATTTTAGACTTTCAGGCAGTTAAATTGAATCAAATATAAATTAAATCAAATATACATAACACTTCTCCGCATAAAGAAAACGAAATATTTATATGATAAAGCTTTTAACCATTGATTAATTATACAAGAGGTTACAAAAAACTCTTATACATTGTATGAAGTGTACATGAAATAATACATTTCTATACACGGGAAAGTACATCTGCTATTAAATTATCTTTTCCCTTGATGTGCCTGATGTCAATATCTTATTCGTGTAACAACAAATTCTATATTAATAGTCTTTGATTTTTATTTTTCATCTTGCCGATGAAAGTAAGGAGTTTGTGGTCACTAAACACAATAATCGAAAAAGGAACTGAACAAAGGTAAACTACAAAATGTTGTAATGCCAATATCAAAGTCAAACATTCCTTCTTGATTGTTAAATAATTTATTTTATGCTAATTTAAATTAAAAAAAATAGCACACTGAATGATTAATACCGTTTTCGTCTTCTTGAATCCGTACTGCTCCAACCCCAACATCACTTGCATCAACAGACAGTTTGAATGATTGGCTCAAATTTGGAGCTGTAAGAACTGGCGCGCTTTTAAGTATGGCTTTGAGCTTACCAAAAGCCTCCTGACATTTTTTATTTCAAAGGAACTTGTTTATCTTGCTCAATAAATTTGTCATGGTTTCAGCAATTATAGAAAAATTGGAACAAAATTTCCCATAGTATCCAGCCATACCCAAAATTCGCATCTGTTGCTTTTTATTAACAGGCACAGGGAATTCAGAGATAGCATTGACCTTAGCATCTATTGGTTTGACTTGTCCATGTCCCACAATATGTGCTAGAAAAATTACACTAGCACGGCAGGACTCACTTTTGGATAAATTAATTGTCAAACTTGCATCAGTGAGTCTGTCAAAAAATTTCCGAATATTCTTTCCAGGTGTCTTTGTAGATGATAACGTCATCGATGTAAGCGTCAAAATTGTTTAGACTAGAGGTGATCATAGTCATGAGACGCTGAAAAGTACTTGGCGACCCTTTCATCCCAAACGGCATCACTTTATATTAATAAAATCCATCTTGAGTCACGAATGATTTGCTCTTTCCATTAGTGAAATTTGGCAAAATCCTTTCAGAAGGTCAAATTTGGTGACATACTTCGCAATTTCAATCTTATCAATACAGACATCGATTCTTGGTAATGGAAATGAATTTGTTTTTGTCACACTGTTCACCTTCCTATAATCAGTGCACATACGGAAAGTTTTATCTGTTTTTGAAACAAGTATACATGGCGAACTCCAGTAAATTTTGCTAGGCTCTGTGAAATCATTCTCCAGCAAACGATGATTTGTTTTCTCAAGTATCCCTGTTTGAAAGGGTTCATACTATACGGGTGTTGTTTGACAGGTTTGGAATTTACGATTTCAACGTAATGTTTAAGTTCATTTATTTCTTACTTTTACAAAGTGAAAGTTTCTGGTCCAGATCTTTCATAATATCTTAATTCCGAAGATTTGTCACTCCAATATTATTAGAATCCAATGATATTCCTTCACTTAAATCTTCACTGAGTGGGGCAGGTACAACTAAATCGATTGCATGTTTAACCTGGCTATCTCTTTCAACATACTTCTTTAGCATGTTTATTTGGTAAAGTTCTTCTTGTTTTCGCCTCCCAGGAGTATTTATGATGCAATTTAAATCATTTACTTTCCTGTCAACTGTGTAGGAACCACATTACTTGTCCTGCAGAGGATTTTGTGGTATGGGTAAGAGAGCCAAGACCCTATCACCAGGCTGAAAACTCCTTTCCTTTTGAGTTTTTATCATACCTTGACTTCATTATTGATTGAATAGAGTGCAGATTTGCTCTCGCAACCTCACGACGTTTGAAAATTTATACGTAAAATTGGAAACATAATAGAGAAGATTGATTTCAGTATTTTGATTAGAAAGACGTTTCTTTTTCAACAACTTCAATGATCCACGCACAATGTGTCCAAAATCCAGTTCAAAGGGACTTAAGCCTAGAGATTCTTAACTGACTCCCTAACATCAATTAATATTAAATGGATGCCTTTATCCCAATCTTTACCCGTATCAAAACAATATGATCGAATCATATTTTTCAAAGTCTAATTAAATCTTTATAATTCTCTTTGGCTCCCAGGTTGATAGGCAGAATATTTGAATTGTTGGATGCCTAATTCGTACATAAATTGCTGGAATATTTTAGACATGAAATTTGAGCCTTGAGCAGATTGGACAGATTTGGGTAGGCCAAATTGAGTTGAAAACAAACTTCATTAAAGCCTTTACTATTGTTTTAGATTTAATATTCCTCAAAAGAATTGCCTCTGGAAACCTTGCTGACGCACGCATAATGGTCAACAAGTATTGGTTACCTTACTTGGTCTTAGATAAGGGACAAACACAATCTACCATAATTCAACTAAATGGTTCGTCAAATGCAGAATAAGTAGATGAGTCTTAGGTATCTTTTGATTGGGTTTTCCTACCATTTGACAAGTATGACACGATCCACAGTATTTACAAACATCACTTTTAATTTTTGGACAATAAAAGTGAGCCAAGATCTTGTGATAAGTTTTATTAATCCTTATGACCAACCAAAGGAGTTTCATGTGCCAGACTAAGTATTTCCTGTCTGTAACATTTTGGAAGTACAATTTGATAGTTCACTGACCACTATCCACCAGCAGATACCTCGGGAGGTCTCCATTTTCTCATAAGAATTCCATTTTTTAATAAAATAACAGACATGTACTTCAGTGGCTTCAGTTTCATTAATGGCCCTTTGAAACAAACAGGAGATCTCATTATCTTTTTCCTGTTCGGCGACAGTTAAATGTCGTTTGTCACCATGATTAGAATAAATAGTAGTTAAAAGAGGATCACTGTGATTGATCCAAACAAGGAGTGAAAGTGGCCTCACCAAAAGCCTGATCAATACACGTGTCAGCTAAGGGAGAACTTTCCTAATCAACATCATTTTCAAGAGCTTTTTTGTCATTGCTCCCATAACTACACAAGCTGGCAGTAAATCGGAGAATTATTTTTCAATCGAATCGACTTTCTGATCCAAACAAGGCTTGTCAGTTACAAGTAGATTAACTACAACCTTGCCTCCAGCTAGGTCGTTGCCTAGTTATAAATGAATGCCCTCAACGGGTCAAGCATACACTGTTCCGACTGTCACGGGTCCTGAGACTATGTCTGGTTACAAATTTACACAATGGAGAGGAACATTAACAAAGCCGCACTCCACTCCCTGAATAAGAACACTTTCATTAAAAAAGATTTCTCAGAAAAAGGCAAAGTAACTCACAATAAAAGACACCGAGAAGCTCCTGTGTCCCTTAAAAGTTTAATAGGGATAGGATTGGCTGAACGACCTAAGAGTGATATAGAACCCTTCGATATGAACGGTTTATAATTCTCCATAATACAATCAGACTGGAGTTTATTAAACCCAACAAATGTACTGCTTTCAATACATGACCGTGACCTTGACCTCTTAGAAACAAGAGCATTTTGAATATGTCCGTCTTGATTGTGATGCCTATTTTTCAATTTGTAGCAATCAGAAATAACGTATCCTTTCTCCTTGCAATAGCTATACGTAAGAAGAGACAAGGATCTTTGATCAAGCTTATCTGAAGCTTGATGTTTAGAAGTTGTGACAGTTAGAGACTTAGGAGGGCTTGTATTGGGCTGAAATACTTTTCTGCCAGAATATTGTTGAGTGGAAGTCTTATTTACAAAAGAAACTTTATGAGCTAAAGAATACTCGTGAGCAGCACGAGCAGCATCTTCTAAGGTTTCGATCTTATGCTTATCAAGATAAATCATAATGTCAGTATGGACACAATTCTTGAGCTGTTCAACCAATATGAGTTGTCGGGGACTTTTATAAACTTTATTAACCTTTTCAGAAGAGCACCACCTATCAAATTTTCGTGCTTTTTCCCATGCAAATACGACACTAGTCTGATCAGTTGATTTTATCTGTATAGTTTCTGAATTTTTGCCGATAAGCCCCAGGTACTAGCTCTAACCCATCATAGTCAACACTCTGTTAGAGTGACAGTGAATTATAAATATCATTAGCCTTACCAGTGAGTACACATTGTGGTAACAGAGTCCAGCACTCTCTTGTCCACTTAAAACTCTCAGCAATTCTTTAAAAACGAAGAAACTATTGATCTACTTCTTCTTCCAGAAAAGGAGGTACTACCTTTAATTCTTTGCAACATCAAAACTTAAATTTGTATTTGAAGTGGGAATGTGATTTTCATTTATCAGCTCCATTTCTTTTATTCTAAATTGACATTCCTTCTGTTTCACTCTTTCTTCCTTATCGAATTGCATTTGTTTTTTCTTGTAACTGCATTTGTTTATCTTGTAACTGTATTTGCCTTTCTCTTTTTCTTCCTATCTGATTGCATTTGGGTCTCTCTCTCTCTCTCTCTCTCTTCTCTTTCTAAAAAGTATAAGCACATTTGTTTTTCTTCTTTTTGTAATAACATTTGTTCTTTCTCTTTCTCCAATGTCATTTCCTCTTTATCCAATTGCAACTGCAACTACATTTGCTTTCTTTTTTATCTTTCTGAAGTTCCAGCTTCCTCAACTCAAATTCCATCTTGTATTTCAATTCTAATTCCTTTACTTTTATGTCAGAGTCTGTTGCAGACTTACTGATCAAAACCAAAGCACGTTTATCCAAACATTCTTTTCTACCAAGTACTGGAACAAAATAATTTTTATTTCTTGCTTCTTTAAGAATGCCTTTGTCTCATAAAGATAGTATTTTCTGGCAAGTTAAAATAATTCAACTTTTCTGAAAAGATCAAACTGTTCCTGGGTAGGATTAGGAAGAAAGATTTCCACTTTTGATGCCATTTTAGAAAAAGCGTGCTGATTTCACTAAAGATTTCAAATTTGTAAAAGAATACTTGGGATTTGTAAAATATTTCATATACAAGGGGAATTCAAATTTCAAAGAACAAACATTTCTAAAATATTTAGCCAAATTCAAAGATGCAAGGACGATGCGCCCAATTTCTTATGTTAGGTGGTTAGGCTCTAAAAATCAGTAACAAAGAAAGAGTGAAAAACAAGCTTTGAAAAATTTGTAAAAAAAAAATATTTCCCTTGAACAACAATGCAAAAATGAAAAAATTAAGAACTTACGTTTTTAAGAAATCAAATCCAGAAATAATCCAAAAGTAATCCACGAATTAAATTTTAGAAGTCCTTGTAATGTTCTAATGAATTCAAGTTCAAGTCCCGACGAAAAATCCAAAATGGAAGGCGATGACGTATACTGTAGTCTTTATAGTACGGATATGTCTACATTTCTTTGTTAATCCACAAAACAATACTCCGGTGTTTGAATTTCCGAATACAATTTCAAGAAATGTCTTTGTCCAAGAATTCTGTATGAGCACTCAAATATTTCCAGGAAAAAGAATTAATAATACCATAAAAATAAAATTTAGACTCATCTGGTCACAACGAAGCACTTTCCAGTGTCCAACGTAGAAAGCCCAACGAATTAATTTCTCTATAGACAAAGGTTATACAGTCAAGTAACACGCAAAATAAATACCCGTATGAGGATCATGTGATCACTTCCCAGAACAAGATATAAGGTATTTGCATGTCTAAGGTCACGTATTCCAGTACAGCCTGGATCTTATTCTATGTATCATACAATAAAAATAAAAAAATAAAAAAATAAAAAGAAGTCTGCTTGATTCTCAATCAAGGCTCGGAATTAGGTCATCTTTTAGCTACAAAGATCGGTGTTTACGACAAAACAATCAGGTCAAACTAACTTTTGGAAAGTATCAAATTCCAGTATACAAAATTGCATTACTTAACAAGTAATGAAATAAAAATAAAAATATTTTAAAACTTCCAAGCAATTAAACTGAATCAAATATACATATAATATATTATATTATATTATATTATATTATATTATATGATATTATATTATATTATTAATGGACGTGGACATTTGCTTACAGGAATTCTTTTAAATCAGCAAGTGGTTTTCGATAATGTTGTCCCGTTAAAGAAAGAATAGTATGAGGTAGCACTTGATAAATTTGGATATTGAAGAATAATATAATATAATATAATATAATATAATATAATATAATATAATGTAATATAATATAATATAGTATATTTTGTATGTGTGCCACTTATAATATAGCGACCAATACATGTATCTCAGTGGCGGCGCGAGGTTCCCGGGGGCAATGTTCTTTAATAGCGCCCCTACAATTCTACAGAGAACAGTCTTGGTGTCACCTGCCAACGTTTCTCCATCCTCACCATCCTAAACATAAGTTTTACGAAAAATTGCCCCCTTGACACTACGGTGAAGGCAAAATAGTCTGAAAATTTCAGTTGCAATTACCCCATCACACACCCCTAGCACCACGACTGCTGTAATCGTCACAGTTGACAAAATACATGTACTAGTAAATTTAATGGGTAACTGCTTA
The DNA here is from genome assembly GCA_028554795.2 of Sinohyriopsis cumingii. Taxonomy (NCBI): domain Eukaryota; kingdom Metazoa; phylum Mollusca; class Bivalvia; order Unionida; family Unionidae; genus Sinohyriopsis; species Sinohyriopsis cumingii. Next base: position 51,663,680 of record CM068836.1, read on the forward strand.
ATTGTCACTCCTAACCGATGTTCGTGATTCCGAAAACGTCCTTTCCTACATTTATGGTTAATAGATCCATCTTCTGTTAAGAACCAGTTAACTCTCTCTTTTTTCTTTCTTTCTTCAGGTTTCATAATAATCTTTGGGCTCTTGATTTTTGTAAAGAAAAAAGCGGGCCTTTCTCGGATCGAGACAGAAACATCTGAAGGAGAACCTGGATGGGCGATGATAATATCCATTGTGGCTGCAGTATTTGCCGTGTTGGACAGCATTTTGGCTTGCATTGGCATTTCGAGGAACTTTAAAAAAGAAGATGAACCTATCACAATCCCAGATAACACGGATATGTCCCTAATCGTCTCGGTTATTGGTGATAACAAGAAATTCTGAGTTGACTTTGCCCATCTCTGAGCTGGGAGTAGAAATATATATATGATCTAGTTCAAGCTTTGTTACAAAATGCCCGTGGCCTTATGGAACTGTAATTCATATGTAATTACATTTTCGGAACAATGCATCCAGTTCCATCGTTCCTTAAAACGGTGAGGGGGGAAGGAGGAAGACTTAATTCTATAATAATAAATTATGAACTCATTTTTAAAGTTTTAATTATAAAATTCGAATGGTGAGGTTTTATATATGGCGTGTTAGTGGTCAGCTGATATCAAACATTATCTCAGTATCATATAAGAAGATCTTGAAGGTTGTTTTCATTCTATATCAATAGACATTTTTATTTTAAAAAAAGACGTGGGCACGGATGACATTTGTTATTTGGATAAAAATATTCGATATTATGTAAGTAAGGAATAGATTCAAACACATGTCGTCGATGGGAAAAATTACTTTACGATTCCACGATAAAACAAGAGTTTGGGTAGTCAGATGTTTCAAACAATCTGATTGAAATCCGATCTCTACTCTCCAACGTGAAGTGGAGATCTGATTTTAATCAGGTTGATGCTTCAAGCAAAACGTATGTTCCAGTGAATTTCAGGTACATAGGTTATCTACCTGAGCCGCTACAAATGTAATATATATTAGTCTGAATTAATAAGTGGTCTGCCCGAATCCCGGCAAATGTAATATAACATCCAGAATTAATTACTGGTCTACCTTAACTACATAAAATGAAATATAATACCCACAATTCGTAAGTAGTCTACTTGAACCGCTACACATATAACATAATATCCAGAATTAGTAAGTAGTCTACTTGAATCACTACACATGTAACATAATATCCAGAATTAGTAAGTAGTCTACTTGAATCGCTACATGTGTAATATATTATCCAGAATCATTATGCATCTTTTTAACATACTGCACATGCACCATGGTATATATCAGTACTTTATGAGATGTAAACGTTATTATCCTCTGCCCATATCTCCTACATACAGACATAGGTGGTTAATTATAGTGCTGCCACATTTGGCGTCGCCATAATGGACCTATCGTCTCTCGGCCCCAGAGGAAAGCATACAGAAGGAATTAACCTTTGAAACAATAGGATCATTGATTGATAAGGTTATTAACCTTACAAACTTACAAGGGAAGAACAGTTGGGACGTTTCACTTGAAATAGATAGTAATTTATATTCCTCACTCTTATAAGTTATTGGGAATTTTATGACATTACAATGGCAAACATATATATATATATATATATATATATATATATATATATATATATATATATATATATATATATATATATATATATATATATATATATATGTATGTATGTATGTATGTGTGTGTGTGTGTTTGTGTATGTGTATGTGTGCGTGTGTATATGATTCACATAAAAACTCTCGAATCGTTTCTCCTTCTTTTATCACTGAACTAATTTTAATATTATTTTTGTAACAGTTAGAATGTATACTGATGCTTTGCATAGCTAATGAAGACCTTAATGTTGTGATCAAGTATCCTCCGATCAGATTGATATTTTGTAATAAAAAAAAAACGAAAAAAAAACCACAAAACAAACAAGAACAGACAGACAATACAATGTTTGAATTGGAAAAGAAAAATTACATGTCAATAATCAAACAATAAAATATAAAACTAGGGTTTAGGTGAAATGATTCAAACTAAATCGTTATTCAAACAAATCTTGAAACTCCTAAAAATACAACATGTATACGCAAATAATATGGGCGAGGTGATCCGCCTTTATCAGACAAGTTCATTTTATTGCCTGCGAGAAAAATGCATCTGGAATACTTGTGTCGTTTTCGTTTGTTGTTGTCAGCTTAGGCGTTAGCGTTAGAGTTGTATATTTAGTTCGGCTTCTCTGCCACCGTTTTATTTATATTCATGAAACGTTATGTGTATACTTCTCGTGGACGGTACTATTCGCTATTGTCAAAAGTAGACCACAGTGACCTATTTTTCTGATTTTTGCTACTTAAAAAGATTTTTTGGATTATGCCACAATACAGCATGCGACAAAGCATTTCCCGGAAGCAAAATGTATTGTAACATTGAAGTTTGACAATAAAAGGTATCGACTGGAGTTATCACAAATTATGATATTGGCATATTTAATCGAATTAGCAAGTTTTATATATTTTCTCCCATCAGAAAAGATTTTCTTCTATAATGAGTGTGGGCAGGACTAATGCAAAAATTGGATCTATCAATTGACAGGCATTCCGGTTCAGTGGCGACACTAGGGGATTCGGGGGTGGGGTGCGGACCGCACCGGGTGACACCATCAGAGGGGGTGACCCCAAAATGACTTTCTATAAAATTTACTAAGGATTCTGTATATTCTGTTACCGAAAGATGTCCATTGGGGTGACACCATGAGTTACCGCACTGGGTGACAGAAACCCTAGTGACGCCACTGTTCCGGTTTGCGTTACCATTGAGTTGTTGACCTTTAAGAAAGGATGAATATATTTATTTTTAATATTAAAATTCATCATGTACTTGTATTTTATTATACAAGTCTTTGATCTGTCTTCTATGATGTCAATGCACAATGCTCATAAATAATTCTGAAAACTAAAATACCTAATGCCACTCATAGAGCATGCTGGCCTGAAAAATGTAGCAGTGTACACGATTGCCTTCCGCACGCTTTGTTCCAAGATGTAGTCCCTGAAGCCGACACATGCAAGTATTTGTGTTTATCCATCTATAGCAATGGGCCCTTTTCCGAAATTTTCCATCATCCGATATCTTCAAGACCAACTCGTATTTTTATGCAGTGAACTGTGTGAGAATCCATAAATTTATTTACGTCATCTCCAGTATTAACCAATCAGAAATCGACATTTATTCATTTGATGAGGATATTTACTTTGCTCTTATCTCGATAATTACTTCAGTTTCATTGATATATGCAATCCAGAAACGTGGTTTGATACTGGTTGTAGAAGAAATCCGCGTCATGCTAGTACTGAGGCAAGCTGCTCTTCATTTGATAGTTCATAAATTACTGATGCCGAGAATTTCACAGAAATGCAGAAAAGATTCAAGCGAACTAAATGTCTTCATCTGCTTGAAACAAGCTTCTGATCAGTATATTAGTCATCAAGAAACAAACTTTGTAGCGTATACACATAACATGCTTACAATGTAATAAATTGTAATATTTGTCTACCAGTCCTAAATCTGTTTTTATTTGAGAAAACAAGAGCAAATTGAAGCAAACGTTAAAGAACAATAATATAATGTTCAGACCCTCTAAATGTTCATTGCCATCAATCCACGAAAATGTTCTTTGACAAATGTCCTAGTAATAATATTTCTTGTAAATTTTCTTAAAATTTGGCAAATTGTTCTTACCAGTACTTTAGAAAATGGTAATTAGGTTGCTTCTTATAGTTTGTCCTACATATGAAAAGAAATATAACCAACAAAATCCAGAAACTGATGTCCCCGCATTTCACTGGAAGTAGAAGAATGCAGTTTTGCAGAGGAAAGGGTTAGGGGATAATGTGGATATGCTAAATGAGTTAAATGAAAACTAAGTGATGACGTAGAACAATGATAAATTGAGGCAATGGTCTAAACAGCATGACAGTATCTACAAATTTGCACGATAAACTATTGAGAGACTTAATTTGCTTTTGTTACGTGTTTAGGCTCGAATAAACAGTAACACAGAAAGAGTGAAAACAACAAGCTTTTTAAAATTTAAATATTTCCCTAGAAAAATTCTGTAAATATGAAAAAAGGAGAACTTACGTTTCAAGAATCAAATCCAAAAATAATCTAAGAATTCTCCACGAATTAAATTGCAAAAGTCCTAGTAATAAATGTTCTAATAATTTCAAGTTCGAATCCTGATGGAAAATCCAAGAGGATGACGATGATTTATGATGTAGTCAGTACTGTGCTTATCTAAAGTTCCTTGTAGAAATACAAATAATGGCACTCCGGTGTTGGAAATATAAATTAAATTTGTAAGCAATGTCTTTCCAAAATATCTGTGTAAGCACTAATCAAAATATTTCCAGAAAAAAATTAATCGTTTTGAAATCCAATTGATCTGAAGAAAATTATAACTCAATGTCTGGATACAACAAAATAACTTGACATCAGTGTAAAAAGCCCAAAACTGAGAAATCTCTCTCTACGCATCTGTATTTAAACTAACAAATGCGCAGTAATGGAAAAACCGGAATTGCGAAATCGAAAGGGGGGGGGGGGTCACGTGATCATGTTTATGTCACGTACATCAAAAATGACCCTGACGAAAACCAATAATTTTAAAATAAAATAGAACTTGTTTACGAAGGTTGCTACAAATTCTGAAACAAGGTCGAGATTTAGATCAACACCTAATGTTTACGAAAGAATGATTCAGGTCAACTGATTTTCTGGAAAAGTATCATCTCCAGTGAATACATTTACATTATAATAGCACATAATAAAATAAAAAATTTAAAACTGACAAACAATTAAATTAATATAAATATGAATTAAATCAGATATATGTAACATTTTAAATAAAACAAGTATGTGGGCCTTACATTCAGCAACCATTAACTCCACTAAAGAGGAAGTACAAAGCTGATAATCAAATTCTGGTAAGGATAAAATATAGAAAATGCTGAAATATATGACGTCATCGGTGAGCAGTATATGGCTGCCAGCAGTAGAAGAGTGTGTGGCCGGTATCCGATGCGCTGCTATGCGATATCACAAAAAGATACAATCTGATGTAACAGAAGCAGAGGTGATCTTCATAGCTCCTGCTCACTAACACCTATAGTTTACTAGCTCAACTCTAGTTCCAATAGAGTAAGACATAATGATAGTCAAAAATAAGCGTTGAAGGTGCAGTTGCACCCATACAGTTTCACCAGATGAAATATGTCAAAGACAAGGAAAACAATCTAAACACAACTAGCTTATTTAACTAATGAGTATAAACTGTCTAGTGTCCTCTACTAACACAATTCCCTGACAGTTGAATGTATTTAGTATTTTTATTTTTCTGAGATGAAGACAGCAAATTAATTTTGATATAAATACACATAGAAAAGTTGTATTTTAAATATACAGCAGGGTCGACAGCACAATGGCTTTGAATACATAACTTTTGTATGAAGACTGATGTTGGTTTCGTTTGAAGGCTCCCACATACTTGCCTGTAGTCCTACAATGGACACGCTTGCTTTAGCAATTCTGGCATTGGTTTCATCATTAATGTGGACTGCACATAACATAGTGCTGCCGAGATAAGTGAACTTGTCCACTGCCTCTAGGGCTTGGACATTTATTGAGATGGTAGGCTGAACAAAAGGCTTTCCTGGTGAAGGTTGGCGGGTCACCTCTATCTTCTTGGTACTAATTATGAGACCGAAATTATCACAGACTGATGAGAAATGGTTCATACTGTGTTGCATGTGAGGCTCAAATTTTGCATTCATAGAACAGTCGTCATCCAATAGGAGATCATGAACGGTCACTTACTGCGTCTTTGTCTTTGCCTGTCTTCTCAGACTGAACAGCTTGCCGTCAGTACGGTATCTGATGTCGATCCAGTGTCATAGTCACGGAAGTATGGCGGCAAATATCATACTGAATATGTTTGGGGCCAACACACATGGTTCCGATTATTCACACTCTGCACAACACGGCCGAGCAAGCCATCAAAGAATTGTCGATCCATCCAATTCATTTCTCTGAGCAACCTAATTTCTACATGAGCTTCCAAAAGTCAAACCGGCTGGCTGACAAGGGCGTTTGTCAGATCAATGAATGTCGTATACAGGTTAGAGTTACGTTCCTGGTATTTCTCCTGGAGTAGACATTCTGAAAAAACCATGTTGTGCACCCTCGTCCTTTCATGAAGCCATGCTGACTCCCTGGCAGGAGCCCTTGGTCGATGTCATGCACAAAACGAGTCAGCATAACTCTGGTAAGGATTTTGCCTTTTATTGACAGCAAGGAGATGATTCGATGGTTGTCACAGGATTGTCTGCTGCCTTTCAACTTGTACAAGTGGACAATGGATGCATTCTTGTAATCGTGGGGTATAGTTCCCCGAGACCACATTGATTGGAAGAGTTCAGTCAATTCTGTGCCAAGTGCGAGTCTCCGGCTTTGTAGACGTCTGCTGGGTTAGCATCTGCTCTGAGTGATTTGCCATTTGACATCAGGTGGAATGCTTTCACTGTTTCAGTCAGTTCTGGAATACCAGCCAAAGATATGTTGATTTCCACTTGGGGCAGTCAATCAATTGCCTCTTCGCTGATATACGAATATTGAATGCGGATGTTCTTGAAGTGTACTTTTCTTTGTCAGTGAGCAGCATACCACCGTAAGCAATCAGTATTGGACATGTTCCTGTTGACTGTGGCCCTGATGAATATCTTCAAAGCATGTTATAAATTCTTCATGTCATTCCTGTCTGAACTGTACTGAATCTTATCTGCAATGACCAGCCACTAGTCTTGGAATGAATCTCATCTGCACTGATCAGCCATTAGTCTTGCTGCTCTCTGAGCTTGCATTGGTCAGTCCTTTTGATTTTGTTGAAGGCTGGAATGGCCTTCTGCAGCACATGTTTCTCATTTAGAAGTCTCTGAATGGCAACATCGTCCTCATCAAACCAATCTTGATGTTTACATATAGTGAGATCAGGTATTTTGGATGCAGTTGAGTACACATAGTCTCTGAAGGATGCAGACTTTTCCTCATCATTCTTGGAGTTTGTATTAATTATATCCAGTTGGCTGCACAGTTCTATAACAAATGTCTATTTCGCAATTTCCTGTTTCAATTGGTGACATTAAGCTTTTGGGGTACTTATTTGCCTTGTGGATGTCTGCTGGGCTGGATCAACACACAGAGTTTGGAGACTACGAGCCTGTGGTCAGTCTAGTTTTCTGCACTTCTAGTGGCCTCCATCACTCAGAAATCCTGCCTGTCTTTTCTCCTGATGATAATATAGTCAATATGATGCCAATACCTGGAATGTGTGTGCATCCAAGACATCTTCCTGCAGTTTGGCAAATGGAATGCTGTTGTAACGTTTTCTTTGATCCACGTAAGGTCAACGTTTTCATAGAAAAATAGGTTCATCCCAGCCTAGCACTTGACCAAACTAAGTCAGGATAAGTAAAATATAGTAGATTTATTTTATACAAACACTGAATCACACTGTACAATCATATATATATATATATATATATATATATATATATATATATATATATATATATATATATATATATATATATATATATATATATATATATATATGGTTTACCCATCAATGGGTATTGACATGTACCCAATACTGGAGAAAGATACAAGTTTACAAATCTTTACATTAGTCCACAATTTATGCAATACAAAACATCTCATTTCTGGCTTGTAAGAAATACATTAATATTTAACAGAGGATACATCAAGGTAACTAAATATAGTAATATCAAGACATGGCATATTTAATGTATTTCAAAACGTACCTCAAGCATGGCAAGCTTCATTAGCGTGACAGCCTTAGGTTACTTGGGGAAGTCTTCGTTCGTCTCTCAATCACAACACCTCGCAAGGGAAGGGTGTAATTGCGTGACTTTGTTAGGAAATGAGGTCATACGACTAAATATTCATTACATTGCCCCCTTCCTGAGAAAATCATTCGTCCCTAAATGAACTTGAATAACAGATTGAGTATTAAGACCAGGGGATCACAACATTGGAAACAACGACATCATGAAGGTAAACAAGGCTTTTGTTTATACATTATACGTTACAGTAATTAATATGGTTGGAGATAAAACTAATCCCAAAAATGTATGATAGTAAAATCTCCAATTATTCACTCTTATATAAGAAACAAATATTCATACATAATATTATTGAATGAGATTCAAAAGCAACATTTATTTACATTTCTGACATATAGGAAAATCTCTCTCTCTCAATACGTTCAATTATGTACATGTATGTGGTGTCTTACACCAAAATATTTAAAGGCAAAAATATGAAAAATTCATACTTTCCAGCTAAGTATAATGCAAGTTCTTATTAAAATGTTTAATTTGGGAAACCTTTTATGCCAAAGATAATGACTTTTGTTTTGTGATCCAAAAGGTAATTTTACATACTATATCTATAAATTTTTAAGTCTGTCTTGGATTATTTTTTGCAAGCCTGACAATTCAAAAAAATGTACTTCTGCCAGAAGTTCTTCTAATTGTACATAGCTGGATGGTAAAATTCTGGATATTGGGCCAAAATTGATATTCCTGAGATAATTTAATATAGTCTTAAAATGCCTTCGGTCACGGTCGATAAAATATGTATAAACTTTTTCTACTTCATAAGGTTGCAGAGGGGATTCCTTGTTATCATCTTGCTCAGTAGTGATGATGGATCTGCCTGCATGGTTGGAGCAGAAGTTTCAAATTATCCGCTGTGACTGGCATGCAGCCATACCCTTAAGTCTGATGAAGGACTTGTTGGTTGGTTCATAAGTCGTAGTTTGGTCATTGGGTCCTTCCACTTCAAATTTAGAATATACTATTGACAGGGCATCTCTGTTGGGTAGGTTTGATTTGACTGAACAAGCAGACCTGGTGGAATCAGCGATGTCGTTTTTCTTCATATACTATACTGGGTCCTGCCCATGGTTAGACTTGATGGATGAGGATTGCACTCTAGATGCTTCCTGTTCTATAGGGGATTCCAGCCTGGTGGTTTCTTGTTCAGTGGGTAATGAAGGGGTGATCTGTGCATGTGTACCAGTACCAGTTAAGCTGAGTCCAATTCTTTCAGATGAAGAAGAAGAGGAGGAGGAGGAGGATGAAGACAAAATAGAAGGAATAATTTGATCAGCTTTGGTCTGCATCTCCCATGGACGCCAGCTCTGGGATTGATGATTACTATCTGATGTTTCAGCAGCCATTGGTCTGAGTACATGTATAGTTGAAACAGGGGCAGTTGTATTGTTGATGGGCTTGGAGTTGGATATTGCTGTGGTCATATTGGACTCCTCCTTATTGATGGCTGTTGTCAACACTATTTTACTTCTTTTATTGTAAGGCCTGTTTGGCTGTGTCGATCTGCATAAAGGTATTACGTTTTTGTGCCTTCTCTTTTGATGGTTTCTTATTGGCAGCAGGTTTTCCTTAGCTGACGTTTCTATGACATGTGGGCCCCTTCTGGTGGCTTCCAATTTTTCTGCGGGTGTTGCAGGTTCCCTTGTAATAAATCGGACATACTGCCTACATTTTCTGATAAATTCATTGTACTCCCTCTCTTCCTCCTGGCCATACTTCATATTCGCTCTTTTGATGAGGTTCATGGTGGCTCCTGGACATGATAGATGTTTGCTGTCATATCTTGAGCTGACTGCTTTGCATATGCTACACCTGTATCCAAATCCAGAGTGTGCAGTGGTGATGCGTCTTTTACAACAGTGGAGCTTGGCAAATTTCAGGTCTCCATATACAGTACAATTGAACCTTGTAATCTGGAAGTAAAATGTGAAATGTACAAGACAGAGCTTAAGAAGAATACATCTATATGTACGGTAAGTAATTATTTAGTTAATTCAACCAGCTTGATTTGTTGTCTCCTCCGTAAGGTTCAAGTAAATTGTGATGAACCACTTTAGGTTTTGATTTTGGAGTTTTCTGGTTGTGAAAGATAGCATCATTTATCTTTTGTATTATGAGAAATGGGCCTTCCAATGGACGGTGCAATTTTCTACCTCTGCCTTTTATATATGCATTATATAACCACACAAAATCTCCTTTTTCATAGGGATTTAGCTGGATATTTCTGTCAGGATTTTTTCTCATGTGTTCTGAATAAAGTTTAATTACTTCCCTTGCAAATGCATGTATTGTCTCATTTCTTTCTTAATCCAAGTGCATGATCAGTCTTTGTTTTCCATTTTAGTTTCAACTCTACCCAGAACAGGATATACTGGTAAATTTGTTTTGGCCAAACACTATCTCACTGGGAGATACACCTGTTGATTCATGTTCTGCTGACCTATACGCCATCATGAGAAGGTAAATGTGCTCATCCCAATATCTTTTATTCTTTGAAATTAAAGCTGAAAGCATGGATGCAATAGTTCTATTTGCCCTTTCCACATGCCATCAGATTGAGGTCTGTAGGGGGTGGTGTGTGTTTTCTCCATTCCAAGTATTTTACAAACTTCCTGAAATACATCTGAATAAAAATTAGTACCTTAGTCAGAATGCAACTGCATGGGTGTGCCAAAAACGGTTATTACTCCTTCAACAAATTTCTGTGCAAAAGTTGTAGCTTTTTGATAGCATTCACCCATTTTGTGAAATAGTTGGCAACCACCAGTAAATATAAATTCCCTTTATTACTTTTTGGTAAAGACCCAAGCACATCAATTGCCATCTTTCCATAGTGGCTCCTACATTGTAGGATTTCATAGGTCCTTTTCCTTTTTTATGAGGTGGTTTCCTGGAAGCACATTGGTCATAAACATTACACCAATGTTTTATATCTTTTCTCATGTGGCGCCAGAAGTATCTTTCTCTAATTTTTGAAAGGGTTTTCTTAAATCCTAAATGACCACCTCTTACACTGTTATGTAACTGCTTCGAAACAACAGCTTTTAAGCTTTGAGGAATAACTATTTGAAATTTCGGTTGTCACCCTTGACCTAGGTCCCATTTATGGCATAGTGAATTATTGTATATTTCCAAGGTGTCAAATCTTGCCCAATAATATTCTGTACCTTTATCTAAGTGTGAAATCTTAGATCATGTGGGTCTCACACCACTATTTATCCAAGGTATCACCTGTTTTAGTACTAGCTCATGTTTTTGTAAACACTCAGTGTTATTATTTATTGTATTGAGGTTATTGTTATTATCTGTTTTGTCATTTATCATTTCAACATTTTCATTGCCAATATCCTTAGTGTTTGCATGTGGATCTCGGGACCTGGTATGTACCCTATAGCATTTGGAAGAATCTGACTGTTCTGATTGTGACTTTTCATTATATGCATTTTCATATTTCCTTTCTGCTTGGGTACAGTGATTACATCCCAGACTTAGACAATGTCTGCGAGATAATGTATCTGCATTGTTATGTACACGACATGTAGTTCTATACTCCATTTTGAACTGATAGGAAGACAGAAATTCAATCCAACGAGCAACCTGACCTTCTGGATTTTTAAAGCTTAACAGCCAGGTTAGAGAACCATGATCTGTTCTAACTTTAAAATATCTTCCATACAAATAGGGCTGGAAATGTTTTAATGAACTTATAATGGCTAATATATACACATATATATCTGGTTTACCCATCTATGGGTATTAACATGTACCCAATACTGGAGAAAGATACAAGTTTACAAGTCTTTACATTACTCCACAATTTATACAATACAAAACATCTCATATATGTGGCTTGTAAGATTAATAATTTCCTTACTTTTACTTCTTTGCACATACATATATTATTACATATAATATGTTTTCTTTGGGACTGTTACCCAGGATTGGAGAGAAGATTTTATTAGGAAATGAGGACACACAACTAAATATTCGTCCCCTGGTGGGCGCCAAATGTAAGAAATAAAGTCACGCAAATACACCCTTCCTCGCGAGGTGTCGTGATGGAAAGAATGAAGATTTCCTCATGTAATCGAAGGCTGTCACGCTATGGAAGCTTGCCATGCCTGAGGTACAATTTGAAATACATTAAATATGCCATGTCTTGATATTACTATATTTAGTTACCTTGAAGTATACTCTGTTAAATAATAATGTATTTCTTTCATGATTCTTTGATTAACATGCTTAATTCTTGTAAACTCAGCTGCATTCCAACTTGCGATGTCATTTCAGTACCACACTCTCCAGTGTGGAGGTACTGAAATTATGTCATGAGGTGGGATGCATTACGCGTTTTGATTGGCTGACTGAGTTTCCATTAGCTACCATATTTGTATATAAATACATCTGCATCAACAGATGAGAGCTGCTCCAACACAGTGAAACACTGACTTAAGCGGCTGTAATAAAAGAAACAAAATCTTAAACCATTGCTATGGTAATGCTTCAGGTATCATTGAAGTTGGATTAAAACCAAGCATAACAATATTAGACAAACTATTAAATTTATATCCTGTTTGGAAATACAGTCCAAAGTGTCCTATTTCTCCATCTAGGGAGACATGCTTCTAAAATCTTCTCTCCAATCCTGGGTAACAGTCCCAAAGAAAATATATGTAATAATATATGTATGTGCAAAGAAGTAAAGAAATTATTAACCTTACAAGCCACATATGAGATGTTTTGTATTGTATAAATTATAGAGTAATGTAAAGACTTGTAAACTTCTATCTTTCTCCAGTATTGGATACATGTCAATACCCACAGATGGGTAAACCATATATATATATATATACACATATATAATATGATTGGCTGTATTGTGCGATTCCAATGTTTGTATAAATTAAATCTACTATATTTTACTTATCCTGACTTAATTTTCTTTTGGTCAATTGCTAGGCTGGGACAAATCTACTTTTTCTACGAAAACATTGACCTTATGTGGATCAGGAAATGTTACACTGGTGTTAGACAGGGCCTAACAGGGCCATAGCATAACCTGCTTTCTGTACCATCTGATGCTAACAGGGCCATAGCATAACCTGCTTTTTGTACCATCTGATGCCGATATTATGGCCATAACATAACCTCTCCTGTACATATATATACAAACAAAGTTTTAAAAAAAAACAACTGTGTCATTGAATTTATTTTATTTCACAAACTTGACAAAAAGTCTGTAAGAGATCCAACTCCTGATGTCTTTTTTGCTTCCTTTTCCAATATTTTTCCAAGCTGCTGATGGAGATCTTTAGCTTTCATTTTCGTCTTTTTGCTTTGTATGCCGCCTTTACTCCCTATATTCTGCACAGGTCTAAAATCTCTAAGCTGGGTTTGAATGGACTGTTTCTGAGTCTCCAAACTCTGTACAGACTTGGGTAAAGAACTAGAGAGCACCTGTTTTCGAGCATCACTATTCAGCATGGAATGGAATAAGGATGTTTCACTATTCGATACAGCTCTAACTTGTGCTGTATGAATCTCACTTGAAACTGACAAACTTCCTTCACTATTTGCCTTCGATGTCAAACTCTGAATGTTTACACGATCTGACCTGGAAAAAAAATAAGAAACTTTTAAAAGTCACATTGCTCCATGAAATTTCACTATCAAGTTGAAACATTTACTCAACAAATACAAATATCAAAGTAAACACTTGAATAAAACTCCATTAAACCACAGAAAAAGGAAACAAAAAGAAACCTATGACTGAAAATCTAAGATCGAGCTATTTCATTCATAATGGGTAAGACACAGATTACCTATGGGAGGCAGTGTCATGCTGCTATCAGCTTCAATCTCATGCCTTGGATATGATCATTCAAGGTACGAGTTTGATCATTTAAAGTACAAGTATGATCATTCAAGGTATGAGTTTGATCATTCATGGTATAGTTTGATCATTCAAGGTATGAGTTTGATCATTCAAGGTACGAGTTTGATCATTCAAAGTACAAGTATGATCAATCAAGGTATGAGTTTTATCATTCAAGGTACGAGTTTGATCATTCAAAGTACAAGCATGATCATTCAAGGTATGAGTTAGATCATTCAAGGTATAGTTTGATCATTCAAGGTAAGAGTTTGATCATTCAAGGTACGAGTGTTATCAATCAAGGTACGAGTTTTATCATTCGATGTACGAGTTTGATCATTCAAGGTACAAGTATGATCATTCAAGGTACAAGTATGATCATTCAAGGTATGAGTATCTGATGTCTGATTGTTCACTAGTGAATGGAAGAATAACAAAGTCTCCTACAATGGAAAGACATATTTAACCCAATTTTCAAAAGACATGCCACATTATACCAAAAAGACTAATTTTATACATATACTGTCATGGATAGTAGTTCTAACAAAATAAAAGAAATATGCAGCAGCCCAGAGGTTTATATTGAATTATTTAACCAAATGTCAGTGAAATGAAATAATCAAGGTAGCTGCCAAAACGTTGCATAATTTCAATTACAACTTAATTTCAGCATACTGCATAGCAATCATCAAAATGACAAATGGAAATCTAAGTTCTCAATATTCATTTCTATATAAAATAATGTTTGGTGATTGAAAATTATAGGGTATGTTCTGATTTTTGCCCAAATGGCTGCTGAAGTCCATTGTTATAATGCATTTTCACAGCCACTGATGTCCATTGTACAGTTATAGTGCATTTTCACAGCCACTGATGTCCACTGTACAGTTATAGTGCATTTTCACAGCCACTGATGTCCACTGTACAGTTATAGTGCATTTTCACAGCCACTAATGTCCACTGTACAGTTATAGTGCATTTTTAAGGCCAATGAAGTCAACTTATAGTATATTTTCATGGTCATTAAAGTCCACTGGTATAGTGTGTTAATAAAACTGTTTAATTGATGCAGGGAGCAAACTTTCTTATCAAATGAATATGCATGACTGCATTAAATGGCAATAAATGAAACATTTGATGGTCTGAAAATAACCATTTAAAGAAGGAGGAGAATAATGAATGAAATTACAGGTTAATAATGGGTAAAGATTAATGTTAATTAAAAATAGTCATGTCAAGACAATTTTCTAGTGCAGCTCTCTTCTGGTACGCTTGAGAATTTTTGTGTTGGTAATTTTTTGGGACAAACTTTGGGCAACTTAGAAAATTCAACCCCCAACACAACTAGTTTAAAAGATGACTTCCATTCAAGTTGATTTTTACCTCTGCCCCCCATTAAATTTTGTAAAAATGGTCACTTCTTTGTGACCCTCTTGTCAGTGGAGGTGTATTTGCCATGAAATCTGCTGTGAAAATGGGTGGCAATAACAGTATTAACTACATTCCATTGTTTTGAAAGTTTAACTACCATTAATACCGGCTTAAAAGTATATATTAGATGATAGTTTGGTAGCATACTGAAGAGGCAATTTGTTTGTCTGAGACACAGTTAGTAATGGTTAATTTGCCTCAACACTGGGATTTTCTGAAGGGGAAGTTCCAAACATCCCTAGACAGCACCTAAGTCCTTGACTGAGTATCAGATCAAGCATTTGCAGGTAATATTTACAATCTGATCTGTACACACCTAAACCATTGTCAAGTTTAGATCTTACTGATGACCTGTATAACTGGAACATTCCCTTCAGATCCACTCCCCAATATGTGTGTACCACAGCGTGTAAAAAATCCAGGGATTTATGATATTTGTTCCTGAAGTATTGAATATGTGGAAGAAGAGATAGTTTATGATAAAAAATAATCACTACAAATCAGTTGTCCTCCACAACAGCAATAAGATAACCATCCAGACAGAGCTTTCGATAATCATGAATATTAAATTGACGAAATGCATAATCAGTTTTTAATTTGAAAATTTTTAAAAAATCTTTTTGCCGATTTCTGAACTTATGTTCATATGTAGATACTTCATCTATGTGCACAGAACATCAAATGTTGGTCACAGTAACATTCTTTGGTCACAAGGGTGTGGTACTAGCCAAAATGCATCCATTGCACAAGCTTCATGATTCTAAACAGGCAACCAATAAATGACCTTTAAATAAAATAATTCAACAAGGTTGCTGAAGCATAAAAATACAGGTATGTGAGACCTCCTTTTTTGCAATAAGATTAGCAGGTTCACAAGTTATCAGGGTGCGAGTTATCAAGGGATTGCTGTACATCTTTATACCTGGAGACATGAAACTTAGTGAGGGGATGCATTTTTATGAGCACTATTCACACAATACTGAAGTAGGTCATTATGGCCTATATTTTATGCTTTACCGACATATGTTACCCCTTGTGTTTGAAGTTTATGCAATAATTGTGAAATTGCTTATTGTGATATATGTATTCTTTCTTTGCATTTGGTTAAGCTTTGAACTGTATTTTGGTTAAGCTTTGAACTGTATTTGGTTAAGCTTTATATTGTATTTGGTTAAGCTTTTACATTTAGCTTAGACCACTTGAGATTTTATGATGCTGTTTGCATGCTAACCTTCACAGATATATGAAACATATTGAGAGGATGGTTTTATATAGTTACTATAATCTTATTGCAAAGAAAGAAGTCTCATTACCTGTATTTTTATGCTTCAGCAACTTTGTTGAATTATTTTATTTAAAAGTCATTTATTGGTTGCCTGTTTAGAATCATGAAGCTTGTTCAATGGAGACATGAAACTTAGTGAGGGGATGCATTTTTATGAGCACTATTCACACAATACTGAAGTAGGTCATTATGGCCTATATTTTATGCCTCACCAACATCTGTTACCTTTTGTGTTTGAAGTTTATGCAATAATTGTGAAATTGCTTATTGTGATATATTTAATGTTTATCTGCATTTGGTTAAGCTTTGAACTGTATTTGTTTAAGCTTTGAACTGTATTTGTTTAAGCTTTGAACTGTATTTGTTTAAGCTTTGAACTGTATTTGTTTAAACTTTGAACTGTATTTGGTTAAACTTTGAACTGTATTTGGTTAAGCTTTGAACTGTATTTGGTTAAACTTTTACATTTAACTTAGGACCACTTGATATTTTATGATGATGTTTGCATGCTAAGCTTCACAGATATATGAAACATTGAGAGGATGGTTCTATATAGCTACTATTATAATGCAGGACCAGGCATAAATCCCATATTATTTTACCAGAAAATACCAAAAACACAGATCTCTATTTCCTGAACTTGAAGAAAACAAAACTTGAAGAAAACAAAATTGGTAACTGAAATGTTGATATATCTCTTGTTTTATGGTCGAAAATGGTAAAAACTGACCTGGAAATTTTAATTAACATTTTCAAGTTATCAACTTTTAACAAGAAGTTACATAACTGGTTATATTTTCTTTCCAAACGATATTTTTAGTACATCATAATTAAAGATATTCAAGAAAATTTTGATTAATGAAAATGTCAATTATGCCTAGTGTAGGCAGTACATTAATATTTAAATAACAATTTAAAAAATGTATGGAGAGAAATTTGTTTTTTAATTCTGTTTTTTAGTTTCTCTCGAGTGTAATCATCATCAATGCAATGTGTATTTAAATGTAAAATCTGTCCATCTACCATAATAGCTATGTCCGCAAGCATTTCTCTGAGAACCTAATTAAGTACCAACCGTGTTTTGATAACTGACTTGCAGAAGTATTTGTTGTATTGGTATTATCACATTAAATATCTCTTTTGAATCAAATAAAGGAGGTGGAATAAAAGAAAAGTTAAAAGGCATACAAATCCTACATACATAAATTTCTGAGGTCCCAGTCGTATGTCGGGTGAACTCACTTCAGTTGATCAAATGAATGCTGTTATAAATGTCATTGTGTATATAACATAATTAAACTACCTTAAATCAACTGACTCATTCGTATCTGTGATGAAAGATAACAAGGCTACCAATCAAATTGAATACTTTGAAAAAAGAGCTTGGTTTCACAGATATGGACCCTTGTGGGCAAGTAAGTTTCAGAGAAATCCTTTACTGGCGCTTAGAGATATTCTCAAGGATGATAGAAGTTTTACTATTACTTCCAATGAAATCACGACATCAAAATTTTACTAAATGAACAATACAAATATTGAGTTTCGACACAGACGATTGTCTCATGAAATAAATGTAGCTAGTTTTTGAAAAATAGGAATCTTGTTTGTTGTATATTGACAGTCTAGTTCCCTGCTACTTTTACTCATGACTTGGGGTTATACAATTAAATACCACTCTGGGAAGCAGCCTAATCAACAAAATAAAAAGCAGTGATGTAATGCACGTTTCTGCGTACATGTGATGGTTGTCAAAAATATGTTGGACATTTGAAAAATAAATGTTATTTATAAAGAAAAAGAAACAACTTCATTAGAAAAAGTGTGTTATTAAGAACTATTATCGACGTGATTGTAAAATGAGGATTCAGCCATTAAACAGCCCAGTTCCCTCCCCCCCCATGGTTTTCTCAATGTCTTAGCTGATTTTTTTTTCAATTTTTAGAGGATCCCCAGGTAACTTGCACCCTCACTTATAGTGCAGTCTGTGTTTGTGGACCCCATTGTGCACGAGTTATTGAGGGAGAGGTGTACACAGGATGAAACAAAATCTATGTAGATCTGAACTAAAAACTTAACCAAAGCAAGTTTAATGCGTAACAGTCCATCCAGGGACTGACGCTCATCTCGCCAAAAAGAATTTCCAGGAATCCAGACATTTTTTAACAGCTGAGTGTTGAAACCATCTCCAATATTTTGTTTAGACATGACAAGAGAGAAATCCTGAACTGGCACTTAGAGATATTCTCAAGGATGATAGAAGTTTAGCTATGAAGGTCAGATCAGCAACATTTTTATTTTAGATCCACTAGATATAATAAGATGTCTTCCAGTGAAAAGTCCATGTCAATATCACTTGCCATTTAGAAGTAGTAGTGATACAAAAAATTCCAGATGGCTGCCACGATGGTCACTGGATGCCAGAAAAGAACCATTTTTATTTAGAATAAGCTGTACACATAAGAAATATTGTTGTGAAAATCCCATCTATTCAGGAGGAGTACCAAAAAAAGATCTTCAAGATGGACACTGTGGTGGCCATATTAGCTGACCAAGCAGCACCATTTACATTAAGGACCAACTAGGCCAATGAATGAATATGTGTGTCAAATTTCATCCCTATCCTCTATGTAGTTTAACAATAACAAACTGGTGCAAAAAGATGGAAAAATTACAGATAACAGAAATAGGCCATCTCATAAGCTGTTTTGTGTAAGAAAAGCTGAGCTAAAACTGAAGGTCACAGTGACCGTCTTTTGTTGTAATGATGTGATACAAACAGAAATCCATTATCAAGTTTGTTGACAAGCATAAACATTGATCAAGAAATAATTTTAAAACGCAACAAATGTAAATAAAGTTGGTGGAGCATGAAATATGGGTTACGCAGGCCTACTTTTGTCATGATGGTGTAGCATTAAGATGCATCCTCTCATTAAGTTTTGTCATACCAGGTATAACAGTAAATAAAAAACTGCACAAGATGCAGAAACTTGACCATGAATGTACCATTTTAATGTAGATATAAATTAGCTCATTTAGTCCCTCCCGATAGTAGTAGTGGTAGGTGGGTTCATAGGTACCAGAATATTGCCTATGACATAAGAAGACAGATTGGTTGTGATCTAGTTAGGCTCTGTGTGTGTGTGTGTGTGTGTGTGTGTGTGTGTGTGCACCTATACTGGGGGGTTGTACAAAAACTCTATTTCATGGAGGTGACTTAAAACAATCATTTTTTACCCATACTTCTTTATTCATCTGAACAAAATTACTAAAAGGTGTATGACAAAAAGAACACAACACTGAATAAATTACTGGAGAACATAGGTGTAGCATTTTTGTGAAACATTTTTTGTGGTTATTCTATCATATCGGAAACTTTCATATCTAAACAATCTGTTAATCCATTTTAAAAAAACTGGTTTTTTTTGTTTTTTTCAGGTCCTGAGGTCCAAATTTGGCATGAAGCTCACGTGTTCTCAGCTATTCAAAATCATCTTTTCTCTCTGATTATGAGACTAGTGTACATGTAAGATACTTGATAACTATTTATATACATGTATTTCACCGACCTATTGACAGATATGCCATGATCTTCTTTAGCTGATAACCCAAGTTTTCGCAATTTTCGCTTATCTTTTTTCTTCTGCTTCAATTTCTGCTTTCTGGATTTTAGCGGTGCAACTGCAAAATGAAAAGAAAGAAACCATTTCAGCAAGATCATGGTGTGTGTGTGTGTCTTAAGATAAAGATTTTAAAAAAGGGAAAAATCTAATATGCAAAATAAATTAATTATTTATATGAAATGAACCATTAAAAAAAATCCTAGACTTTCTCTGAAACACCACAGGACACAATCTTGCCTTCTGATGCAAGGCAATTACATCAACCCTATTCTAGATCCAAAAGCCTACAAGCATAAAGTGTGTGTGTGTGTGTGTGCATGAAAGTATGTATGTACAGGATTTAATGCATATCAGAGCAACCCTGGCTATAGACCATTTCATGGTCATTATCTCCCCTTGAAAACACCAGAGGACATCTTGGTGCAACTCGCTTCCGGATCTCCAGATAGTTCAGTCAATAAAGATATCAGATGAAGATCAAGAAAATGTGACAGACCGCTTACATTCCACAACCAAGATCGATATCTCACTATCTTAAAATGACATTCTATCAATATCTGATCAATTATTGTTACATCTTTTACTTTTTTCACTAACTCGCAATGTTCCTAGCTTTAAAAAACAATGTTCTCTGCCCATTTCAGAACTTCATTATCTTTCCATTACTACCCCATGCTCTAGTTTGTATTATTTGATTGTGCAAAAGTGTATCGTTACTTAAAAAGATTGTTATTGCAATTTATTTCGCTTGAAGAATAATGAAAATATGTTTATTTTTTACAGCTTTAATCATTGCAGTTACTGAAGGCTGAACGGCAACGAGAAGAAAATTCTAACTTCTTAAGGTTCTTGCATTTCGATTAATGTTCAATATATTTTTCATGAAATAACTTGAGTTATATCTTGGAAGAATTCTTTATTCTTCTTCAAATTGTACAAATGCCATCCATGCTTGAACCGACAGGTGCATGTATGAGTCTCCATGATAATTATTTTATTTCCTTGAATGGTTGGAATTTTTTGAGTATACAATTTGGAGAAATATCGATGTTGGACACACTATGCATTTACAGGACATCTCACCTATCTGCCTGTCTGTA
Organism: Sinohyriopsis cumingii; assembly: GCA_028554795.2. Taxonomy (NCBI): domain Eukaryota; kingdom Metazoa; phylum Mollusca; class Bivalvia; order Unionida; family Unionidae; genus Sinohyriopsis; species Sinohyriopsis cumingii. The sequence goes on from CM068836.1 coordinate 51,685,024, forward strand.
TGTATGTCTGTCTGTCTCATTTCATCTGGTGCATGGGTATGTTTTTGCTTGACTATTACATAAACATAAATGAGTATATAGTGGTGTTAAGATAGAAAAAGTGATTGACAGATAAAGAAAACAAATATGAATATTTGTGAGTATTCATTTATTACTGACTTGAAGGGCATGTTCTTACAAACAGTCTCCTTTTTAAATCATACTGTATGCAATTTTACATCCAGTCAGGTGGATCAATATTGATTTAAAAGGCGATGACATTCTCAGCAATAACCTGAAGGTCGTGTCTTGGGTTTGTGTATGTTCCTTGGCTACATTAAGCTGATTCACCTACCCAATAAGCATTTTGAAACCCCCTGAACTATTTTAATAATGAAAAACATCACAGATATAAAAATACACAAAAATTAGTCATTTCATTCATCAATTTAAAATTTCTAACCTGACTGTTGCTAGGGTATCTCTTACATGGTCATCTTGTTCATGTTTCAATCTAAACAGAGTTTCTTAACAAACATGGCCACCATATTTGTGTGTGCGAGTCTGTTTTCAGACAACAGGTGTGTTGTTTGATCAACTCCAAATAATTCTGTAAATTTACATGACTTTGGCAGTTACATCCTTTGAACACATAGAAGAGTTCCAACACTTTTTATTTTGTTGAGAAATATTAAAACTAGCCATTTAAATTATTGGATACAGATGAGTTTTAAAATTGTGTGTAGTACAAAGAACCACACTCCTTCACTAAAAATGGATTTTTTCAGGAACAGGAAAAGGACAGTTAGCAGACTGGTTTGTTTAAATATAAAGCTCCCATTTGGTCTGAAATATGAAAAAGATGACAGTGCTAGAGACTTCCTAGCAATGATCAGGTTATAAATAATAAATTAATAAGGTGACTAAGGTTTGTGTATTTACTTTTATTCCTGATACTATTCATTTCAAAAAATTGCAAGCATGGTACAAACTGCCAGGGGAGTAACTGAAAACTACAGAACTATTTTGTTTGCAATGCAAATTTATATCTAGTGATTTCTACCTGGTTTATCTATTTTAATTTCTGTTTGTTTCAGAACTGTTTTGTCCTTCCTGCTCTGTCCTGGTAGCTTTGTAACCTTCTTACAAGCAAAGCATGTCAATACCTGCAAGCAAATTAAGTATAAATCTACAGCATCTATTTTTAAAATAACTATTCTTAAATTCTGATGGAAAATAAATATATGAAATTGATCTTGATATTCTTGAACTCAAAGTAAATATGCATTTAATTCAGTAAGTCCTACAAAAAATTACTAAATGGAAATCGAATACAAATGTTTTGCCCAGAGCTCAGAGACTTCCCAAATGTGGGGTAGGGCTACCATATGTTCAATTCAGGCATCCAAGTGGACTCCAAAATTAAACACTTATTTTTTTCCATATTTTTCTAAAACAAATCATTAAAACTAACTGACACAATTTTTTATGTTAACAAGTTATTACATGATTAACAAACTGTATCAATGAAAAAGGCATGTCTTAGGGCTAACTTCTTCTGGGTTACCAAGTTCTTTTTCTTGTAACCCACTGGGCAATCATCTGATTTCTATATCTGACAGATATTGAAATTCATAACTTGTGTCACACATTAGGGATGCATGTCACAAACAGACAGGAAACAATATACAATCTTATCATGGACTATCATATTTTCACTTATCTTTGCATGATGTAGCCAATTACTGATGAGATTTAGGTTTATACTGTATGCAGTACACTGCTCACAAAGAATATAATTTGGACATACACAAATACCATTGCTGTAGTCAAGAGTTTTATAATGTTACCATAGTCAAGAGTTTTAATGAAATGAAAAATAGGCAACAAACTTAAATATACAAGAGGTATAATACATTATGAAAAGGGCAGTGCAGAATAGAGCATCTCACGATTGCCCAAATAAATATGACTTATAAAAACTCTAATTTAAAACTTAAGGAAATTCACTTTTGAAAATCAACACTGTGCCACTCAAAATGACATCATCATTGTAGTATATTATGACATCAGTTTTTAATCTGGATCTATCATAGTGCTTTGAACTTGGGGTGAAATTGGACATAAAATTATCTGGTTGCAACATTTGTCTCCAATTAAATAATAGAAAGATATTTTTGTTTAAAACATTTTTAATAATTGCAATAAAATTACTGAAAGAAATATTTTCTCCAGCACATTTTGACAAACTTTCTTCCTTTGCATCATGGAATGGAAGCTGACACAGCTGACAAGAATGTATTCCAGTGTAAATGGACACTGGCAGGGCATCCACTATGCTCAGGGTTCACCAATCAAGAGGTATGTATCAGGCAGGCATGTGTGTCCCATACATGATCTATATATACAAAGGACTTAATCGTGACTCTATGTCACAATTCATCCCCTTGTGACGTGTTGCAATGCATTCCCATGTGACACATGTCACATTACACCCCAACTAACCTATGTCACAACACTTCAGCCAGTCCATCAGAAAACTACTTCAAACTGTACAGGTGTTCATTTTCTAGAACTCAAATCCAAATAAACAACCTATTTAAAGCTCATTACAATCAACAGTCATGGGCCAAAAGTTAAACACACAACACAGATATACATAACAACATCCATGCATGTATTAGAAGCAATTTTATGTGTATTTTCCAAAAGAACCACCATATTAGTAGTAATCTCACAATCCACTGTTTACCCTCTGCTAATCAGTGATCATTAAAATCTACACTGCAAATTCATGCAAGCTTAATTTCTATGTACATAAACAATGGAAACAAACTAAATACATTTCAGAATTATGATTATAAAGGCATTTATGACAAAACATTTTGGGAGCTAGAGTAGAAATACTTTACAGTAAGTTTTAAGGCAACAAGAGTGAGGAGCTTCATAAGGGTGTGTGTTGTATGCATGCATAGGATTGATAAATAACAAGTTGTAATATACGAGTCAGTGTGATTAATATGTTGATATTCTTAAATAAACATGATCTATTTCTTATAGCTCTCTTGTCTTTTCTTTCTTTTTTTTATAAAACCTAGCCATAGGCAGCACCCAAATCAGCAGAGCTTGCCAACTCAAAATAATTGGCTTGACAAAATTGCCTTTTGATGCATAGAAGAAATTTCAAGTTGATTATGTGATAGTTGTTAATACTATTTCTTCTGGAATTTCCTTGGAAACAAAAGGTACTCATCTCTAATGATCAGTTTCCTGGAGTTCATTAAAAGCACACCTGACTTACCGAAAATGTTGTACCAACAAGCAATGTATATCATTTACTATTGTTTAGTTGTTTATAAAGATGTTTATTAGCTGTAGAACAATAACAGTATGCTTAATCCTCACTATAAAATGCCTCAGCATTAATTTGCACAATTTGAATGATTTTTCTAATCTATACAGACTCTGTCATGTCTTGTTTAAGGAGATAAAGCATGGGTTATTATTTTTAATCAAAGCTTTTAACTGTCATGCCTGCTTGAAGTGGATTCATGTTTAATGATGCCTACACTGACAACCAATCATACTTTAAACTGAACCAATCTAGCAAAGAAAAAGAAACAATGATGAACAACTGCATATGGAAAAATTACATGGTATAGTATAAATAGGATACCCACTTATTTCAAAAGTTATTTAAGTTTATATACAGGATAATGTCAACATGAAGTCTAATATTGATAGTAATAATTTTGATGGATAGGTTTATTGTCCATCACATAACAAACAATGAGGTACTGCCTAATTTATGGAGGGACTGTTCCATTGTAAAATCATCTTCCAAAAAGCCAGTAGGCCATCCACAGAAGCAACCTAGAAGTAATGACTCTGTGGACAAGAACAACCAATGAAGAAAGCTGTTCCCGATGACAAGTCTGATTATCTGGAATCTGACAGTGCTCCACCCAGTTCTTTGCAAGGTCACTATAAACATTATGCCTTAAAGCAAAAGCAGGACATAGTTAACCATGCAAAAATCTGGGAACCAGACGTTAAGCTGAAAGTCTCAAGATTCCAAATATCTCTGTGAATACATAGAAAACAATTAACTTTTCTGTTGATTTTAACTGAATGGGCCACTGAAAAAGACTGGATACCCAGTTTTATATGGGTGGATATAGATGACAAATGGGCAACTGAAAAAGAGTGGATACCCAGTTTTATATGGGTAGATATAGATGACAAAATAGCTCAATGTTCAGTGTTCACTCAGCATGGCTTACAAATTCCAGTCAGTGTAAAGGGAATATGTAATATTCTAAGAAATCTGTCTCAAAAGAATTTCCAGACAGCAAATTCAATGCCAATTGGTCTTGGGACAGTGTTTCAATGGGTTTTTGCTCAGAAGCAGGACCTCTCTTGAATAGCATTTACCAAAGGATATAGAAGAAAACATAGCTTAATTCCACAAATAAGTGATTTACAGACGCAAGGAAATTATTAACATAGATGACACAATGATGTACTTTGACCTTACACCAGGGAAAACAGTGTACAAAATAGGAATGGAAAGTATTCTGGAGCAGAGAAGAAACACATTACAGTCATTTTAGCCATTGTAAGTTCTAGCAATGTATTACCCCTATGATTACTTTCATGGAAAGGAGAAAAATCTTTATCTGAAGACAGCCAAAGGGATAAAGGATAATGACAGAACCAGATCTGAAGACAGCCAAAGGGATAATGGATAATGACAGTACCACATCTGAAGACACCCAAAGGGATAAAGGATAATGACAGTACCACATCTGAAGACAGCCAAAGGGATAAAGGATATTGACAGTACCACATCTGAAGACACCCAAAGGGATAAAGGATAATAACAGTACCAGATCTGAAGACAGCCAAAGGGATAATGGATAATGACAGTACCACATCTGAAGACACCCAAAGGGATAAAGGATAATGACAGTACCAGATCTAAAGGCACCCAAAGGGATAAAGAATATTGACAGTTCCAGAGAAAGGGTACATGGACAAAACATTAATGCACTGATTGACTCATTCTGGGCTCACAACACAGATGATGTGAAGACGCAGTTGCAAAATGGAAATGTTGTGCCAGCATTAATACCTGGAGGTTGCAAATCCGAGCTGCAACCTCTTAATATGAGCATAAAAAACCACAACTTGATGGGATACACCAAAAATGCTAAAAATGCATTCAATTCATCTCATGAAAGTGGCAATACATACATTTAAGGATTTGAAACTATTTTGTTCATGGAAGTTCAGGCACACATTAAATAATTATTGCTGACCAAATTAAGCAAACTCTATCTGTTAAACTATCAACCTACACAATGATACAGCAGATCTTCATAGACTGTGTTCTAATACATAAGTTTCAGAAAAAAAAACTATAGTCATGCATCATCTGAATATTACATAGCATTTAAATACTATTTGTCAGAAATAAAATTCTCCCCCCTCCAAAAAATAATCCAAAACATCCTGTAAATAGAGTATTACAAATGCATACAAAGATTCATGAAGGTATGAGTTGCTGTACCATAAAATACTAAAGCAAATTAACCATGATGATATTTCAGATTGCGCAGGAAAGATAATCTGGATATGAGAGTGAGATGAGGTCAATTTTTAAAAATGGGAGAAAACTCTAAAAGTAATATTCAGACAAAGCCTACTCTTATATTTGATATAAACTCTTGTGATGATATAAATTTGTACTGATTATAAGATCATTATATTGTAAGCTGCCCCCCCCCCCATTTCCTCGTCATGATTGACAAACAGCTAATTTTTCCTGGACCCTCCTGTAAGTCCAGGTGTTTTGTAATAATCAAATTCACTCCAATAGTACTGTGAAATGCATATAGATAGTTCCCGAATGACATCATCAGTAGCCATATTTGTGGTCATTTAGCAGACTGACAGTTGAGTTTATATGGTGTTTGGAAGTTGAAATAAAATTCACTGAATCTCTAGATACTTTTAAGAAATTTAAAGACATAAACAGAACGCAAATCAGGCTTTCAGTTAGTATCTATACTTGTGATTTATAAGTTGACCTTGCTTCAGTGTGTCTTGTTAAAAATTTGAAATTTTGGTAATTGCATATAGGAGAAACTGCCAGGTAGCTTGTCATGCAGGTAAAATGAGCAGAATATTGTCTGCTAGTGACCTCATCGGGGAGCATCTATTATATGATGCCTGATCCGTGTTTAATAGTCCTCATTAGACCTATTATGCAAAAACATTATCAGACTTACCATAGCCATGACCTCTGGCCTTGAGTCCCCTAAATCAATCGATTTTCTTAACACTCTATGTGTAAGCCATCCATGAAGTAGGATCAAGGAACTTACTCTAGAACAAAAGTTTTTATACAAAATCATTTTTCTTCTTTCAGTTACAAAGACATGGGCATTTATCCGATTGACCACAAAATCAATAGACTTCCTCCTTACCTCATCAGCAAGCAATCCACAAAGTCAAGTCCAGGTTTGTGACATTGTACTACTAATATCTGGATGCAGAAACTATCATCTTCCAGTGGTAACTGTATCTCTCTCTCTCTCTCTATCTATCTATCTATCTATCTATATATATATATATACATATATATATAGATATATATATATATATATATATATATATATATATATATATATATATATATATATATATATATACTCTCTGACTTTCTTATCATTTTCATCATGAAATTAATAGAATTATTTCGTACCCAAATGCAAGCCATCCACAAAGATTGGTAACTGCAGGTTTGCAGAGACCTCGAGTAATTTGAGTAACTGAATGAATATATTTTTCTTTCTTCAAAATGACCATAACCTTTGACTTTTTGACCATAAAATTGATATGGTTTTTCCTTAGCACAAGTACAATCCTTGGTGGACAACCAGATTTATTGTGCAGAAATCATTTTCTTATTTCACAGTAACCTTGACCTTTGACCTCAAAATCTATATGGTTTTACCTTATGCCATTCATAGTCTCCCAACTGTAGATGGTGGAGAAATCATGTTATACAGATACAAAAATGGTAACAGATGGATGGATTTATATCCAAACATAATACACTCCACCGTAAGTATGCACCCTTTTTCACTTTTTGGTAGGCTATGTACAATCTGCAGAATAGCTAAAGGCTAGACTTACGTAATTAACTTGTGAAAAGGAGTGCTCCAAAAGCTACTTGGGTGTACTTAAAGAAACCATGCACGTAAGCACCTGTGATTGATTAGCAAATAAACGATGCCTTATTTGTTCTAATAATGTTTAAATTAAATTGGTGATGACATGAATATAAATCAAGAAAGTAATCAAAGCTTTCCAGGAGTCTGATTTGGACAATATTGTCAAATCATTGATATGTGAACAATAATGTGTTATTTGATTTATTTAGGACACTACAGTATCAGTACAGACTTTTTAAAAAAAGTCCAGAAGAGTATGATACCACATAAAATTGAGTTGGCAAAATCTGCTATTTTTTCAGGAAATGGACTTGCAATAAAAATGGCACTAATGCAAAAAAAAGGAAAAAAAAATTGACAAAACTTCCATTGGATATTTGAGATCTGGTACCTAAAGCTTGTGTAAGTTCATCCTGACAACAGTTCAGATCTACAGTCTCAAGCTACGTGCGTTAAGGTAGCATACATGTACCAAGATTAATTCATATCTTCTATTGAGCCCATGTTATATCCCAACTTTATTACTTAGAGCTGACTGTTAAAGCATTTAAAACTGCTTAATAATTAACATTTACTCTCAACTAGGTTTTCTTGCAGACCATATATACTCGCGTGTAAGCTGAATAAGTTAGAAAAAATAAAACCTGGAAGAAGGGAGGTTGGCGTATCCATGGGAAAAGGTCTACACTTTTTGACTACTGGTATATGTTGTTATTGCAGATTGCCTATGATGAGATTACATGCTTAGGCTGAACTCCAAGGACCTCCTGTACTGAAACCCCATGTGAAGATGACCATCCATTCAGACAGAGTAGCAATAACAAGATTTTTCAATATGGTTGTACTTCTGGGTTGGCTTATTTGCGAATCATGCACTTTTTAAAGTTTTACAAATTCAGTATGGATGGGTTGGCTTATATGCAAATGGGCTTATACATGAGTATATACTGCTTGGTTTATTTTTCATGCTTTGTTTCTTTTATTGATAGCAAGTTAAATTTATATACACAGTACAGTGTAATGGTAGGTACTTATTCATTTGGCAGGATGCCATTTTACTTGCAGAGAAAACTACACGTCATTCTAAGTGATCATTATTTGAAATGAAACTTGGTGATTTTACTGTAGTGGTTTAATTTTTGTTTTAGTACTGTCGCAGGGGTAAAAACATTAATATATTTACAAGTATAATGTTTAAACTAAACAATCTATTTACTGAAAAGTATTTTCTTTTTAGTGTGATATTGTAAATGGCTGAGAAAACAATCCTGATATGATTTAAGATAATGAGCATGTGCCTATTCGTTTTTCTTTCTATCCTTTTGAAAGTGAGGCATTCCTGAGTTCCAGAGATCTCATAAATACCTGGGGACTCCCGAGTTCTATGAAGGAAGAGTCCTGGACTCCTTATTCTGAAACTCTGATGAGAGCCCTGTGTGAGATATAGGTGATCTGTTAAGGTATACACCTCTGTTCACTCAGCCACCCAGGTCAGAATATTAAATATACCTGGATTTTGCTCATTATGTTATGTATATTTAATTTCTATTGTGCAATTGACCTTTGTCCATAAATGAGGGTAGGACACCTCAGAACACTTAGCCACCCAGGTCAGAATATTAAATATACCTGGATTTTGCTCATTTTGTTATATATACTTAATTTCTACTGTGTGATTGACCTTTATCCATAAATGAGGGTAGGAATTTGGGCCTAACTAATGTCATCTTTTTAAAAACATGTATAAATTGATTTGAGTTCAGAACATTGGTTTTCAACTTGGAAATTCTATGGTCTACATGATTTCTGTCACATTAGTTTGCTAAAATTTAAGTAAACAGACCTGACCTTGGTCACAAATCTGACAAGGAAATATTAGCCACATCCTGGTCCGCTTATTGTGCTTTATTATTTTATAGTAAGGTTGATTACATCAGAATTATTTATTCCTATCTTAACATATGCTAGTGGAATTAGTCTGTTAGGTGTGTTCAGTTATAATTTGAGTGGGTTTATTTATTTATATTATTCATTGGAATTACTAAGTGCTCATTATCACATTCAGACTAAATCATTAGTTTGGTATTATAATGAATTCATTTAAAGATATTCTGGATTATATCACTGTGACACATCAAGACTTAGCACAACACTACATTCCAGGCTACTGGTAAAAAAGCACATTCAAGATTGGAATTAATATGGAACATTCTCTATTTTTGGACTATTGATAGAACTTGTATGACTATTTCAGAGTTAATTCAAAATATTGGAAGTTTTTTTTAAAAAAATTTCACTCTGTATTCTAGGGAAATAAAATATCTATTGAATTTTGTTAAACTTGCTGGTCTTTGCTCTTTTCTGTTATTTAGTTTAAGGCTATAAAGTCATAACAATTATCAAACTCAACCAAGATTATGTTGGATCAGAAATATGGTCTCCAGAGTGGTAACAAACTCTGACAACCTGACACTATATTACCTCATGAGCATGCATGTATCTTTCTCAGTGTTAAACTCATCCATGACTTGATAACATAAGTATATATTTCAGGTCTGATCAAAACAGAAGCAGAAAAATTTGGCTTCCCACATGGTAACTAGGTCAACCAATTAGATGCAGTTATCACCACATCATTATACAGTATAGGCATTACATTTTATGGAAAATATAAATTCCGTCAGTGAAGCTTAATCCTCTTCATGCTTTCTACATCAAGGACAGAACAAAATGGTCATTGTGAATTGTCCATGTCATGACTTGTAGTGGATGGATTAAGTTATGTTGCCCAGTTAGAAGTCAGAGCAATTATGTAATCATGGACATCGACATCATCTGGAACTTACCTGTCAGCTACGCTGCAGTACACAGTGTAAAATGCTTTCTTTAAGTTATACACAATGCCGTTTGAAATTCAAAGACTCATCCACTAGAATTCAATCAAATCTGGGGCACCGAATGGCCGAGTGGTCTAAAGTGCTCTCCATTACGGATCACTGCCATCTCAACTCTGTCTGCATGGGTTAAAGTCTAGGATTCGGCCAATGTGGGTATGTGAGAAAGCTTGCCAGTAGTTTCTCGTGGGTCAGTGGTTCTTCCGGTGGTTTTCCCGGGATCTTCCCACCATTAATACTGGCCACCGTGTATAGCCTATCGTGTGCTGAAATATGGCGTTAAACCCATCAACAACAATCATATGTGTACTGCGAGAGATGAAAGACTTCTAAGCAAAGAATGTTGAGACTTTTTAGCTGTTTCACAAACTATACAAAGCTTAATTATAGTAATTTTGCAATTCAGCTGAAATGCAAACTATTATGCAAATTTAGCTGTGAAATGGGTCTCTGCAGCAGGAAATACTGTATCTGATGTACAATAAAAACAATATCCAGTTTTTGTATGTCGATTTGGTTTGAGCTTTATCTAAGTGGGATTTCTTGTTAATCATACTTCATCCCACCCCACCCCTCCACGCCATTGTTAACTTGTACTGTATTATGCATAAGCTGAACACATCTTATCTATCAATACTGCCACGTAGACTGTCCAAATAGGCTAAACCACGTGTTTGTCAAGGCTATAAAATCTATCTCTAATTGTACAGATTGCTATTTATATGTGGCTTCTTATTTTTCACTGCTTTGAACTGATAGAGCTAGAGCTTAGTTAACTATTCTGAACTGGAGGTTGATGATATTTTGATTTCAAAGGTTGTATATCTCTATCATTTCCTGTAATTCTTGAACAATTTATATCAATTTTAAGGTCACTGTAAATAGTCACTTAATTCACTTTGATTATTGTAGTAATGCTCATTCATCTGACTTTCAATCTATTACATTTCTGAAGCTTTAAGTTCATAAATGCTAATAATGACCAGATTTGACAATAGATAATAAGAAAATATGAAAGGCATACTAATTCAAGAAAATAAAACTGAACCACAATATGTTTCTCAATCCATAATCTAAACTCTGTTTTCCTATAAACAAAAAAATCAATTGCTGTCCTAATTTACAGAAACAAAAATCAAAGCTCAACACGTTCCTGAATGGCGACTGTTAACAACCATAGCATCAGACTTCAAAGTAACAATATCACTCTGTACTTGGTGATGAATTCATGAAATAAATGACAAAGAAAGTTACCTTTTCTTAAATATAAAAATCACTTTGTTTAATACATGAACAGCCACTGATGAGATCAGACTTCAATAATGTCTACATGAATGCAGTGCATTAAAAAACACTATTGTACTCTCAAATAATCAATCATATTCTAAGTCTATGGATAAAGGTATTTGTATACTGCATTCAATAATTTATTTAAAGGAGGTTTTGGAAATCGGATGGACATTCAAGAGAAACTGTGACAAATTAATAACCAGTACAAGAAGCACTTCAGTGAAATCATTATTGAGAAAGCACATCAAAGTTCCCATTTGATGCTGAACAGTTCATGTATGTAGACTCGCTAATTAAACTACATTCACATACTTGTATTGCAAGAGATTAAAGACACATTTCTAACAAATAATCCTTAGAAAATTTAGGTGCTTCAAAAATATAACAAGTTTAATGAGAGTAATTTTAATGATAGAAATTCTGCAGGGTTTCATAGTGTTATTAAAATTTAAAAAATGCAATAAATACTGTGATTTATGTTGTTATTGGTCCCTTAAATGAAGACAATGACCAGTAGCTACTAGGAATTACCCTACTGTAAGTCATTCAAGACTTCTACCCTATTCTCTTATAATACTATGGAGTGGGGTGGGTGGGCACTGTAGGCTGGAATACAAAGATAGATGGAATGGGATATAGTCTGAAACAAATACACTTGTTCTGATTGTTCAAAAAAAGAACTACCGTAAGTTTTGGTGCACAGCAATTCCATTAGACCTTTCTTTTCTAAATTTAAGTTAAACAGTAAGCATCTAATGTTGAAAAAAAAATGTTTTTCATTTAATGCTAGACACCAGTTTTACATTAAAATATAAGAATTTAACATCGAATGCATTTCTCAGACCAAATTTGTTTCTGTTCTTATGATATTCACTTTCAATAGTTAATGTAGATAATTACTGAAACATCAAAGCTCAACAATGAACAGCAGCTTGTACATGAGTGAACTGTCCAGACTGTTGTTGTCTGGAGGCAGGAAGCAACAGTAATGGGTGTAGCAGTGGACTTCAGGGTATGAATGTCACTCATTAAGCCAGTGATGTATGTAAATTTGTAAAAATAATGTGAAGACAGGAATTTATTCATTACTGAAATCACTTTATTCCTGACATGGCTGGCCAATGATAGAGTGTAAACAGTTATATGCCGTAAAAAAAATGTCACACTCTCTCATAAACAATGTTATTTTCAAAATGTGCAGAAAAAATTTCAAAGTATAGCTTGTGCATCTTTTTTATTATAATATACAATGCCATGTTATTCTTGTAGAATAAACTTTGGAAAAAATTATAATGTTCCAATGTTCCTGATAATACATGTCCAATATAAAGATATTTAGTTTGCTTTTGTTAATTTCTTCAAAGTGGTTCTTGGAATTAGTATGGAAATAAATGGGAAGCTATGACAAACAATTTTATGAAATTTCATTTATTGAGAAAGAACATCAAAATTACTGCTTGATGCAAAATAGGATGTAAATGTACACATTAGCTAAGCATTTTTTTAATGTACGCTATATTATTGACAGGGTGGGAAGATAACAATGAAATTTAAAACCTCATTTTTTTTTCTATGTTATGCATGTTTGTCTTTATCTATCCCTAGCTAGACCATTGATAAACAAGAAATTTTGCCACGGCAGAGTTTGTACAAGTAAAGGTATGAAATTGGCATCTGCAATAGTCAGGTTTATGCTCTTGGGGTTTCTCCTATCTACTAGTGTGTTGACTTGTACAGAGAATACAAAAGAAATCTGCAATGGGTGCCATAAAACCGCTATGGCTACAATAAAATCCATGACAGACTTCCACTAAACTAAGTTGATTTCCACTAGATGTGTTTGGGGGAATCCACCAGACTTAGTGGACTTCCACTACTCATAGCACTTAATACCCTGCACATCTGTCCACTCCCACTGGACTGAGTGGACAATCCATAAAACAAAATGTGTGTACTGAATGTTGATCGTGGTTAGTATCAAAACCTACTGAAGAGCCTAAGCCCATATTCAAAGTTTGATCAAAACTGGATCAAATGTACTGCCTCCAGAGTAGCAAAAAAGATCATCCAATAAGATGCAAGATTAACTCATTACTATGTATAGATCTCACTCATTATCAAACTTGTCCAAGATTTTAATGATATAAACCAGTTTTCCAAGTCTGACTGAAATCAGATCAAAATATGGAGTACAGAGTGGTAGGTAACAAGCATGTGTTGACAGATGGAAAATGGACGATAGACAATACACTATGATTGCAGGGACATACCGTAAGTATGACAAGCTCACTTGGCGTAATGGCTAGCTGAACTAACAATGGCTATCATATATACTTGCTTATAAGTGGAGTCAAACTGCAAATAACAAAATTCTTCATCTGCCATAGTAGATTGCACCTGCAGAGCAGGGTCTACAATTATTTGTTCTACTGATTACTCCTAACATAACAAACTGCACAGACCCAGCTCTGCCAGTGATGTATGTGACAGAAGATCTGGGTCTTTGCAGTTTGCTGTTGGACTCATCTTATAGGTACTCTTCTTACCAACTTATTGCAGCTTTTTCTGTAGTTCTTCACAAGCATGGTTTGGAATTTCCCCAAAGACTGTGAACTATGTTCATTTTTCCTCAACAGTTTCTTCATCCTCTTGTCAAGTTTCATTTTTGGAACCAGTCTAACTCTGTGGTTACCAAGAGTAAATGGTGTGCTGCAGAATGGACAGGCATGATACCTTTCGAATTTCACTCTGTCATCTGCAATTGTAGAGAACTAACACTGAAGTGATGTGACACAACTTAATCTGTTAATAAATTTCAAGGGTACTTACTTGTTACGGATCACTGCCATCTCACTTCTGTCTGTGTGGGTTCGAGTCTAGGATTCGGCCAATGTGGGTATGTGAGAAAGCTTGCCAGTAGCTTCTCATGGGTCGGTGGTTCTTCCCGGGTTCTTCCTCCACCATTAATACTGACTGCCATGCATAACCTATCGTGTGCTGAAAAATGGCGTTAAACCCCACAAAAACATCAACAAGAAGAAGGGTACTTACTAAGCACAAAAGTTCCGATACATACACATGCATGTGTGTGTGTGTGTGTTTTAACAGTACATCTGCAAAATAAATCTCTTACAACAAGCTACAATAGTGGGCACATCCAGCCGATTCTACATTATCCACAAACGGTGAAGTAACAACATACAGCAAACTACCAATTGACACATATTCAACATACCCGTGTATATGCATGAATATGCAGCATGGGTTCCCAAGGATGAACGTTTTTCAATGTCTTTAATTAGGATGAAGATTCGGCTCCTCATTGATGGATGGATTCAACATACACAAAGTTTCTCAGGAATGCAATGTACACACAATTATGGAGGTTACTGTAGATTTATAAATGTCTCATCAATGGTTAGAAAATGTATCAAAACATATGAAACATCAATGGCTCATACAAGTATGCTTGTATGTAGTGTTTAATAGCACTTCTGCACAACAGTGGTTTTATAGCGCCAACAAAAAAACTGTAAAAACGAAAGATTGCACTTAACCTCAAGCAAGAGAAACCCTTCAAAAGATGTGCAAACGTGAACTACAAGATGGAATACAACGGACATAATGCTATAACTCTGTAAAAGGTATTTAACACGAAAGATAAAAGTAACAAAATCCTTAAAACATCTGGTCAAAACTTGTTGTTATATAAATAGAAACTCAACTGCTGCAAGTCTGGCATGTGATATATTTGCAATTTACATTTAATCTGTACAAGACAAATGAGTAGACTGGCATGTGATATATGTGTAATTTACATTTAATTTGTACTACTGAAATAAATAGCTTGCATGTGATATATGTGTAATTTACATTTAATTTGTACAAGTGAAATAAATAGACTGGCATGTGATATATGTGTAATATACATTTAATTTGTACAAGTGAAATAAATAGACTGGCATGTGATATATGTGTAATTGACATTTAATCTGTACAAGAGAAATGAGTAGACTGGCATGTGATATATATGTGTAATTTACATTCAATCTGTACAAGAGAAACGAGTAGACTGGCATGAGATCTTTGTGTAATTTACATTTAATCTGTACAAGAGAAACAAGTAGACTGGCATGTGATATATGTGTAATTTACATTTAATTTGTACTACTGAAATAAATAGCTTGCATGTGATATATGTGTAATTTACATTTAATTTGTACAAGTGAAATAAATAGACTGGCATGTGATATATGTGTAATATACATTTAATTTGTACAAGTGAAATAAATAGACTGGCATGTGATATATGTGTAATTTACATTTAATTTGTACAAGTGAAATAAATAGACTGGCATGTGATATATGTGTAATTGACATTTAATCTGTACAAGAGAAACGAGTAGACTAGCATGTGATATATATGTAATTTACATTTAATCTGTACAAGAGAAATGAGTAGACTGGCATGTGATATATGTGTAATTGACATTTAATCTGTACAAGAGAAATGAGTAGACTGGCATGTGACATATGTGTAATTAACATTTAATCTGTACAAGAGAAACGAGTAGACTGGCATGTGATATATATGTAATTTACATTTAATCTGTACAAGAGAAATGAGTAGACTGGCATGTGATACATGTGTAATTGACATTTAATCTGTACAAGAGAAACAAGTAGACTGGCATGTGATATATATGTAATTTACATTTAATCTGTACAAGAGAAATGAGTAGACTGGCATGTGATATATGTGTAATTTACATTTAATCTGTTAAAGAGAAATGAGTAGACTGGCATGAGATCTTTGTGTAATTTACATTTAATCTGTACAAGAGAAACAAGTAGACTGGCATGTGATATATGTGTAATTTACATTTAATCTGTTAAAGAGAAATGAGTAGACTGGCATGAGATCTTTGTGTAATTTACATTTAATCTGTACAAGAGAAACAAGTAGACTGGCATGTGATATATGTGTAATTTACATTTAATTTGTACTACTGAAATAAATAGCTTGCATGTGATATATGTGTAATTTACATTTAATTTGTACAAGTGAAATAAATAGACTGGCATGTGATATATGTGTAATATACATTTAATTTGTACAAGTGAAATAAATAGACTGGCATGTGATATATGTGTAATTTACATTTAATTTGTACAAGTGAAATAAATAGACTGGCATGTGATATATGTGTAATTGACATTTAATCTGTACAAGAGAAACGAGTAGACTAGCATGTGATATATATGTAATTTACATTTAATCTGTACAAGAGAAATGAGTAGACTGGCATGTGATATATGTGTAATTGACATTTAATCTGTACAAGAGAAATGAGTAGACTGGCATGTGACATATGTGTAATTAACATTTAATCTGTACAAGAGAAACGAGTAGACTGGCATGTGATATATATGTAATTTACATTTAATCTGTACAAGAGAAACAAGTAGACTGGCATGTGATATATGTGTAATTTACGTTTACAGTAATACCTCATGCATTCGCGTTTCTGGATTTGTGAATTCACGGATTCGCGAAATTCTCATTGGTACCCTCTATGTATATGTTTTCTTTATTTTATTGAATTGTACCTTCGTTATATGACTTCTGTGACATATGAAGTTTACCTAGTTTACCTTCCTGACAATGACAAAGAAAACGTCAGTCATTAAGTTTACAGTCGCATTCGTTACTTGGTTTTACCTTACTGTGAGTGCAAAAGAAAACGGCAGCCAATGAATTAGTATAGGGGTAATATTAGTATACATGTACCGTACTGTAAATGCGCTAGTGTGGCAAATACCCATTAGGCGATACTGTACTCTATTTTTACATCAACCATTTATTTCTCTTTTTAAGGGTAATGTATTAAGCTAACTTTTAAATGAAATTAAAGTGCTTTGGGAGCATGATTTGGGTCATATTTAGGGTTTAAACCCTAGAAATAAGCATTTATTAGCATTTTTAGTGACTCGTACCAAACATTCGCGATTCCTCCTGATCCGCGACTGGTTCTGGAACCTAACCTCGTGAATGTTCGAGGTATTACTGTAATCTGTACAAGAGAAACGAGTAGACTGGCATGTGATATATGTATGTAATTTACATTTAATCTGTATAAGAGAAATGAGTAGACTGGCATGTGAAATATATATGTAATTTACATTTAATCTGTACAAGAGAAACGAGTAGACCTACCATTGTATTGACATGTATCCTGCTGAGACTTTATCTTGCATCTGAAAAACAAAGATGTTGATATCATGCACTGTCTTTTACAAGTTAAATAACTGACTGCAATTATAAAAACCTTCACCCTCAAGAGTTTAATAAATAAAACTTTTTGAAGCTGTATTTCAAATTTATTACATTCAAAACCTAAAAAAAAACCACATCTGCCTGTACCAGGTGTGGGGTTGATTACAAGTGCTCAATTACAATTACGATTGTTTGGCACCATTACGCAATTCAATTGTTTGTTTGTTAGTTTGTAAAAAAAAATTTTTATTCCATTACATGCTAATGTAAAGATGTCTAGAATAGAATTCAGTTTGTTTTTGTTGTTGACATAAACAACTTTATAGAAACATTGTATCTAATGTTGACCTAGTTCCTGACCTTGATTCACAACCAGTATAGGGTTCTTGTAAACAACATTTTAAAATACTTTTTTATTCTTTCCCAAAGTAAAAATCATTGGTTTTAGTCAAGGCCATACTGGGAGTATGTGATGTTAGGCATGTAAAAAGCTTATATGTTGTTCTAGAAGGGTGATCATGTGACCCTCATAAGGCAGTCTGTTTTGCATCTTAAATTAGTGTATAACTGTTTTCTGAAGAGAATTTGGGCAGTCAGACTTTCAATCATTGACACTTAATGGTGGTTTGTTGTGACCAGTTTGAGTTGAATTTTTAATTTTTCTTCAAATTATCTGGATTCCAAGAGATTATTTTTCCCTGGAAATACTTGTGCTCTAAATTAATTCTTGGACAAGGACAATTATCAAATATTACACTGAATTCAAACACTGGAATATTATTTTCTGTGATTCAACAAAGTACTGTTGATACATCAGTACAACACTGACCACAGAATACGTCATTGCCTTCCATTTTGGATTTCATTGGGATTCAAACTCAGTTTAATTAGGACATTTGATTACTAGTACTTCTATTTTTTAATTCTTGGACTATGCTTGGATATTTTTTGGATTTGATTTGTAAAACTAAGTTCTTTTTCTCAAATTTAATTTGTTCTAGGGAAATAAATTATTTGTGAAATTTTACAAAGCATGTTATCTTCACTCTTTTCTTGTTGCATTTTGCAAGAGCCTAAACATAATAGCACCGATGATTATGATGATAGTCACAATTTATTTGGAAACTATGATTACGATTATGATTACAGAGGGATGATTATGATTGCTTTGTATTTGCTTTTTATATTTTTTTGTTCTGGGCAGATTTCATTTATTATTCAACTGAAAAACAAACAATTTTAACTCTATGTAAATGTTTATTGACAATAATTACATACAAATTAACATGTCAGATGAACATTATTTAGCAGTGTTTTCATAAAATTCGGTAATTTTAGTTGTTACTGTATTTGGTTGTAATGAACTAATCATTTGTAACCAGGCTTACACTATGCAATTACACTGCCAATAAAGGGCGATTATGATTATGACAGACTATA
This sequence comes from Sinohyriopsis cumingii, assembly GCA_028554795.2. Taxonomy (NCBI): domain Eukaryota; kingdom Metazoa; phylum Mollusca; class Bivalvia; order Unionida; family Unionidae; genus Sinohyriopsis; species Sinohyriopsis cumingii. The sequence continues at coordinate 51,704,145 of CM068836.1, forward strand.
CAGCATGTGAAATCAAAGATTGTGATTATGATTACATCTTACACTGTAATAAATTACATTTGATTACAATTACAATCATAATCAGCCCCTTCCTGACCAGTACATATTATAATTTGATTCACAAATATTAGGACAGCTTCAGCACAGACAGAAGCCTGGTTTGGTATTCAGAAAGACACAAATACAAACTGTACAAACATGAACAGAACCAACAAAAATTTGCTACTTCATAATGTGCTCAGAATTCTGGTCTAAGCTGCTCTCTATAAATTATAAGACCATCCAGAGCTTCCAAAAGTGTGAGAGGCCACTTCTCCCTCCTGCAGAGAAGTGAGAACCCATCTGGGAAAATTGACAAAATTTGATCAGATATCGATGACATGACATGCAGTGTGGTTTGCCATAATAATAATAATAGTAAAAGTGCCTGTCACTGCTACTGCTGTAATGTTAAATTATGTCCATATGTTTGTTAAATAGATTATACAGAAAACAGTTTCTTCTTTATGTAAAGTTTATGGCTAAAAATAAAAACTGTTACTGTACATTATTTTAGCCCTGGTTACTTCCACGTTCGGGTATAGGGGGCTCTAGATCGAGGTAGTATCTTTGTTGTCTGGCAGCTGCACTCTCTGAGTGGACTGATGCACTGGTCCTCATCCATCTCCCAGATCTCTCACATCTGCCTCCAAGAAGGAAATGATTCCTGACATACCCCAGTACATTGCTGGCAGGATTAAAATGACGCTGATGGGGTGATGTTAACACAGCATCACTAGACGTATGAACTTCTACAGGGAAGTTGCCGGCTAGGGCGGAAGGTCTCTACAGATCAATGGCCAAGTGTTTAGGACCAGGGTGCACCATATGTATTCGTGGACTGAAGCTGTGGCTGACCAGCTACCGTTCAAAATAGCAGGGAATGCAGATCTCTTCAGCCATGGCTTGACATCTGCCTTGGAAAGGGAAACTCAGATATAAAACCTATGGCCTGCATACCTCGCTGTCACCATCCTGGCTTGCTGGGCCATGGCAGATGAAACCCAGGTTTAAAGGGTGGGGCCAGTTTGCGCAGACTGCACTCCACCTAAAAACTCCATTGCGCAGGCATGAGGAACTGTCTGTTTATGTTCGACTCTATCAAGCCTGCAGCAATGGGAAAAGGGTGAAAATAGCATGTGAAAGATGTCACTGGAAGCCACAGTCCCAATCCTGCATGCAGATGACTCAGGCCTTTGGCTGTCTGGTGTTGATATGGAGAAGACACCATCACCCGGCAGCAGTCTGAGTGACGAAACAGCCCTTTCTAGGGATAGCACTGCTTGCTCCACATGGAGAGGGGCAAGAAATGGTGGCCTAACAAAGCTCATCTCCTTACACCCCCCCCCCCAATTGGCCTGCTGTAGCCAACAGGCATCTTCCAACGTGGTCAAAACTTAACAGAAAAAAACAAGGCATGCCCCACCTGATTCTTATCATGGCAAAACACTAAAACTGGCTTGTTGGAACATCAGAACAATGCTAGACTCAACTGACAGCAACAGACCAGAATGACACTCTGTCTTAATCACACATGAACTCTCTCGCCTTGCTGTTGACATTGCTGCATTTAGCAAAGTCCGCATTTCAGAAGAAGGATTTCTGAGAGAACTCGGTGCTGGATACAGTCTGTACTGGTCAGGAAAACCAAAAACTGAAAAACGACTTTCAGGAGTCTGTTTCATGGTCAATGACTCAAGTCACCAAGTTAACAAACCATCAAACAGGTCACACCGACCACATCATGTCCATGTGTCTCCCGTTAGGGAACCAACAACACGCCACACTCTTCAGTGTATATGCTCCAACACTCCAGGCAGATCCTACTGAAAAGAATAAATTCTATGCTGACCTGCGCAGACTTCTCAAGAGCATCCCAGAGAGCGACAAAATAATGATCCTCAGAGATTTCAATGCCAGAGTGGGCCCAGACTCAGAACCCTGGAGAGCCATCCTTGGGAAACATGGCGTGGGTGACTGCAATGACAATGGGCACCTGCTTCTTGAATTTTGCACAGAATTACAGCTCACCATCACAAACACCGTATTTCAGCAGAAAAACAGCCTGAAAACTACCTGGATGCATCGCAGATCAAAACACTGGCATCTAATCAATTACATCATAGTACGCCAGAGGGATTGAACAGATGTCCTTCATACCAGAGTGATGCCCAGTGCAGAGTGCCACACAGACCATCATCTTGTTCAATACAAGCTCAACTTCCACTTCAAGTCTAGGCCAAGAATACCAAGGAGGTACCCCAAAAAAGTAATTCCGGATCAAAAACCTGTTGTCTGAAGACATCAAGGCAGAATTTCAAGAGAGCCTGCAGTATAGACTTGAAGAACTTAATTTTCCGCAAGATCTACCTCCAGAAGAGATGTGGAATCACATCAAGGCTGCCATTCTGCAAACCTCAAAAGAAATCCTTAGATTCACCATTAAGAAAAATAAGGACTGGTTTGATGAATACAACCAAGAAATCCAAGAACTGCTTGCCAAAAAGAGATCAACGTACCACGCCCATCTTGCACAACCATCCTGTCCACAGAAGAAAGCAGCCTTCCACCTTATCTGCAGCTCCCTGCAGTGCAGTCTCCGAGATTTACAAAATTAATGGTGAACAAAGCTTGCAGAAAGAACCAAGCTGTACGTTGACTGGTGACTACAAGGGGTTCTATGAAGTGCTGAAAGCAGTGTATGGTCCTTCCTTCCAAATACACAGCCCCCTACGGAGTGCAGATGGCCATGAGCTACTCACTGACAGGGAATCTATCCTGAACCACTGGTCAGAGCACTTCCACACCCTCTTCAGCACTAGCCATACAGTCCAAGAGGCAGCTACTGATTGCATCCCACAACAGCCACCTAAGATGAACTTGATGAGGCACCCATACTGCAAGAGACTGTAAAAGCCATAGAAGAGATGAAGACAGGAAAGGCTTCAGGAAAAGATGGTATAGCACCAGAGATATGGAAGAGAGGAGGCCTAGCATTGCAAACAAAAGTCAACGAGTTCTTCATTTGCTGCTGTGAGCGAGGGAAACTTTAATAAGACTTCCGAGATTCAGTCATCATCACCTTGTACAAAAACAAGTGGGGGGGGGGAGTATGACTGCTCAAACTACTGTGGGATAACTCTGCTCTCCATTGCAGGCAAAATCCTTGATAGAGTGTTGCTAAACAGACTGGTGCCCACCATTGCGGAAGAACACGCTCCAGAGAGTGATTGTGGCTTCAGAGCCAATAAAGGGCACAAATGAGATGGTGTTTGTTCTGAGACAGATCCAGGAAAAATGCAGAGAACAAAACAAAGTACTGTACATCACATTTGTGGACCTGATGAAGGCATTTAATACGGTGAGCAGAACTGGACCGTGGAAAATCACTGAAAAGCTCGGCTGTCCTCTTAAATTCCTTACCATGTTCATCCAACTACATGAAGACCAGCTTGGTCAGGTCAGAAACAATAACGACCTGTCACAGACCTTCCCCATTGCAAATGGAGTGAAACAGTACTGCGTTATGGCCCCCACACCGTTGTCAATCTTTTTCAGCATGATGCTCCAAAAAAGCAACAGAAGACCTTGCTGACAAAGATGGCATCTATATCTGAGTTTGTACTGATGGCAACCTCTTCAACTTAGGGCGACTTCATGCCCACACCAAGACCATGGAAAAACTGATTAGAGAACTTCTCTTTGCAGACGACACCGCCGTTGTTGCCCACACGGAAGCTACCTTACAATGCGCAACATCCTGCTCTGCAGAAGCTTGCCAGCTCTTTGGTCTTGAGGTCAGCCTAAAAAAAACTAAGGTATTTCACCAGCCTGCTTCCAGGGAAGAGTACTGACCATCAAGCATCTTCACTGACCAAACAGCACTGAATGTAGTCCACCAGCTTACCTACCTAGAGGGGCACCTCAAAAGAGATATATAGACTCCTTGAAAAAGACCCTCATTACCTGAGGCATCGATCACTGCTAATGGGCATCACAAGCTGCTGAGCATGAAAGTTAGCAATGTACAGTTCACCAGGCCGCTGGCACTATTGAACAAAACGTACGGGCCATCTTGGAGGAAAAACGATGGCGAACAATAAACCGGGAATCATCAGCAACACCCTCCACAACAAAGACATGCCTCTGTGGACAGGCGTGCCAGTCACATATTGGGCTCATCAGCCATCAGTGTGCGTGCAATAGACATGGACATACCCTTCCTAATCTTTGCAAGCAAAGTCAAGCCAAAAACAACTTCCACATTCATAACTTAATAACAAATATAACCTTGAATAAACTTTAGTAAAGCTAGAAGTGACATTTGGTTCAAACCATTTCTATGCTTTTGCAGTGAAGGTAACGTCATGATTACAGTTGATCATTTCAAAACAGCAGACAGCCATCAAAAGTCATCAGTGTTCAGCAAAATCTGCCTGCCATGGCAATGTGCTATATCTGCTTTTGTTTCCTAAGTGGAAGTTAGAAAAGTTTCCAATATCATTAATCATAAGACTGCTGTGAATGCATGTATTGTTTTTAAAAAAGCTGGTCAAAATTATACAAATTCTGTGATTACCATTGCCCAATCATCATTAATTTATAACAGCCAATAGGCAATGACTCCAGTGGGTTTCTGGCACCTTTCCCACGCCTCCCCCCAAGACAAAAAAGGATTTTGTGAGTTCTTTAAGCCGATCAAAACCCTTTTTAAGCCCATCAAAACCTTTGCGGCTTTTTTCATATTGATCAAACTTCAACTCTTAAAAATAAGTTTTCAACCCAGGTGAATCACACTTGACAAGTTCACATGATAAGGAATAGTCAATATTCACTTATTGTGAAAATATTTAGCACAGCTACAAGTTAGGTGTTTTGCACTGGGGCCAGACAGTTCAGGAATATTGACATGTTTGCAAAAAGATGAAATTTTTATAATACTGTGTGGAAACTTGTTTAGATTTGAAAAGCGATTTCATTATCGAAAGAAAATATTTCTTTTCACCGAATGATGCATTCCTTGCCATGTGCATGTTCCACTGTTGCAATTAATCCCCATAACATGATGTCAGCACACTGCAAGCAAATGATGTCACACAAATGAAGTCAGCTGTACTCTGTAATACTGATGAATAGAGCTGATGGATAAAAACAAAACAATCTTGTAAACTAAATAATTCCAAACTAAATCTAGTCTCAGGTCGACTATTATACGTAAGTGAGAATTAAGCTTGCCATCCAAGTTTCCAAAGGTATGTGTTTCTTCCTGGGTTCTTCATTCTACTAAATAGGGTCTTCCATTAAAGTTGGAGGGTGAGCTGCCAAATTAGGTGGGGGGTTTCTTTTGACCTAACCCAACAGAAACACCGTGTTTTTTTAAGTAGCCAAGTATAAAGTAAAAGTAGCCAGGTAAATCACCCAGCTCCCAGCTGATAAGGAAAGCCCTTCCAAAGTATACTTATTTGTAACCTATCATATTCTAAAAACTAGTGTTAAACCCCACTATTAGTCTAATATGTGTGAGATATCTTTAATCAGTTTGGGGTTCAACAGTGCAATTAATGACAGTGATGGACATATTGATAAACAAATGGATAAAAATGTTTAAAATATTAAACAAAAGAGTCATGAGTAAATACATGTTTGGACCACTACTAGCATAATAAGAATATCAAGCCTGATAGAGATATCTTGAACAGTTTTGAAACTATGCTGTGGCATAGGACATTTAAAGGAATCATTGCATCGAATAGCTATAACAACGTAACTAGAGGGCACTTCAGTCACCTCTTTACGGGGCTCCCATTCTTTTAACTTTGATTGGATAATTTCAAGAACAACAGGAACATTATATGTGATAACCTGCATAAAGGAAACCATGTGGCTTTTCTTTTAAACTATACATTATTAGTAAGAATTTGATACCGCTCAGAGAATATTTCCATGAAAAATCCACAAAACATGTGGATCATGGAGGGTTTCATGTGGGACAGGTTTTATTTATGTATCTAAATACAGAATGTGCCAGGAATATTATGGTACTTATCTTCGTTTCGTGGGAATATGATTTTATTATAACATACCCTCCATCTCATCTTTAACCGGAAACGTGTCAGTGCTCTCCCTTAAGCACCTGGTAGATGTAGCAACCACAGTCCGATGTTTTATCAATAAAGTACAATGAAATCTGTCACAACACAAAATCACCTTATCAGTATAATAAATATACATTAATTTATAGTACATTAAGGTGATTTATTGTAAGGTGCTTTACTGACAAAACGTCAGACTCCTTCGGTAGCAACTATATAGTCCATGAATATAAATATCGTTGCTACTGCTACCTGTAACCAGCAGTTTGTTTTTATTATTACTGCTACAAAATAGTATAAAACTTGCTTGATACCTTTGGATATGAAATTAATGTAGTAGTAAAAAAAAGATTAATACAAATTTATACTTGTATCTTCGCAGAAGAGATTGTTTTCTGTTTGAAGAATAAGGCCCCCCACCCTGTAATAATTTAAAAGAAACTTTTGAAGTTGTTAAGGTTATTCACAGCTCATGCTGTTGTAGCATCCATACCCCCTGCATAAACATCTTCATTTGTCTGTGATTTTATTGTTATCTTACATTGTTTAAAAAATAAGTTGATATTATTATGACAAAAAATGCCAGCACAATCCAACTATGCAATAAATCAAATGCAAAATAAGTAAATAAATAAATAAAAATAAAAAGTATATACAGTACTGTATTTAACTTTTCACAGGAAATATTAGAGAAAAATATATATTGTATGTAAACTTTCAGTCATAAAAACAATATTTTTAGATTAATTAGTCTAAACAAATTCTAATACAGGTAGGCATTTATAAGGAATAAATACCTGGAAGGTTTTGTTACATTGTCATTATAGATTTCTTTTGAAAAGTAAGTAGGCAGATGTTACCAATCCCTTTTGTTTTTCACTTTCACATGAATAAAACATAAATAAAAACAAGCTTTACACTTAATATGGCTTTTGGATTGGACAGACACTCATAATTTAAATTCCGAGTAATTAAAGCTGCAAATTATGGATTGGCCAAGGCTCTTTTCCCCAAAATTTCCTTTTATATGCAACATACATTTGTAAATTATGCTCAAGAACAATCTGGTTATATTCTCTAGTGACTGCTTCATTAATTAACCCCAAAAAACTTTCCATTACTGGATTTGTTTTATTTATACTTGTATCTTCAGAGATTTATTCCTTTTAAATGCTCACTTTTTGGAGAATTTTTTATTTGCAGGCAATAAAATAACTTGTTTGCACTTGCTATGAGCAAAAACCATGAAAAGTAGTATTCTTTATTTGCTAATTTGTTATTTCTTATGCTTTGACCTTCTAAAAAATGCCATATTGATTAACCGGAGATGAAATTTAGCCTGTTATCCCTACACCGAAGGACAAATGGACGATGTTAAAATATTTTAATTGTGAACAGTGAAAGATATATACAGTCTGCTTGTCTAATATGTATTCCAAGTTTTAGAAAGATATTCTGCCACAGGGATTTGAGCCAATACGGGAGGGATTCGTTGCTGAGTGAATAGAACAAATGTACCATACAGTACACTCCGTTGCTCCGTTATGGCTAAATCCATGTGTAAACGACTTCTTATGAGCGAAACATGTTAATGTAAATATATTATAAAGTATCCTACTGGTAAAATGACGATAGCGAAGGACACACAGAAGCAGTAGCTAATGATAACTTGTTCAGATGCTCAAGTTGTAGATCTTGATCCATTTTAAAGTATGATATTGCTGACTAGGTTTCCACTCTGCTGCAGTGCTGGTTTTTACCGCTTATTGTTATTGTAATCTTAAGCCCAACGTTGTTAAGGCGAACCGTTTGTTTGATAGCACACAAGTAGTATTGATTTGAAAACGTTCAACCACATGATCATTATTTCTTATGCTTCAGTTTTGCCTTTCTCATATTTAACTTTTTTGAAGAAAAAAAGTAAAAATCACGATAAAAGCTATTACAATTTTTTTACGATGCTCGGGCAGTTTTGCTGATGATGATGCAAAAATAATTCATATAAAACAAAGTGGGTGAATCTACAACTCAAAATGAAGAAGTAAAATGACTGAAAATAGTGATCGAGCATGCAAACTGTTAAGATCTGTGTTACACACAAACGCCTATATTATAAGTTGCCATGTGATGTTCATGCATTTACATTACCATCTTAGCAACATAAGTAGTATTTTGTTATCATGAATACTTGTACAACACACTGTTAATATATGTTATGTACATGTATATCAATGTTGTTTCGTTTACCTTTGGTGTATGTACATATATTGTATATAATCTATAAAATTTAAAATTAATAGTAGTAATTAACCCGTGTACAAGTCTGGAGTGATTTCCCATTGGACGAGTGAGCCAAGTGGGTTCTGTTGCGACGTGAGATATTGTATTTTTTAAAAATCGTGACGCAGGAAGTATTGTGACATGGGTCGAGTAGGAGAATATTGCTATGCAAAGCAGTATGAGTATATATAAGGCCTAGAGATAGAAAATTCATTCTTATTTCCTATGTTGTTGTTTTAATATCAGTTTGCAGAGGTGTTTAATGTTCGTTTAGATATAATTTAAGAGAAAACATTTGTTTGGACTATTCATTGGAATTGCAAAGTGTTCATATCAATGTCTGGACCAAAATGTTATTCTTGGATTACTTTAAATTTATTCAAAGGTGTTCTTGGCAATGCCACCGAGATCAATCGAGGTTACTGGTACATCAGCACTTTCGAGGACCTGGAATACATTCCTAACACTCGAATTTTTTACTTGTGCAGAACCGTTTTAGGATTTTTTTATTATTTAATTCATAATACTGCAAGTTCCTCTTAAATTTTTATTTTATAGCTTAGAGAATGAAATTATTTATTATGTTTTACAAAACCTTTTGGTTTTGATTCTTTCTGTTACTTAGTTTAAGACCCATAAAGTCGTAACATACACGCCAAGACTTCAATTATTTATATACAAAATAAATATAAAAGTATATTTAGAGAAATACGAAAGAATTATCCTTGATAACTAACCATTACCAATCAAACAGTCATGTGTTAATTCAGACAAACCTCCAAGATGAGTACTATCAGTTTCTCAATCGCCATTGGTAATGAGGTCTCCTAAAAATCGAAACTTGTTTATGCAGCTGACCAATCCTGAAATCTGAGAATTTGTTTTCACAATATATTGTATATATAACACGATGAAAATTGTATCGAGTGCTGCGTGAGAAACAAAGTTATTGATGATTCGTATATTATGTTAGTATATTCAATATTCAAATACTGAATATAAGTAGTATACCTGCGAAAAATGGGAAAATACATTACAGAACGTTTACGGACAAGATTTTTCAGATCACCCTGGGAACGTTTACGGACAATGGGAATTGAACATGGGGAATCTTGGGACTATATCCGGATAAAGGAAACTTGGGTTGTTGTATAGGGTAGCGGGTAAGTTCAGCTAGTTCAGCGAGTGAAAGGTAGTGGGTGGCGGGTAAGTTCAACGGGTGGCTGGTAGAGGGTGGCGAGTGCATAAACTATACCAATAAAACAAAGCGGGGCTGGGCGGGTAAACAAACAAACAAACAAACAAACAATGATACACATATATGGCAACACATTCCGACATGAACATTTTACGGCGTTGCTTTGAAAAATTTTGAGAATTATTCATGGAACACGGAGGGATCGATCCTTTGAAAGAAGGCTGCACCATTGCCAAAGCGTGTTCCTTAGTGTACCGCCAACGATTCATGCCCGAAAACACCCTGGCTGTCATTAGCCCTCAAAAGACCAATTTTGTCAAACGTTAATACTCTTTCAAAGCCTTACGCTGGCTACATTACTTGAGCGACAAGGAAGTCAACTGAATCCAGCACGCCCGAAACGGAGGAGGCGGAAAGACCATCGGAAGGTATTCGGTGGATAGTTGGGATCTAGAAAACCACAAGATCGTGTTACGAGTTTAACGGGTGCTTATTTCACGGATGCCCCATATGCTACCCTCAACGTGGATGCCTCTTTAAAACTGAAACAAGTGCCACACTCCCGAAGACCAAAAGAAATTCAAAGAGAAATAATGGAAGTAGGAAGGCATCACTTTAGACCACGTTGAGAAAAACAAACGAAGGCGATCGTTTGCCACAGCACAGTGATGTTAACTTGTATGTGGGGTAAAATGGCATAACGACCGTGTTTACCCAAGACAAAGTTTTTGTCCGATACTTTCCGCTACTTCCAGATGATTCACCACAAAACCAAATACATGACACACGTGGACGTCCTTCGTGAGGACGTGATCTTAGTCAATTAAGAAGAAGAACTGGACTTTGTAGAAGCTGACGAATTCGGAAATGTCATCATTGCGGCTTACGTGACAGCCCATGCTCGCTTAAAATTGTACGAAGCTTTAGAACTGTTAGGAGATCGTGTCCTTCATTTTGACACGGACAATTGCATATATATTGATCGGCTGGGAAACTGGCAACCTGACATCAAAGGAGACCGTTTAGGAGCCTGAACGGACGAGCAACTCGACGACAAGATTTCAAGTTTTCCTAGTGTCGGTCCTAAAAATTATGGCTACGAATACCGGGACAGACAAGAAGTGTACATGGAGTGTAAAGTGAAAGGATTGCTTATCAATTATCTCATCATGCGAGTGGTGAATTTTGGCGTATTGAAAGAAGCCCTGCAGTGTGGATAGGATGGAAACATTAGTTAGAAGATTACCAAAATCTTTTACACAATGCCAGCTTAGTTCAAGAGGAAACATAGTGTTGTGATGTGCAAGTTAGTGACTAAACCATTTAGATTCGCCAATAGAGTACGATCATCTCTGTGCCGAAAGTACACGTATTGCCTCCGACAAAAAGAGGTATAAAAACGGGCTACCATGCCACGACCTTTATCAGTGGTGATACAACAAATTCCGTGAAGGAAATGAATGAGAGTATTCAGACGGTGGAGGATTACCAACACTTATTAGGAAAGCTGTTTTTCATGAATTGGGGTCGACGTGTGGTGTCTGTCTTAGGGACTTGCTTTCTGGGATTTCGTTTACCAGCCGATTCCTTGTGGGCTCAAATACGATCTGTACTGTGAGGTACCATCAAAAACATAATTGTATTTCCTTTAAATAAGCACAAGAAAGTCATCCTGTTAAAAGCCTTGCACTTTCATTTGCAAATTTCTCGAACTCTATTTGAAGAAAAGTTTCTTTGTACAAGTTTAGCAACTCTGGATGCTTACGAAAATGTGAGTAAAATTTGTGACTTACACTCTCACTGGAAAAATGAACGTGACGGGAGAATTTGAGGTTTTGAGGCTAGGATCAAAACAGTGGCTTACATTGCCCAAGATTAGTGTCATGCATTGAAAGGAAAAAGTTGACTTAAAGTGTCCAGAGGAAAATGTAACTTTTAAAATTTAACTGTTAACTGCAGTGTCAGAAGAACCCGTCACCGAGGAACACCACTCCCTTCAGGACAGGACTGTCATGGACATTCCCGAAAGACCATTCTGGAGACCATCTGTGTGACTGTACCCAATGTAGAGACTGTAAAAACATTACACACCGTCTCTAGTACACCGTCTTTTACCAAAAACATGTTGTACAGAGACTTGTTTACATTCCACTTTGATCGTTGTGATGTGTATTTTATCCATGTACTTAACTATTTGGCTTTTATGTATTCTTGTCTTTCGTTGTGTTCCATTTTAACGTGCAATAAACGTCTCCAGAAAAATTATAAAAACTCTTGGCTTGTGTTGTCTTCAGTGAAAAGTGTAATTCCCTACATTACTATGCCTACCTCTGCTGTCTCTGCTCCCTTTTCTTCCATTTTCAAAGTCATCGACGAAAACTTAGATACTACCAGTTGGGAGGCCTTATATCTTTGCTATACCTTTAACATGTTAATTGCCGGACCTGGCGGTTCTTGCAACACCGAATTTGTCAAACGTTTGATCGAACATAATATCATTTGATCGATCGTCCACCTCAACGGATCATGTGGTGTTACAAAGAGTGGTAATCGGCGTACAGCCTATTGCGAAAACGTCAAGGCGACTCCATCGAGTTTGTGGAAGGCATTCTTGGCGAACACGACGAGATCGTGTGTGAACACAATCAAATTCATCTGATCATCTTCGACGACATGTTAGAACAAGACGAACAAGAAATTAAACTGTGGTTTACGCGCAAAGGGCATCATCGTAATGCCAGTGTCATTTACATCACTCAAAATTGTTGTTTCAGCAAAGTAAATACTCGCACCATCAGTCTCAATGTTCATTACGTGGTCTTGTTTAAAAGCCCTTGAGATAATGCGCAAGTGCAAGTCTTAGCCAAACAGTTAGAAACGCCTTGACTGGCACGTGCGTACGACGATGCCAATCAAACTCAACACGCCTATCTACTCGTGGATTTAAAACTCCCCCCCCCCCCGATTATTTGCGATTTCGTACCCATCTGTTTCACCACTGGTGCCAAGACGGAGGACCTGTCGTGTACACGTGCCCGTCGTCGACTTAACAAACAAAATCTATAAAAACCACATCAAAACCAAATGCTCTTTTTGACAGATAAAAGTAGCCTTGACGTAACTGGCAGATCTCCGCATCGATACCCAAACCAAAAAGCAAATCATTTTTAACCCAGGAAGTAGTGGTTCTCTAGGAGGTGTCATCATTCACTCCCTCTTAGAATGGTATCCCAATCCCCCACAGTCCTCCCCAAGAAAAAAATCACTCCCAAGAAAGTCAAACGGATCGAGGTCACAACCCCCGAAAAAGAAAAGTCTCAAGCGAAAGAAAAGCCTCCAGAAAACAGTTTCTACACGCAACCTTACATTTGCAAACCACGACCTGGAATGACGGGAACCCCGCCTCAAGTAGCCTCAGGTTCATCCACGTCTCCGTTGCTGGTGATGCCTGCCAAACCCAATTTGACAGCCGTTCTTCCTTATTTCATAAAACAAAGGAATACCGCGTCTCCAAGAACTTCCCCTCCATCGGTGACACCCTCTGCCTCTTTAGTTGCAGTGGCAGCTGCCCACAAAGTTTTCAACCCCCCAAAATCACATTTCAAGACAGATCGGGCATGTTACAGAGTTTACTGCATTTATCCAAGCAAGAAATGTCTTAATTTATTCCGTAGCGAACACCTCCACGACTCGTGATACCTGTCATCTATTTGATTCGACGTAAAGACAATCAGTTGCGACTCATTCCAGTATACAAAAGACCTGTGGTAAAGGATTGACATCAGTGATTATTTGCTTCTGAACGTTCAAAGATGTCCCTCAAAGAAGTGCACACCGTCAGCATAGTCGTTCTCCTGTCCAAAACGGAAAATGAAAAAGAAATGCACAGAGTCGTCATCCGAAAAACTACATAGCCAGGCATCGAGTCAGCCCCTGAAAAAGACGATGTCGTCCAACAAAAAGGAGGAACAATCAAAAGGGAGGATTTTTTCTTTCAAACCTTATCAGACAAATAACATAGAAGGATGCATGTCAAGCGATGGACTTCTGTGGATTTTTTGCTCCTGTACCAAAAAGATGTCTCCTCAAAGAAGTGCACGCCAATCTCTGGCTAAAAAAGGAAAGAATAGGAAAGGACTACCTCCATTGGGACATGGTATCTGTCCTGTCACCCGTGCGAAAACAACTCATTCAAAACGCCTCCAAAGATATCATCGATACCATGAGCGAATGTTGTTTGAATGTTTTGAAAGGAACTATACCTTTGTCTAAACACCAGAAAGAGAGTTTAGCCAAACTTCAACACGTTCTTTGCCAAATGGTCCGAAAGAAAATACCCATCCGTCCAAAGTAAATGATGATGGTGCAACGCGGAGGATATATTTAGGACCTCGTGTAAGGGAATTGCGGGATCCATGCTGGGAGGACTCCTGGGAGGTGTTTTACCCATGTGTCCAAGATAACAAGGTCCAGAAGATAAAAGGGATCTCTGAAGCCAAAAGATTATAGACGTGTCCATTGAAATCCGATGGAAGGATGAAAACTGGTTTTAGTGCCTTACACACGATGGAGGCAATACCATCGATGGCAAGGACAATCGACCCCACATTAACCTCACAATCCTCATGTCTCAGTTACAACACGAATTGCAATTGCATGATTCGGCATACCTGGAACATGCTTGATGGTCTCCGAATTGTCACTACCTACCTTTAGTGGGACCAACGTTTCTTAAACGACATACGTTGGACTACACTTAGACAAGTATTTAAACCCCATTTAAAAAATAATATTCAACGATTATCAAACGAACTGCAAGAGAAGATCTACAATGAAGTTTGGCCGGGACTTGCAAGAGCAAAATCTCAATGGGTGACTGTAGAACTTTTGTGTTGAGAAATTCACAAGAGGAAAGTGAAAAGAGTCAACAAACAGATGAGATTTCTGAATGGCAGTGATCAGTAATTAATCACTATGTTCATTATTTTCCCTCTAGGAGAAGATTTTAATGAACAAAATACTGACTGACATGAACATGGATGCTTTACAAGAGAACATTACTGGTTTGCCTATGGAGTTGAGATAACGCATTTACTGAGAGCTGATCAAAATACAAGTGAAACGCAAAAAACAATTGCATCCGTTACGTCACCGGTGTTTAAACCACTGGTTGTTGTTGTTGTTGTAATGGGTTTCAACGCCATTTTCAGCACAAGATAGGCTATACATGGTTGCCAGTATTAATGGTGGAAGAAGAACCCGGGAAAACCATGGAAAGAACCACTGACCCACGAGAAGCTACCGGGAAGCTTTCTCACATACCCACATTAGCCGAGCCCGAGACTTAAACCACTGGTAACTGAATGGTATAAGAGGACTGATTCAGATGAAAGTGTTGCAGCGATCAGACATTGATCAACTACCCATTGGCACAAAGGATTGGTTTGTTACTGCTGATTCTATTTGCTACATGGTAGACTTACTGCAACGAATTCCAAATGAAGAGTTAGAGGGTTACCAAAATCTTTCACACAACGTAAATTTAGTTGAAGAGGAATCTGCTGAACAAAGTGTGGCGTGCATGTTAGTGACTAAATCATTTATATTCGTCACTCGATCATCTCCGATCATACGAACATCTCTGTGCAGGAAGTACACTTATTGCCTCCGACAAAAAGAGATATAAAAACAGGCTACCATGCCACAGCCTTTATCAGAAGTGATACAACAGAATCAGTGGAAGGAAATCAAAAACACTTTCATACAGTGGAGGATTACCAACACTTATTACATGAACTGTGTCCATTGAATTGGGGTCGACGTGTGGTGTGTGTCTTAGTGACTTCCTTTCTGGGATTTCGTTTACCAACCGATTCCTTGTGGACTTTAACGAGCAGTATTTACCACCAACTAAAACATGAAATTGGTCCCTTTAAATGTCCACGAGAGACTCATTTTGTCAAAAGCCTTTCGTTTTCATCTGGATACTTCCCGACCTCTACGGGAAAAAAGATTCGTCAACTTTTAGGTACCGAAGATGTGTATGACGATGTGTGTGTAGCTTGTGACTTACACCCTCATTGGACTGATGGACGTGACTGAAACAAATTGGACCAAAAACGTGGCCAATTATGCCCAAAAGTTGTGATCCTAAATTCAAACGTCCAAAGAAAAAGTAAATTTTAACCTGTCTTAGTGACAGTGCTAGAAGAACCCGTCACCGAGGACAACCACTCCCTTCAGGACAGGACTGTCATGGACATTCCCGAAAGACCATTCCGGGAGGACACCTGTGTGATTGTACACAATGTAGACACTGTAAGAACATTACATACTCTCCCTAGGATACTTCGTTTACCAAAAACACGTTGTACAGTAACTAGTTTATATCCCACTTTGATCGTTTTGATGTGGTTTTCATTCATGTACTTAACCATTTGGCTTTTATGTATTTTTGTCTTTAGTGTTGTTCCATTTTAACTTGCAAGAAACGTGTCCTGAAAAAAGTATAAAACTCTCGTCTTGTCTGTCTTCGTGTCAAAAGTAACATTCCTTGCACATGTTAATTGCCGGACCTAGCTGTTCAGGCAAAACCGAATTTGTCAAACGTTTGATCGAACATAAACATAATTTGATCGAACGTCCACCTCAACGGATCGTGTGGTGTTTCGAAGAGTGGCAATCGGCGTACAGTCTCTTGCGAGAAAATCAAGGCGATTACATCGTGTTTGTGGAAGGCATTCCTAACAAAGACGACGGAATCGTGTCTGAACACAGTCAAACACATCTGGTCATATTCGACGACATGTTAGGACAAGACGAAGAAGCCATTAAACTGTGGTATACGTGCAAAGGGCATCATCGTAATGCCAGTGTCATTTACATTGCTCAAAATTTGTTTCAACAACGTAAAGCCCATCGCACCATCAGTCTCAATGCTCATTACATGGTCTTGTTTAAAAGCCCTAGAGATAAATCGCAAGTGCAAGTCTTAGCCAAATAGTTAGAAACGCGTTGGCTGATTCATGCGTACGATGATGCCACTCAAACGCAATACGTCTATCTACTCGTGGATTCAAAACCCACCACTCTCGATTATTTGCGATTTTGTATCCATTTGTTTCACCACTGGTGTCAAGACTGACGGCCTGTCATGTACATGTCTCCTTCGTCGACTTAAGAAAAAAATTTATATGAAAACCTCTGACACTTTGGATCTGTCTCACACAGTGTCAACATGACGTCCATTCAGTCTCATCTTCCCGTCAAATTGATTCGTGCCTTGTACAACATCAGTCGCGAAGCCAGTCTCAAAGAAGTCTTACGATGGTTTACGGTAACAGCACGTCAATTACTGCAAGGCATCATTCACGTTCCTCATCAAACCAAACGGTTTTTTTGAGAGAAATAAAGTAGCCTTGACGTAATTGGCGGATCCCCGCATCGACATTCAAACCAAAAAGAAAATCATTTTGAAATCTGGATGGAGCGGTTCTGTAAGAGGTGTTATCATTCGTTCCTTCTTAAAATGGGATCCTAATGCCCCCAACGTTCTCCCCAAGACAAAAGCCACTCCCAAAAACGAAGCCAAAAGAAGGAAAAGATCAGCGGTGTCAAGACCAGGTCACAGCCCCAGAAAACAAAAGCCCACAGAAAAAGAGCAAGAAAAGTCCTCAGACAAAGGAAAGCCCACATAAAACAGGTTCTACCCGCAAGAGAAGTACTTCGACCAGGACCCAACCTTACATTCGCAAACCACAACCTGCAGCGACGGTGACCGCTTCTCCAGTAGCCTCAGGTTCTTCTGCTTCTCCGTTGCTGGTAATGCCAGTCAAATCAAATTTGACATCCGTTCTTCCTCAGTTGATGAACAATGGAAACCCACGTCTCCAAAAAACATCTCTTGCAGCGGTGACACCCTCCGACTCTTTAGCTGCAATAGCAGCTGCACACAAAGTACCTGCTCCCAAAATCAAAACCGAAGTGAGATCGGGCATGTTACAGAGTTTACTGGATTTGTCGAAGCAAAAATTGTCCCGATTTAGTCCGTTGTGAACCCCTCCAAGGCGAGTGATGCCTGTCATCAAGTTGCTACGACGTAAAGACAATCAGTGGCGACGCGTTCCAGTATAAAAAAAAGACCTGATGTAAAGAATGGGAATCAGTGACTTTAAATTTGACCATGATTTTATTGCTTCGCGCGTTTATTGGGTATTATGCAAACTGTGAGTAAAAGGACACAGACTTTAGCTTTCGTGCCCTTTCGAGGAACGGCAGGACCCCTTTTAAAAATTTGGAAACACCCCCACCCACCCACCCCCGAACACTTCGCTTGATCAAGCTCTAGCGAGGGACTACAAGCAGGAGACATGCACGACCAATTTTGAGAAGCTTTCATAAAAAGAATGCATAAAAAGTTAGAGTTGGCTAAAAATAGCTTAACAGCAAAATGTAAAGATTTTGTAGGATAAGAAAAAAACTTTTCAACTTTTTGCAGACAAAAAAGCATATACGTGGAAATGTTTAGCATAGTTCTGACAAGAATATGGAAATATTTCACTCTAAATATAACCAGAAAATTGGTTGACGTCCTACACACGTTCATTTATGTACATAACAGCACGCACGACAAGCAAGTTGTAAACGGATCGAAGGTTTCTGATACAATTGCAACTTTTAGATTCAAAATTGGTGTAACGGTCAGAATTTCAGGATATGAAATAATATTTGAAAATGGGTATCTTTCTAACTTTACCAAACTATTTTTTTTAAAATTAGGCAAGTCATTTTTGGTTATTCAGATTAGAAGACTTGAAGACAATACAGACATCATTAACTTACAACAAAGAAGATGCTATATAGAAAGTTGAAAAGATTTTAACTACCATAAAAATAAAAAGTAAAAAGCGTGTACTTGTGAAATGAAAAGGATGATGAATTTTTCTACAGTTGAGACCAGTATAATACATTATTCGATTCAAACAGATGCTATATCAGAGACATACATCTCGTATGGAAATTACTGAAGTACAGTATTTAGATAGCAGAATAAAGAAACATGGAACGTTTGAGTTTCTGAAAAATAGCTTTCTTGAATGTAACAAATTTGTAGTTGAAAACAGCTCCTTGGAAAATGAAGGATTTATAATATTTACATTTGCATTTGTAAAGATCACAAAGCCATATGTAAAAACAGAAGTATATCCAAAGTATCACAGATAAGCAACAAAACGGTACACACGAAACAGATAGTAAGGTGATTACAATTAGCGGTGCAAATATATTGCGGTATACCGGTATATTGAGGTTTTCTGTTCCGGCAATACATACCTCAATACAATTTTCTGTATAGCGATTTTTTTTTTCTTCACGGTCTTGCTTTCATTCACGGTCTTACTTTCACTCAACACATCTGTGTATTCATCACAATTTTTCCAATTTAATTTAAGAACCACATTTTTTCCTAGATGCACACCTAGCACGAGACTGCAAGAGAAAGTAGAACATGATGCACCATACCATTTTCAGGCAAAATTCAATTGGGGGTGGGGTGGGAATGGACGACAAGGCAATACAATGGAATATTTTTTCCAGTTAAAATAATATTTTAGAAAACGCCACTTTACCTGATATATTTTGTCCTGTTCCTACTGATGCTAAATGAACAGTACTCAAAAGTTCGTGTTCATCAGTATATCAATTTCTCAAAATAATTTTTTTTTTGTATCGAATGCCCGGAATGTACATGCAACATAGCATGCAACATCTGCTGTAATGAGCGATATTTTAGCTTCAACGGATAACAAAATTAAAAAAACAGCAGCTACATCTGATGTTTTCCGTGTGGAATGCATGGTCGGAAAGATCAAAGAGCCTACGTTACGTTCGCATTCTTATCTATTCTCAAAATATCTATTAAGGTCGACTCATTTTTCATTTTAGTTGACAGGTGTGATGGCCTAAGTCTTAATTTCAGAAATATTTTCAGAATGATTTTTTTTAAATGGAATTTTAAATTATTCCCAACAAAAGAGCAAACATTTTCCCTTTGGAATTTTCGGTTTAAAGAAAAGGAAAAGTAATGGCAAAATTGAAGTAGGTATTGTCGGATGCAAGAAGTGCAATACTGAGATACTGAGATACATAAATACCCATCAAACTCGACACCACATGATGACAGGGTCGACAGTATAAGCAGTGGGTATTCCAGTGTGACTACTTCCGCTATGGTGAAGAGTGACAGAAAAATAATTCCCGCAATGTTTTCAGTTGCTCCTACATCTCTTAATAAAGACACAAGTGTTCGACACAAGAAAATAACTGCCATAGATAGATATATTGTAAAAGATCCACAAGCGTTCATTGCTGTTGCAAATGATGGTTTGAAATTACTGTCTAGGGATTTGGATCTTTCATATGACTTACCGTCGAGCATGTTCTTCTTTAGCAACGGTTGTGCCAGAGATGTATGAAGCTTGCAAGGACATGATTTAAACAAGTATCTTTAATATGCCTGTGACACTTACCAACGATTGATATATGAGTAGAACCACTTATGTGACTATTACCGCTTTGATTTTTATCTGAGGACTGGAAGCTTCTGTCTTTCGTTCCACCGAATCTTATGCGACTATTACTGCTTCGATTTTTATTTGAGGACTGGGAGCTGCCATCTTTCGTTCTGCAGACCAGGAAGCTTCCAGAGAGTCAAACCAACCTGAACATCGCTAAAGTATTAGTAGATGCCATTAAGAAATTGAGTCTCTGCAAGAATCCTCCCTTAATGACTGACAAAACCGTTAATATGGCCCTGGCTGTTTAGGAGGAAGTGAGAAGAAACACCAGACAATTTCATCACTCCGCAAATATGTTCGTCTGTCTGTTTGTATGTCACAGAATGTAAGTCTTTTTAAGTTTACATACCCATGCATGTTACTTTGACAAACACGAACTAACAAATTGACAGTGACCGATGCCCGTTAAGCTTTGTTTTACATTTGTCATCTGGAATGCGACAAAAATTAACTCAACTTGACGTTTATACCGAGCTATATTTTGTTCGAAGAACCAGGAGTATCTGCAGGAATGTACGCGATTAGATCCTCGATTTAAGTCAGTGTGTTTGACTGAACACTAAACGTCCGACACATGCAACCGGCTTGCTTTGGAAGCATATCGAGTTAACCAAGCTGTCAGCATCAAACGTGAGCATGGGACATCATCACAGCTACAGCTTCCTCTAGAATCAATCCCTGCAAGAAATCGATGATACTTGTAAGTTATTGTATTTTGTTACTTTATTGCTATATTTGTTGGCCCTTCGGGATTAGTGACCCCAGTCACTTAATCTGAAAATGGAGTTCCAATAGGCTCTGCTAGGGGCCTTTATAGGCGTTGCATGTTCCATTACCTTAAAGAACATATTTATTAAAACTATATCTGCCATTTTAGATCTACAATTTAACTCAACGAACATATGGCTGAATGAGAATACCTTTGAAAGGTAGTTGGGAAGCTTCTGGTACAACCTGCACCTATTCTCGCAAGAACCCACTGCTAGGTGTCCAATCACCCACACCGTCAGAGGACGCATAGCGGTGGTATATGACGCGCTGATCAGACTTCTCATTGGTCGAGTATAACATAAATATCCACGACAATACCATATCCGTATCTCGCCAAAGGCAACTCATGATGGGGCTTCTCTAGAGGCTTTACTCGCGTGCTGCAGGTTAGACAGGAGAGGAAGGACAGCTATCGACCGGCTTTGAGCCAATAAGAGAGTCACTCCTCCGTTTAGGGCAGACACCAAGACCTGCGTTACCAAACCAAATCCACTCTGCGCGTAGCCATCCCCATCTCAGAAAACAACAGCTTTTAGGCTTATTTGTGTCCAAACAGTCGCTCTACCAGGGTTCGGTTGAAACAATCCCCAATACACTGGGAATGTTGGAAGTCTGCTTTGCAGTGTTGGACCCGGACTTGGTCTACGTCGGCCTCGTGCCAGTCGCTTATGTTATCACTACGCAAGTACGAAAGTTCGTGCCGATAACACGCGTGGTTCACGCGGCTGAAGAAAGCCTTGCCCAGATTGGTGTTATTGGCAACGTCCAGTCCACATTAGTTGTAGCTCAGCTGGTGCTTTTTCCAGAGAATCTTACTCGAAGGGGAGCCTAGGAACATTTTTGAGGCTGTCCGCGATATCATCTCAGCGCATTTCAACCTTTGGCGGTCCCCATGTGACCTTTCTCGGGCCGCACAAGGATTATACTCCCAAGTTGGCTCACCTGCCAAGTTCACCAAGCGGTCGTCGACAACTGTTTCGATCTATCGTCGGAAACGCAGACAGAATTCGAGTATTTTAGAAATTGCTAAATGCGTCCAATGAGTATGCATTTCCTTGATTTCTCAGCCTTTTTTATTTAGGGCTGGAGAGAAACCTGTGGATTTGGGTATCAAAAGGCCAACATTCTACGCCACCCTTGATCACAGAGCTCGACCGCGTTGCGCCCTGCTGATAGGTCCCTCGGGCAGCAGCAATATTCAGCTGTTGATAAACTTTCTTCCGCGCTATATCAAGTATCGGTCCAGCTGCGTGTTGTCCAGGAGCAAACCGCGTCACGCATCACCAGATGGTCTCGGCAAGCTCGAATCAGTCCACGTTCGTCTTTCCTACTCTACTCGAGGATCCAACCAGATGTCGCGACCTGGTTATCGCGCTTGCATTGCTATTGGTATGCTTTAGCTGGCCCATCGTACGTGTTGAGCCATTTGGCAGACTCCCCGCCAACAGGTAGTGTTTTCCCCTAAGTCGGATTGACCTGATAGCTCGTCCGGCTGTCGTATGGTGCTTAAGAGATCGATGACAGCGAAAAATCAGTCCAGGGTGGTGACGGCACCAAGGTGACCATCCGTGTCGATCCGATCCTTTCGGTGGCAACATAGATCTCCTCAGCGATCTAACGAGTAGACTTTTCGCGTTTCAGTCTGCAAACGCTACTCTGATGGCGCGAAATCTACCTGGGCTACCAAGTCGCGCTAGGCATCGTGCAGATAACGTCTACAATCACAGTGTATCTCACTTTTGACGATTTGGTCGTATGCTATATGGATTCAAAAACCAATAGCGGGGCATTCCACGCTCCTAACATTGCACCGTGGCTTCCGTTCTATATGCTCTGCCAAAAAGTCCGCATTAACAGCCTGCGTTCCAACTTCACTGACCAGACCGGCCACCTGCTGTACCTCTAAGGCGAAACGTTCATCATAGGCATCTACATCCGCGACCATCCCACGCTTGATTAATATATTAAAAGCGATAGTACAGGTACAATAGTCATGAATGCACTAAGGAGTGCAATCCGGGTACGGTAGGTGGACCAATGTACCAAGTGCATTATGGTGATTGGCTTGGTGACATCTTCCGAGTCAACGTCCGTGCGGTTCCTAAGGTGGGAACAGCGCAGGTCAGGCCAACTGCCTCAACAGCCAAGACCAAAGCCTCGCGTGCTTTCCATGCTATCAAAATGATCGCACTCAAGGAAGAGCTTCCGGCAAGAGCCGCCAAGGTGGCAAAAAGGTTGTGGCAAAGGTGAAAAGTACCTCAATGGGTTGAAGCTACCTGCAACTTGAAACATGCCATCGACATGTGAAAAATAGTCTGCGAGTCAAGCTGATAAAAATTCACAGATCTGTTGGCTAAAGTGACACACAACGCAGATGTCTTTATGGATGCCATGGGTTCGGGTCTGTGTCGCTGTCCTTATTAGAGTTTGCCCATAAGCAGCCTTTCAGAATGACTTCCTTGCAGGACGTGCAGGATTCTGCCCTTGAAATGGTTACTCCGTGTTACCCTACCGCAGCATGAGCGACCTGTAATACTACTCCTACGAGACCCGCTATCTCAACCAAAAGGACTGGGTTATTCTACTGATAAAGGACAACTCACACAGCTTCCTTCCCGCGAGGCCTACTTTAAAATCGTGGGTTGGATTTCAAAGGCGGCGGATGACAGTGACTACTCCGCCGCGTGCAAGATCGTGATCCTGCTCGTCTACAACGAATCATGGATCTATTTGATAGCACGCGCTTCCACACCGGCATCCATGAAGGTAAAGTTTGCCTCGATCAAGTCAGCGTCTGAATGACTATACTCGGTTTGGCCCGCTTCAATGTCGCTGACCCGTAAAAACACTGACGACAACGCCATACTCCACACCAACACCGAGGATAAAGGCAAGGTCACGTTCTCGAAAATCACCTGAGTATATCTGGCTTAACGTTGATGTGGAGAACAACATATTAGCTTCATGTAAGAAGGGCAGATTACCATGTTCTTCCAGGTGATGACCATGGATACCCTGTAGAACATGGTCTCCGGCCAGTTCTTCAGGCAGATCACCGCCCAAAACGACACACCCATGCGTGTTGTCGTATCCATCCAGCTCTCGAATCGGTAGAATAACCAACAGCTCAACAAGATGGTGTTCTACACCCTAGGTGCGACGGAAGTGCGCCTATGTTTCAATGTCTACCATGAACCAATCGATAAATTCATTCTTTACTATCCGACCAAGAATGTGGCCCGCAATTACTGTCAGATTCTGAGATTCAAAGGGTACGACCAGAGCGTGGCCATCGGGCTAAAGATCAGCCAAGTTTTTCCTGAACCAAATTCGATTCTACAGCATGGATCACCCCAACCTTGTCAAGCGGGCAGTCATATACATTTGCTTAAAGCCCACATCCGCCTGGACCCTACCAGCACCATCTATTGAACATTTGACTTAATTTCCTCTGATAAAACAGTGCTGATGAAGGGGGCTACAGAGCAAATGTGAGTACCGGTAGTTGAAGCCACGCCCTATAGGTGAACTGGCCAACTTAACCTCAGCGAGAACACAAAGTATCGTTCAGTTGTAATTCACATGGAAAGTCGCCAGTACTACAATCTAAAAATAGGTGATATTGAGGCTCATCTCAGCAAAGTTCCCTTTATACAAAGTATGAATGAGCAATCAACATTGCTCACGGTGTGGCAGTTGCATCTAGCACGGTGTATGTGTTGCAACTATGGATGTGTGGTGCTTGCTATCTTGGTGGCTATCTTTCTCACAATATCTCTGGAAAGCATATCACTTATATGTGAGCTCTTCTCACTGGCTAGGCAATTTACTATCTTATGTATCTGCATAAAGGGCCCAAAAGCATGATCAGATTCAGGTTCTCACAGAGAGTAAGATGACTAGATCAACAGCCCTTTTTAAGCTGCAGTTTGAATGGATCCTTGAGAACATCTAAATGCTCCATAAAATCTGGGAAAAACCTGGTTAAATAACACAGACTCATGGGAATCTACTGGCAGGTTTACCAATATAACCACATTCGCTGAGCACAAGACTCAAACCCAAGCCAATGAGGTATGATGGCAGTGATCGGTAAAGGTGAGCACTTTAGACTACTCAGAATGCAGGAACCCCTTCAAAGCAAAATAACAGTTTAACCATCACTTCTAAGCAACCAATCTATCTCACTACCAATAATTCCAGGCAATGCGACAGCTGCTTTTTGGACAAAACCAACCTATCTCACTACCAATAATTCCAGGCAATGTTACTGTTGCATTTTTGGACAAAACCAAGCTATCTCACTACCAATAATTCCAGGCAATGTGACTGCTTTTTGTACAAAACCAAACAAATAATCAGCTAAATTGTTAAAGCAAGTTTCTAAATTGTAAAAGCAAAATGATTCTACTGGAGAAGGAGGCTGAGGATTAAGACATTCTCCACTGCCTGTTACAACACAACTTACAAAAAATGTAATAAGGCCAATGCTATTTCTGAAGCTTATAACAGCTATTATTACACCCTTTTCATTAATCAGTTGTTTCAGCCTTTCACCTAATGACAATATTTTCTCTAACACTGCAATTTATTCTTTTCAACATTTGCTCTAAAGTTGCTGTCCTAGATGTTAAACTAATCGAACCTGCATGATTTCAGCATTTTGCAATTCTTCATTCAGTATATCGTATTTTGTTTGGTTATATTTTCTTGCCTATGTTCTTTTTTAGCTCTTCAATCAGCTTATTTAAGAAGTTACATTATCATAAGTCATAACTTCTATATTCTATCTGACATCTTTAACAGCATTTACATACCTCTAAATTGTTTTTTCTCTTGTGTAGTGTCAAAACTAATAGATAATGGTATATGAAGAAAAAATCTGTTTCCAAAAATCATGATCTGGTATGTCATCTTCACAAACATCTTTCATATTCATTTATCTGAGGCTGACAAGATATTCACAAAATACCACCAAAATCCACAAACTGTTGCAAAACAAAAGAAGATAAACCTCACTGCATATAAATTTAAACTTTGTAACACCAGACGTGCATGAGCTGTGGCAGTCCAGTTGGTATAATGTTGGACTCCTATTCCAAGGGTCACAGGTTCGATATCTGCCTAGGTTTGCTGGGTCAGATGCCACAGTGTCCATGGGAAAGGGACTTAGGTCCCATTTCTTTGGCATGATATGGCCAATAATGTGTTAAAATTGCTTTTACAACAACAAAAACAGAACTACAATTATATAACATTCAAATGTAAATGCTGCCCAATCACATGTATGATCAACAGCACAGGGGGCAATTTAAGCAAGTTGTTTCAAGATTCAGAAGTTTCCTATTCACTTGCGTAAAATGTGCAGAAAAATCTATAAAGTTACAAGCCACACCAACTATAAAAACAACTTCCCAAAATATTTCTTTCTGATAAAAATCATTATCTCAGCAATAAATCTGCAACTGAGACAAAAATTCACAAGTGTGGTCACCATGACTGAAGAAGCTGCTTAGTTTTGCATTTACAATGTTGTGCTTAATTTATTGCTGTTATTTTATTCACAAGTAAAATAATTGTATCCTTGTATCTCCACAGCACGCATCACCAGACAAAAGCATATCCATCCTTATCTCTTAGTCAAATGACAAAAGCATATCCATGCTTATCTCTTAGTCAAATGACAAAAGCATATCCATCCTGATCTCTTAGTCAAATGACAAAAGCATATCCATCCTGATCTCTTAGTCAAATGACAAAAGCATATCCATCCTCGTGTCTTAGTCAAATGACAAAAGCATATCCATCCTCGTGTCTTAGTCAAATGACAAAAGCATATCCATCCTCATCTCTTAGTCAAATGACAAAAGCATATCCATCCTTATCTCTTAGTCAAATGACAAAAGCATATCCATCCTTATCTCTTAGTCAAATGACAAAAGCATATCCATCCTTATCTCTTAGTCAAATGACAAAAGCATATCCATCCTTATCTCTTAGTCAAATGACAAAAGCATATCCATCCTTATCTCTTAGTCAAATGACAAAAGCATATCCATCCTCATCTCTTAGTCAAATGCCGAGTTTTTATTGTAAGATATGAAGGAATTACAAGTCTTTGGAACTCATATTTTTCCCCCCTAAATAGTCAAGTTATAATGTTCCATATATTTATCTTTGTTTTCTGCAAATTAAGTATGGACAAACACAATGGATGCAATAAAATTTATTGTGCATACATTGTATGCAACAAAGAAACAGCATGTTACTTTCAGATAATAAGTATGTTTGGCTCAATTTTCATACATGTTAACTTTAGTATTTGACAAACTCATAGCCATGTGTACTGGTATCTCCAAAAAGGTATTTCTAGCATTTATTTTCAATTATTAAGTTTAGACTTGATGAATCAAATCACAGATACATTCAATCATATGATAAATACATTAAGGCTCAATTCTATTTCCAAAATATTGTGCCATATTTTTACAGTTATATGGCCCTCATTTGACTTTAACCACTGAATTGAGACATATTCAACCATTTTCATTGTTGCAACTCAAACAGGAAAGACCGGATTTAATACATACTTTTTCTCTTTAATATCTTCCTCGATTTCTGTCTTTCTGCCGATGTTCATATGAAAAGATTATAGATCGACTGACATCAATAATTAATGAACATACTGTTGCTCCTATTAATGAAGTCACACATTTAAATTAGTTGCCAAAATATATCTCCTGTATAATCATAAAATTTTAAGAAATACATTGGGATACAATGCTATTGCTAAGGAAAAAAAATCAATTTCAAAATGTTATGTAAATCTCTGTTATGTTCTTATATCATCCATCTTACTCAAAAATTTGTTGTTTATTGATGTTTCTGTATACAGTGGCAACATTTCTTACTTCATGTCAATGCTACAATTTCACTGACTTTTTTCTGAAACAGAAAATGTTCCAGAATGTTATCTCAGAGACTGGTACTACCAGAAAAATAAAGAAGGGCAGTGTACTTTTGACAGCTCTGATACAGGCTTAAAGTCATATCTGAAGTTAATTGATTAACCAATTGATGGAATGAATGTCACATCAACATATTAAACATTATATCATGCTAAACAATAAGGCACCTTGCCCAGAGCCGCACCACAATGCCCGACATAACCTGGCATGTATTTTCTAATATTGTTGGTTAATTTTTGTGCATTGCAATATTCAAAACACTCAGACCTGCAAACAAGCATGAATATTAGGTCACAGCAACTTGTACTCTATAATAATAAAAGAGCTCTGTCACAGTTTTACACATGTGGTCTCACAGCAATGCAAGAAATAAACTGTATGCAGCACATGTACCCCCCCCATTTGATAACACTTCTTTTCTTACTTCAAGTGCAAGCCATTCACACATACTGATAAAGTTAGATGGTGTAAAACCAAAATCATTGCACATAATAGCTAACAGATATACAGACACCATAAAAATAAACACCCCGCATTTTAGCAGGTCTATAATAATAAATGCACAAAATATTAAATTTTCTTTCTTACCTAATTTTGTTAAATATACCTTACAGAAAAGTGAGCAAACTAATAGGTTTAGGTGATAGTGTCACATATATTATGATGCACTGTCAATGAACTCTGACATTTAACATAGATCTATGTGATTCCACGATAACTTGACCCACTTTCCCACATTAGAGATGAAAAAAGTGGAGATTAACATTAAATCTTTGTGGCTTTATTTACACAACTACATATGAATACTTTATTTGTTCTTTTTAATGTACACAACTATGACCTTGATATTATGCACTTTCACTTTAGTAAAGACAAATAAAAAAAGTGCACCAAGACAAATTTGGCCCCATGTATTTAAAACCTGTTAATAATACAACTCAAGCTTACGACTAGAATACACAAAGCAAATGGCAGCTCTGTGGCCACTTTGAAAAGATCATGGCAGACTGGCAGCTGAGCTTAAATTTGGTATCTCAACAGATATTAAAGTCTTGATTCTAAGATGTAATTCTTTTAGGTTTGGAATAAAAGAAAAATGTGTCATGGCATGATGCAGTAGCCAAATGGGCTATCTCAATTAAAATGTGTTAGCCCTGACCAACATTTCCAGTATACCCTCAGCTTCCTGCACATGATCTACCCACAATGCAATAGCAATACTAAGAATTAAACTTTTTGGTGAAGCCATTTTCTTTGAAATCTGGCATGAAAGGAGGAGAAATTATGAGAAAATTCTAATAATTATATAATACAAACCTTGTTAGAAATGAAGTTATATTAGTGAAAATGTGTGAAATGAGTTTCACATTTGTGCCCCAATATGATGCATATGACTTGTATTACCAGCCAAGTAAGAAACATATTAAAATACAAAATTACCATACAAAAAGCCAATATACAAAAAATCACAAAATATGAGATTCTGATAGGGAGGTACATGCTCTCTTGGTTTCCACATTTAGTTTTTATCAGGTTATTGCCATTGATAGTACAGATTGGCTATTCCATGACAATGAATTAGCTCTATATTCCATCTACATACAAGTCATTAAGATGTAGAAACAAATAACTAAAATATTATCATACAAAAATATATCATCTCAATATTATTTATTTTGTCTTTTGAAATAAAATTCACAGATACAGGGGGACTGGGTTGTGGTTTGACTGAGGTAAAATATGTAATAGTAAAGCAAGCAATTTCAGTGAATCTTTTCCCTTCACCTACTGTAATGCTGTCATTCAAGTTCATAATCACTAAATCTGACCATGATATTTAAGACTGAGCTGTAAAGATACTTGGCAAAGCTGTAAAGATACTGGGCAGACATACATATCCAAGTTTCATTTTCCTGTATCAGTGATCAGTATAAGAAAACCGCAGGAATGAGTAACAAACATTGCTGAGTGACCTTTACCTTTGAGATAAAATCTTGTCTCTGATACATGAGATACCATCAAACTGAGAACCATTATGCAAAACATGATTTAAACATCTTTTATAATATAAAACAGAAACAAAAGAAATCTTAACTTAACCTGGACCTTGATGATAAGACCTTAAATGCACATAAGTATACCAAGTATCATCCATTTAACTTAAACAGTTGTTAAGCTAGAAAACAAAAGGGAAAATGTGACTGAAACCTAAATCATTGACAAGTGACCTTGACCTTGATAGGACCCCAAAAGTGGTACAAGATCAACCTATAAGTGAGGATGTATATTAAAGTTTTATAAATTAATCTCAAATGGCTTTAAAGTTACACAGTAGCTGGGAAAGTGCACTGGATGGACATCCATATTCATGGACTGAAGCACAGTGTGTCACATTCTTTTCTTTGAAAAGGCAGGGGCAATAACTCCCCCAGAGATAAAAGATAAATATGTGATTATATGAAACTGACTCAATGAAGCTGATAACTGAAGCCAAGTGTAACATTTTTGTTCTCTTTTTAACAGAAACAGGAATCTAAAAATATTAATACTGGATTTCTAACTGTCTCTGCAAATGATTAAATATTTACATCAAAATAAAATTAATTACACCAAAATTCTGCTATCACTACATATAGAATTATCAGAGAATTCACAACAATATTGCTGCTGTAAAGTAACATGATGTGCAGACAATTACATGAATGCATCCTCAACAAAATTAACTTATACAATAAAATTAGTGTAAAGTCATTAGAACCTTTGCATTAAAGGTACAGCAAACAAGTCTTCTACTTCTGATACAAAAAGGAGTTTGTGTTCATTCTCACTCAAATAATGAAGCCTGATTTTATGTACATGCAATACAAAATGATGTAGAGTTTGATATGAAATAAGTTTAATATGTTTGAAATTGGTTGGAAAAAGTTGCTCATTTGTTTTGGCATGTTTAGCAAATTTGACTACAAGCTGATCACCCAAAGTGTGACAGCAAATGCAGTAAGCATTTTGCATGGCAAACGTAAAGCATCTTGTCTGCTCAATTTGACTTCACCAGATAGGTTTGAAAAATGTTCTTGAATCAAGAATCAGTAATGATGAAATTGCTTATATACGAAATAACTTTATGTACCAAAAAAAGTTTTGGTCATGAAAAATTACATTCAAACACTAAAGTAAAACTATTCAAAGTTGTTGATTATTACTACTGGATTTAAAATATTGTAGTATACAATCTGTTTGCTGATATCTAATCATCTGTACATGAAGACGGGTCCCTGTATATGAAATGAAGGTGCTAACATGGGGAAGTGGACAAACAGGGCTCTTTATCCAAAATAACTTAGAACTCACTCTCCACCCAACCCCCCAAAAAGGTTGCTATATTTTTTATCAATGTTCAATGTCATTTTGAACGGGCTTTTAATTTCAGACATGTACCCTGATTGGGTAATTAAGGTACAGCAAATACTTGCATACAGAAATAGCAAATGGCTTCTATACTAGCATACAGAAATAGCAAATGGCTTCTCATACTAAGACAGTACCATGTTAATTACAAACTGAGAAAATTATAACACATTCTTACAGATGAAAAGACTGTACATCATTTCATTATTTATAAACATTCTAATTGGAAGAAGAACCTTTATGATGGAAAAAAGTAATTTAAAGAGAGATAAATACAGCAGTTCCTTTCCGAGTGTCGTCACAAAAAAATTATATTCGCTTAAAGTCAAACCTGGGCTACATTCAGTTAGGATGGTATTATGCACTGTTAGCATGTTAGACAATTCAGTGTTAATGAAAGGTCTCTCAGAAGAAGAACTCGCAACATGGTGGCAAAAATGCACATACTGACTTGCCATAACATTTAACTGTTTCCTATTTTTAAATCAGTTTTGGCCAGTCACCAGGAAAGCACTCTTCAAAGATTGTACTGCATCTAAACTTAAAAACTGAGAAAGTGATTACAACATAAAAAGTTACTCCCTCTTACATGTCCCAATTTGTTGCTAGGTAAAAAAGGTACATTTTGCCCAACACCAGATGATGATAAAACTGAAGTTCCATTTACATTAAATGTTTTAATGCAGACTGGTTAGTGGAAAACTGAGTTTAAGTTCTGCAGACAGGTTGCTGAAAAGCTCATTTTCCAGTTCTGCAAACTGATTACTGAAAAATGCAGTTCACATTCTGCATAGTACTGATTACTGGAAAACTCTAAGATAATACTCACATGAAACCTAGATTGTGATGAAAAAGCATTTTATTTTGAAGCTAAACTTGGAGATAATGCTGTTAATTTAATTCGATCTAACGAAACTAGTGATCGAGACAAATTTGACTTGATTACTGTCTCAGGTTGACAAGTTTTATGTGAATGAGGTCTGGTGTATTTTGTATCACTCACACAATAAAATCCTAGTATATTTTATTTCTGTTGTATACAGACGGATTGGTGTAATTTATATAGTCACATAATTAAGGCCTGATGTATTCTGTTTCAGTCATGCAATAAAGCCTAGTATATTTTATTTCAGTTGTATACTGATGGATTGGTGTAATTTCTATAGTCACATAATTAAGGCCCGATTAATTTTATATCAGTCACATAATGAAGGCCTGATGTATTTTGCATCAGTCACATAATGATGGCCTGGTGCCGTTTGTACCAGTCATATAACAAAGGACTATTGTACCTTTTCTTTACTAGTAACATAATGAAGGCCTGGTGCATCTTGTATCAGTCACATAATGAAGGCTTTTATGTCAGTCTCTCAATGAAGGTTTGGTGAATTGTATAACAGTCACATAATGAAGGTCTGGTGTATTTTCTATACCACTCACATAATTAAAGCTTGGTGTATTTTGTATCAGTCACATAATGAAGGCCTGGTATATTCTGTATAAGTCACATAATGAAGGCCTGGTGTATTTTGTATCAGTCACATAATGAAGGCCTGGTATATTCTATACCAGTCACATAATGAAGGCTTGGTGTATTTTGTATCAGTCACATAATGAAGGCCTGGTGTATTTTGTATCAGTCACATAATGAAGGCCTGGTATATTCTGTATCAGTCACATAAGTAAGGTTAGGTGCATTTTTTATCTGTCAAATAATGAAGGTCAGTGCAATTTGTATCGGTCACATAACGAAAGAGCCTTGCAATACAAACAATTGGAATTTTCAATACAAACTTAAAATTTAGCTCTTACAATGGAATATGGTCCATTTAAAGATTCAAAACAAAAAACACAAAAATAAAAGAATACATCATACATTTATTAATGGGGTAAAATCTTTATCAATTAAAGCACTGACAAAAACAAAATTTAATTTAAAATCAACAACAGTATAACGTTAATTTCATAGTCCCTAATTAGTCAATAATTCCAAACGTTTATTAAATGAAGACTGTTAGACTTAAATTTATCTAGTTACCCTGACCTTCTACTTTACATTCATGATCATATGCATGCAAAATCATTTAAAAGAAACTGTTAATTAGGTTTATTATTAATATGACAAACTTGAAAAACCCATGAACATTGCACTGTGTACACATCCTGTAATCCTTAGTTGTGATAAAAATTTTAAAAAATGATTAAATATCATCTGAACAATATGGTAACAGTAAATGACAGTATGACAACTGTAGATAAAAAAACAGTTTGACAATTTTAGATAACAGTATGACAACTGCAGATATCAACATGACAACTGTAAAAAAGTATGACAACTGCAAATGCTAATAGGACAACTGTAAAAGAACAATATGACAACTGTAGATAACAGTCTGACAATTACAGATACCAATATGGCAACTGTAAAAAAAACAGTATGACAATTGTAGATAACAGTATGACAACTGTAGATAACAGTATGCCAACTACAGATACCAATATGGCAACTGTAAAAAAACAGTATGACAATTGTAGATAACAGTATGACAACTGTAGATAACAATATGACAAATACAGATACCAATATGGCAACTGTAAAATAAAACAGTATGACAATTGTTGATAACAGTGTCACAACTGTAGATAACAGTATAACAACTGAAGATAACAGTATGACAATTGCAGTGACTGGCAGTCACTAATAAATGATACATACATTTCATGATTTCAAATGAAGACATCAGAGACAACACTATCCACAGATTAAATCTTGTATTTTGGAAACGAAAGAAATCTATTCTCTGTAATGTTCCATCTGGCACACAGGATAGTAAGAAAAGTCAGATAAAGTCAATTAGACTAAAATTAGAATTTGGATAAACAAGAATGGTTTATTTTGATCAATTAAGTTTAGTCTAAAACTATCCAATAATTCATCAATTGTTCAAGGTGCTCTCAGTGGAATTGAATTTTGGGACAAAAGATTTTGTAAAACGAAAGTTTAAAAACTGAGATTCCAGGACCAGAGAGTGAGATCTCAGAAGCAGGGATGCTCATTACTAAGCTGTATTTAAAACTTTTGAGACACTTTCGATATGTAGCTTTTGCAGAACTTCTCTCATACAAGTAATTCCATTTTGATGAGCTAATTACTTATTATATATCAGAAAATTCTTCAAAGAATTCCATTTATCACTGTCATGATAAAGATATGTCATGGAAGACTGTAAAGAATCTTGAAGCGTTGGTTTCTCATACTCAAACTGCCATAATACAATGCCCCAAATAAAGGCTGCAAACCAGGGAAAGGCATCCCCTTTTGGTTTTGGTATGTAACCCTTGTTCACTGCCATCTTAGCTAACCCATACAGGACCCGAGAGAACGCATACAAATTGATCTGAAATAAGAAAAATTAAATGCATTGTATGTAAAGTGTTTATCATATATATACTAAATATTTTTGTTGCAAGTTACGATAATAATTGCAAATTAAGATGAATAATTCCATGCCATTTTATCTCTCTCTTGATTAAAACACCACTCAAGCAACAGTGACAAAACACTAATGCTCAAACAACAGTAACAACAACAATCAAATATTTTCTAAGTGTAAAGAAAATTATAATGATTAAATGATCTAATTCTTGTAAATTCTAAAAGTAATAACTAGCCACTAATTTGATTTATGTGCAATTCGAAAATACATCAATTGTATTCATCTTAAATAAACATAATCAGAACTAAAGACCATCTGAAAAGAATCATTGATTAAGCTGAAATCAGCAAGATCATATTTAAAGTGGCACCAACTGTAACAAGCCATGTATGACCAGTGAAATTTGATGATTAATAAGAAGTGTGTTCAAATGCCTCAACACAGCACCTAAAAACTGGCTTAAACACAAAAGCATAACTGGAGGGACATAGGAACAAAGGTAGTGCAACGTCCCCACCCACTTTCATGCTTGGGCATAACAATAATTTGTTTTTGGAATAAACTGCATGGATAAAATATAATCAGTTAGATTGAAAGTAGCATTTTTCTATATTTATAATCTTCTAAATCCAAGTTAATTATCAATAAGATTCCACTGTAATTTGTAATCTTACCTGTTTATTGACTTTGTTGTATTTTCCAAATACGAGGTATCCTCCAAGAAAAGCAGCCACAAATGGGTGATACTGTTCCCTCTTAGACTGAATTTGTTCCATTAGTGATGTCAGACTCTTGTATATGAATACAAACAAGGCCAGGTTCTTTGAATGTGTAAATGTGGCTTCAAATATTGTCTTGAATTTATCATACACACTGAAAGCAGAAAAAACGCTTAAGGTTACAAATACATAAGCAATATTTACATGTATATGATTCTACTTTAATGGTTATTGATGTCAAGTGGTCAAAAATGTTGAGTTATCTAAATCTCCATAAATATATTAATCAGCAGCTGTCAATCAATTTTTCTTACCCAAATTACAACAGACTGCAAAACGATTTTGTCCTGGAAGAGTTGGAACCCTTACATAATAACATGGTGTTGTGCTTAGCTTGTATAAGAAAAAGAATGCCTGCTGCCCTCATGGTTAAACAGCTTCCAAAAAATATACAATTCATTTTGTACTAACTTATTATTATGCAAATCATGTGAAATTCTCTCAAAAGTAAATATCTCTCTATAAAAATGGCAACAAATTTAAAATGGCAGTTGTACAGAAAATGCAAAGTTGAAGACAAAACATGGGTCTCTATGCCAGACAAACACGGATCAATGGAGTTCATGTTCATTTGAAGACATGGTCAGTTTTATGGTCAGCATCTTTTATCTTCATTTCAATTACACATGTAAACATGTATATTATTTATGTCGTGACTAGTTATGCTATTTTTGTTTCGTTAAACATCATGAATCTCACATGCATAACAATTGTAACAGTAAAACGTGTGTTGAATTCATCTTAAAAATCCTTTTAAAAACACAAAAAATAAGAGAATCATGAACAGCACATTATACATGTATACCTACCCCAAGTTTAATAGTCCTTTATGTAGGCAAAACCCATTTTTCTTTCACTGACCATGACCTTTGACCTTCTGACTCCACGATCAACAGTCCTCTTCCATACCTTAAGTGCAAGTCCTCCACTAACTTTAGTCATGATATGTGATACAAAATTACAATTATGTGAAAAGGGCTCTCAAAAGAGTCACAGAATAAGGAGTCCTGGACTCTTTACTCACGGAACTAATGAGTCTCCAGCCTCTTTCTGAAAGTTCTTGCCATAAACTCACAAGTCCCTCACTTTCAAAACAATATAAAGGAAAATAAAAAAAAGGATATAACCATTATTCTATTACACATCTGGGTTTAATTCTCAGCCTCATAAGATCACATTAGAGACAAATATTTTTCAGTAATAACTACCCACAAAATTTGATATACTGCACTCTACCATTTGCTAATTAGTTTTCAAATGAGTTAGTTTCTTTACTTGTTCATGTTCTTTGACTTCACAAATATATGCATGGCATTCTGGTTCTCAGAGTCCTCAAGTACACGATGCTCCACCATTAATCTGATAAATCAATTCACTGTTATATTGTATGGAACTGTGTTGCTTTGTAGTCCTCATTTCTCATACTAATTTTCTGAGTTTTCTCAATAGCATATGGGATTGTCTCCCTTTTCTGGCATTTAAATAATCTGAATTAAATTTGTGAAAGGCTGCAAGCTAGCATTTCCATTTAGAGTAAAAATATTTTGCTTCCCACCAGTCCTATACCACTCATAAAACAGCTTTAAATGTACCATATGATTCCCCTTTTTATAACAAAATCCTAATCTCTATTTCTTATATTTGTAGTCCTGCTGTCATTTTTACCAGCATCCTTCATCATAGTAAAGATGGAGTCAACATTAAATATACATTCCATGCTGAGTTCTTGTCTTGTGCTCCCACTTTTTTTTGCCTTTAATTAATATTAGTGTCATTATTATCACAAGCCATTTCCCAAAAATTGAAGCAGATTATGCACACTCATTCTCACAAGTTAAAGTACTTCTCTGCACTAATTTAAAATGTGACTATTGTCAGTCTAATGTTAGTCCCCTATTCTAAATCACATGTACTTATTACTGCATAGTTCAGATTTTACAATACTGTCCAACTCAAACTCTCAGAAAGCATTGATTTCTCTCATGGTTTATATAAGCATCATCATGAATTTAAACACCACTAAAAAAGCAACGGTCATCATTTATTTTGCAAAAATATTGCAGGTGCTACTTATGCATTCAATAGATCATTGTGTTCTTTTTAGGCCATCATATTACATAAGAATATTGCAGGTGATTACATACGCATTCAGTAGAACATTGTGGTTTTTTTAGGCCATCATATTACATAAGAATATTGCAGGTGCTTACATACGCATTCAGTAGAACATTGTGTTCTTTTTAGGCCATCATATTACATAAGAATATTGCAGGTGATTACATACGCATTCAGTAGAACATTGTGTTCTTTTTAGGCCATCATATTACAGAAGAATATTGCAGGTGATTACATACGCATTCAGTAGAACATTGTGGTTTTTTTAGGCCATCATATTACATAAGAATATTGCAGGTGATTACATACGCATTCAGTAGAACATTGTGTTCTTTTTAGGCCATCATATTACATAAGAATATTGCAGGTGATTACATACGCATTCAATAGAACATTGTGGTTTTTTTAGGCCATCATATTACATAAGAATATTACAGGTGCTTACATACGCATTCAGTAGAACATTGTGTTCTTTTTAGGCCATCATATTACATAAGAATATTGCAGGTGATTACATACGCATTCAGTAGAACATTGTGGTTTTTTTAGGCCATCATATTACATAAGAATATTGCAGGTGATTACATACGCATTCAGTAGAACATTGTGTTTTTTTTAGGCCATCATATTACAGAAGAATATTGCAGGTGCTTACATACGCATTCAGTAGAACATTGTGGTTTTTTTAGGCCATCATATTACATAAGAATATTGCAGGTGATTACATACGCATTCAGTAGAACATTGTGGTTTTTTTAGGCCATCATATTACATAAGAATATTGCAGGTGATTACATACGCATTCAGTAGAACATTGTGGTTTTTTAGGCCATCATATTACATAAGAATATTGCAGGTGCTTACATACGCATTCAATAGAACATTGTGGTTTTTTTAGGCCATCATATTACATAAGAATATTGCAGGTGCTTACATACGCATTCAGTAGAACATTGTGGTTTTTTTAGGCCATCATATTACATAAGAATATTGCAGGTGATTACATACGCATTCAGTAGAACATTGTGGTTTTTTTAGGCCATCATATTACATAAGAATATTGCAGGTGATTACATACGCATTCAGTAGAACATTGTGTTCTTTTTAGGCCATCATATTACATAAGAATATTGCAGGTGATTACATACGCATTCAGTAGAACATTGTGGTTTTTTTAGGCCACCATATTACATAAGAATATTGCAGGTGCTTACATACGCATTCAGTAGAACATTGTGTTCTTTTTAGGCCATCATATTACAGAAGAATATTACAGGTGCTTACATACGCATTCAGTAGAACATTGTGTTCTTTTTAGGCCATCATATTACAGAAGAATATTACAGGTGCTTACATACGCATTCAGTAGAACATTGTGTTCTTTTTAGGCCATCATATTACATAAGAATATTGCAGGTGCTTACATACGCATTCAGTAGAACATTGTGTTCTTTTTAGGCCATCATATTACATAAGAATATTGCAGGTGATTACATACACATTCAATAGAACATTGTGGTTTTTTTAGGCCATCATATTACATAAGAATATTGCAGGTGATTACATACGCATTCAATAGAACATTGTGGTTTTTTTAGGCCATCATATTACATAAGAATATTGCAGGTGATTACATACGCATTCAATAGAACATTGTGGTTTTTTAGGCCATCATATTACATAAGAATATTGCAGGTGATTACATACGCATTCAATAGAACATTGTGGTTTTTTTAGGCCATCATATTACATAAGAATATTGCAGGTGATTACATACGCATTCAGTAGAACATTGTGGTTGTTTAGGCCATCATATTACATAAGAATATTGCAGGTGATTACATACGCATTCAGTAGAACATTGTGTTCTTTTTAGGCCATCATATTACATAAGAATATTGCAGGTGCTTACATACGCATTCAGTAGAACATTGTGGTTTTTTTAGGCCATCATATTACATAAGAATATTGCAGGTGATTACATACGCATTCAATAGAACATTGTGGTTTTTTTAGGCCATCATATTACATAAGAATATTGCAGGTGATTACATACGCATTCAATAGAACATTGTGGTTTTTTTAGGCCATCATATTACATAAGAATATTGCAGGTGATTACATACGCATTCAATAGAACATTGTGGTTTTTTAGGCCATCATATTACATAAGAATATTGCAGGTGATTACATACGCATTCAATAGAACATTGTGGTTTTTTTAGGCCATCATATTACATAAGAATATTGCAGGTGATTACATACGCATTCAGTAGAACATTGTGGTTTTTTAGGCCATCATATTACATAAGAATATTGCAGGTGATTACATACGCATTCAGTAGAACATTGTGTTCTTTTTAGGCCATCATATTACATAAGAATATTGCAGGTGCTTACATATGCATTCAGTAGAACATTGTGTTCTTTTTAGGCCATCATATTACATAAGAATATTGCAGGTGCTTACATACGCATTCAGTAGAACATTGTGGTTTTTTTAGGCCATCATATTACATAAGAATATTGCAGGTGATTACATACGCATTCAGTAGAACATTGTGGTTTTTTAGGCCATCATATTACAGAAGAATATTGCAGGTGATTACATATGCATTCAATAGAACATTGTGGGTTTTTTATGCCATCATATTACAGAAGAATATCTAATTAGTCATTAGCTTCTTGCTTGTTTACTTAAGTCTAGCCATTAGCTCTTCTGCATATTGGCCATGGCTGTCCAAAAATATGAAAAGGGGTGTGTCGTGGAGGAAAATGAGGCGCGTCACAGGGATGCATTGCATAAAGAAAAGCTGCATCCTTTGAGAGTTTCATGTGTACCTGACCTAAAGGCTTGAAACCCTGGAATCTTGGAAAAAAAAAACTATTTTTTTCTTTTAGTCAGTGACTTGGAACTTTTGACCCCTAAATCAATTGTTTCATTACTTACCAAGCATGTATATCACCCAAAAACTTTTACAGCTACAATTTGTGTGCAAAAACTTTTGGTCACTATATTCATGACCTTTGACCTTTTCATCTCAAAATATAGAGACTTCTTCCCTCCCTTAAGTTTAAGCCATCGAAGCTTGGTCAAGGTATATGATGTAAGACCAAGGTAACACTAAAAACGTATTCAGTACATTTGATGACAATCCACCCACTGTGATGCATTGCAATGCAACCACCATCATGTATATATTTTGATGCTCACAAGAAATGGAAGAAACTGTAAATAAAAAATTTGCTTGACAAACATTAATTCAGGTGATATCACCCATTATCTTCACACCCACACACACTGCAACAGCATGTGAAAATCACCAGAACTCTAAAATTTTCAACCCAGTTAGAGAAGAATGATGAATACCAAACAAAATCAATTAGTGTTAGGACTAATCAGCCTGGTGTCAGGATAATGTGACTGGGTGGGACATCATCCTACGTGTCTGCGGCATTATGTCCCAGTGCTAGGCATC
Source organism: Sinohyriopsis cumingii (assembly GCA_028554795.2). Lineage (NCBI taxonomy): Eukaryota > Metazoa > Mollusca > Bivalvia > Unionida > Unionidae > Sinohyriopsis > Sinohyriopsis cumingii. The sequence goes on from CM068836.1 coordinate 51,745,285, forward strand.
ACTATAAACTGCCACTCTGCAGACATTGTAGCAATCTGGCTGAAAAATTGTTAAACCACTTTAAAAATCCAAATCACACACATACACACACACACCCAAACAAAATCATGGAAATCACAGTATTGAAGGCTCATCAAATGAGACTCAAATATGGAAAAAAAATAATAATAAATACATGGACCATGAATTGACCATGTCTACAAAATTACTTACAGAATTAATACCAAATGGCACAAGGTTTTTCTGCACAACACCGATAATCTATGAGTTTCATAATATGCATACATGCTAATCAAGATCAAAATACTGTTGGATAATTTATCCGTGCCTCTAGTATTAACAATTTAGTCATGGCCAATCATGCCAGACTCTTGACTAAAGGGTGCAGATTTGAATCCTACCATTGGACCAGACTGGGTCAAACTCTGTAGTGTGTACTTTTGTAAAGCACTAAATAACCTATTTGTGCTGCTGTGCCATAAAGCACCACACCAAACCAAACATATGCTGAGTGATCACTACCTAATGTTACTGTACAGAAAATCAGTGGTCTTCTTTAATGGGCGACCTTGACCTTTGACCTTTTCACCCCAAAGCAACAGGCTTTCGCCCAACTCCAAGTACAATCCATCCACAATGCTTTGTCAGAGCATGTAATTAAATAATTTTCCCATTTTAATGACACTAACTGACATCTGACTTGAAAATTAGAGGCCTCTTCCTTAATTTAAGTGTCTGCTATCCACAAAGTTTGTTAACTTTAGACAGTGGAGATTTAACTGCATTCTAATTACCATGTGACACTAAATTCATGCTATAAACATACAGTGAGCTTATGCAAATAATTGACTTAAGACACAAAAAGGACCTTGTATGTGTTCAAATGATGCAAAACTTTCTATTTTTAAGCATTTAGTCTAAAGTTGTCAGTACTGTACCCCTGTTGTAAGCATGGTCAATGTTGTATGATGGTGCATTTGATCAATATAATTATGCTATCAGGACTTTTACAGGATATTTAGTGTATATTTGAAAATATCTGACTACTGTAAGAACACTCAATGAAACAGTCATATGAGTAAACATACCCTGAATTACCATAATTAATGTAATTTTTTTTAACCTCTCATTTTTTGGAACAGTCAATAAATATATATCATGATTATTTTCATACACTATATCTTTCAAAAAAAGAAGTTTATTTTATTATTCAAAACTTATTTTATGTACAAATGAAGTCTAGAATTAGAAGATTGGCATATTTGTGAAATAGAGTATAAATGCAAATACTGTACAAAAATGATAAAAAATAAAAAATAGCTTAAACTGAAAATGTGCTCTATACTTTACTTCTTGTTTTACATGTTATATCTTTATTTAATTCCTCTCATCAGCCATCAGTTTTTTCAACTGCAATAAAGCAATAAATGCCAACTCCTACCCAGAAAGCCAAATTTGAATGAAGTGTTGACAGATATTTAAAACTGTGCATGTATTCCTTCTGCAAATCCTAACACAAATCAAAAGCAAGTCAAACAGTGCCTTTTCACAACAATGTGATTGACAGTCGCTGCATACAAAAAAAGTGTATACATTAGTTTTGTGATCTAGAAATCAAAACCACTTCTAAGTGAAAACATTCTGGGCTGAAAGCACTAGTCTGACTAAAACTCAGCTTTATTCCATCTGACTAGTGATATTTTATCATAAATACGAAAATCTTTTATGAATTTACTGTCACATCAGATTACATATGGGCTTCAAGATTCTTTCTTTGAATACCAAAGATGTAATAAAAATCATTTTTCCTCTAGAGACCCCATTTTATACCACCCTTTTCCTCTAGAGACCCCATTTTATGCCACCCTAGAGAGCCCATTTTATACCACCCTTTTCCTCTAGAGATACCATTTTATACCACCCTTTTCCTCTAGAGACACCATTTTATACCACCATTTTCCTGTGCTAAATCTTCAGTCAATTACTACTGTTTACTAATCAAACATATTTATATTGACTTAGTGTTTTGGATATTTGCTGTTGTATTTTCAATGTTTCTTTGTTTCATTTAAAAGTTGTGCATTTATGTTAATATATAGGGTACAATCATTGCAGTCACATCAGTTGACAAAATGTAGGGAAGATTTCCATTGGTCAGAACATACCCATGTGATCAGACCCAGTTGCGTTTATTTCTGTATAAACTGTATGGAAAACTACTTTATACTTCTATAAATATAGTCACGTGCAAAGTAACCAATGTAAACATTAATCAGAAGACATATACAATGCAAACCTTTAAAACTAAATAAAAACGGTGGGTTTATATTTTATTTAGAAAATATAATAAATCTTTATAATTTTTTTAAATAATTATTTAATTGATTAGATTTGAAGAAAAAATGCTGGGAAACTCTAAAATCTGCTAGAAAGAACATCGGGGCTGTACTGTACAGCACTTACAATGCGGCTCATTACAAGTGACTTTAAAACTACAGGCAAATGAATATCGGGATTGGGAACAGGGGGTTCAAGGACTAACATTATAACAAATGGATTTACAGTCCTACAGTGAAAGATGCTGACCCTGATAGTCATGAATGGGGGGTTGGGTTTAAAAAAAATCCTACTTCCAAACACACCCCCATCGTAACTGTCATGGTCGATATTCTGCACTGTGTAACTATTGGACCCCCATCATTATAACCATTTACCGATGGTCTTAATTTCAGTTTGTAAGAAGCCCCAATAGGTAGCATAACTGTTAATAAACACAAAAATAGATTTAAAGAAATGAAAATTGGTTGCTCACATGTCTGAACAACAACGATTTGGCCATGTCACAATGAACTCATGAAAGCATCAAATCCAAGAGTCATTTGTATGGCAAACAAAACAACACATCCTTTGCCTTGAATAATGAACTTACTCAGATCACATGTGTGAATTTAGATGAAAGATGCTATGGAATGTTAAAGACCTAAGATCACCTACCATTGGTAGAATTATTTGTTTAATGTTGACATAGATATTACATTGCAAATGGAGAACCATCTTTTCTGTAAACAGCTATGGAGCAGACAACCTCAACAAGAATTGGTATGCTTAAAGAAGATTCTAAAAAACTGAAATGAAATATCTTTCTTTTTTTTTAAAACAATAAAAAATAAATAAAATGATAAAGAATTGCAAATTATAAGAGTTTAACATTGTTTTTTTCTAAGTTTATCGTGGTATAAACTGTCAGCTGCTAACTCACACAGCTAACTGTGTGATTCGGCAACTGACAGTTTATACCACAATAAACTCAGGAAAAGCAACATTAAACTCTTAAGTGTACACCAGGTGCTGTTCTTGAAAGTTTCATAACAGACTAGTCACACCTGTGCACTCAGACAGAAATATCAAATCTCTGAATACAAATAAACTACAGTTTTGCATAATGAGAGAGAAATGTCCCAAAGCCATTATACAGGAAGTGTACATGTTATTATTTCAAAAGAAATTATTCATTCTTCTTTGGTGGGAATGTGGATGCCATTTTACAAAAAAAAACAGAAACAAAAATGCAGCATGCTTAAATGTAAAGGCTTTGCACTGTGCATGATCCTTCCTGGGATTTAAATTAAATATAGTATGTATGAATATAAGTATTTTGAATATTTAAATCAAAATATATATCTCTAAAACTAAAGAATTACGGCACATGTTCTTTTAATAACTTTCTTTTAACGATTTATTTTTTATTTATTTTTGACAAAAGCTTGAGCTAATGGGGGCACTTAAAAGATGATTTACTGAGAAGAATGACCAGGAAAAGAGTTAAAATCTTTCTTTCTCTCCCATACAAATCACATGTGGAATAAATTTCTTTAGTGTCATCAGGGAATAATTTATATGGATCATATCTTGGAATCATAAGATATCAGAATAAAGGTGTGAGCATGTGATACCAATGTTATAATTATCCAATTTGTTTAACTTGTCTAATAAAATATACACATGAATCAGCAAATTCTGACAACATACTGTACTAGTATGGTGGGTCCCAATCTATTGGTCAGACTCCCAGGGAAGGATGGAGTTATTCCAAGGGGTATGTATTTTTTCAACTGCTAGCATGTAGGGGTTTACAAAAACTTTGGAAGTTAAGAATGGACTCCTCATATCTGAACACAAACTCATCGATGCAATGGGATTCTGGCCATAAGAAGAAGGTGGCCACTGGTCAGGGGTGCTGTTTAAGAGGGGACAATCATGTCAGTGTTCAGAATAATCCTTGCTGTCTGGTCTTTATTATATATAATTACAACCTAAATGATATTTAATTTTTATAGATTACAGTGGTCCCCCTCTTGAACACTCCCCCCCCCCGCCCAGTGGCCACTCGCTTCTTATGGCCAGAATCCCTTGGCACCGATGAGTTTGTGTTCAAAAGTACCCCTCAAGTATGGAAACCCATCAAAAGCAACCTGCAGCCAGCCGATTAGTACAAAAATGTAAAATGTTCCCCCCATAAGCAGCCACTTTTTATTTCAAAATGTGTCCAGAACCAATAATTAATTCATATTGTAAGGTAAGTTATCAGATTATCTCTTGACTACCATCGATACCTGTCTCCTGATGTCAGGTTGCCATTACTGAAAGAAGTGTTGGTACATGTAACAATAAAGTTAATATTATATTATCTATAAAAGCAGACATTTACAGGAAATGGGCTCAACAATGCTGTGATAGTATTTTGGGCTTCACACATCGGTCGAGTTCTTCTCTTTGACGATTATAACCAGACGTAATTGTCAAGATTCTAACATGGTCAGCATAGGTTAAATATAGATTTTGTGGATTAACATACAGAAAAATTAACCTTGAACAAAACAGGGTACCAGACAAAGACAGAAAAATCATGTGAGAAAACATCTATCACTTCCTTTACGAAGAAGGCATTTCGTCTGCATATCATGCTTATGTCAAAGTCAAGAATAAGAACTATTAATGAACAAGAAGAACCTTTTATTAATTAATTTAACTTTTAAACGAAGATATCAAATAAAGATAATAAATGCTATGAGGTATGTAGCTTTCTTATTAAGTACATTACATATACTTCTCACAAAAAATATAGTCCCCTCTCTGGAAAGGCCAACTGTCTTATAAGGCCACTTTCCCAGTGCAGAAGGGGTGGCCATATAAGAGGGGGACCACTGTATTTGTACATTTATAAACATTATTATTTTGTGCATGAAAAATTATATCAATACTGTCACTAAGCCATGTAACACACTTTAAAAGCATGCACAGCTGCCAGCCTTCCAGGCCCGCAATTAGTGAAAATACGGATAAAAATTCGTAAATTTGGACATGAATTAGTGAAAAATACCACAACAATACCTCCATCCACTCTGACCATCCTACACTATATCAAGATCACAATATAAAACTAAAACACTACATATAAGCAGAAATATATCTGCATGTCTATTTATTATGATATTCATAAACTTCACATGTTCTTGTGATTATTTATCAAGACATGATACTGAAGCAGACTTGAACTTCCTCAAATGCTTGATCGTAAATTTGTTTTCAAAACAACTGCTAGTTGATCTTGGTGACTAAAATTGCTGGCAAATTTTCTGCACCTAAGGAGGCCCTAAAGTCTGTCTTATTTTCCCTCTCTAGCGAAAACACTCTTTCACTGTCTCTGTTGCTGTGAGGAATGTACAGAGCTTCAGCACTTTTGGTTCTTCCACAGAAAAATTTGGAAGCGATCTTCGAGACCGGGAACATTTGTCGGAACAAATGTTTAGCATGGTCTCCAGCTGATAAACGTAGATTGTGTTCAACAAGAAAATTCACAAATAATGCTTCAGCATTGGTAGCTTGCAGGTCTTCCATTGAAGGCTTAAAATATTCCACAGGTGAAATCTGCGAACTCCTTATTTTCCCAACTTCTATGTGTTTTTTTGCAACCTCACAGTGTCTCTGCCACCATGCATAATACTAAAAGTTGTGGCACAGTGTGCAAAAAGCATGATGTATATCAATGTTTAATGGCTGAATGCATGGCCAATTTTTAGTATATTCCAAATTAAACTTCACTTTTTGAGTAATACATTTCTTTTTCCTTGGTGGTGAAACCATTTTCAAGATCTTACATGTGATGCCAAAAGGTAATTCAAATCAGTGATGGTGAAACATGAAATGGAGCAAAATTCTGGTTAGGCCCCAGTTTCACTCAAAAGCATTTATAAAACTACTCTTATACATATAGATTAAAATAGGCTAAAATGCTAGCTACCAGGCCAATTGTACCAATTGGCTGTAATTCTACTTATATCACAACCAGCAGCACCGGACCATTTCGGCAACTGCCAATATCACGACTAGCGCTTAACGGGAAATTGATTATTTTATTAAAGATTTAAAATAATTGCGAATTGCAGAATTCATGAATTTTTTGCTTGTGCCATGAATCTGTGAATCGCTGAAAAAGTCATTAAATTCATGCCAAAATCATGAGGGTTGGCAGCTATGAGCATGCCTAATATCTTGATGATTAAGACTCAGACTGGTATCATAAGTTTGTGTTTTGCAGTATTCAAAAAATACAACAAACTTTAAACACGCAGTTACAAACCAGCCTAGGGAGTAAAATATCCAATTGACAGGTCTTATCTTGAGCCCTGTATACAAGTACATGCACTAACCAATGCAACCAGCCCACACACATAGTACAACAGATATAGCACAATATAATTGTTTCCCATTATGGAAAATTTCCTATTCTTGGCCTTTCAGGAACAGTTTAAGAAAAACAATATAGAATAACTGAATTTCTAGATCAAATTCTTTTATTATTTTATATTGAAGTTCAATGGTAATTTATCAAGAATACTTTAAAAGCTGAAATTTTCTTCCTCTAAAACCTATTTTAAATGGCAAGATATATGGCATGTTTTCAGCAATTTTCTAACAAATTTAGAAATGGTAATGAGAACAACAGACACAAAGTATTCAACAGCATTAAACTTAGGAACCTTTTTCTTAAAATAAACAAAACTTATTAGTTACAAACCTTCCACTCTTGAAAAGAAAGGCCATCACCAAGGCATGTGGAAATCGTACTTTAGCACCATATCTGAAAAAGATCAAAAATGACGAACAATATTAATATACAAGTACAGGGACTTGACATATTCTGTTGAATAACCACTCAGTACCTTGCAATTTATTCAACATTAAAAACCTGATGAAAAAAAGACATAAACTCTAGCTTAAATTATTATAATATTATACCAAAACTCTAACAGTTTATAAATAGTTTGTGATTTGAATTATAGTGTATAAAAATTCAAATAGACACTAACAGTATTGGGAATTAAATCCTAATAATCTTCAATGTTCTATCTTAAGTCCAAAAGTATAGAATGTTTTGAATGAATTCCAATAATTTTGAATGTCCTGATTTAGCAAAATGTCTTGATGTACTAATAGTTTTGAATATGTTGAGGCACCAAGTCACGATGTATCATAATGATAAATCCAGATTGTCTCTGAATGAATTCAGAATTATCATAAAGTAATGTTTTAGTCCAAAAAGTCAATGAGCACTTTGTAATTCCAATAAATAATTTAAATAAATGATTCCTCTCAAATTATATCTGAACACAGCTAAAATCTCTGATCATAGATTCCCAAAGACTGATACAAAACAGGAATGAAGACTTTTGTTTACAAAACATGAATATACTAACTTCACGTCACCTAACACACAACAGAATAATCATTCAAGTAGAATATTCTACCAAACTTGTAAACAATTTCAGATGCTGAACTTAGCATTTAATAAGGGGCCCTGAGTGGCTGAGTGGTCTAAAGTGCTCAATGTTATGGATCACTACCATCTCACCTGTCTGCATGGGTTCAAGTCTAGGATTTGGCCAATGTGGGTATGTGAGAAAGCTTGCCAGTAGCTTCTCATGGGTCGGTAGTTCTTTCCAAGGTTTTCCCGGGTTCTTCCTCCACCATTTATACTGGCCGCCATGTATAGTCTATCTTGTGTTAAAAAATGGTATTAAACCCTACAACAACAACAACAACATTTAATAAACATCTTGTTTTCCATTTAGAATCATAACAAAAATCAGAAAGTAAAACATGATAATAGTTAGGTAGGCTGAAACTCTACCCTCAATCACAGACAAAGGTCAAGTAAATAATATAAATTAAATATACATAACAGTATGTACAGTGTCAAGAAAGGAATGATTTCATGCAGATCTTTATAAATCTAGCTAATTATCTGTCAGTCATGTTAATCTTACATTTTCAATGAAAATAGTCTGTACGAGACTGTATGAGACTCAGGAGAGTCAACTGTATGTAAGAATTATATATATATATATATATATATATATATATATATATATATATATATATATATATATATATATAATTCTTTTTATAAGAATTCTTACATACACTGGTCATGTGACCAGTTATTCACATTCACAGCAAAGTCTTGGTGGCAGAAATATGGTGATTTAGTGTGCACAGGGAATAAATTTGCCAACTTCAGCAAAACTAATAATATTTTTCAATTCTTTAATTGGTTAAATAAAACTAAAACGTTCTTATTTAGCAATTTGACGAAAGATATGTGACATTTTGTTCCGTATCTTAAATTCTGAGATTTATTTAGCACTGATCTCTACTGGCCATATACCTTTAACCACCTGTTTTGGTAGTGCAGTGATGTTATCAAGGTGTATCATGAAAGCTCTTATTAACTAAGGTCTTGCTCTTGTAAATTGTAAAGTAACCCAGGCAACAGCCCTTGCAAGTGTTACAATTCAACAGTCTTAAGTTAAGTAACAGAAAAGAACAAAACCCAACACATTTTGTAAAATTCAACAGATAATTTATTTCCCTTGAATACAAAGTGAAAAAGTAAATAGAGCTCCTGAACAGTCGTAAACATTCTATCACAGTTCCAAAAGTACTGAGTATTCCAAATGAGTTCCAGTGGTATACCAAATGAAGTCCAATATATTGTACTGCTGTGCAAATAGTCTACAACAGTTTGATGTTCTTACAGTCTTGATATATCACAATGATAAATTCCAAAATATCTATAAATGAATTCATAGTAATTCCACACAGCTACTTAATCCAAAGTTTATGAGTACCAAGGTCAAAGGCCAGAATAATATTTACTCATATGATATGTCCTTATCCAAAAGTACAAACCCACAACCTTGAAGCTATATAATGTGTTTACAAATGACCCTCACAATCTATAATCATAAATATTAACTCACATAATACAGATATACATAACACAAGTACCTATCAAAGATCGGTAGCCATTGGGCAAGCTACCTGAAAATGCTAAATGCAATTGCAAATTTAAGGTAGCAAAGCCCTAATAATTTGATTGCCTTAGATACTGACAACAGGAATTCAATGAGTGGGGAATAAGTAGTATATGGAAAAAGGTTAGGTTTTAGTTAAGGTAAATTAAATAGTAATTATAAAAAAGCATCAAGTGTTTTTATTTCAATTGCATACCCAGATCTGATAGAACTGTCAACAGTCATCTGATTCAAAAACTTCAGACATGCCATTAAATGCATCATTTGGAGTTTTCTAAATTAGTTCACTATAGTACCATGCCTTCACCTTCACTTTCTTCTTATTATAGTTTAAGAGTTATACATACTGGATTACCTGAAGTCCCAGACAGGTGCAATTTTTTCAAAATATGAAAATTGGACATGTGCTGTTTTAAAAGTGATAAATGGTTACCTGGTGTTTGCTTCTAAGCAAATGTGCTTTTCTATATGATCTGGAAAACCAGTAAAAGAATGGAATATCATGCAATGAGTTTGGTCATTCAAAATTGTCTCTTTTTTCAGGTTATCTTAGTTGCCTGGTCAGAAAACTGTCCTGCACAAAGTCTACCAAGTTTATGTTTGAAACATCGAAAGTTGGGTGCATGATGTCTAATACAGCAGACTGAATGCTCTCAAAGTGACTTGTAATAACCTGTCTTAACTATGACACTGTAGGTTTGACTTACATTTGTCAAAAGTCAACCACAAAAAAAGCACAATGTACAAATATCAGTACTATATACCTGTCCATGAACAAATGTCAAACTGGAAGAACATCACTGTAGGGTGACATGTACATGGTCACAAGTAAAAATGTCAAATTTGGTAGAAACCTCACAAAACAAATAAAACTACATGAGAAGTACATGTATTCACAATTTAAAGTTCATTTCTTAATAACTATTTGAAAACATTTTATATAATACATAACCCCTCACCTGCTTGCTGTCCTTATTAACTTTCATTATGTTGTTTTTATTAACTTTCATTATACCAATTTTTCCCCCCTAAACTTTGCAATAACAAGGCAGAGATTGTGTCCTGGAGTGGTCTCAAAGGTGGAAAAGTTAGAAGGACTGTTTACATCAGACAATAATGGGACTAGTATGAATTGGCTAGAACAAATCATCTTTTCTAAGTCACTTGTCCTGGATAAGTGAGTGAATAATATATTTGTACAGCCCTGAGTTTATATCAATATAGACATTGCCATATCTGCATTTATAATAGATGAACTGACAGACATTTTACTGCAGACTAAATCTGTCATCTACATCTCCATTTTCCCAAAGCCATTTTAACTCAGGTTGGTTGCAGAGGTCATGAGTAGGTCACTTAAATAGGTTGGTTGCAGAGATCATGCATAGGTCACTTTAAATAGGTTGTAGGGCAGGCTAGTGCACATGTAAGGTCATAATGAAGGAACTGGCAGTCTAGTTCACAAATGAAAAAAGATTATGCTTTGAATTCCATTGCTTCTGCCAAATGATTTTTAGCATAAAATGTGGTATACATTTGTAATTCAAAAGTGTTATTGCTGCTACATTAGAATTCTGAACGTTGTTTGAGGGTACTAGTTAACTATTTTCACTCACCAGGTCTGAATTTTAGTTGTGGATGTGACATTTTTAAGCACATCTGTAGAGTACTTTGAACAGAATTGCAAGAGAACTATAACAATGGCACACTGTATTCCCACCCCATTTAATATTTCCTATATAAATAAGTGAAAATTTAAGAGCAAAAACCCAGTTTTGATCTTTCATTCACAGCGACATTGATGTCTCGACCCCAAAATCTTCCTTGCCCTAAGTATAAGCCATCACCAAACTTTGGCCCAGGCCATCACCAAACTTTGGCCCAGGATTGTGATGCTTAACAAATATTATTGTGCAGAAAGTTGTTCTTCGTCACTGTTACCTTGACTTTAGACTAAAATGCAACAAGGGATCAAAGCCAGTTATCTCCCCTAGTCCTGATATTTGGTCCAGCTTCAGATTTTATCATTTGCCAGAACAAATTTTAGATTTTGTATTATCCCTAAGAATTTATGACTTATAATACATTTACCAATGATAATGCAACAAGTCTTATTTTATTTTTAGGTGAATAACCATATTAGCACTAAAAGACATTAAAATTGCCATTTTGCAAAACAGTATATCTTAATAATTTTTTACTCCGTCTGTTCAAACCTTAGTGCCAACCAAGTATACGTCAAACTTGAACGCTATTAACTTCATTTTTTATTTGCAAATTTTTTTTAACTGTTAGGGAAGTCCCAGGTTCTTCCATATCCTCTTTCTAGGAACTTCTATACAACCTGGAATGCATAGAGGGAGGTGAAACCAAATCAAAATAAAATTCAATAAGAACATACATGTATGGATTTACTATAAAATTAATAAACCCGTTTTAAAATTGAGGACACAGTCTTCACAGTAAAGATAATAATACTTTGATAGTTTTAACCCATTATTATTTTCAAAAGCTCAAAGTTGCATCTCCTGTAACAATATAAAATTTGATTTCTTTTAAATCTCTGTGCAAAGTAAACATTTTTTATTATTTGAAGTCTGATAAAACTCTTCATTCAAATGTCCAATTTTTAAAACTTCATAGTGTCTATATTATCACTTTTTTAAAATAGGAAATAAAAATTTAAAGTCCCAATATCAAATCGGATATTTTAAATCAAATGACTGCAGGAATCTATCAATAAGATGCCATGTAGATTCTAGGTTATGCATGTGTAGTTACTCTGATATTGTGGTGATACCAAAACTATATTATAAGATGGCATATAATTATCCTATTGCTGGAAACTTTATGTACATGTTGGAAAAAGTGTAAATCAACTTGAAAAATAGATGCTACTTAAATGACACTCATTATGTGCTGCCCAAAAGAAATTTATCAGAGAGAATTAAAGAAATGCATATGTAGACACCTATGACGGGAAGAGCAGCGCTGGGATTGCTGCTGAGAATGGACCACCAACACAAGCATGAATGTACATGTCAACCTCAGATTGTTTAAACAACTCATAGTGATCCATTTAACAAATAAATCATGCTGTAAAAACAGGTTTAAAGTCCAAACCTGTCAAATGTGAATGCCATTGATTGATGCTTCACATTTTGACTCTTATTTGCTACCACAGATTTGATCTCTTGCTTCTTGACAAATATGGTAATCATGTGATATAACTCTTGCATAACATTGGACCTTATCAGACGACAAACTGGTTAACAGATTTGTTACAGTCAGAACGATATTCAGAAGCTATAGATTCTATCTGTGAACATGGGGTACGGCCATTACTTTGAAAATGATATTCATGGGTGTATTTTAAGATAGTTTTCTCGTCAGCAATCCAGAGATTCTCCCGAAATCAGCTGGTGATGTCGAACTAGTAACTTATGGTCATGAAGTATGTTTAAGGTAAGTACATGATAAGTGGCGCTATGCAGAAAAAAATACCGAAAACTTCGAATACCGCGATACCAGAGAACCCACGATGTCATAGGAACTAAGGAAGCTACAATGCCGGCCTAGAAGATTTATCAAAATTAATTTAACTTCGTTATTTTTAAATTATTTTATGTGTATTTTATATGCAACTGAAGCCTACACTGCGCCATTTCGAAATCCTTTTATAACTGCTAGCAGTGGTCGATTGTGTCCAGAAGCCAACAGGCGATTCATGCTCTCAACTGCTGCGTCCATTTTTAAGTCATGTGACATCCACCCATCACTTCCTCAGTCGGAATGTTTTCGGCCTTCACTGTCGTCCTGCGCCAGAGTCACTAAAATCGGTTTCGAGAAATCACCGGAAGTTTGTCCTGTCGTATGCCGGGAAAAATATAAAATGGCTGTAAATGGGATATGCCCTCAAGCCCGTAGGTTTTCAATACGTTATATTGACTTGAAGACTTGATTGATTGATTACTGGGAGTTACGTTGCTTGCGCCCCAAAAGGGCATGTGCGACGGGTGTATTCCCGCACAGCGGGATGCTAAATGTTCCTGGGGGAAGGAATTAGTGCCCCATGCCCCAGGCGTTTATGTGCTTAAGGAGCAATGCTAATGTAGCCGTCAGGTCATAGGACTATACGTCATTAACGAGCTGACTGAAGGGCTTTCATGAGTGGGAATCGGTCAACTTGAAGACGTTACTATAGCTAGATAACATATAATCGCTAACAGCAACGATTCAAGCTATAAAAACCGCAATATTTCTTCAAATTCGTCTTTACAAGTTTGCTGGAATAATATTAAAACTTAAAAGTGTAGAAATTTCAATATATATCTTTTAATAAATTCTGCTCATCGCACATCATAGCTTTCTCATAGACCTATCCTCTCACCAATCCCTGGCAGTTGTTACCCACCAGCGATTTTTATAATGAAAAGCATCCGGGATAAATGCACAAAATGGAGTCATTTCATTCATTGATCTATAATCCCTAACTCGATTGTCACCAAGCGGTCTATACATTTGTTGTCTTCGCGTTTCAAACCAAACTAGAAATTTCAATCCAATCATTCAGTGTCATTTTCCGGTTGCAGGAAGAGTTCATTTTTAGTGAAGGGTGGATCCTAAATCTATACCTAAATAGAAGGTAATATCTAATTCTAATATTTCCCAAAAACTGCAAAAAGGTGGGGGGGGGGGGGATATGCCCTTATATCTGACAATACCAAAAAATGTAAGGAATTATGCAGAACTTTTGGAAGACTATAAATTCTACATCACTCCAACTTCATATGTTCCGGTGTATTAGAAAACCGATAATATTTAGACATTATGAGAGTGCGGAATACAGGCAATATTTACCTATCTCCGTAGGTTAAGAGATCACAAACGCACCTTCAAAACTACAAATTTCACAAGTTCAGGTGTTTTTAAGCAACCTATTACCACATTATGGCATTGCGAACTATGCGAAAGATTTACTTGCCTCCGAAAATGAAGAGCTTTGCAAAGTGCAAAACTACATACCTCCGAAAATAAAGATTTCACAATGGAAATGCTCCAATAAGTATCAGCAATTCGACGCTTTGCAAAAGCACATATTAACACACCTTTTAAAAAAAAGATTTCTGCTTAGTTTGAAATCACTTCCAAGAGATATATTAGACTGCTTTCATTAAGTCATGGAAATTTACAAAGCAATGGGGCCACGAGTTTGGAATTAATTTGTTGCTCTCAACATATAGACGTGAACTCAGAGCTGGTCGGCGTAAGGATAGTATCTAAATTTGGACATTAAACCGCCAGATAGCAGAGTTGCTTATTGGGCTGTTATGGCGCAGAGTGCCAAAACTAAAGTAACAATGGAAGTATTCCAGTGTTCATGGGCAATTTTATGCTTTTTAAAACATGTTGTGACTTCTAAGGGGCGTGCAGAAACAAATATTTACAGCTTTGGTAGCGAGCCTTCCTCCTTGCTGCCAGTACTGTCTTTACTCATAGATTTGTATTGGCGCCCGAGAATTCTTTCTCACACTATGGCGCTTGCTTATTCCAACAAGATAAAAACAACGATTCTCTGTATTGCCTCTGATACTGCTAGTGTCGTGGGTAAGCCTTTTTCAGGCACTTCGCTTTACAATAATTACTATACGGTTAACTTCTTGATTTCTCGCTTCTCTATCTTGTCTTCTTTCTCCGAGTACGGTACGCTTCAGAATCCCGAATCAGCGCACCGTTCACACACACTGGTGCCCGATGAGTATATTCGGCACTGGACCATACCATTCTCAATACGGGGTTACCTATCAAAAAGGTCGACTTAAGACGCAGGTGAAACTTGGTAAATTACCAGTCTGCGAGAACTGCGTCCCGCATTTAAAAACCCCGCATTTAAAAACAAGCAAAACCACTTTTAATACTATAATGGCAATACAGTAACCAGCAAATCATTAATCACTCAGAAACATTTTACACGATGCATTGATTAACACTGATTCGACAGTTGATAGAGCAAATTATTTACAAGGCACTTCAAGCATTGAAACGAGGACATAATCACCCATCCAATATGGAACACATCGTTCTCGGCGAGGTTGTGCTCTTCAAATTGACAGTCCGTTTCAGCGCCGTCAGTTTCGTCCGTAATCCTATCGCCACATGGTTCAGGCAAATCTATATTTCCGACGCTCTGTGCAGTCTCGCACGCTTCGACATCCTCTGCGACGTGTGGCAGATTCGATTCTCAAGTTAGTAGCTGATTACGCCAATAAATCAGCCCATCACCCGTGATGATATTGATTTTCGGGTGAGAGGCTTATATCACCTGTTCATTAAAAAGCTGCAATTATCTGCATAAAAATTTGGCTGCACATATCGGTGTATATTTCATACACTTACCGGTATTTCTCGTGGCTGTGCAGCTACCGTCGGCTGGAGGGTTCTTTTGGTGACATGTAGATTATATTTATCATATCTGGTGACTTGTAAATCCACATGGAATAGCATAACCACCTGTCTTTTGGCTATTTTGATTTTCGCGCTTGGTATGGCTGTTACCAATTACCGTTATACGTCTAAAGTGTACGCGGATTTGTTCTGGAATGATTTGCATGCAGCAGAATTGCATATTTTAATGAACAGGTGACATCATACCCACAACATCGTCCATCAGTATCAACACAGATCTGTGGTGTTGATTTATCGGAGTAGTAGCTGATTAGGGCAAAGCCGCATGCGGTCACCATGTATGATCTGTGTACTTCCGTTTCTCCCATAGTTCACCTTGTACGTGACTTCACTCACTTTGTCTAAAACCTTGAACGGTTCATGTCAGTGGCTCAAAAGCTTGGAAGACAAACCAATATTTCGTTGAGGAAAGAACACAGACACTTTGTGTACTGCTTTGAATATTTCTCAGGGCAAATGGCTGTCATGACATCGCTCTTCCGCTGCATGGTACCTTTGATATTTTTCCTTTTTCCTTGCTAGAGCGTGAGAATCTTCGCTCTCTCAACTCCCATATCCAACTACACTCGGATGTACGCTTCATAACAGTGGGGGTTTAGGGTGTTTAGTGAAGCTGGTTGTCTCATGCTCAACAGAACGATATGTCATCAGAACATAGGTATGTACTTTTCTCATCCTTGCGACAAAGAAATCTAACCATACTTTTCCTGTCTCATTCTGGTTATCTGTGTCCGTTCGTCTCGTCTCGTCTCGTCTCAGTCATGGTGCACACGCGCTAGGAACTACTTAAAAAAAGAAACCCTTGATGTCTTCTGCTTTGCCTGGCAGATTTGTTATAAAACCCACGAAAACAACAATAACAACAGACATATAACAACAATAATTCACTTATAAAGCAACGTAATATATCTTCAACTTTGATAACACGTCGCATAAAGCATGTTCACACACACACACACACACACACACACACACACGTCGAGATATTTGACAGCTCCAGACACACGGGCATATATAGTTAAGATTCTACTTGATAATTATTCAGATTTTCATAAAAGAGTGCAAAACTTGTTGACCTTTTTCTAGAGTCTAGAGTGAGAACTAATAATAGTATTTGATGAATACTGTGTTTTGAATATGCTAACTAAATTACAGAAGTGCGGGGTTATTTTAATTTAATTGGAAAAAGAAAGTGTCTCCCCACTCGACATAGCCTGTTGGGGAGACAAGTAATAAAACCCCTTGACTGGGATCTCCTTGTCTCGGTCACAACCCCAAACACAGATCCTAATATTCTTATTCTTACCCACGCGACAGAGAAATCTTGCTTTTTTGTTAACCTTATTTTTACTATCTCAGTCCGTTCGTATCGGACATGGTGTCCACCCGCTAGGAAATATTTTATCTAGGGATTAACGATTGTTGTCTTCTGCTTAGCTTGATGCAGTTGTTTTCCAATCAAATAAAAGCCCCGACACTTTAGGAAATTTACTGAAAGAGTTTTTGGAGCAGAGAAACAGCTAACTTAAAATAGATTTTATGAGCATCGTTTGGTGCAAACAAAAACTTAAGTCACTAATGCGCAAAATGGCTATGAAAGCAAACTTGCCAGATTTGGCTTCTAAACGCATTAAAAACTCAAGCGTGAGAAAACAGTTATGTCAGAAACTAATCGAAACAATTGTGCCAGACACACAGACTATACAGATCACTCGCCAGAAAAATCCCGACTCGCTTAATAACTACCGAAAACATAGCAACAACCAGAAATATCTAGAAATATGCTATGTCAAACATCTCCATTAAGTCCCGGTTGAATCAAAGATATACATGCAGTCAGAAATGACAAATCATGCACTTACCAAGCCGACATGACAAATCATGCACTTACCAATCATTTATCCGTCCACACGTTATTCCACAAGCAGACTTCCCTGTTCCTTGCATTCCTAATAGCAACATTTGCCATATTTCCAAAACAGCAAATATCATTTTTGTTAGGAAACAGTGAACCTGAAAGTTCAAAACATGGTTATCCGCTAGGGACTGTGTTCGGAGTTTCCTTCATACACGAGGGTAATTTTGCAATCAATATAAATTACAAAACCAGTAAGTCACAAACAGTTTCACCTCCTCCAAAGAAAATGAGAGTTATTTACGATAGTGAAACAGATCTCTAATTACCCATGAATAATCCAATGCACGGTCACTCATGCTATACTGATCCGGACACTCTGGCATCCAAACTTATTCCCTTTTTCTGTCAGCTTATTTAAAGATTGTCATGTCTGCAAATTTTGGTATAAAACCCCCGTAGTAGCCACAGAAACTCAAATAGGATCGAACATGACTGAGACTGGTCCATTCTTTTACAGCGCTTACCCTTCTTTAAGTCAGTCGAGATACGATTCGCTCAAACGACAGACCAAGAAATTTGACTTTCTTAGAAACTGAGCATCATTTATTTAGGTTTGAGCTTCAGTCCTGCGTCTGCCAGTCTAACACTTAATCTAAAAGTGGTAAGCATATCTTCAAAACTCTTTCCTATTACCAAGATATCATCCAAATATATGAGGAAAATATTCCATAGCGATCATGCCAGGACCGTTTCCATAAGCCGTTCGAATGTCGCTGATGCTAAATGGCATTAAAGTAAACTCAAACAGGCCTCTTCGAGTAGATAACGCGGTGTTTTGCCGATCGGCTTCAACAACCTCACTCAACTATATCCCGACCAGAGATCTAGTGTTGAAAACGATTTGGAGTGTGTTAATTGATCAGGAGATTTGACTGTTTTCGGAAGAGGATATGTGTTATTCGCTGTGATATTATTCACTTGGTGGTAGTCGACACAATACCTTAAGGTCTAGTCCTTCTTCCTGACAAGGACGATTCCTGACAACCATGAACTACGTGAGTGTACCATGATACCCCTGCTGATCATATTATCAACTTGCCTATCCACCTCTTCGTTTGCATGTACTGGTAGGCGACGCAGTGGCTGCTTGGTGGGCTTAAAATATCCTGTGTTCAGGGCATGATTCACTATGCCCGTGCGCCTAACATCATGGCTTGAAGATGCAAATACCCCCGAGTGTTTACAAAGCAGTTATTTTACGTTCTCTGCTTGCTCTGGTGATAGTTTAAACGTTGTTGATAGATAAAGCTGTCAGACAGTCGGTTAGTTTGTCACCCTGCAGACTGACTGTTTCCTGCTATTCGACGGGGGACAAGCTCAGCCGGCAAAGATTCGCCTACTATTGTTCCTTGATATAACATTTCCGGTTCATTTAATGGATTCATCATCCGTAGCCAAACTGTATATGCCCCTTTTACTAATGTTAGGTCACCAATGCTTGGTCTTTCTTCAAAATAACTTTGATGGCTCCATCAGCCAAGCAAACTGGGGATGTGTTTAACCTTCATGAACATAGCAGATTACGGGTGTGAAAATCTCAATCCTAGTAGGCAAGTTCTCAAATGCTGTAACAGCTATTTTGTAACACACCAACGTCCCTTTCAACGAGACGGGCAGCGACTTGTCTCCAATCTTAAATATGTCGTTGGTAACATCTTCTGATGCACAGTTGTTCTTCATGAGGTCGAAATTTATGATCCCGGCTTTACTGTGATAAACATTACAGCCTCAGACAAAAGAGAATCTTGTTTGTCCTAAAAATGTCAGTAAAATATCTTCTGAACCTTGGCTCGCGAAGATGATAAAGTCAGGGCGTCGGAGTATAGCTCGCTGAAATACTCCTTCTTGAGAAGTAAAGTCTCGGCGATGGCATGTACAAAGCAAACGGATTAACTACCTGAACTGAGTTGAGATCACATTCACATCTTTCAAATGTATTTCTTTTGGTTGAGCCTTTAAGTGGGGTTACTTTAGTGTATCTTTATTTGCTTTTTATAGCTTGTTTTATTTCCTTTTTCATATGCCTTTTGCAATTACTTGTAAATTGCTGTATATTCTGCATAAAATATTGTCTTTTAAACGCCTTTTGGCATCCTGACAATCTGCAAAGGTGCCCTCAGTTTAGGCATACTTTTCTGCGATACTTTACCGGCTTAAAATCAAACAATTTCAAATTTAGTTTTGTATAATATATGTATGGTGATGTGAGACCAACACCCCAGAAAAATTAGTGAATACTATTCATACATGCGAGTAGATCCAGACATAATGATCATGGGTCAAGGACCCAAACAACCAGGCAGAACGAATTTCAATACGTAATTTCGATACCAAAATAGAGGGTTCTCGGGTTTGTCAAAGGCTGATAGCCTTTCACCCCTCGGGATGCCAAACAATATATTTTGGAGACATCCCAAATTGCCCAAGGCAATCTGAGATTTTAATGGCCTTGAAGACTCTGGGAGTCATTATCGAGGAAATTGACGGACTCCAAAATGCCGGGAGGAAAAAGTATGCTCTGTACTCCAAAAATTATGACATTCCTATAATCACAACCTCTACAATAGAGGTAATATGTCAAAAAGCAGTAGTCAGTAAAACATAACCCATCATTAGGGAGATGGAGGCCAAGGTCACAGAGGGGCCCCGAATGGTCGAGTGGTCTAAAGCGCTCTCCGTTTCAGATCACTGCCATCTCACCTCTGTATGCGTGGGTTCGAGTCTGGGATTCGGCTAATGTGGGTTTGTGAGAAAGCTTGCCAGTAGCTTCTCGTGGGTCGGTGGTTCTTTCCGGGGTTTTACGGGGTTCTTCCTCCACCATTAATACTGGCCGCCATGTATAGCCTATCGTGTGCTGAAAAATGGCGTTAAAACCTTCAACAACAACAACCAAGGTCACAGATGTTTTTGTGTCAGGTCTACCCCTTGAAATCGACAGCAGGGAGATAACAAACAAAATAGAGGACAAGCTAAAAACAAAGGTCGGGGCCAGTAGAATGGCAACTGTAAGGGGAATTAGGAATATTAAATCGGGAGTGAAAGTCACGACTATTTTAAAAGAAGATGCAAATAAAATTTCCACCTTTTTCTATGTTATGGCGTTTCTCCTCAGAACTTGGTATAAAGGGTGTGAAATGGACAGACAATGTCCCAGATGTAAACAAGTAGACCATGGGCCTAAATAATGTAAAAATCCTCTCGCCGCACCTACATACGCCAGTAAGGTGGAAAATATTGTTCAAAATGTAGAACCACAAGACAGTCAGGGGCAAGTAGAAATCATAGCCCCGGAATGCACGGAAGAAAATGATAAGAACAAAGGTACTGATATACCGGAAGTTACATCAGAGGGAGAGACCACCCTAGACAAAGCCTATGCAACTAAAATGCCCCCAGTAGATATATCACAAATATAAAGGGGGAATGAAAACTCTCAAATCGGGACAGAATGGGATGACTATCTCAGCCCGAATAAGAAGGGAAAGCTACACCATACAAAATAGGACAGCTTCTACTAAAGAATAGATTTGCCATCCTGCTGCAGGGCGAAAGTTCTCTAGAGGAAGAAAATGAGGGAAATGAAATGAATTATGTATTGTCACTAGGGGTGAGACCACTAGCCTCGATTCCAATTCCTAAACATAGAATAAAAAGAAAGAAATCACAATCACATCCAGCTCTTCTAAGGTACAGAAAATACCCAAGTGGAGATAGACACCCCTCATTATACACAGGGAAAATCTGTTATGGAGATCATCCATAAAAAGAAAAAGAGACAAGACTTTAGTAAAGATAAAAACGAAAACGACAGCAATGATAAAAAAGTGAAACAAATGACGACATTGAAACGGACACGGAATATGAAACTACAAGCGAAATACGAAGAGTAAAAATTGACCCTGAGCAATATAACGATAAATCAGACAAAAATGAGACAAACGAGACAAACACGACAATAGAAGACAGCCTAAATACAAACAACACGGAGGGTGCTGGCAACCCCAGCAACTAAAATGTTACTAATTATTAACAAAATTCTAAAATTGCTAATATAATATTTATGGAA
Organism: Sinohyriopsis cumingii; assembly: GCA_028554795.2. Taxonomy (NCBI): domain Eukaryota; kingdom Metazoa; phylum Mollusca; class Bivalvia; order Unionida; family Unionidae; genus Sinohyriopsis; species Sinohyriopsis cumingii. The sequence continues at coordinate 51,767,111 of CM068836.1, forward strand.
AACATTGATATAACCTTGAAATGCGACAACCTGGTGAGAACACGAAAATGGAAGGAAAGAACTTCCGTATAGCGTCAGCAAATGTTAATGGCATAAATAAGAACAAAATAACTGAACTGAGTAATGAAAACAAATATGACATTATATTCATACAAGAAACTCATAATAACTTTAACATAGATCTAATAGCACACTGTGAGGAAAAGCTCACCAGCGTTTTAATTTTAAGCGACTATAAAAGGGAAGATACATGAGGGTGTATGGCTACCCTGGTTAAAAATAAAAATGGTATAATTTGGGAGCGATGCAATGAAGGATTATTGTTTGCAGGAAGAATGATTCATATTGTAATATAAAATATACAATTAATAATATATACTTCCCTGCAAACAAATACAAAAAACAAACTTTTATAGACAATATCTCTAAATATCTAGAATAGTTCTCAATGAATAATCTTATTTTAGGAGGACACATAAACCGGGTGGGAGATAAAATAGATCGGGTGGGAGATAAAATAGATCGGGTGGGCGAATTAACAACAACAGATACTAGATTTAAATAGGAAATGGAAAACCTTTTTAGGAAACACAAAATGGGGACGCATATAGAAAAATGAATAACTTAAGAAAAGATTTTACGGATGAATATAAAGATAATAATGGAAGTAGTCTAGATAGATTTTATGAATCAAACTATGATGAAAATTTCTATAAAATACGGGAATCTTAAACAAAAAAATCTCAGATCATAAAGTAATCTTTTTAGAGGTAAACATAATAAACATAAATAGGGCAAGGCAACATGGAAAATTAAAAATAAAATACTAGAGGATAAAGAATTCATAGAAGAAATACAGGAAATCATTAGGCTATTTAAGGATAAAGGAAACAGAGACATAATAAAAGAATGGGACACTTTAAAATATACTCTCAAAAGGAAAGCAATTGGATTCGCAAACATAAGAAACGAAAAACAGAGAACGGAAAAAGACGCCATTAAAATGCGCCTAGAGAGAATAAATCCAGGGTAAGAAAAAACGACTTTAAAAGAAAGATTAAATAAAATAATATAAAAATAAATCCAGGGTAGGGATATAAGAGCGTTGAAGTACACCGAAATATATCAAAAAGCTGAGGGTTTATACAAAAGAGAGGAATTAAGAAGAGGAGGTGAGAAACATATGAAAAAATTGAGACGATAAGGAAAATGAAATAGTTGAAAAAACTGAAATACTAAGATATATCAAGGGTTTCTATAGTGATTTATATAAAACACAAAACTCGACTCAGGGATTATACATAGCTATCTAGATAAATTACCATGTGAGGAAATAACATCAGAACATAGAGTCATATGTGATGACCTCATCTATATAGACGAAATTAAATATAACAATAAATGTACTAGCAAAAAGAAAATCCCCAGGTGGAGATGGACTCACCGCGGAATTCTACCAAAGATTCTAAGGTGAGCTTTCGCCCATTCTTCAACGGATGTATAATAATATTTTACTACGAAATGAAACAATGACTAAAACTATGAGGGAGGGATTAATCACTCTAATTTGCAAAGAGAAAGACGAAAGAGAAGAACTTTAAATTGGAGGCCCATCTCCATCCTAAACACGACTTTACAATTTTGAGTAAAATCCTAGCCGATAGAGTTAAATGGAATGGGAAAAAAATTTGTAAACTTCAATCAAACTTGTGGGGCGAAAGGGAGGGATGTTCAAAATAATATTTTAAGTATTAGAACAATTATTGACTTTCTACAAGAGCCAGATCAAAAAGGTGTTATGGTACTTTTTGATCAAGAAAAAGCTTTTGACATTAGAATATAACTATATACAAAAAGTGTTAGAAAAATTTGGATTTGGAACTAATTTCCAAAAATGGACCAAAATCCTGTATAATACCATAACCGCAAAAGTACAGGTAAATGGGACTAACACTGGAAAATTTGATATTCAGAGATCAGTGAGGCAAGGCTGCCCACTATCAATGCTATTAAACGTAATAGCAATTGAAATTCTAAGCATTAAAATAAGACTCAGCACAGAGATAACAGGCATTAAAATCCCAAGCATAATGGATGAAATAAAAATGCTCCGACATGCCGATGACTGCACAAACTTTATAAACGACCTTATCTCATTCAAACACTTAGAACGGAATTTGAAAGATTTCGGAAAGTATCAGGGTCCAAATCAATCATGATAAAACAGAAATACTAAAATAAGGAAGCTGGAGAGGTAACCACCCCGGGTTATCCCTCGTCTATGTAAAGACCGGGTTAAAGCGTTAGGAATCTTCTTCGGAAAAAGGGAGGAACAAGAAAATTATAAAACCATAAAGAAGCAAATAGAAAATGACGTAAACATTTGGGCACTTACGCCGTTATGCTTAATGGAGCGGGCACAGGTGGCCAAAACCTATATGTACTCAAATATAAATTACATCTTGAGATCTACTGATATAACAAATAACAAATAATATATTTTATAAAATAAATAATGAAATTATAAACTATATATGGAGTTACAAAACTCACTACATAAATAAAGAAACACTATATAGAGCAAAATGGGGGGGGGGGAATTCTCTACCAAATCCAGCTCTAATTAACTATTCAAATATCCTAGTTCGATTTAAATCACTTAGCCCAGAACCAAAAACACCATGGGAAGGCTAATATATATACTGGTTTGGCTTTTCGATGAAAAATGGAGGGGATATTGACAGAAATAATAAACTTGTTAAAAAACTAGAAGTTCCTCGGAGATTTAACTACATAAAGGATACACTTTTGAAATATAAAGACATGAAGGGATTATGGGAACTAGACAAAAAAAATACGTACAATTGGATAAGGGAAGATACTACAAAGAAAATAAAATGCGAAGTTGAACAAGAAAATTGGGGTATAAATTGTGACAGAGCGTGAGGGCACTGGTCCCGTCTAGGTTCTTTAAAAATACAACGCCTCTGTTTCAAATACATGCATAATGCATGGTTGATAGGAGAGGTAGCAGTGAGACGGCACATGGTCAGAGTACGGCCAAATTGTCCACTGAGTTAAAAAGCTCCCTTCAGCAAATTACACACGATAATACAATGTGATTTTTTCACATTGTTGAAAGGACAAAAGACTAGGAATCATAACTGAAATTTGTGAAAAAGAAAACTACAAGACGGAAAACTGGCTTTTTTAGATGGAAATTTTGACAAAAAAATTATATAAAATAACCGACTATATAGTTGATACAATGAAGGCTTGTTGGCAAATTATAGTGATTGGGAGATAAAAATATCAACTGTATAAAACATAAATTTTAATAAAACGTTTTTATAAGTTAATATCATACTGAATTATAACTATCTTAAGCAATTCTGTTGCCCATTGGGTGAGTGAGAGATGATGGGAACGGGGATGAGAGGAGGATCCTTTTTGGATTGTCACTGACTGGATGCGGAGGGGGAGATGGATGAGTATTTTCGGTTTTACTGCCCACTGGGAGGGGGTAACGCAAACGCGAGCTGGAGTCCGGCCCACATCTCTCTAGCATCGGGGCCTGCGACTCATCCCCGGGCTCAGAACCCTCTTCCAGTCCAATGGGCAAATCATTTTACCCTAAATAGTACAAAACGGATTTAGAGGAAAGACAGGGACCCTATTTGGGGAAAGTACAAGGCGATGACGTCATTGGGGCTACGTCACATGGCGCTACACTAAGTGAACAGGCCTTGTGAAAGAGTCTTAGACCTCCCCCCCCCCAATAGAACATAAATAGACAACACATGAATACAGGGGATAGTAAGAAATACATAGATTAAATACCCTCTAACATCTTCTATCCAACTATACAACTCCCGTACTGTATAGTTACTTAACAACCTTATAAACAATTCTGGATTTCTTAGGGCATAGGTAAGATAAGAAAAGGATGTCTAACTCGAGGCAGGAGAAATACAGTTTTAATAAAGAAGTGTGGACCTTGACTCGAGCACAACCTACCTATTATTATATTTAGTCTTTAGTGCGAGGAACGACACATTACCACTCATTGAAAACAATAGGGTCTTTTTTTCTTCTTCCAAAACAACAATGTAGCAACCCGTTCCGCTCGCCTACAATTTAAATTGAAAGAGCAAACCATTCAAAATATCATAAACTTATCCAAATGGATATAAAATCCAAATAAATGAAATAAGACAACTGTGAAAATCTTGCTGTCTCAAACATACAGAAAATATAGTAATACGCACACAATATAACACTAACACACATAGCAAACACTGAGGCATAGGAGACCTCTAGCAAAGGTCACAATATTTTTCAAAGGAATGGACTTCGAGCGAGGTGAATAAAACCTGGCTTGGACGAACAACCCTATAGATAACACTAGGGAGAAAATAAATACCCCATCAAAAATTCAATAAAAATTATTTTATACAAAAATTATTTTTCAGATAGAACAAACAACACATCTGAGGGAGGGAAATACAAACAGAAAAACACCTTTTAATTTTTTTGGAGAGGGGGTGGGGACATCTGTCTGGGGCCCCCAAAAATAGTTTTAGTTCTGGACAATTTTTATTATGTCCTCTCTGGCCACATTTGAACTATATGATGCGATTTAGGGATTTTAAGTAAGAATTCTTATAAGAATCCGCTCTAACTTTAGTACGTAGGACTTTAATTCACTCAGACGACTTTTTGAGCATACTTGTTTCGTCATGTGACTCTCCAATCAATTGTTTCTGCGGAACCAGCATATGCACCATATCCACTGATTCTTATATTATCATCCGTTCATTTTAATCGGTTTCTAAATGACATAGTGACTACGAGCACACTTGAGCTGTTTTTATGCGCTATCAATGGCTTCCAATTTCACGGCTTTGTGTATGGCATCATTTAAGCTTTGGGGCCACGCCTGTTGAATGCGCAGTCTTATAGCCGAAATTACCACTACAACAATAACATTTTCTTTGGCCAGAACTTCAGTTAAATGTCCGGCTAAGGAAGCACGTTTCCTGGTACTTTGTCCAAGTTCATGAAGTGATTTGCCAGTTCTTTGTCTTCTCTCTATCACCTTGGCTTTGCACAATTCCCCTGGATTGGGCGGTGAAAATCGTTCCTTAAGCGCCATTAAAAGACGTTCATAATTCTCACCAACACCATCTTTCAGGTTTCCGAGGACGCCTTCGGCTTGTAATTTGAAATATCGAAGCAAAGATTTGACTATTGCAAGATAAAATACCTTTAATTGTTTTGCTTCAAAATTATAATATTGTGATCGCTGATGTAAATTATCGGCACAGGATTTTAAAAATACATAAAGAAACAAACAAACTTGATATTGTATCGAGCTATATCAAGCTGTAGAGAGCTTATACTTTGTCATTTCTTCTGAGATCTGTACATAAGAGTTAGCAGCAACAAAAAAATTAATATCGTGAAACCAGTGGTGTTGGTTCATGGTGAGGAGGGAATAAGGAAGCCTGCAATATGAAATAAAATGTCCTTTCAATGTCCTCCATTGTTACATGGAGTTGTATGTGGATGTCAGTTTTTAATTAACCGACAGATTAATGGTAGCAACTAAATTCAGCTGAATGTTTTGCAAGCACAATACACTCTGTAAGGTGCAGTAGCGCGTGCGATTATTTAATTCCTATCGGGGATGCATCTAATTGAGAGAGAGAGAGAGAGGGAGAGAGAGAGAGAGAGGAAGAGAGAGTTTATCGGTACCTGTTGATGTCATATTTAGCAGTAGAGTAGAAAATATTTTTTACTTACTAATGAAAAATTTAACATGAACAACGGTAGGTCTAAATTCGGGTTTAATATTTTCGATAGGGAATGGACTCTGACCCTACACCCCAACATAAATGTCCAAATATAAAAAATGGGGTAGCAAGGATAAGAGGTAACTCGGACAGTGTCAACTTGAAGATGAGTTCAGGGATTTCCAGCTATCCCCGGCCTAAGACTGGCCAAGTTTCACTCAGGGAGAAACACCACTGGATGTTTTCTGGGTAGACATGAGCTGAGTTTCCACACCCTTAAGGAAACCCAGATTCCCAAATCTAATGAAGCTCTCTATGGCAGCACTCAGCCTGTCACACAGTAATGCATACAGCGAGCGCTGTTTCAGCATGTTAACGAAGATTCAGACAGACCAACGTGGAAATTTATGTGGAAACAATGTGTCATCACTAATATCGTGTAAGATAAATGCAAAGTGTGACTATTTTGAGCTCAAACCTTCAAATGATTTGTGTATCGCTGCAAAAGGAGCTTCTCTACAAAACTGAAAGACAAACAACACATACTGGAAACAAAATTAAGTTTGTTTGAGTGTTTGAGGTTCCAGTGTGTCATTATTTTTTTAACCACAGTGATTCTTGTGAAGATTCATAAAAAAAAATTTGTGAGATTAAGAAAATAACATATAACAAAATTAATAAAGTTCAGTAACTATTATTCATTATAGTTATTTTCCTTATCTGTGGTACAATCTGCACTTTCGCGCTTAAACTTATGAGAAAAATAATCGTTACGCTAATCTTCCTGATTCTGAACACAAATCTCCCCGATTGGTTCCAGAAAACTTAGCATGTATGCAAATCATTAAAAAATGTGTGTATTAGCAGTGACAGCTACAGCAATGTGATTATTTTGGCAATACTAAATATACTATTATTTTACTTTTTTTCTTCAAACGGTTATAAAACATCTGCAAAATATATAACAATTCATGTGACTGATACTTTGTTTATTACATGGTTTATTTTTCCTTGTGACTTTGTTTTAAATTCAGCCATAATATAAAACAATGGAAGTATTGATGAATCAAATAACTGCATTTACAGGAGTACATAATTTAGCATTGAAATAAGCACAAAAAAAAACAAATTTTCAGACTCGTCCTAGCAAGCAGTTTTTCATCATACTCTCCACAGATGGTATGGACATTGCTTTTGTATGTGTGTGTGATAATCAAGGTGGTTATCTGTGCATGAGATAATGCATCAGCCACAATATTTGCAAGCTGATTCATACAAAATCAAGGCATAGTTAAGTTTAAATCTTAGTAAAAACCTGTATAACTAGAGTAACAATTTAATGCTGTCTTCTCCTAAATATGTTTGACCATATGACCAGTGTTAAAACCATTTTTGTTCCTCCATTTGTCTTTGAGGTATCCAATATGCAGAAGGAAAGTTAGTTTATGACAAAAAATAAGCCATTACAATTTGGTTCCCACCACAACCAGGATAAGAGAACCATCAAGATAGCGTATGGGATCATCATGAAGTCTGTGTCACTAATTGGCATTCAGTTATTGATTTAGAAAATTTGAAATTGTTTTGACCATTTCTGAACTCTGATGCAGCATATCTATATTTGAAGTTCAATATTGTGCATAGTTTACATCTACTGGTAAAACAAATACAAATTTGTCAACACATAATGATTATTTGATAATTATTTCCAAGGTTAAGAGATTTCACTGTTATTTTTATGTTCACATTCCTGACTGACAATACATAGTCCCGATATATACCTGTATCCTGAGGATAGCATTCAGATGTAGTGGTGCCTACCTTAATCTGAAATTTCTTTGATTAATTTGATTTTATAGATGGGTAGGCAGCCCTTTAGACCTAGAATTAGTGGTCATTGAGTATATGCCATACTGCCATGTAGTGTAATGCGCTTTCTCCTGGTAAAATCAGATGTTTTATTTTTTACAAAAGTTTTTCTAATAAGTCTAGATGGAATATTGTGATTTTATGGCATTTGAGTCCTCAATGAACATCTTATCATAGTTTGATAGGATTAAACAAGCTACTACATAGGTCGGTCATTTATAAGTTTGGTAGATCCATTGCAAATACATCATATTAGTGCTAAGAGATGACTGTGTTGGAAGGATTGGTTCAGGTATTTGTATCAATCTAACTTGCTGCTCTTCATAATGAAGGAAAGTATCCAGTTGCCAGAAAATGTTTGTATCTAAGACAGGCTTCATCATCATATTAATTATTATTATTCTAATGCTGTAGGATAACCTTCAAAACTAACTTTATCAAGGATAAGAACTGCTGCAACACTGTAAGAATCACAGCAGCAGAAGAAATTAGAACCTGAAACAAAACAACTTCATTGTTCACCATTTTTCAATACTCCTCAGGACTGACATATTCCTCATGTGTCCTGCATATGTAAAGACTCCTACTGAAACTACCCTATGGGTTCAACACCCAACACTTGTATCCGATACCCTATGGCCAATTATTCTTAATGTATTTATTATTTATGTCCAAATGCTCTCAATTTCATGCTACTTATACTGTTGAGTAATCTGTTGTCATGGTAACACAGTGAATGCAGAAACTTCTAAGTGTCACAAGGTACAGCTATGCTACTTGCTTGACATGTGCACCAAATTTATTTTGAAATAACTTGAATGGTTTCAAAGTTTTCTCTGGAATGGAACATGTTTGAAGACTAAAGAAAGGTGTATGGGTTACAGACAAACAATTGGACATAGAGATAGCTTTATCTCCCTGTATTTTTATGAGGGGGATAAGAGTAATAGACTCAATGTTTGGGTTTGCACCGAGACATGGAAATTCCAGTCAAGGGGTTACATTATTTGTCTCCCCATGAGGCATAACCTCATTGACATAGATTATTTTTCTTACCGAATTTTTTTCCATAATTAAATTCAAATAACCATCAACTCTTGCAATTTAGTTAACAGATTCAAAACACAATATTATTCATCAGGTACTATTATTACTTCTCACTCTATATAAAGGTCATCAGGTTTTGTACTCTTGTATGAAAATCTGAATAATTATCTAAGTGGAATCTAGCTATATATGCCATTCTTGGAACAGGGGGAAAAAAATAAAGAAAAAAGTTATAATTGGTGTTGTAAATGTTGCACAATCAGCATCTAGAGCCTTGTGCTATTGTTTAAATAACAGTACTGCGCATTTATATGAATACGTTAATAAGGGCAATAGATTTATGCATGAGAAAATAGAAACATAAAACAATCTGATATTATTACTGTATTATCACATTTAATCGATGGGCATCATATAAAAATAACAGTAATTCATAACTTTCATATGGATAACTTTTAACTTTCATCAGTTCTATTTTTGGAAAAAGTTATACGGTAAGCAACAGTACAATACATTACAATATTGGGTACACACTACCGTACAGTTTTAACTAAATGTTTGGTGACATAGAGGATATCTAATTCAGGTTATTCTTGGAAATTTTCTTTTGTGGAAATATGGCAAGTGTTGCTATTACTAGTGCAAGATGCTACATGGAAATCTTGTGGAATAGCATGTGGACTGATGAATGAACCACTCTGACTGGTAAGAGCAGGAAATTTAATTTCTTTACAATATTCAGATCAACAACTGGCACTGTTTGACAAAGTTTGAAGAATGCAGGTCTGATATAACTCATTTCAAGTTGTTGCGGTCTTTTTAGTACATGGTGAGAGAGTTTGGATTTTTCATTTATGTAGTCTGTGATGTGTAATGTCTGTGCCTAGAACAGTGTTTTTTGTAGTCTGTGATGTGTATAGTCTGTGCCTAGAAAAGTGTTTTCTGTCATAGTTTGTTCCACAAAGCATCATGAATTTTATCCTATTTGTAGCTCAGTAAATTTCCAGGTCAACATCATTACATGAAGCTTAGTGTATCTAATTCATTTAACATGTAGTATTTAAAACTAATTAGCCACATTTATTGGCTCTGACCTGAAATAGTACTGAGTTAGGTCTACAGATAGGAAAAAATTTACTATGCTGTGCAGAATGAACTATAGTTTCTCTCATAGTACCAAATAATTTGATTTTGTATGTGTGTATGTCTGTCTCTCTCAAAATGTTTTATATGGTGTGTTCTCAAAGTTGGAGAGACCTTAAGCTGCTATATGGCTTTTATATGTTATATATCTATTGTTGTTGTTGCTATTATTTGATTTTAGAACAACTTCATCAGGCATAGCAAAAGACAACAGAGGGTTTCTTCTTTATAAACATAGTTCTTAGAGTCGACCTGATTGAAACGAGACTAAGATAAGAATAGTAAAGTTAACAGAACATCTAGATTTCTCTGTCTCATGAGTTAGAAAAGGAAATCCCAGTCGCCCAATTGTTTTTTTCTAATTTAATTAAAATAACCCTGCATTTTTGAAACATTGTTAACAGATTCAACACACTTAGTATTACTGGTAATCAGCTACCATTACTGACTTTCACTTTATATAAAGGTCAACAGGTCTGGTATTCTTTTATCAAAATATGAATAATTATCTAAGTAGAATCTAGCTATATATGCCACTCTTAGAAATGAACACAAAATCCAGAAAAAAGTTATAACTGTTACATGTTCGAAGCAGTAGACAGTGAGTGTCTGGAGCAACATGCTATTGTTTTGTAAATACTGTGCATTAATATGAATATGTTACTGAGGGTTGTGCAGTGACCTGTGGAACCTAAGTATAAAAGTTCTATGCATGAGAAAATAGAAACATAAAAACACTTGATATTATTACTGTATTATCATTTAATTGATGGATAACATGTGAAATTGACATTAAGTATTTAACACCTTTTATACTGTTAATTTCCGTCAGTTCTAATTTGGAAAATGTTTTATGGTAGTCAATGGTATGATACTATGCAGTACAATATTGGATACAGTTCTAACAAAGTGTGTAGACAGTAGACAGATTTCTAATTTCTGGCTTTATTGGAAATTTGTATTTTCTGCCCTGGAAGAAATATACTCCAGTGTTGCTATTACTATACTTCAATGTCATGCTACATTGAAATCTACCTGTTTGTGGACTGTTGAATAATCCACTCTGACTGGAAAATGCAGGAGTTTTCATTTGCAGTAGCATTATTATGTTTGATTCAACTGAGGCTGATTGGGGGTGTATGACAAAGTCTTTAGAAACCTGTTTCACATAACATATTTCTGGTTGTTGCCAGCTTTGCAGTAGCTTTTTTGAGAGTTGGATTTTTGTAGCCAGTGTGTATTGCTCGTGTCTAAAGCTATACCAATAAGCTCAACTTTGTGTGCATGTGTTTTCCACAATGTTTTGTATGGCATATTGTCAACGTTGGAAAGACTATAAGTTGCTTTATGGGTGAAGTTCCTTTTGTTGTATGTGTGTATATATAAAACCAGACTAAGATAACAAAAGTAAGGTTAGCAAATCAGGTAGATTACTGTTACGTGGGTGAAAAACAAGTTTCACAGCAAACACCACCAATGAACATTCTTCTCCTTATGAGCAGAATAAGTTGAAGAATACATGCTTTACAAATATGTCTTTGATTTAAGACAACTGAATGAATTGTACGTGCAGCATTAAAAGGTCCAACATGTACACTTTCCAATGCTTAAAACTTGATTATAATATTCATGCTGCAGCATTCTAATCACTGCAAAAATGTGCACACACACATAGATATTAAAAAGAATGACAAAAGATTTCCCCTAAAAATGACAAACAACATAATGCAAAAATAAGTACAAGTACTTTTATTTGATCATTTCTGTTTTAAATTATTGCTTTTGTATGAAATTTTTAAGGATAGTAAATAAGTGTATATCTGTAATCAGCATTTTAAAACTCTATGGTAAAATATTAAACATGGAAATTTACACAATAAATTTGAAAAAGGGTGTATAAATAAAAACAATTGGAAATTCACACAACACAGAGAAGGTAATTCAAATTTATAAGGATGGAAATTCACATGTAACAATTAAAAAAGGTGTCTAAAACAGCGATTGTTCACACAACACATTTAAAAAGTAACTTAAAGCAAATCAGTCCAAAAAGATCAATAATTCATGTCAATTACTGGGGTATTAGAATGCAGTCATCATTCAGGTGTGATGGGTCCTGGTCTTTAATCTGTGATGTGGTGGAAGGAACAATTCAGGGGCAAAACCAAAGTTCAGTTTGGGTGTTTTTGCATTGATGTCCAATCCAATAACTTCTAGGACAGAGGTGTGGTCATATTCCTCCTAGAAATAATTCAATTACAATCATATTGTAATGTTCCTTCAGACATTAATTATGAATATAATAGTATGAATATACAAGCATAGTATGAATATAATAGAATAGCATGAATATAATAGTATAGTATGAATACACTAGCATAGTATGAATATAATAGTATAGCATGAATATAATAGTATAGTATGAATATACTAGCACAGTATGAATATAATAGTATAGCATGAATATAATAGTATAGTATGAATATAATAGTATAGTATGAATATACTAGCATAGTATGAATATAATAGGATCTATTTGCTACTTACACAGCCATAAAGGGACCGATTATGTGGAAGGGTTGCCAAAGAAAGAGTCTACATTACTATTAAATAATTCCCTTTAAACAAACACAAACCTTTTAAACTTTTACCTTGCAGTGGAAAAATCATTAGAGTTGGTATTCATATTTATAGATAAACACATGATAGACAAAGACATACATAGATGAGGGTTTTATAGAATCACAGTATGCATACAGATAAGGATACAGGTAGATTTCTTATTTGTTGTAAATGTAAAAAGATAAAGTAGTAAAATCAACCAGCTGGAGACATTGATTGGCATATAACTTATCAGAATAACAGGCTGTTTGATTAAACTGGAAATGTTTTCATGGAACATGGATGCTATAGTGTTTTATTATTAAACTCTAGTATTTTAAATCAAGGACTTCTGGCAACCCAGGGAGTGGCAAATAAAGACTTGTAAAGTGGGAGTATTCAGAAAATCCAGAGGCATCAACAAATTTGGCTAGGCAACCAACAGTAGACTCTGTGATTGAAACTGAGACAACAATAATGCAAAATCAATGCGTTACAGTGGTCTGTCACTATAACTGTTTAAGGTAGTCACTCAGTAGCATTGTCTTTTCAGTTAGATTGTCTTATAATAAGAGCTGTTTAAAAAAATAGTCCATCCCATAAATGGGATCAATGACCATAATTGTGTTATATTGTTAAAAAACCCTGTAACTTATATTGTGGTATCAATGTGCCACTTCATTAGGGTTAAAAGGTAAACAGTGGCAGATAGGAAATGTAAAGTACTGCACAGAGATGTGTATCCAATTCTGAACAGCAGAGACACTGATCTTCAGTCATATAATATGCCATCAGATTTGAGGTAATGCTGTTTGTTTGAATTAGCCGTATTTCTTCCACAACAAGACTGACTGTCCAAAGATAGCTGTTGGGCTTGTCATCAGAGAAAAATATCCTTAGTAAACGTTTGCCAAAATTGCCAAAAAGTGGGGGGGGGAGGGGAGGGCTGATCATTATACATGAGCCACCATGGAATAAATATTATAGCCATGTTAACAAACAAAACCTAGATTCTGATCTTAAGGCACATTGTGTAATGGCTGATTCAAGTCTTTGCTGTACACAGATGGATGCACATTATACATTATAAAATAAAGTAGATGGCTATGGAAATATTTTTCATGTGAAATGTACCTCAACCTCAATACTCTCCTCTTCATCCTCCTCATTTTCCTCAATGTTCTCCTCTGTTTCCTCTACAATGGCCTCACTCTTATTGACAGAGTCATCTGATTCATTTGACATAATGGATACTTTGCTGCCATTCTTAATTTTGGCAACTGCATCATATGCACCTCTCTTCCATGCCATAAGACGTCTGTAACATGATAATAATAATTACTGTTATAAACGGTGATGTAAATTTTCTAGCTAGACCATGAAAGTGGCTTTCAAGACAATTTTCATTTTTGCATTCGGTCCTGTAACTCCATGTAAATGAAATGTTTTGGTTGCATTTGCTGTCCTTGATTATTTACAAATACTTGGAAAAATCATATTCATTTAACTGTAATTTTTATGTGATTCTTGAAACATACATTTTGGTGCACATGTTCCTTATCTTTTGCAGTCCTGAAAAAAATTTGTTTTAAATTCTTTTATATAAGAAGAATCCATATTTCAAGTCCTGTGAACTTTAAAACTGTGGAGACAGTTCACTATAGTTTCCCAGTCATCACTTGTAACATCCTTGTATATTGTGTATAACAATGTCTAAAAAATGGAAAGTCATCAACAGTTGATTGTCAATGAATCTACAAGTTGACTAAGTTGACAAGTGTTTCAAGTGGGCTAGCAATCACTCACCTGGCTGACAGCTATCAGACAGCCAAATGCAAGAGCAGTTGGTATAGAAAACTGGGTCAATAGGATGATGTCTGTAGCAATTAATTCCAATGCTTTTGACTGCATACATTATGAAAGTTTCTTTTTGAATGCCTACGTTATGAAACAATATCTTAAGGTTTTTCTTTTCTTTTCATCTTCATCCATATTTGATGGCATGTTAGCTTTATTTGTTCAATACAGAAAGGCTTTTAGTCATGATGCTTTCTATCAAGTTGCTCTAATTATACCGAAAAGATTTTTTAGATAATGATCCATAATTATTTTTAAATTTTTAACACTGGCAACCATATTTGATGGAAGACTGGCATCAAGACATAAATCTGAACTGTCAAGCAAGAATCCTCTCTTGCAAATTGGTGAAAGTCTGTTGAGCAGTATTAAATAGCAGATAAAAGTTCTTCTATACTTAGTAGCAGAAGCCATATCTGACAGTGGATTGGCATAACCTGAAATACTTCATGCAGGATTCTTTCTGTCAAATTTGATCAAATTCTGCAAGTAGTTCTTGAGAAATCTTTTAAAACTTTGCCTGAAAAAAACAGTGGCCAAATTTGATGGCAGACTGAAATTTTTTGCATAAACTTAACTGGTTTTATGTCAGCACACTTTCTATCAAATTTAGTTGAATCCCTTAAGACATTTTTGAGAAGCTGTGTAAAGATTTAGGTATTTTTAAGTACATGTAATCATATCTGATTTTAGGCATAGAGGGGTGTGATGAATAACATATCATGTAAACAATGCTTTCATTCAGGTTTGTATTATGCTAATGCTGGTAGCCATACCCAGTTTTGTAGAGGAAGCATACAATGACAATTCCAATGAGAAGCAAGCATCCAACAGCTATCAGTGCCCCCATCCACCATTTGAACTCATCTTCTGGAGCTGGAAGACAGTTGGTTTGATTAGGGGGACATGCACACTGGAAGTGGTTCTGCAAATTAAGGCAGATGAGAGGTTCTGCACATGGGTTTCCAACACATTCATCAATATCGTCTTCGCATCGTAACCCCGTCCAACCACTGTGGCAATCACAAGTATAATATTGATCAAAGGTCTTAGTGCGTCTGAGGTTTTCACACTGATATTCATTCGGATATTTGCCTGCAAATAAAATATTGATCAAAATATTCTCAATGTTGTACATGTATTTTAGTGCTATCAAGATCTGGATACATTAAACTAAAATGATATGGTTGCAAATTATATCTCCTATTACATAATGAAAAAGAACGAAACTATTATAACAATAATAACAAAAATACTAAAAGAAAAAACATAAGGAAATAAAAAGATTAAGTGAACTTTGTTAATTTTTATTGACTTGTGTCCTGCTGCAATTTGGCCATGCACGCTATCTGTTGTAAAAAACTGATGTGATCTTAGTGACTGTGTCATACTAAAATAATTCACTTAACAATACACCAGATAAATTGTTATCATGCGATTGACAAGAGGTACAGATTTTATGAAGTTTTCAGTAAGAGCATTGCATGACAGGGTACTTATTTCCTCCTATTTTTTAATGTAAAGACCATTACCTGGTTAAAGATATTCAACTAAGAATATCACAAGAAAATGGACCCCATCCATAAACAAGTTAGTGAGTTTGGATTACCTGGATGCTTAGCTATGAAAAGATATAAATATTTTTAACAAGCTAAAATCAACAACAGGTAATAAGTGACCCATAATTATTCTTAACTGCAAATATAAAAATTGTGGAGTGAAACTTTGCTAAACAATCCCTTCTATAGTTTCAGTTCATTTGCATAGTGGCTAAAAAGTTTGGTCACAATTAGTCTGTACTAATATTAATTTCATTTCCCCCATAAGTGCCTTGTCACATTTGCTAGGCCCCAGCTATGAAGTCATGTATAAGCTGTAATCTAAGTGTCTTAGGAATATTACTGCAGCCTTGTGTTTGATCTCTAAAGATTGCCATGGGGTTAGTGTTTAACTCTTAGGCAAAGGTACCATGACCAGCCAGAGAATGGAAGCTTGAGTTGGCAATGGCAACTGGTCATGTCACTTAACAAAGGCTTGCCGTTATCACACCTATATGTTAAAGATTAGTTCAAGGATCAAAGGGAAAGTCCATGGGGTGAACAGGGCATTTTCTTATATGTCCCCACATTGACAGCGAGTGGGACATTGACTACTAAGTTTGACTGGATTAGTCCACAGCGACAGCCAATAGAAAATTGAGATAGAGGGGATGATTACAATTCAGACCCGAATGATACCTTCTGAACTCATAAGATTAATTCAGTAGTTGCCAGGAAGGATTGCAGATCAATAGGGTTTACTCCGAGAAAGAAGCCACTCATAATCTCAGAGGTAGATTCTAAAGAAAAACAAAGCTTAGAAAAGGTCAGTAAGTTATTTGCTCGATTTTTGCAGAATATTATGGCATCATAATTGTAATTATTGGTAGTATGTACACTTAATTACTAGGATCATTTAGTATGTAGAATTACCTTTACTCTTATTCATATCTTATGGCTTGTTACCAGTGTTATTTGCAACAGACCGAATTTGCAAAATTCTGAAACACAGTTATTCGACAGCACACAATCTTCCCATAAAAAAGTTGCAAAGACACAATATCAAACTGGATACAGACTGTTATGAGGGACTCTGTATTAATACATCAGTTTTGCAGGTTCATAGTACAAGGGCTCATCTGTTTCTGCAGCCTGTACTAAGAGTCATACAACTGTGTACAATCTAGAAAGCAGCTGCTTGGGCTAGTGTCTGTATTTTCAGGAACATCTGAACTTGACAAGCCTGTTACAGACACAAATGAATTCAGTACAAAGGTCTTGTCAGCATCCAGAGTTTCATAATGGTCATGTAATTTACACTGTAACTTTGGTATATCTGGTTTACTACCAACACATAACAGTTTTCTTCTTTCCTACTTGTTAATCTATTCCATAAATGGAAGCCTCTCTCTGATATCTCATGGGATCATGAGGCACTTATGGGGGAAGTGAAATTGGTAAATTAAATTAGACTTACCAAGTCGAAGTTTGACTGTAACTTCATGAACCTCATAGGTGCCTTAGTGATCATGCCCATACAAAACAATTAGGCAGATTCCACCTGGAACTTAAGCAGACTCCAGGCAGAATCTGCCGAAAATGCTAAAAATCTGGTTAAAAAAAGGCGGACATGGAAAATTGGAGAAGTCAAAGATGAATCCATCCAGAGTCCGTCTAACTCTAAGATGGACTTTTGTCAAAATTCCTGCCATATAATATATCTTTGGGCATAATTTTGGACTTGGTTGATTTTCCACCCACCATCTAGGTGGAATTAGGAACTTAGTCACTGGCATCTATTATATGAAAGGAGGAATTTGGACTTGTATTTTTGTTTAACTTAATTGGATTTAACTGCCCTCAAACAAGTTTTCATCTTGTTTACCATTTTAAAATAGAATTTTGCTTCTCTCCTGACCTGAATTTCCTCGATATGGACCCATTTTTTAATATTGTCTCTGAAACTTTTAAAAATAATACTCTATCCAGTCCCATTTAACAGATGATCGTTGTAAAAAGCTTTCTGATTGGTCAAAATTTTGTACTTGCCCAATGAATCATCGCATAACAGAAACTGATGGGAATAAGCATGTTTGTTAAACATGGCGATTCAAATTTTCGAATGGGATATGAGATTGAATAACCATTTGAAAAATGTGCGGCAATGAGAATAGCTTGAATGCAAAGTCGATGGGAACATAATTGGTCAATTTGTATGAAAACTGAACACCAGGACTAGCATTTTGCTTTTTGTACCATAAAGAGTTTTACAGTAGCAGCTAACATGCTAAAAAGGACAAGGAATTGAACCAGGAATCAGGATGATTTCGAAGTTATACAACTCCAAACTGATTAACTTCAGAATTTAAGGAGGGACAACGTATAGATCACTGGAGGGAATTGTTGCCAGATACCCACGTCTATCAAACATAGTCATATCTTTGCGGAATTTTCTTGGGCAAAAAGTAGAATCTGCTTTCAATATCGTGAGGCATTTTTGTGTATATTATCAAAATATTCTAGGTGTGTTAGAATTCAGTGTAAAATAAGAGTAATTATATCATGATAAACGTTTGTCACGGCTGCTTATGGAACAAGGACTAATTCAAGAGACCACAACTGCATCATAGTTTGTACAACCAAAAATCAAGTCTACAGTACAAGTGACATAAGGCAGGGTCCTAGCTTTTCTTCTTTTCATAATCAGTGTCTCAAATGGATGCTTTTCTGTAATTTTGCATTATTTTCACAGCTGAATTTTTCAATGCAGATTAATATTTTATATTTTATATACGTTTATGTGTTCACAGATGCCTGTGCGTATGTTCCAGACTTGATACTTTGATTTTTAAAATCACTTAAATTATTTAGTGTCAGATACTTCATATCATGTTGTATATACTGTATATGTTGTACATAACAGATAGAAGGCCTCAAGGTAGATTAGTTATGTAACTAACTGAATTACCTTCTCTAAATAAAGTCTTTATTATTATTATTATTATTATTATTATTATTATTATTATTATTGTTATTAACTCCCATATCTCTTGCCTTGGATGTCATATAATTACAACATAAGTATATTTGTTTTCATGCACACAAGAATATCACATTGGTTAATAAAGTCCTGTTTAATTCATATCCATTATTTCTTTGAAACCTTCTGAAATGTCTGAAACACTACTGACTTCAGTAAAATGCAATATAATGATCAAAATTTTAGTGAACTCTTACGAAAGTTTTAGTCAAATTTTTGTGAAACCTCACCATAATGTCAATGAAAGTTTTGGTAAAACTTTAAAGTGAAATGAAAAACACTTAAGTGATGCCATCATGGATTAGGTTTTGTATGCAAGAAAGAAAATGACAAGAAAAACCTGAATCTTATTTGATAATATCTGTCAAAATAAAATTTATGATCCATTTTAAAAATTACTGTGAATATTTATCATTGATTCCCAATAATGTCTAAAAATCATTAGGCAGTTTAATAGAAATCTTAGTATATTTTGTATGGTTTAGGCAGAAAGCGCTTAAAAAACCCATCTGAAATCTGCCTTGACATTTTCATTATTGGATGGGGTTTCTGCAGGTATTTCCATTTAATTAGGCAGAAGTAAACATTCCTCCTAATAATAGCTGGAGTAATATTTTGGGCCATATTCCACCCTGAATCCACCTAAAATTTATAATAAGTGGAATCTAGGCTTTAGGTGAAATCCGCTTTAAAATTCCACCTGGAATCTGGTTAAGGTCAGGGCAGAAGTTTTCATACAGGCATGCTCACCCTTCACATTCCTGCCCAATAAAATATTGAGGCTTCCATTTCTTTTTGCTCTCAAGACTGATCAACCACGTGACCAATATCATCTCATGTGATCACCAAGGCACTTATGGGGTTCATAAAGTTACAATTAAACTTCGACTTGGTAAGTCTAGTTTAATTTATCAATTAAACCTCTGCATACTGTCCACATAGTCTATTCAGAGTAAGCCTATTCTAATACTAATCCAACTTCTATGTATTTAGCCATAAAAAGTCTGTTCTAATATCAATGACACTAGTGTACAATTGTCACATACTTCTTATAGAAAGGGCTGTTCTGATAATAATCAAAATTCTGTGTCCACAAGTACATAACAATTTTGATTTAAATCATGATATAGAAACAGAACTAAATTGATACATATATTCTTCATCAATTAATTGTATTTAATGCTTGGCCCATATACATATTTCAACCAGTACAACCTCAATGAATTATCTTATCTTAGATGAATTATAATAGTTAGAGACTAGAGTTATTAGCATCTTGAGTGCATTGAAAAGTGCCCTCCTCACTGTAATTTGTATATACAGTGTGTTAAATAGGAATTTATATTAGAAGTCCAACTTTTTCAAAATCTCAACAACTGATGCAAAATCCCAGGTAAAGCTATAAATAAGATTGACAAAGGCCATCACTCCATCCAAACTGGAGCAAACAAGAATAAAAATTAATTGGCATATGTAGATCTATTAAAACATATAAAATTACACTGTGATATCAGATTGCATTGTAATGTCAAATTGCATTGTAATATGTTAAATAGTTTTCGAGATATGCTAAAAACAAGCAGCATATAAAGATATTAAGTTAACAGACACATAGTTCCCACACCTTTCAAAACAAGAATTTCCAGCCTTTTCCAGATATGTCCTGCCTGAAATGTATTTTTTAAAGGATCTCTTATGACCCTGACTGAAAGGAACAAAATAAAATTTTGCTTTAGAGCATGTGCATTTTTCAAATCAAAAGCTGTTTCTATTTTCAGATTTTCCCATAACAGCTTTATTAGACAGATGTTAACTTTATGCTCTTAACTCAGCCTATATGTTCAATATGAAAATGTCTTTGCTTTGAATTTGGACAAAAAAATCTTTCAAAATTATATACCTGTGGCTACAAAAAGGACTAATTTTTTATTTAAAAAAATTCACTTATACCTATTTGGTGCCCTAACATCTACTTTCAATGTAATCTACCATATTTACAGTATATGTTGGGACACTGTATTTGTTGGGGCACCATAAATTAATTTTAAAAGTAACTTTTTTGTGCACTCTATGTTCTGGGACACATTGTTTTTATCGAGTCGTAAGTTGTGGGGCACCTTTTAAATCATTCGAAAATTACATGTTGGAAATTGCACTCTAGCTGAAATTTTATTTTAAAAAATATAAAACTGTGTACTTGAGATAAAACTCTTTAATCCACAGCAGCAGCATCTCATCAACACAACCCTTCTCCTGCGATCAAAGTACACTAGAGTTTCATCCACGTTAATGATCATATTGTCAGTGAAATGATCTGTTTCTCTTATGGCCTTCATGAATTCATCACATGATTTTATTTTCTCCAAATCTGGATGATGCTGGGTCATCAATGTTTGCGCATGAAGCACTATATTGTGTAACTTTAAAAACTGTTCCATTGTTTCACTTTATTTTCAAAATTTTTGTGATTAGTGGTGAAAAGGAACCAAAGTTAGCTTTCATATCTCGGCCATCGTTGTATATTCAAAGCTAAAAAATAAAAAAATCGGCGCACTTAAAAGAATCCATAGTCGGCTTCTGAGGTCAGCTTGCTCTGCAATAAAATAACCTTTGTATTGATATCCTTTAAAAAAAAATCGGCTTCGTGTCTAAAGTCAGCTTCGGATTTCGGCATGCTTTGTAATAAAAATAACCTTTGTCTTTGATGTCCTGTCGGTAAGTTCAAAGACGAAGTTTACTGCTGAATGCCAGTTGTGTCTATTTACCACCTGGGCTTCTATGTGCTTGGCGTCTGTAGTAATAATTCATATAAAGGTGCACTGATGTCTGCGGGTAAATAGTAATGATACTTTTGTAACCTGCGCTGGCGAAAAGATTGTCACTTGCACTCAAGTGAATGTCTTTTCAAATAATGTTTTTTATTTGCAAGATACCATCATACAGTAGACCTGGATATAAAAATAATCTTAGCTATTTTGCACATAACACTGTGCCATGCATGAATGGCAGTTGTCTTCAATATATCGGTTGATTATTTCCCTCTCGTTTGCGAAATCGTTTGCTTCTCTTCTGGCCTTCACAAATTCATCACATGATTTTATTTTCTCCAAATATTGCTGGCTCATAGACATCTGTGCACAAAGCACTATATTGTGTCACTTAAAATTTGTTCCAATGTTTCAATCTATTTTCAAAATTCCCGTGAATATAGTTGAAAATGAACCCAAGTTTACTTCCATATTTTGGCCATCTTTGTATATTCAAAAAAAAAAAAAAAAAAAGGATTGGCTCATTTCACAGAATCCATAGTCAGCTTCCAATGTTGGCTTGCTTTGCAATAAAATAACCTTTGTATTGATATCTTTTACAAAAAAAAGTAACCAAAGTCGGCTTCTGAGATTGGCTTGCTTTGTAATAAAATTAACCTTTTGTCTTTGATGTCCTGTCTGTAGGGTCAAAGAAGGAGTTAACCACTTGCTGCCAGTCGTGTTTATTCACCAACAGGGCTTCTATGTCCTTGGCATATGTGGTTACAATTAATATAAAGGAGCATTGATGTCTGTGGATAAATAGTAAGGATAATTTTGTAACCAGAGCTGGTGAAAAGATTGTCACTTGCACTCAAGTGAATGTGTTTTCAAATGACAATTTTTACTTGTGGCATACTGTTATACAGTAGACCTGGATATAATTCAGTCTTGATTATTTTCCACCCAACACTGTGTTATGCATGTAAGGCGTCTTCAAGATATCGGTTGACTATTTCCCTCTTGTTTGCGATTTTATGGGCTCCAGTTTTCAGTCGGATAACATGTTCAAACCTTTGAGCACAACCACACACAAATGTTTCTCAATGTTCATGTCAATGAACAACATGGTATGTGGTATCGGACATAATTGATACACGCTACAGTATGGAAGCCTACGACACTTATACGGATTTCGTGGAAATATTTTATTCTTTAATGCTCATGTTGAAAAAAGGAATAAATGATAACAACACAAGGTTAGTTTCTTTCTTTTTATTATCAATTAAGTGTTTTCATTTATCTATTTTATTGCAATGTGCAGTGGGGGGGGCAAGCACAAATGCAATACAAATTTATTTCGTTTCTCAAGTCTTGGGACATATGACCAAAGTGAAAAAATGTTTCACCATAAGTTCTGGGACAGGAAAAAAAATAATTATTTTATTGTGTCCCAACATATGCGGTAAATACGGTAATGTAGTCACTGTCAAGGATACCCAAATCATGGGATTTGGATTGGATTTTACCTGAGTAGTCATTAGATTTTTAAATACAGGAATGATAATACTAAATTAATTCAGGCTGCAATACAATCCCAGACTTATTTGATTTTGAAATATCCCAAATGAACTTTATTAAATCTTGCTTTTCAGAATTTTTACTTCATTCCATTCATTTTGCACTTCTTTAAATTGCATCTAATCATAATAAATCAGGGTCCAAGCATGACTCCAATATTATGGGTGAATACACATCTCTCTAGCCAGAATGGGGCAAAGCTGGCAAAATAGAAAGAAGCAGGTGTACAAAGTTTGAAAGAGTCACTTGAAAATACTGTTTTTGCATATTTTCACGTCAGATGAATAAAATGCTAATGAAATACAGTGGAACCCTGCTATAATGCGATAATTGGGGTCCACAAAATTGGATCACGTTAATATCGGGTTCATATTAATGCAGGGTTTTACAGTATTTTACTTTTTTCAGAGAACTCATTGGCACATATACGTGTATTCAAGTCTAATGTATATGATGAATAGGTTATCAACACCGTTTATGATCGTGCCATCGTGGCATGCAGTTCATCTATAATGCATGTAAATCCATTGAAAAATTTCTCACAGATTTACAACATTCAATAATTTTTTCCCAGATCATTGTATCTGAATTCAGCATCTAATATACAGCATGAACTGAATATCAACACCATTTACTTGCCATCTGATATCGTACTGTCTGGGCTTGCAATTAATCTGTACTATATGTAATTCCATTGCAAAAATTGCATACATATTTAAACTATTCAGTAATTTTGTCACACATCATTGTGTGTCTGAATTCAATGGAAAAAAATTAACAGCAAAATTAGGTTAAGAAAGACTAAGCACGTGTATGGTTCATTACATTCCAGGGTCTATGAACGGTGTCTGTAAAAATTTCATACTGCTAAAATTTTTGCATATGCATTTCCATGTAAATCTGTCCATTGCAAATTTCCAATATTTAACGCTTGTATGCCCATTTGTTTGAATGACTACAGCAAGAATAATTAACACATGCTTTCAGCATGCATATAACTTTTACTTCAGATTTTGTGAATATCGAAAGAAACGTGTGAAAATTACTATACTAGTCATTGCACAAAGTGCAGAGAACGACCTGCATTTGTGAACTTGCTTTTCCATAACAGTAAAATATTATTTTATAAAAAAATAGGAAATTAATAACGAGTTCATAAACAAACACCATACCCATGTAAAACCCAAGAACTAAGTGCAGTAGGCCTGCAATGGTTACGAGTCACTTTTATAAATTTTTATAAGCTCTATGCATGTACAATATCATACCATTTCAATATCCAGTTAATAAAGTGGACATTATTACTGTCTGCATCTAATAACACTGCCAAGCCAAGCAAACATGTTGGCGGCTTTCATTTTTTGATGTTTATTAAATTGTGAGAATCTTTTATCAACCACCGCATTGTCTGCTGCTTGGTTGTGTATGCAGTTAAAGAAGAAACACTTGTCAGCTATTGAGGAACAATTGTATAGAGAATTAATTAAAAACAATCACAAAGACGACTTACTGGCTTTACCCATGGATTAGTAATAAGTAACATTTCCGATAATGTTTATTTTGACATAACACGTCAAGAACCTGGTGATACTGTTCAATTTCAGAAGCTATGGCAAGATCGTATTACATTAAAATTCATACGCGAACTCTTCCCCAAAATGATAATAAACGTTTTACACACTATTTCTCACACTTTAAAAAAAGTATTTTTCTGGGTGCAAGAAAAATACAAGTACATGTATTTAAAATTTAAAGGAACCATGCCATGATCATATTATATGTTGTATTATATTCAAATTCTTACACGATCTCTTCCCCAAAATGATAATAATTGTTTTGTGCAATGTGCAGAGAACGAATTGTGTTGTGAACCTGCTTTTCCATAAAGGTAAAATATTTTTATAAAAAATTAGGAAATTAATAACGAGTTCTTAAGCAAACCCTATACACATGTAAAACCCGAGAACTAAGAGCAGTAGGCCTGCAATGGTCATGAGTCACTTTTATAGTTTTTTTAAATGCTGAACGCATGTACAATTTCATACCCTTTCAATTTCCAGCAAATAAAGTGGACATTATTTACTGGTCAACTGATTGCGTTTTTATAACACCACCAAGCTCAACATACATGTTGGTGGCTTTTGTTTTTTGATGTTTTTTAAACTGTGCGAATCTTTTCTCAACCACCACATTGTTTGCTGCTTGGTTGTGTAGGCAGTTAAGGAAGAAACACAAGTTGGCTATTGTTTGAGCAACGATTGTATACAGAATTAATTGAAGACAATCACAAAGACGACTTACTGGCTTTATACATGGATCATTAACAAGTAACATTTCCGATAATGTTTATTTTGGCATAACACTTCAAGAACCCGATGATGTTGTTAAATTTCATCTGTTACGCCATGATCATAATCTGCTTCAGAATGGACAAAATACAGTTTCTCATTGATAAATATGTGAATTTGGCAGGAATTCTTTCGAAAGCAATGTAATTCTGAATATCTATCATCAATAAATTAGCATCAAAATTGGCTACACAACATAAAACAATTTTTAAAAAAATATTTTCACCTTCATTACTGAAAGAAAATTTTCATAAAGTCAGTGTTTTACTTTATTATTTTTGCATTGTGTTAAAACAAAAGGGGTTGTAGGTAATGTCATGAAATCAATATGAGAAAAAGTAAACTTCATTTTCTGGATGTGTTAGGTGAAATAAAAAACTTTAAGTTGACATTTCACCTGAATCACCCTCTAGCATGGACTCGAAATGTTCAGATTATCCAACATATGTGCACTGTCAAAAAGCTGACGAGATCAGATAGCTCCACCATTTTCTTAGTGATGAATATATTTTCCTTCCTTAATCATAAACTTAGTTTTGAGTAGCGTTTTTGAGATTGACATATTGGTAATGACTAATATTCTGCATTCTTAATTATTTAAATTCAACACACAGCCTGAGATTCATTTGCCAGGTTATGCTAACAGAGGCATGTGATCTAACATGAAACGCTAAATGACTCCGTCAACTACTTTACATCTAATGAACCAAACATGTTTTTCAAGACATTTCATCCTTCTTGCATTATGAAGGAAATGAAGTTTTTAACAGTTTTCAGTATTTCACTTTGCTGACAAGTATCTGCTTATTAAATATAAAATATACTGCAAAGATTCATATCCTTTAAAACAGAACAGAACTTTAATTTGATGTAAAACTAATGAAGTCACATGAATATAGGGCACCTTTATTTTGCAGTAACAAACAAAATTATAATAATGTAGCCCAAATGTTGGATGAACAAACAGATCAAGAGTAGGTAAGACTAAATCCATAAAAGGCACATCTGGATCTAAAAAGCAATTTTCTTATCAAATTCCATCAGTATATATCCAGTGGTTCCTGACCTATGCTGAATTTGCTCCACAAGGGCAATAACTCTGGCTAAAACGTAGTAGATATAACTAAACCTATAAAAGACCCATGCAAATCTTTCAGAAAATGTTCATATGATATTGCAACAGAATATGCTAAATGGTTCTTGAGCTAATCCTGTTATATTAACAGTCTATTTAAAAGATATAATATTAACTGTCAAATGCCATAGTTCAATCCAAAATAGGACAGACAAGACCAAAGACATAAAATATACATGTAGTCTGGTACACAGTCTACACACAAAAATTGCACTGATATATATTGGACAGTTCCTGACCTATGCTAGTGCTGCAGTGAACTGCAGTATTTATACTTAACTTGACTGAATGTATGCCTCAAAATGGAACCTGAAAAGACTAAATCTTTAAAGGGCACAACTATATGTATATATGTATATGTTGTATAATGTTGTGACCTCTTATGAGACCACCTGTCATTTTAAATATTAAATCCACTACCTATTACAAAGATATCAAAGTAAGGCTAAGCTAAAAAAACTGTCTAAACCTTAAACTGAAAATAAAATCAGCACCTGCTTACATAACCCTCTCAAGCATTGGTAAAATTTGTTGGTAAAATAGAACTTTGTGAAAAACAAGAATACTGTCAGGCAA
Source organism: Sinohyriopsis cumingii (assembly GCA_028554795.2). Lineage (NCBI taxonomy): Eukaryota > Metazoa > Mollusca > Bivalvia > Unionida > Unionidae > Sinohyriopsis > Sinohyriopsis cumingii. The sequence continues at coordinate 51,794,388 of CM068836.1, forward strand.
TTCTTAAAGGTCAACTTAATTTTGCAATAACCTATCATAAACAGCCACTTTTGCAGTCCATTTCAGAAAATCAATGCAGCAAGAAGAATCTTTTAAGAAAACAGCCTGACTTAAAATGCCATTATTTAGCTTCATTTTTAGCCTGGGCTTGAATTAGTGATAATTTAAAACTAGAATTAAGTTAAATCAAAGTTCCTTACAGATTTGATTGTAGATTACTTATTTTAATTATATACCCTCACTTACTTTTGCAGCCTCCATTATGGAGACAAGGTTGTTCCATCAGTGCCATCAGTATAGTCACAATATCAGACCTGGTGGAACTCTTATCAGTAACCACAAATGTCAAGTTGTCCAATCCAATGTAGGGAGAATCCAGATGGTAGGTTATCTTTACAGCCATCCAAGTCATCTTGGATCGGTCCAAGGCAGAACTGACATCCGGACACTGTAGAGGCATTAAAAATGATAACGTAGATGATTGTAAGTGAGGTTTATTTGATAACTTACAGCAGTACTGTAAACAAGTATGAAGTGTAGCTGTTGCTGTTGGGAACCAAACCTGACTGATCAGTTTTGCTGTCCAATGTAAATGCTTAGTCTAAAAATGGTCCAGACCAGCTAGGTAGGGAGTAGCCTCATATACACGTGCCACACTATACTTCCCTACACCATAATAATTTTCATCCTCAAATATCACCCAAATTGGATCACCTTTTAGAGGGGTCAAAGCATATTCTCTTTTATATTACTAGCTATTAAGAGTTGGACAATCCCCAAGAATGTAATGGGATCAGATACAGCTGTCACAATGGGGAATTGAATCCCATTTCTGTTTAACAGTCAGGTACACAGGCCACTGGAAGAAAGGTCCAGACCAGCTAGGCTGGTTAGTAAGTGGCCTCATATGACTGCTACAAAGAATTAATTCAGTTAATCTATTAATATCATGTACCACAGCTGAAGGCAGTAAGGGGCATTATCAGTAAACAAGTTTTATAGACAGTTACTCTTTTTTCTGATTTAATTTAAGTTTATACACTTTACTTACTACGTAAAATTTATACACTTTACTTATTACATAGGTTCAAGGTTCTCTACATGACTATGAAATTGCCTGATGTTATCTCATATACAGATGCATTGTTATGTGACAACATTTTATTAAACTGACAATGGTCAATGATTCATGAGAAAAAGTGAAATACTGGACAACTAGAAATGTATTTATAGGACAAAATGTCCCACCTCATTGCCTACAAACTGATATAATGGCAAGAATTTTCCGTATGGAAAGAGGAATTGAAATGGATAACACTACATGTCCTCATCAATTCTGTGGTGGGGCAAGTGAACTTGTACTATGTTTCTGCATATGTCTAAACTCAGATGTGAAATAACTTATTCAAGGAACTCAGTTTTTAAGATCTGTACCTCATCCCTTCTGAGGGTTTTATGATAACCAAAATATCTGTACTATAATGAGGCAGATGAGTGGGAAATTTAAACACATGAGTGAACCCCCATTCATTCTTAAGCCACATTCAGACATCACTGTGATCCTATGGTTCAATGCAAACATCTGGACTTATCATATTTACTGTATATGTTGGGACAGCATATTTTCTGGGACATTATAAATTAATTTTTAAAGTTATGTTTTTGTACACTGTATGTTCTGGGACATGATGTTTTTGTAAGTCGTAAGTTGTGGGAAAAGTATGTTGGAAAATGCACTCCGACTTAAATGTTATTTTAAAAAATATAAAACTTTGTACCCGAGATAAAACTCTTTAATCCACTGCAGCATTATCTCATCAACCTAATTTGAGTTTCCTCTAACCCTCGACAACTCATTTTTGATATTTGGACATTTATGTTGGGGTGTAGGGTCAGAATCCATTTCCTACTAAAATGTTGGAACTCACCAACACCATTTGGTGTCAGCATAGGGTAGCCCCTTATTAGTCGGCCTAGCAAACTTGAAAAACCTTTCATCGAGATAAACATGAAATTGATAGGAATACAATTTATTTTCTCAGAAATTGTGAGCATAGCATTTATTATATCTTAATCTGCTGACAGACGAGATGACCATAGAGCATTGATGAAATTTGACCTGAATCTCACCATTTACATTCTTAGTCACATGACTACACAAATCTGGCAGCCTATATGTCAGTGACCAAATATAAAAAATGGGCTGAAAAAGGTCAGAGGAAACTCGGATTACTCATCAACCCAACCCTTCTCCTGCACAGGTACGATCCATTATTTTGGTGAATGAATATTTGTTTTGTTTTCTCATGCCGTGAAAAAATTATCATTGGAGGAAACAAATCTTCTGAAGCGGAAACTGCAAGGACTAAAGTCGGATTTTTAAAAAATGGTACCAGTTGTGCTAATTCTCACACTTTTAACTGACATCTTATCAACAGTCTGTCAAAGAATGAGATCAAAGTACATTAGAATTTCATCCATGTTAATGATCATATTACTGGCAAAATCATCTTCTCTTCTGGCTTTCATGAATTCGTCAAATGATTTCATTTTCTCCAAATCTTCTGGGTGACACTGGGATATCAATGTCCATGCACAAGGCACTATATCGTGTCACTTTAAAAATTGATCCACTATTTCATTTTTCAATTTATTCTCAAAATTCCCATGAATACCAGTGAAAAAGAGCCCAAGTTAGCTTTCCTATGTTGGCCGACTTTGTTTAAAATTTTTTTTGGCATACTTAAAAGAATTCAAAGTTGGCTTCTCAGGCTGGCTTGCTTTGTAATAAAATAACCTTTGTATTTGATATCCTTTAAAAAAAAAATCAACACACTTAAAAGTATTCAAAGTCAGCTTCCAAGATCAGCTTGCTTTGTAATAAAAATAACTTTGTATTTGATATCCTGTTGGTAAGTTCAAACAATGAATTTACTGCTCACTGCCAGTTGCATTTATTCACCACCTTGTCTTCTATTTGCTTACCATCTGTAATCATAATGAATACAAATGGTCATTGATATCTGTGGGTAAATAGTATACACTACAATAACTTGCTTTAATAATACCTTTTGTAACCAATGCTGGCGAAAAGATAGATTGTCATTTGCACTCAAGTGAATGTATTTTCAAATGACAATTTTTATTTGTTAGATACTGTCCTATAGTTTACCTGGATATAATACAATCTTGGTTATCATGCACCTAACACCAAATATCATGCATGAATGGCAGATGCTTTCAAACAACTGGTTGATTATTTCCCTCTTGTTTGCAATTTTGTTGGATCCAGTTTTCAGTCTGATAATATATCCAAACCCCTGAGTACAACCAAACACAAATTGTTTCTCTATGTTCACACCAATGAACAATGTGTCATATTATCTGACATAAGCAATACATGCTACAGTATGGATGCCTATGGTATCCTACATAAAATGAAAAAAAAAAAAAAAAAGAGGAATAAATGATAACAATACAAGGTTAGTTTCTTTCATATTATTATCAAATAAGCATTTTCTTTATCTATATTATTGCAACATGCAGCAGAAGGGGGTGCAAATTCAACACAAATTTATTTTGTTTCTTTAGTTTTGGGACACATGACCTCGGTGAAAAAAAATTTCACTGTAAGTTCTGGGACAGGAACAAATTTAATTATTTTATCATGTCCCAATATATATGGTAAAAATTGTAATTTCATTAACACATAGCAAGGTCTAGACTTAAATATATAACTTGTCACAATACCAAATTAAATTTAATCCGACTTTCTTTCATTCAGAGCACTATTCTATCCTTTCAGTCCACCCAAGTCTGTTACTTATATTAATCAGTTACGAGGTTTTTCCTCACATTCTCTTGAGTACTGATTCATCTGTCTAAAACATATCTGTAAAACAGATTACCATAGGTTCATTTGCCATGTCACATGTCTTGAATTTATCTGTGAAGTTGGAGAGGAGTGTGTCAATGCTAAAATTTCCATGTGCTGAGCTATTCTCATGTAAAGTCAGTGCATCTCCATAATCTATGTCAAAGGCTCCAAATACCGCAGTGAAAGAAAGTGATTCATTCACTTTCAGCTGCTCATAGTATTTCTAGAAAAAATATAAGATATATTAATATTTTGAACAGTAGCTGTTAAAAAACCAAATAGGAAACCAACACAGTTCCATTCATAAATACCTGGGATTAAATGTTATTTGGAAATATTACTATCATCTACATGGTTGAACTAAAGATGTAGCACAATATAAATCATTCCTGTGCTGATAAAACTTTCCAATTAACACAAAATAATGATGGTCAAATTCACAAAAATAGAATTCTTTTATTACAATAAGGTTGAAAAATCAAGAAAAATACAGTTCATTTAGTTATTACATTATATTTGGCACCATATATACACTATTTTGCTGAAGTACTACTACTGCACACATACTCTGCTAAAACAGTGTGTGCAACTTATATTCATTATTTACATATAGGCAATACAAAACCTTTCTAAAATCATTTTGAAAATAGGTTTATGATATTTATATAATATAGCTCAATCTCTAAAGAAATGGTGAGATTAGCATAATAAAGAGATTATATCCATCATCCAAAAATCTAACAAATCTATCATCAGTCAGTAGCCATAAATAAAGCATACACAAATAGTTTCATCTCTTACAAATTTCATGCTGTGATATTGCAACATTTTTTCAGAAGGAAAAAATACTGTAACACATACAATGACTAGTTCCGTTGGATCATGGTTAAGCATGTTTTGACCATCAATGCCATAGAGGAATACTGTTGGCGGATCATTTTCTTCTTCCACCTCTACTGTTAACACAGCTGTTGAAGTTGCTGATGGGATATCTGCTGCTGAAGGGTCATCTTCCAGAATGATGCTAAATGTTATGTTTCCAGAGCAGTCCTTGCATGGTGTATATGTAAGCCTGTGTGTATAAAAGCATTTTATAATCGCTGCCTGAGACTGATATCATATTTGATTTCAGAAAAATCAACATATTTAAATTAAAATTTAATTTTCTAACAAAAGACTCCCTTTTGTCAAGCCCACCTTTTCATTATCAAAGTAAAAACCTTTAACATTAATGTAAACCTACTGTGTGATCTAACACATGAAAGGACACACACGTTAAAGTGATGACTATGCTGAGCTACTGCCAAAGCATCCCAGCATAAGGGCTGTATACAAATTATTGACACATTTTTTCAACTCAATTAGGTTTCAAAGACATGTTCAAAATATCTATGAAAAGAATGACCAAGGTGAATTTATCCCAAATGGCATCATACAAGTAAAATGGTTCATGGCAAATTGATGACATTAACATGATATGGGTGATGCTGATTGTCATTTTTGATGAATCCAATGATACCTAACTATTTTGAGAAAGGTCCATACCTTATCAATGAATTTCAGTACCTTTGAAACATCAGGAAAGTGCTATTTTTCATAAACTGTAAAAAAAACTTCATAAAACACAAAGATACATAAACATGTCCTTCTCTGATTGTAAATGCATAAAAGCATTGAGAATTTGCAATTCATGGAAAACTTCATAGGTATTTTAGTTTACTATTGGATACTTCACTGAGACAAATGTATCTTCAATAAAACCATTACGGAATATAATTTTGGTTCTGAGAGTTTCAAATGGCATGTTGATTTCATGCCAAACAAGAAGAGAGTTTACAATAGCACAAAACATATTGCAAAATACAGCAAGGTTTGGACAGTACCTAACCTTTTAAAATATTAATGGCCATCAATACTTAAGCTGATTAAGACACTGACAAAGTAACACAAATTTGGATGGACTAATATTATAAAAGTTAATACCTTCCATCAGGTGTTATCATCACTTCTCCTGAGACAGGTAGCTGGGAAGGGCTGATTTTATAAATTACTTTGTCTCCCTCAGGATCACTTGCTTCCAGGTCATACAGGACACCTGTTGAGTAACAAATTGCTAATACATATCCATAAAAGTTATTAATATCCAAGTAAATAAATTGAATAACACTAAATGATTCAAAATACCCCAAAGCTGATCCACCAAATAATGTTACACAATTAACTTAGGTAATCTGGTAATCAGTATGAAGACAGTGGTAAATATGTATGACTACATTTTTTACATTTGTAAACAAAATCATGAGTGTGGTAAATTAGGGTATAATAGTTATGTGTTGAGGATGTGAGGATATTACCTGTGGTTTTTATTATCAGAAAATAAGTTATACTGGTAATGTCTCTGTTAATCTAGTGTAACAGATATCTGTAACATCTTCAAATCCTGAAACACATGACTATTATTCCCATTCTTAAACACTTTCAATTCACTGTTTCATTTTCCATGGCTCTTTATTATTAGGAGAGTTAATACAAAATGAAAATATGATTCTCCATAACTCTGTATTGCTGTGAGAAATGATTCTCTATAGCTTGATGTTACTGGTAGAGTCATTATTTCAGGAAGTGTGATTCTCTGTAGCTCAGTATGATTGGGGAGAGTCAATATGATGTGAGCCACATGAAGTTGCCCCATCTTGTTGGAGCCTCACATTTGTGCTGATTATTGGTCTAACAGGCGAAGTCCAGCCTCCATTCGGACATCAGAATCATTTGTAATGGGTGCATAAATAGGCGACCTAGGACAAACAGGTCTGCTGCTGCACTGAGCAAACCTAGCAGGCAAAGGAATTCTTGGGCAGGTAGATTATCCCATATAAACAAGGAAGCCACTATTATACAGTGGGACCCCGCTATAACGCGGTAGTTGGGAGCCATAGAATCTGACCGTGTTATGAACCGAACCGTGTTATATGCAACCAACTCAGCTATAGAAAATGTACCCCCCCCAAAAAAAAGGGGGGGGGGGTAAAATATGCGGGCGGTAAAATACGTGCTTCGTCGGCACAGTTGCTATCTTGAATTAATGCATATTAAATGAGAAATACACCTGTAGTGAAAAGAGAGAAGACATCATACTTTATTTAGAGAACCATGAATTGGTACATATACATGAATACTGTTTATATATAAATGTCTAATGTATAGCATGATCAGAGTATCAACGCATTGTACTCACCTGCGAACCTCATCATATACATTGAATCCACAATACAAGTGATTCCATCGAAAATATGCATACACAGCTTTAAAATATTCCCTAATTTTGTAACATGTCATATTGGTCTGAATTCAGTGGAAAAACTTAGCACAATCACGTAACAAATGATGAAGCACATTTACTTTGAAGTACGTTCGAAGTCGGTAAAGGTTAGTTTGCGTTTTAAGCATAAACTTTTTCCCTACAAAATGGAAACTTTCACAGCACAGTTAAAGTGTTCCAGTCATGTTGGAAAATGCAAAAATCCAACAGATTCCATCACTTTTATTTAAGTTTGGTACTGACTTCCTTTGAAGAAAACTTCTTTGCTGTTATTGAAAGATTGTAGTCGGCTTTCTTTGATGAAGGCTGCATGCGCTTTTGAAGTCGCCGCTAAAGAACAGCTTTGGAGAACCAAACGAATGCCCATTTCTTATTGTGGTGGCAACATCAAATAATTGTATTGTATGATTGAGACGGGGATTTTTTTCCATATGCTGAGTACGTTTTCAAAGGTAATCTGTTTCCCTTGAAATTTTAGCAAACTGTTTTCTCTGGATACATTTTTAAAAGAATTGGCCGTCGTTTAGACTATTCTATTTACTGTCCCTCAATGCCTACTGAATAAACCAATAAGAATTTTTTAAATTTTTTTTTAAACATTTGTGGTAGCAGCGTGATGCTGCCTTCTACGCCTGCATCTGAAAATTAAGAAAGGGTCAACGGAAGATAGAGACGAAGGTGTTCTGATGACATGGGTTATTACAGAAAACATGAGTGTTCTGAAGGATTTAATTCTGAGTAAAAAGAAGAGGAATTTTACTTACCATCCACACACAAATGCGTCTTTGTAAATATATTAATTACTAGCGAGCGGCCAAAAATCCGATTACGACAGAATGCCTTGTCCAGTTAATCTCCGTTACCAGAAATGTCAACAACAAAAAAGCAGATATTTCACAACATACAGAACTCGTGCTAGATGTCAGGATAAGCGGATTATGATATAACAATGCACTGTTTAGATGGTTTGTCAGTAGAGACAATGAATTTGTTTATGTAACAATAGATAAATTTCAGTTCTTTTTATATCCAGTTTGCGGCTTCCTTTCATGGGGCCTCTGAATTTCTGCACTCCAAACCAATGGTTGTATATAAACGTTTAAACAGCCAACAATGTCACCAACAAATAAAAAAGCCACATGGTATGTTTTGCAGCCAATAAGGAAAAACAATCCAAGTTTGTGACATTGGCAAAGACCTACGGGATCCCAGAATAAACTTTTTATGCGTTTTTTTCCTCTTACTTTTAAGAAGAAAGAAAAAGTACTTTTAAGTGTATGAGAAAAATACTTTTTTGTGTATGAGAAAAATACATAGAAAATTTCAGGAGCCAAGCCACAATTGTCTTGCATTTTTTATTCATACGCGATATCTATCCCAAAATGATAAGCAACTTTTTAGGTTTTTTTCCGTACTTTTTAAGATTTTTTTTTTTTGCACAAGAAAAATACATGTATATAAAAATTCGGGAGCCACGCCACGACCGCGTTATATCCGAATTCACGTTATAACAGAGCACGTTATAGCGGGGTCCCACTGTACTGATTTTCCATGCTCACACCAGAAGGAGATATACTCTGCTTACTGAATGCTCAACTCCATACCTAGATTAACAAAATTTCATGATGGCACAAGGTTGGATTTGTTCCTATTGACAAGGCAACTAAGGCTGAGGAGAGTTACAAGGGATATCACGTCTTGCTCCAAGATATAATTCACCTGATATTTTGTAGAATATAGTCCAGTTAGTTGATATTGCCACCATGGTGGTGGTGGAGATATGGGCTATTTCCCAGACAATAAAGAGATTGAAACCCCTGGGACTGGTGCTAACTCCAACTGGGAGTGACTTAACTAGTAAATGGTGTCTTTGTAGAAGCCATTTGAATAGGAACATGAAAATATGCATCTTGAAATTCCACACTGATTACGAACATGTAGTTTCCCTCCTGGATGGCATTTAGAACCCACTGTGGTGTTTTCACCATGAACCAAGAGATGCAAATTAACTGAGTCAACTTAGATTGACAGGGTGAAGAGTGCCACATTTAAAGCTGATGGAATCCTGGACAAAGAAGGAGGTATACTAAGTCACTCGGGTACCACTTGCAGGTCCAAAAGTCACCGTGACATATCTTGTCCCACTGAAGGCAGTGTGAAGATTTCATTTTTGAGGCAGGGAAGCTCTTGTGGAGAAGCGCTGGTGAAAATGATTGCCCTCATTCTGCCTCTTGTCCATTTTTGTTTGGGAGAGCTGTGTTTTTTCATGGTTGTAGATTTGCTGAGACTGCTTCTGAATGTCTTGTGTAAATGGGGCATTTTTTTTGGCTGAAATCCATCCATTGTAGCTCAGAGACTGCAAGGGAGGGAAATTGATCTCCCTGGTGGCTTGTTTGCAGATTTTGTCAACATGACTGTCAAAGAGGAAATTATATCATGCAAGTTGTTAGCTTAGCTTGGCTTTGTGCTGGTCCTAAAAAAGGTGCAGGTAGGGAGCACTACACATCAGACATGCACCTATTTAAGTAGAGTTATAGCAGCAAGAAGGGACACAATTACAACACATGCTGGTTCATATCAAGCAGTGTGTGAAACTCGCCAAAAAATCCTGAAAATGCTACTGGTCTTAACCATAATCAACTGGCTCTACATCTCATCATACAGGAAGACAAAATTATGCCAATGACTCGATCATAACATGGCCATTTTTTCCTGACCTGAGGACAATGATGCTCACTGTCCAGCTGATTTAGATCCATACATAACTGAACTAGAGGCTAGGCATCATAATTTAACCATTGATGACAAGTCTGAATTATAGTCTCAAAAAAATCAGGATTCTTAGTTACTGACTTGTTCGCACTGACAGTACCAGAACTAGACCCTGTCTCCAAAGATACAGCTGTGGTATCCAATGTACAACTCATGAAATTACTTCTGCAGAAAGATTTGTTCCATTGGTAGCTGGCTGGATTTGGAACTGGATCGAATGCAGCCATCAGAATGCAGCTTAACAGTTATAGTTACATTGGGAATGATATTGTGTATGCAGGTCAGTGAAAAAAATGTGTCATGAAGTTAGAAAAATTTACATAATTGAACATGATCTGCATCATCTAGTTTTCTTGGCTTCAGTAATGGAAATCTAAGACAAGAACGAACTATGATATAGTATTTGTGATCGTGATGTTAATTCTATGGCTATTTTCAACAGTTTTACTTTGCTTTGCAAACTGGAACAAAAGAAATTATGGTTTATTTTTATATTAATTTAGATAATTAGCTTAATTATATTTAAACTTCAAACAAGGTAATGTGCATTTACAAAATAACAATACTACACATGTAAAAAAGTTAACAAATTAACATGTTCACACTCTCATTCAATCTTTAACATAAATGCATTTTGAAGCCCATGGTAATATCGTAATCCATGATTCTTATCATCTTCTGCTCTATTGGAATGAGACCCACCTTCTTTTGTCCAGTCATGCAAGAATCAGATTCAGCAATAGCTTTCCCTTGGTAACAAAGAAAGCATGTAATGTTGCCATTGAAAAAATATACATCTGACAATTACTTGAAAACAGAATTATGTATCTGCACATAATTGCAGTTGCATCAGTTGATAAATGTAGGGAAGATTTCCATTGGTCAGAACATAACCATGTGATCAGACCCAATTGTGTTTATTTCTGTATAAACTGTACAGAAGACTACTTTATACTTCTATAAATAGCATCCCATGCAAAGTAACTAATGTTAACATTGAATTGGAAGGTATGCCTTTGAAATGAAATAAAAAAGGTGTTTTTAAAAAATTTATTTAGAAAATTTAATAAATTGATTTGACATAATCAAATAACAAATCTTTATAACCTTTCTGAAGATAAATAATTTTTTCTTTGATTAGGTTTGAAAGAAGTTGGGGAAACTCAAAAAATCTGCCAAGAACATTGGGGCTATGTTGTACAGCATTTTCACTGTGGCTCATTATAAATTAATTTAAAACTATAGGTAAATGGATATAGGGGTTGGAGGGTCAGAAGGTTGCAAAGGCTAACATTAAAACAATTGGATTCACAGTCCTACAATGTAAGATGCCGACCTTGATAGCTACAATGCTGGGGGGGGGGGGTAAAGATCCCGCTACTCCCCCCCATTGTAATTATCATGGTCCATGTCTTGCAATATTTGACTATCAGACTCCCATCACTATAACCATTTACCAATAGTCTAAATATCATTTGCAAGTAGCCCCTGTAGGTAGCCTAAACTGTTAATGATCAGGAAAACAGATTTAAAGTAACAAAAATTGGTTACTCACATGTCTGGACAATAATGATTTCACCAAGTCACAATGAACTCATGAGAGAATTAAATCCAAGAGTCATTCAAATGTCAAATAAAACAACACATTCTTAATTGCTTTGAATATTAAACTTCTACTCAGATCACATATACCAATTTAGACAAAAGATTATGACCATGCTGTGCAATGTTCAAAGCCTTAGACTGCCTATCATTGGAAGAATTATGTTTTTTTTACGTTGACATAGCTACTATGTTGCAGATGGAGAATCCCCTGTTCTATAAATAGCTACATGGTAGATGCCAAAAATAATTCATATGCTAAAATAAAGCTGTAAAACTGATAGGAAATATATTTAAAAAAACCAAAACAAAATAATAACAAAAAATTAAATACAATTATAAAGAATTACAATTAAAAGAGTTTAATCTTGTTTTTCTGAGTTTATCATGGTATAAACTGTCATTTGCCTGCTCACACAGATTACATAATGGCTTACATAATGGCCATCAGGTGTTATCTGCTGTGTGATTCAGCAACTGACAGCTTATACCATGATAAACACAGAAAAAACAACATTAAACTCTTAATTACACCAGAAACAAGTGATTTCATGAGTATTACATGCATGCTCTTTTTCTCAAAAATTAATTACAATAAAGAGATGAATATCAAGAAGTCCTAGTATCTCTACATTACTATTCAAATATGGTATCCAATTAAATGCAAGTATTCCAAACATCATAATTTGGATTTTAAAATAGTTAAGAATGGTAGTTATGAAAGTGAGGTTCCAAAGCATATATGCATGTAATTTCTCAAAGTAAATGATAAGGGCTGTTCCATAAAACATACATGGGAACCAGGGAAGGCACTTTTAAAGTGGGGTACTCACCCATAGATGCAATTTAGAATTTTCTTATCATTTAAGTATGAACTCAGTGAAATCAATGTACCCTAGCATATATTTTTAAAACAGTGCCTTCCCTGGGTACCATGTATGTTTAAATGGAAGAGCCCTAAAACACTGACAATCAACTGGTGTTTAATAGCCTTTTACACTAAGATGGGGTGGGGGACAAGTGATCTAAACTGCTTGCCTTTACTGATCACTGCCATCTCACCTCTGGCTGTGTGGGTTTGAAACGTGTACTTGGCCAATGTGGGTATCTGAGAAAGCTTGCCAGCAACTTCCTGTGGATTGATAGTTCGTACCTGGGTTCTTCCATGACCATTTATACTGGCCATCATATATATAACCTATAGTGTGCTGAACAATGGCATTAAACCTATAACAAGATATGGTGTATGCAACTGCACCTAATTATGTTAGAATCACATTGACTCTGGATTAAACCTGGATACTAAACAACTGATACTCATGTTGCATAAACTGATAAAACAAATGATAAGTTCCCTGTTCAAAAAATGTGTAAAATAACCTTGGATATGAACATTTTCATGCATTCAGAATAAAACTAAATTTGTTGTGTGGATTTCAATAGTCCAGAGGATCTTGATCCTTTAACTATACAATGAACAGTAGCTATGAGATAATGAAGAAATCTGTACTAACAATCCGCCAAAAATACATGCTATACGTTCATATTAGGCATGCACTGAAAAGGTAATACATTGAATTAAAGTTACCTTCATCTTCTTTTATAACAATGTGAGTGGTGCAGTTTAAAACTGGTGCATCATTGACAATGCCAGCTCTCACTCTTGCGATTGCAAACATTGTTTCCCTAGAGAGCATGCCATGGTCTGTGGGAGATGTACCAGTATCTCTTCGGAACCTTGCCTTGGTAACATTCTTATCATGCAATCTTGTGTCACAAACCTAATCAAAATAAATGACATCATGTATAGAGTTAAATGGCACATCATTAAAATGCCAAATATATTCTCTCATTCAAAATTTAAATTCTCAAAATGTAAAGTTAAAAAATTGCAAAAGAAACTTTAGGAAGATAAATCCAACCAAATAAACATAAACATGTACGATTGTGAGAAAAAAGAGAAATGGTGAAATCTTATGTGTGCGTGAGATTTAGAATGTAAACATGGCTTTAAAAAAATTTCAGTTATACTCCTATGATGTCTGCAGTGTGGTAGTTTATAGTGATATCTAGCACTTGGGCATCATGCCATAGACATGTAGCATCATGTCCCACCTAGTCATAATATCCTGAAACCAGGCCAACCATTCCTAACACTAACCTCTTAATGCTGACTGTTGAGCAAAGCAGCTGCTAGTACCATTTTTATAAGTCTTTGGTATGACTCGGCTAGGGTTTGAACCCATGGCCTACCACATCTGACAGGGATGCTCCAACCACTTAAGTCACTGGAGCAGTGGAAAATTATTTGAAAAGTATATAAAGTAAAAGATAAAATTGAAGAAGAACAGCATATACACTCTACAGTGTTTAATAATCCTGTGTAAGCACTAGGAGGGCATGGTTGAATCTGGAGATTACGGACAAATGTGTCTCAATGAACTAAATCTCTGGGAAGGCTTGTGGTCTTGAAATAAACTTTCTGTGCAGAAACTAGTATTTTCTTATGAGTCTTATAATAACTGTGACCTCTGGCCTCTAGAAGAAAAAGTCTACAGAAAATCTAGAAAAGGAACTTACTATAATATTAAGTTATTCTGGAAAACTGATTTTTCTTTTAGCCATAATGATACTGAGCTTTTGATTTTAACATCAATAAACTTCTTCCATATATTAAGTGCATGCCCCTCCACAAACTCTGGTCAGAACCACAGCTATTGTGCAAAATAATTTTTCTTCTTTTACTTGGTGACTTTGACCTTTGAACTTTTGACCCCAAAAATCATCATACTTCTTTCATATCCAATAAACAAGTAAACCATAAACTTTGGTGAATGGACATGTCTGATAACTTAAATTTTTGTGCAGAAAACCATTCTTTCTTCTATTAATCACATTGATCATGCCCTTTTGTCATTAGACCCCAAATAATACGTTTTTTGAATAAATAGGCATTTTATAAAGTGCAAGTAATCCACAAACTTTGCAGAAGGTACATGGTCAAATTGTTTTAAGAAGAAACCATTTTTCTACTTTCATTCAAACTGACTTTGAACAATTACCTTTTAAATTCCATATTAACAGGTTTCTTCCATACCCAAAATGCAAGCTATCCACAAAGGCTTGTCTACACCTGTGATGCAGTAATTATTTTGTTGTGCATAAACATTTTTCTCCTTTCAGTAATTGTGACCCTGAACTTTGATTTATTGACTCCAAAATGGACAACATTCTTCTGTACCCTTAAAGCAAGCTATTGATGAAGTCTGGTGATTGTACATGGTGGACTTCTTAATCTTTGTGCAGAAACAAAATTGGTAGCAGGTGGATAGACAGGCAGACACCATGCATTGTCTGATGGTAGATGTATACAAATATAAAAACCTTGAAGTACACGGTCAAAACTTGTTACATAAACTACAGTCTGTAAAGCAGTAAACAAATATTTTCTCTGGTGGTATATTTTCATAAAGCGTCTTAATTGTGTAATAAAAAAACATGTCTCACAGGGAGGAATCTGATACACTCAACAAGATTGTGTTCTATGGTATGGTATGATTACAACTAGAGTAAATAAAATCATACAAGCAAAAGTCATAAATACATATGACCCTAGGACTAATTATAATGGTGAAAATAGGATAAAATGCAATATATAAATGAAAAATTTAAAAAATGCAGCTTGTTAAGCTTTGATACCATCAAATTAATTTTATCTTCAAAAGCATCCATGCATGAATGACAATAAAAAACAGCATTGCTCTTTATATTTGGATGATGTATCTAAAGTTAAAACTAATAGTTCTTAACTTTAAATTAAATTCAATACAAATATTAGTATTTGTTACCTTTACACTAGCTTTTCCAGTAGTGGAGTCTGTTGTCTCTGTTTCATTGAGATCCTGACAGCTTCCACTTGATATCTGCCATAGCTGGGCATCTTAATATAAATAATTAAACTTTCAAAAATTTCATGATTTAAAAAGAACCAATATTTTAGAATAGTATAAGATCTGCATTTCTGAATTTCTTATATAACTGTTAATTCAGGTCATAAGATACATTAGTGTATTAGCTATAGACATAATGAAGTTACCCGTACCTGCTGCATGTATCATTAACAGTTCCATGAAACATGTCTTTTTCAAATTATTGAGTTGCACAAATTGTTCAAATTGGCTTGCACAAAAACAAAAACACTGAATTGATGCAACAATTGATATATGATGTGCTTGTACTTTTCTCCCAAAATAACAAGACAAAAGCTATCTGACAGAATCTGAATATATTAAGGCACACATGTACATTACTAGCGCACTGGGTGGCTGAGGGGTCTGAAGTGTTTGCCTTTACTGATTACTGCCATCTCACCTCTGTCTGCATGGATTTGAGTCTTGGACTCAGGCAGTGAGGGTCAGTGGTCCTTACCAGGATTCTAAACTCACCAGTTATGTTGGCCACAATGTACAGCCTATATAGACAGTTCCCAAATTAAGTAATCAACAGCCATATTTGTGGCATGACGGCAGATTTACCATTGAGTTTATATGGTGTTTGTAAGTTGAAATAAATTTATTTACTTTCAAGATACTGTGAAAAAACCCCATAAATAAACAGAATGCAAATCAGGCTTTCTGTTCACAAATATATTTGTAAATTTTAGGTTTCTTTTGCTTCAGCATGCCTTATTCAAAATGGTCAGTTCTGATGGTTGCATATAGAAAAATTGCCAGGTTACCCATCTTCCAGGTAAAATGGGCAGTACACTGTCTGCTAGTGACCTTATCGGGAAGCATCTATTGCACTGAGAAATGGTGTCAAACTGAAACCAACTTTTATTGTTCTAGCCCTTCTTGTGGAAAATCCTCTGACATCAGAGAGATAAATGTTTTAGTAAACTTAAATATCGCTATCAAAAGACTATTTAACATGCTGCAATAAGAAGGGTCATTCACTGATGAACAGTTATGCCTCAGGTCAAATAAAAATAGAATCCCACATTACATATCATGGTTCATAATCATGTGGGGCAGTGTTTGAATACACCTCTGGTTTCTTGCTGTTAAACATAGCAGTCACTAAAACATGAATTATGAATGCTAGGATGCACTGCTTGTTCTGAAGACAATATATTTGGGAAATGTCTACTTCATTCATTTATAAACCTGATACTGCCATCTAAGTCCATCCTGAACGACATATTACATCAATAACAAAATCATAAACTACTGCACTGGATATGTTAGAAAGCAGAATGGCAAATGTGACTGAGGCCTAAAATACTGACCTCTGACCTTGAAGATACATATAGAATCCCTAATGAGGTATGCAACACAAATTAATGATGTTGTTTAGTTACACCAAGTTTCACCCCTTCATCTCAAAGATCTCCAAAGTTTGATAGATTGGAGATTGTTATAGAAAGTGAAATGTAAAATTCAACATATGACACCATGACACTGATCTTGAAGATTACATTCACAATGTGGTATGCAGCACACCTGCTATTATGATGATATAAAAGTTAACCCAGACATTAACAGTGAAGATTACACCCATAATGTGGTATGCATCATACCTGCTTACACTGAAGATTACACCACAATGTGGTATGCAACACACCAGCTAATGATGACACGTATGTTTACCCAGACAGTAACACTGAAGATTACACCCACAATGTGGTATGCAACTGCTAATGATGAAATATAAGTTCACCCACACATTAAGCTCTATATAAAGACATAATGTGGAAATCAAAGTGTAAAGAAAGCAACATATTGAGCCATAGTCTTGATCCTGAAGATAGGACCCTCAATGCGGACTACAACACATCTACTAGTGATAATGTGCAAGTACTCCAATCATCGCCTCCTAATTTGAAATGGCTTGAAAACTATAGAGAAGGAAATGTGTGATAAAACATAAAATACTGAACCGTGACCATGACCAAGCTGTGACCTTGACCTTAAAGATAGGGTCCCCAGTGTGGTGCATAACACAGTGATGATGATTTACATGTATCCCAAGATCCATTCCTTAATCTCAAACAGCTTTACATATATACCAAGCAGATGGGAATGATGGAAACATTAAATGTTGAGCTGTGTCCTTGACCTTAAAAATTACACCCAAATTGTGATGAGGTTTAAATATACCATGTTGTGTCTTTTATCTCAGATAACTGTAAAATTAAAGAGCATAGGAGTAAGAGTGAAGAAAATGTAAGATATTGAACCATAACTTTGATCCTGAAAATATGATCCCCAATTTGGTACATGCTACACCTTAAAGTGATGATGTACAAGTACACCACGTTTCAGCTTTTAATATCAAACAGCTTTAAAGTCGATTTGTGGAAGAGAAAGATGAAGGAAAATGGAAAAAACCAAGCTGTGAGATTGACAAGGAAAACAGCACTCTCAATGTGATAAATTACATGTGTAGTGATTATGTATATGTATATGAAGTTTCCTAGTGTGCTAAAATTGTAAAATAATGAGCTGGACCTTTTAGTGATGATGGATATTTATGCAAAGATTTATCTTCTAATATTAAATGCTTTTAAAGTCATGAAGCTAAAGGTAAAGAGTGACTAAATAGTAAATAATTGAGCTGTGGCCTTGACCTTGAAAACAATACCCCCAATGTGACATGGGACATGACTTCTATGCCAAGTTTTATATCATAATCAGTAATAAAGGTAAGGTGTGAAATGCAAACACTTGAGCTGTAACCTTCACCTTGAATATAGCACGACCACCCCAATGTAGTATAGGGCACACCTTCAAGTAATGATGTACTCTCTTAATTGCAGCCCAGAGCAGCCGAGTGGTCTAAGTGCTCACCATTACGAATCATTGCCATCTCACCTCTGTTGGCATGGGTTTGAGTATCTGGCTTGGTCAAACATGGGTACATGAGAAAGCTTGTCAGTAGCTTCTCGTGGGTCAGTTGTTCTTTCCGGGGTTTTCCTGGGTTCTTCCTCCACCATTTATACTGGCTGCCATTTATAGCCTATCTTGTACTAAAAAATGGCATTAAACCCTACAACAATAACAACAACTCTCTTAATCTTATAGGACCTCCAGAACGTTGTATCTGATGCATCTTCTAACGATTATGCAGAAGTATACCAAACTGAATCCTATTATCTCAATGGCTTCAAAGTTAGACACCAAAAAGGAAAGTGTGATGGGAATGCAAAAATTAACCCATGGCAGTGACCTCGAAAATATCAACTACCAATATAGTACGTTGTATGCTTGTTAGTGATGACATAAGTGACATAAATATACAAAGTTTAATAACGTGATCTTGAGAACTGACAGCAACTTTGAAGCTAGCAACTCCAATGTGGCATGTGACACACCTTGAAGTGATTATGAACAAATAAGCTATTTCATCTCTTAATCTGGGGCCCCGAGTGGCCGAGTGGTCTAAAGCGCTCACCGTTACAGATCACTACCATCTCATCTCTGTCTAAGTGGGTTTGAGTCTCGGGCTTGGCCAATGTGGGTATGTAAGAAAGCTTGCCAGTAGCTTCTCGTAGGTTGGTGGTTCTTTCCAGGTTCTTCCTCCACCATTAATACTGGCTGCCATGTATAGCCTATCTTCTGCTGAAAAATGGTGTTAAACCCTATAACATCATAAACAACAACAACATCATCTCTTAATCTCAAACAGCTTTAAAGTTATAGAGCAAAAGGGAAAGTGTAATGAAAACAAATTTTTGATCCATGAAGATACCATCTGCAGTTTAATATTAGTATTGCACATCTCATTCCGTAATCTTAAATAGCTTTAAATTAATAGGATGGGAGGATGATTATGACGAAAGTGTACAATAATCAGCTGTGAACTTGATGAAGTAAACCATGTTTCATGGCTTTTGCTAAAGCAGCTTTAATGTGTTAGAGTTAAAAAGAACAACTGATGAGAAGAAAACATAGAATCATGACCTTGATCTCAGAGATAGCATCTCCAATGTCGTGCAACACATCGACTAATGATGATGTGAAAGTAAACATACTTTCATCTCTTGATCTGGAACAGATTTGAAAGCATACAGCAGAAGGGAATCTGTGATTAAATTGTATAATATTTTGCTGTGACCTAATCTTGAGGGTAGGATCCACAATCTGGTATGTGCGACACCTTCTATTGATGCTGTATAGCAGGGGTCTCAAACATGCGACCCGCCAAGCCATATCCTGTGGCCCACAAAATGATTGGCATTACAAGATGTCATGAGGGATAACAAAGGTGGTGCAGCCCTTGGGCCACTGAAAATGCCCTGATGCAGCCCTCAGGGTGGTTTGAGTTTAAGACCCCTGCTATATAGGTCATATAATACAATGTATCAATCTCAAACAGCTTTAAAGTTACAGAATGGAAGGAAGAGTAATGGAAAGTTTAAATGCTGAGATGTGACCTTGATCTTAAAGATAATACCCCAATTTGGTACATGACACACCTTCTAATAATGATTTATAAGTAGGACAATCTCATGCCTTATTCACAAATGTCATTACGGTCATACAGCAGAAAAAGAAAGTATGATGGATAGATGGAAAAGCATCTCAAGCTTTTCTTTGAAAAGGACAGGGACAACAAGTATAAACAACTGTACCTGGGTTCCAGTGAAGCAATGTAATGACACTGTCATCTCCTGAAATATTGGCATTGGAATTATCAAATGTAATAACTAATGGCCCTGGCAGAGACATATGGCCAACAGGAACCACAGTGAAAACTGTGTAAATCTCCTTGAGTCTGAAATTAGACAAGAAAGACTCACATCAGCATGATGGAAAAAAATTTCAAAAGTTAAGCAAAGTCAATGAATGTAACATCAACATGGCACACACAAAAAAACTGTAAAGGAAAGCGACTTATTTCTTTTTGCATTTGATGGAAATGTCTATGAGCAGTCCACTTTCATCTATCTAATATGTAGGTATGAAAGAAGACAAGAGAAAATGAAATAAAAATATTAATTGTGTAGACTGTAATTTGCATTATTCAATAAAGTAAGTATGAGTTATAAATAATTATTAATGTATCATATGAACATAGCGCACCATAAACTAGTCCCAATATAATTTCTTATTAATGTATCATATGAATGAATCAAACTACAACAACTGCCAATAGTTTGTATTAAATTTCTTTCAACCCTTCAGCCAAAATACATTATGAATATAGAACAGCACAAAATACATAGTTCTCCTCTGCAATTCCACATTAAGCCATGTGTGCACAATGTCAAGTAACTCCTCTTCCAATACTTTTTATCAAAACTTCATACCTTTTGATTTGATTAGTTGGTTTGTCATTGTACATAACAGTCCCATAATTATTGTAAAAATTTGATCAAACATCCAAGGAAAGTACTTAAAGAGGCAAGGGTGGTGGTACTAGAGAGCTACAAAATGGGAGGATGCTGCTGCTTTGTCATAGACTAGCTAAGAAAATGTCAAATTGAATTGTGTACTTACATGTACTAGTTTGCATATAGAAATAATCAGAAGTTGAATTATCATACAATTAATTTAGTACTCATATGAGACCTTGGTATGTATGTATGTAGGTAGGTAGGTAGGTGTGTATGTATGTCTGGATAAGGGATTACCAGTGCTTCAGCACAATATTGTGCTGAATAAAGTAAAGGTGTAACAATGCAAATATAAAATATTGCTAAAGATGTAATGAAGATAAATCATTTTAAATGAACCTATCTTGTGCTAGAAAATACAAGCTGATAAGTTCATTAAAAAAGTTAAATCAGTTCTTTATCTATTGAACAGAATAAAGTCTGATCTCCCTCAAGAAAAGAGCAAGATATTCTACAATGCATGCATCATGCCACACCTAGAATATTGTTGTTCTCTCTGGGGTAATAGTGGTATAGAAAATCAGGAATAGTTACTGAAATTTCTAAAAAGAGCTAGAGTTATTCTTGATGCTGATTTAGATACAACATCAACAAATCTTTTTAAAACTCTAACATGGCTTCCTTTCATCAGAGAACTCAGTTTCAGGAGGGTAATTACTAGTCTATAAATCCTTACATGCTTTCGCTTCTGATTATCTTAAATGTAATTTTAAGTTTGTTAAAAATGTACATATGTATGAACTAAGATCCATTTCAAACAACAAGTTATATTTACCTAAACCAAATTCCAAGTTTTATAAGATGAGTTTTGCTTGTTTTTCTGGAGCCAAACTATGGAATTCCACACCACCTTATATAAAGTCAGCAGACTCAACCCAAGCTTTTAAAAAGCTTCTTAGTCAACACCTACTGAAAAAATCACTTGTTTGATTTTGTTTAATGCAGTACTACTACTTTTTACAACACTGTTATCATGTACTCACCTATGTTTTACACATGTTTGCTACTACTATTTGTATGAACCCTGTATGTACTCATCCTTGAAGCCTTGTACATATTTATTGTAGCAGTAGATCTATTGTTGAGTTTTTAACAGAATTTGTCATTCAAAAACACCTCATCTTGTAAAAGGTGAGCATTATATATATATATATATATATATATATATATATATATATATATATATATATATATATATATATATATATTAGTATAAATATCATTTAGAAGGCCTCGTGAAAAGTTTATCAGTTGACCAAACGGGCTTCTTCTTTACATAATGTCATTATTATTATTATTATAATAACCTAAACATATGTTTCAACAATAAGAGGTAAAGATGTTAAATTTCTTTAAAAGGTATTGAAAATAAAAGAAAATAATCCTTAAATGTAGGGTCAAATATAAACAGCCTTCCCTCAACAAGTTCAAGTTTTTCTCATCTTCAAGTTTTACTGGACAGTGTCCCAGCTAGCTGTATTAAGAGGGCCATAGCACCATGCCCTTCTTTCCAAGCACACATCTTTCTTTTTTCATTGTATTCTCTTGCCCTTTTTATGATGTCCATCAAAGTTTTCAGAGGACTGCGAAGTTTAACGAAATTTGCCTGAACTAAGGTTTTCATATGTCTATGGTATGGTTGAAAATGTTTCAAACACCAAAAGAAGTTCTTGTTCTTCTCTACGTATACCAACAGTGAAAAGCAAATTTGCCATTATACAGTCATTTAAGGTTAAAAAATGTTTCAGAAAAGACTACATCTGAACAACATCCAGATTCTGATCACCCTTGTTAGCTGTTTAACATAACATTGACACCACTCCTGTTTACTGCAGTTATAATTCAGAAAAGGAATATTAGTAAGGTTGTAAACAGGTCTGTTGTTTTAATGCATGAACATGTGGCTTGGTGCTGATACACATCTGTACTCCAGTAAAGATGAAATTATTCCATAACTAAGTCATAACTTAGTCAATAATATTCTTATAAGATTTTTAAAATATTTTACAAGAAAATTATTTTCAGTATTTTTGTATTATCTTTTTATGAGGGACTGCCCTTTAAAGTGTGCTAGATGTATAATGTAATGGTGTTTAACTACATTTTTTGCCCTCCTCAGCAACCCCCTAGTTTTCAGTTCTAAATGGAAACTGCTGGGCAAAAGATTTGATTATAATCTTGTTAATATGATTTGCCACTACACAAATTATAATGGCTTCATTTATATGTGTAAATCTTGTGTTTTGTTAAGAACAAATGAAGCCTTTCTTCATGGGAAAAAAGAGGTACATACCTTTTTGCAAGCTTTCTTTCCACTAAATCCATGGTGTCATTAGGATTTACAATGTAGGGCACAAAGTCCACCGATGCATCAGATCTGTACTGTGTTGTTAATTCATCATTTTTGAGAAGAGCTGTAATAAGGCTCTGACCTGGATCAAGGCCTGAAATTCATTGGATGAAAAAGGTTACATAAACAATGTCCCATGGAACACAATGCCTCACCCGCGAACAACATTATCAAGATGTGACTACTGCTGAATATAATAACTGCTGGCATTATGATGAATGACCTGAATGATATGTCTTTCACAAATTTTAACAGAAAATGTTAACACTTCTTTAGGGAATGCCACTGTAGCTAAAATTAAAGTGATAACTTTGTTATATCATGTGCAAACATGGGCAAGACAGTAGCTCTTTCCACTGCTTTCATTTTGGTATAAATGTAATAATAATAATCACCTACTGGTATTTCATGCTTCTTTAAATGGGTTTCAAAAAGTCTATACATTTACTTGATTAAACAATTCATGTAAATATTCAGTACATAATTTTTATGGTCTGACATAATGAAAAAGAAATACCTTCTTATTATCAGTAACCAAAACTCATCAATTACATGGTAAGGAAGATCATGAGTAATGATTTGAAATGATCCATGTTGTCTATGGTTTACCTTTTAGTCTTTCACAGTAATGTTGCTAATTAATATATCAAATTTACAAGACAGAAACAACATGAAGCTCATGGATCAAAATTCAGTTTATTGTTTAATCAAAAAGCAATTAGCAATGGCAATTAGCATACTGGTGACAGTATTCCATATTCAAGTCAATAAGCTATTGCATGACTAACCTGAGGGTGTTTGAATGTCAATCACATCCACAGAACGTCTGTACTTTTTAGCTCCATCTGTATTAAGTTTTACATCTATAGGACTTCCATCAGTAGAAGTTGAAACTTTCATATTGGGTGTCTGAACCACAACTGATCCAAGAAATTTATTTTTACAAAGGGTTGCCTCATTGCAGAGTCGCATGGTGATAAACATGGTGCGCCCTGGTTCCATGTGGAAAATATTTTCTGCATCCATCTTGTATTTAGTATCATTGAAATCATTTCCAAGTGGTTTCAATTCTGATAGTCTCCGTACAGGAATACCACCAATTGTCAAGTTACCTCCCTTGATGGCAACAGTCCCAGAAACATTCAATCCTACCCATGTGCAAGGAAAAATGTCATCTATTACATCTCTAGAACTTCCAATGCAGTAATCTGTAAAATAGTTAAAATTTCTCACTGCATTTTACACTTAATGTGATGTTAATGTTGAATATCAGACATTTTCCAGAATTTTTTAAAGCAGTGTACAATGACCATTAAGTATTATTTACGACTATATTAACAAAATTTGTGTTTTTAACAAAATGGGCAAAAAGTGACAATAAATATTAACTGCTGTTGAAAACAACACTGATTATACGCTTAATAAATGCACACTTAAGTTTATAAAGGGCACCATGGATGAATTCATATATGTTCATCATTAAAACTATCCAAGATCTCCTGAAAATGAATTTAGGACAAAAACTACAAATGTTTCCCAGGAACAAAAAAAAAAGGATGGATGAATATTTTTGTGATTCAGCTGTGATGGGTGGTAATTTTTAAAAATAAATGTTTGTCTTCGAGTGTCAGAGTCTTTTCTCAATGTCATTTGTGACATTTCTTGATGATTGTGACATTTATTGGGTCTATAGTACACATTGCAAAAACATTCTGTTCTACCAGTGAATATCATAAAATTTAACAGTTTTTGTGCCATTTACTAGCATTAGTGTTTGCAATATATGTTAGATTTTGAAATGTATTGGTTTTTCTTACATGTGATGTTGCTGGGAAAAGTAATTTTAACAGTTATGAGCATTTGGGACATTTACAGGCTCTATAAATATCTAGAAAATGTAATGCATATTTACTAATTTTAATTCATCAAAAGTTGTCAAGCTTTTGTTTATGATGTTGACTATGATGATTATAATTTATAATACGATTCTTTAAAAACACCTGTGAAATTAATACATATGCAACTGTTATGAACTGAAATTGTTCTGAGAAAATCTGACATGTTCTTTACATTTTGTGATTTGTACCTTTCAACTACAGAAAAATTGCTTCAGGTAATTAAACTTAGACAACTGAAACATTAAATACAGTAATACTGATCTAAAATGAGGATTAGTACCAAAGCCTATTGACTGTTAGTACATATAACTGATACCTACCATATCTGGTAACTGAAGGATCAGGACTGACTTCCCAAGAACCACCAATTGTGGTTGGGTCACTTGTTGTCATTGCATCCTTGGGTTCTACAGGATGATCAAATTGTTTGGCTCCCTCAATACTAGCATTAACTTTCTCAACATCTGGAGGTTCCAGTAGTACAGTGACACCTGAAATGAAGATATTTGTATTAGACTAATGTATGATGAGTCTGGGGCAGAAATAATGCTTCCTTTCACATAAAACTCTTATCAAAAGCACAGTGTTTATCAGGTTAGTTTACAAAATAAATATATGTGGCCAATGCATTTATCAATTTGCTCCCACTGGTTATACAGCCATAGTCTCACTTTCATTGGTCAATAGATGAGGAAGCTGGGTGGAGTTTTGACAATGTCATGAATGTGCTAGCTATTAGATGGCTAACACAGAATATGGGTAAAACGATGTAACAGACATTCAAAGGCTCCAAAGTTCTAGTCCTGAACCTAATAGCTGTGACACAATGAAGACTGACAGCTGGACACTACAAATGTGCCATTTTATAATCAATATAGTTACTGTATTTTGATGTATATAGAGTGTACTATTAAATTATTGTTTCCTATTTTCAGGAGGATGTACACATTTTGCAGAAGAAAAACAAACAACAGATTTTCTCCAGGTTGATATGACAAAGGATCATGGCAATACATCTGCATATAAGTCACATTCACTTCAAAATATTAAAAAAGCATCACATTTTAACTAAAATGTTTACTAATCCTATTAAAGAATTAAAGAATTTTTACAAACCTCAACAGTCTTGTTATCTGAATGCTTATTTTAATAAATTCTTTTAATTTCACATTACTATGCAGCTTTTTGTACTGTGACTATACCAGAAATAGAAATACATACAATTAGTAATTTGCTTTCTACAGTCATATTTACATTTTAGCTGTGCAAAGAACTCCATTGCAGAAGCAGAACAAAGATTACTGCTGTACACATAAATGTTCAATATTCAATAGCTGTTAATCTAATAATGCATTTCAATATTTATTAATTTCTTTGAATGAAAATATCATATTTACAACACAGTGTTAATGTTCTCATTTGACACACTATCAGAGGAAATCTTTTTCATAAGTGCAGTTTGTTATAATGGTAACATTGACTCATATCGTTAATTTATGAAACTAATACTTTTTTCTTTGCAAAACAAACTGGTTCTCAGTTTTATTTCTCATCTTTGATATTTATTTATGACTATATAGTGATCAGTGCTTCATTTACTCAGTGTGGTCTTTTCAAGGTAACTAGCCATGGCTAAAACTTCAGTGTGCTAAACAAAATTACACAGTTACATTGTTTTATTAGGTAGATTTGCAATTTATTTACTTTTCGGCAGAAAATAACTTGGTTTCTTTGTTTTATTCTCATCTTAAGCTACCAAGAGTATCTGATAATTCACTGTTACAATACAGTGAACAATGTTTAACTGGCTCAGCATGGTGATTTTTAATGTAATCAGTGACAGTTAAAGCCTTGATATGCCAAGCATATTTATTATGCCTTGTCTTGTAAATTTAAGCTTTGACACTGATATATATATATATATATATATATATATATATATATATATATATATATATATATATATATATATATATATATATATATCTCAGATGTGTCATGATGATCAAAATAAGTACAAATACTTCACCTGAACTTTCACATAACACGTGTTCAATCTTGAATCTTATTGAATATAGTCAAAGTATCAACAAGAACCATCTAAGAAACTTGTATGCCGTGAAACACAAGTTAACCATCATTGCCTATGCAAAAGCACATAATATCAGAACTGCTGGGAGGGAGTTCAATGAAGGAGAGTCTTCTCTTAGGGAGTGGAGAATGACAGAGGAGTACATACAGTGGCTTTTCGAGAGAGTTATGATGTCAAAGAGGAATTTAATGGATTTGAATCAACAGACTGAACTCCATTAACCATACAATTAAAAAGATATACTTTCAATATTGCCACTTTTTTTTCTTTAATATTTTTAAAAATTAACAGTCATGACTGGGTGTGGTTCACTGACATTAAAGAATACAAGAACAGTGAAGTACTGGTTTATTGTAAATAATTCAAATGTCATTTAACAAATGATGATCAATGTGCTATCCAAAAATGACAGACTATTGTTACACTATAACACTGGAGAGAAATTATCAGGATTTTAAAAGGTATTATATCACATGTACATTATATGACAGAATTAAGTATATTACCTTATTCTGGGTTATGGCTATATTGTGATTGGTTATGACACAAGCAATAATTTATCCTTCAAATATAAATTTAAAAACACTCACAAGCAATGGCACAAGAAAGACAAACCATTAATCCTCTTTACAACCAATGATTAGACTGCAGAAAACATAGTACAAATAGTACTGATATACCCCCCAAATAAGGTTCCAGATATATCATTACCATTGATAATACTACTATACTACTACTAGTAATATAGACTGAAGCAGCAATAAATGCTGCCATAGTAGTGATTTTATTCAAGGCATGTTTTGTGCATACTTTATATATTTGATGCCTGTGGTAGACATTATTTAAAACTGCAATGCCAAAAGGTTAATGTGCAGATGAAGCCCTTTAATTGCAAAGTTAAAACCAATTGTTTTTATTGCTTAAATTTGACTCAAGTGGAATACAGTGTGACCCTGCTATAACATGGCACTTGGGGGTCCATAGAATGTCCTGACTGGGTTAGAGACCAAACCTTGTTATAGCCAACAAAGTCAATTAAGTGAAGAAAATTACGTATCTACCTGAAGTATAAATGTGGGGTAGGGGGGATAATAAAAGCAGGTGCAAAAATATATGCTTCTGATTAAATGAAGACAAACTAGCCAGAAAAATATTTGTATTTTGACAACTTACATTTGTGTAGTACAATCCATAATGTATTAAGTACTGCACTGGTATATAATAAATCCATGAATTCGAGTATAGATCACATGTTATAAACTTCATTTATGGCTCACATCCTGTTTGAAAACACATATAACACATATTTATTTTAAAAAATTGTAGTCCTCGTTCTGATCTATATTCAATTATCATTTAACAATTCACTACAACCCATACGAAATAATTAGGCAGATTCCACCTGGAACTTAAGCAGAATCCACGCGGAATCTGCCTAAAATGTTAAAAATCTGGTTAATAAAAAGGCGGACATGGAAAATTTGAGAAGTCAAAGATGAATCCATCTAAGAGTCCGTCTAACTCTAAGATGGACTTTTGTCAAATTCCTGCTATAAATACATCTTTAGGCATAATTTTGGACTTGATTGATTTTCCACCCACCATCTAGGTGGAATTAGGAACTTAGTCACTGGCATCTATTATATGAAAGAAGGAATCTGGACTAATAGCTTATTTTCTAACCAACATCTAGGTGGAATGAAGAACTTAGTCATTTACATCAGTTAAAGAAAGCATAATTAAGACTCGGCTTTTGTGTGTCTGTAAAGTTAAATGACCGAAAATATAGTGATATTTTGTGATTGTAATATCACTGACAGTTCAATAAAAAATATCAATAAGATATAATAAAATTTACTGTTTCTGGTACAATTTAAATGATTTTCAGCAGCATTTATATTTCCTGTGTCTGATAGCTGTAAATTTTTATTGTTTATTTTGGACACAATTTATAACTTTTTTCCACAGCTTTCCTTGTTAAATTTCTTTTTCAAATTTGTTGTTATTGTATTTTTATTTAACTTCAATTGGATTTAACTGCCCTCGAACAAGTTTTCATCTTGTTTTCCGTTTTAAAACATAATTTCACTTTTCTCCTGACCTGAATTTCCTCGATATGTACCCATTTTTTAATATCGTCTCCAAAACTCTTTTTTAAATAATGCTCTATCTGGTCCCATTCTATAACGAGCTTTCAAATAAGTATTTGTTCCATTTATTAACAGAGGATCATTGTATAAAGCTTTCTGATTGGTCAACATTTTGTAATGGCCCAATGAATCATCGCGTAACAGAAACTGATGGGAAACAGCATGTTTACTCAAGATTTCAATTCGAATTTTTCAGCGGGACGTGAGATTGAATAACCATTTGAAAAATGTGCGGCAATGAGAATACCCTAAACGCAAATTTGATGGGAACATAACTGGTCAATCTGTATGAAAACTGAACACCAGGACAAACATTTTGCTTTTTGTGCCATAAAGAGCTTTACAGTAGCGGCTAACGTGCTAAATAGGACAAGGAATTGAATCGGGATGATTTCGAAGTAATATACAACTCCAAACTGATTAACTTCAGAATTTAAGGAGGGACAACGTGTAGATCACTGGTGGGAATTGTTGCCAGATATCCATGTCTATCAAAGATAGTCATATCTTTGCGGAATTTTCTTGGCCGAAAAGTAGAATCTACTTTCAATCTCGTGAGGCATTATTGGGTGTATTATCAAAATATTCTTGATGTGTTGGAATTCAGTGTAAAATAAGAGTTATTATATCATGATAAACGTTTGTTGTGGCTGCTTTTGGAAAAGGACTAATTCAAGAGACCACAACAGCATCATAGTTTGTGCAATCAAAAATCCAGTCTACATTACAAGTGAAATAAGGCAGGCTCCTTGCTTTTCTTCTTCTCATAATCAAATTGTCTCAGATGGATGCTTTTCTGTAATTTTTGCATTATTTTCACGGCTGAATTTTTCTATGCAGATTAATATTTTATATTTTATATATGTTAACTGTGTTCACAGATGCCTGTGCATATGTTCCAGGCTTGATACTTTGATTTTTAAAACCACTTAATTATTTAGTGTCAGATGCTTCATATCATGTTGTATATACTGTATATGTTGTACATCACAGATAGAAGGCCTCAAGGTAGATTAGTTATGTAACTAACTGAATTACCTTCTCTAAATAAAGTCATTATTATTAGTAGTAGTATTAACTCCCTTTTCTCTTGCTTTGGATGTCATATAATTACAACATCAGTATAACTGTTTTCATGCACACTTAAATATCACCTTGGTTAATAAAGTCCTGTTTAATTCATATCCATTATTTCTTTGAAACCTGCTGAAATGTCTGAAACACTAAAAAAAACTTCAGTAAAATACTATATAATGATCAAAATTTTAGTGAAATCTTACAAAAGTTTTAGTCAATTTTTTTGTGAAACCTCACAAATATTTCAAAGAAATTTGAGTGAGACCTCGACATAATTTCAATGAAAGTTTTGGTCAAAATATGTGTGAAATCTCACCAAACTTTAAAGTGAAATGAAAAATACTATGTGATGCCATGTTGGATTAGATTTTGTATGCAAGAAAGAAAATGGCATTGCCCCTTACGACAAGTAAAAACCTTAATCCTATTTGATAATATCTGTCAAAATAAAATGTATGATCCACTTTAAATATTACTGTGAATATTTATCATTGATTCCCAATAATATCTAAAAATCATTAGGCAGTTTGATACATAATAGAAATCTGAAGTATATTTTTTATGGTTTAGGCAGAAAATGCTTAAAAATCCCATCTGAAATCTGCTCTGACATTTTCATTATTGGATGGGGTTTCTGCAGGTTTTTCCATGTAATTAGGCAGAAATAAAGATTCCGCCTAGTAACAGTAATTTCAAGCAATATTCCACCCTGAATCTGCCTAAAAGTGATAATAAGGGGAATCTAAGCTAAATAAGCGGAATAAACAGATTCTGCCTAGTAGACAGAATAAACCAATTCCACCTAGTAGGCGGAATAAACTAATTCCACCTAGTAGGCGGAATAAACAAATTCCACCAAGTAATAGATGGACTAATTTGCATATTTCGGGCTGTATTCCACCCTGAATCTGCCCTGAACCCACCTAAAATTTATAATAAGTGGAATCTAGGCTTTAAGTGAAATCCGCTTTAAAATTCCATCTGGAATCTGGTTAAAGTCAGGGTGGAAGTTTTCGTACAGGAATCTATCAGATTCCATTGTTGACTCTTGCTTTGATGAAAAGTTCTTTGTTATTATTGAAGATTGTAGTTGGCTTGCCTTGATAAAGGGTACATGTGTTATTGAAGTTATCATTTAAGGATCGTTTTGGAGGACCAAACAGATGTTTGTTTCTTATTGCGGTGTCAACATCAAATAATTAAAGAACATTGAGACTAATTTTTTTTCCATTTAAATATTTATACAGAATGATTGCTCCTTCAAAGGCAATTGGTTTTCTTTAGTTTTAGCAAAATCATCTTTTTCTGGGTATATTTAAAAAAAAAAAAAAAGGAATAAGCCATCGTTTGGTTGATTGTAGCAATTACTTTTCCTGCCTTCAAAAGTTGGTTGATTGTAGCTAGTCCGGTAGCATAGATTGACCAACCATTTTTTTTTGTGGTGACATTTTTGGTGGTGGAGTAACGCTGCCTTCCATGCATAAGATAGAATTTAAAAAAACAAAACAATAGATGATGACTGCACAGGTGCTCTGTTCTGTTCTGACAGGTATTTCTAAAGAAAAATGAGTGTTCCAAAGGATTAAATTCTATGAATGTAAAGAAGAGAAATTTTACTTACCATACACATACAAAGGTCAGTAAAAATAAATATATTAATTACTAGCGAGCGACCGATAACCTGACACTATTTCATTTGAAAGATCCATTATGAGACAGTGACTCATCTGGTTGATCTCTGCTACCAATGTTATAAAAAAAATGCAGAGATTTCACAGCATACATTTGTACTCAGGCCAGATGTCAGAATAAGCGGATTATGATATAATAATGCACTGTTAAGTTGGTTTGTTAATACGAACAAAGAATTTGTTTATCTGACAATAGATAAATTCCAGTGCATTTAATATCACGTTTGCAGCTTTCTTTCATGGTGCCTCTGAATTTCTTCACTCCAAACCCAAGGTTGTATACACAAGATTAAACAGTCAATAATGTCAGGGAAAAAGTCGCCAGATGGTACATTTTACCGCCAGTAAGGAATATAAATCCCAATTTGTAACATTGGCAAAGCCCAGTGTGATCCCTAAATAAGCTCTTTACATGTTATTTCTCGTACTTTTAAGAAGAAAACACTTTTTTTTTCAAGTATAAGCAAAACAAATGTATATGAAATTGCAGGAGCTATGGCAAGATCGTCTTAAATTAGAATTCATACAGGATCTCTTCCCCAGAAATGATAATAAACTTTTTACACATTACTTTCTGTACTTTTAAGGAAGGAAAAACAATTTCATGTATGAGAAGAGTACATGTATATGAAATTTAGGGAACCATGCCACAGCCGTGTTATTATCTGAATTCATGTTATAATGGAGCATGCTATAGCGGGGTCACACTGTATTTGGTTTTGAAAAACAATTTAAGTCATTAACCAATCAATGGCAGTTATCATATGACAAATACTTATCTAAATTAAGCAAGGGAGATAATACAGTATTTCAAAATGCCAGAGACAAGGTGTCATAAGCTGGTTTCTATTAAAGTAGGGTATGAAGATGTAAAACCCACTTACAACTGTGCAGATACTGAATGAAGGTAAGGGGAAATATCAGCTTTTATATTCTGCTGAATCATATGTTGCTAATGTTGATGTTAAAATGGGTTAATGACAGTATGCTACCTGAGATTCCCCCACATCCTGAGAATAGCTTGCAGAAATGGTGGATCATACCTGACCTCTGTAATGTCTATCACTAAGCACACTGGATATAATGACATAAATACTATATTAATTTATGCACATTAAAAAGAAATAAGGAATCTTTAGTTATATGTGCATTTAATTAACTATATCAAACAAAATCTAAGT
Source organism: Sinohyriopsis cumingii (assembly GCA_028554795.2). Lineage (NCBI taxonomy): Eukaryota > Metazoa > Mollusca > Bivalvia > Unionida > Unionidae > Sinohyriopsis > Sinohyriopsis cumingii. Next base: position 51,827,794 of record CM068836.1, read on the forward strand.
GCATATACTAAAATATTTAAGTTGTCCTTGGGGGGATACTCATTTGGCATATGTACCTAGAGGGAGTTCTGCATGTATGGTTTTAACATTAATATCAAATTACCAATTTTGGCTTCCATCTTGGACAACCAGCATAGTATACAGAACCACAGAGAAACGTAATTTGTGGTTTATCATCAATTTTGACTGCCACTTTAGCTGACTGACTAAATAATGCCATAAAATATCTACCATGCTTGTACTAACACATTAACCCCTGAGCCCAACAGCTAGGCAGTCACCTGCAGCATACTTGCAGAGATCACCTAGAGCAGTGTTAGCCTTTCCAGTGCCTGTATCCCTGAGACTAGCTGACAGCAGTTGACTTGCAGATTTTCATAGAGGGGGCTACTTGCAATAAAATTGTTATTATTTTATTTGTATTGATTTAATTCAGCTGAAATTTGGCATGGCTATTCTCAATAAAGTTACAAACATAATGGTATAAATTTCATGCTACATGCAGAAATAAAACTAATGCATGATGGTGAAAACAAATGATGTACTTGCCAATTTGCTTCTCTTGCCGTGAATAATCCATAAAATCCATTATGAATTCACACAGAATTATTAACACCATCAACACATGAAATAATTATATTTTTTATACACAGAAATACCACTTGTCATCTCTTGTAAACTAAACATCCTGTGAATACTGTACACAAATGGGCATATTTTACTTGCTCTTTACTTACCTTTCTTCCTTAGAACTCTCACTGAAATTTTTAAAATTAATACAACACTTAAACCTTGAACTATGAACACTCACGTTAACAACATATATTTCCCAAACATTTATTTAACAATTATTCAAAAGAAAAAAAATCTCCACGAAATCAAATTTATTTGCATCAGGGTCCAAATCCATTGCTGGTCCTTTGTACAGCCTCTTGTCAATGTGTGTTTTATCATTTACGATCATCGATCAGCTCTACTTTCATTTTCTTCTTCTTCTTCGACATTCTCATTCTTGTCACTACCGCTGTTGTTTCCAGTAGCTTTTTCGATGTCACTATCAATCTCGTCTGATTAAAATCCAGAAAATTCTCCGTCAGAATCCGTCAAGTAAAAGTCTGCTCCTAGAGGCTGATTCTCGTCAATTTGCATCATTTTAAAATCGAAATATTTTCACTAAACCAATGATATCAAAGTGAATTTTTTTCCCTTTGTTCAGCAATGTGTGCTCGATCTATGTAAGCTAAAATTGGATTGGTTAAACTGCCTGCATTAGAAGGAAATGGCTTTAAATCAACCAATGGTTTGCACCGAGTTAACTCGTCGTGCGGGAGAAAGGCCTTGCTAAATGCTGCCTCTTAAACTCAGTACTCAGGATACAAGCATTGCAAACTCAGCCACTTTAGCGAGGCATGCGAGAGATCAGGGATGTAAAGTACGACGAGTATACTCGTCGCCAGGGGTTAATGTGTTAATGAATACCAAGCACACTTTATCCATACACTGAAGCCCAATAAATTTCAAGGTAGTAAAAATTGTGCATGAAGTAAAATAACAAACTAATTAACATATAACCTGCTTACTTACTATCAACCTGGATGAAACCAAAATTAATCCACCAGCTCACTTATCAATTAAAATTATAATGAAACATATCACTATGAACTTGTTGAATAATAAAAACTAATTCTCACATGCTCTTATTATCCAAATTTTGCAGTATATTAATTTGTGAAAACATTCAAAACTGGGCACATGTAATAAAAAATAGGAACACTAAACTGGGTTTGGTGCTGATTTTTTATATATAAAAAAATGGTTTAAAGCATTGAATGTGACAACAAAATATGATTTTATAGGGTATGAAATGAAAACATACCCTTGGTATCATTCCATACAGCTGTGATGCTAGCTTGATTCCTGCATTTGACAGACACATAATATGTTGTATTATGCTCCAGAATCCCACTAAGATTGGAATTTATCCCAGTTGGACTGACACCCGTAGAGATGAATGATTGTAGTTCACTGCCCCCAGGAGTGGTTCCTATTGCCCACTGGTACTCCTACAATTATGCATTAAAATATTATTGAAGACGAATTTATCAGTAAGAAAACATACAATATTATTGATTCATTTTCAAGAAATCCAAGATGAAATGTACTGAATGTAAAGTTCTTTTTCAAAGTGTACTTTTTGTGACTTACTCTTTCACATTTCTTAGCAGTAGGGCAGCAAAGATGAGCTTAATTATGGCAAAGATGACAAAAAGATTTCTACGAGTAAAACACTATATGAAGAATCTGTATAACTAAAACATATAATTGTTATCCTACAAGAGGTTAACCATAATTACAGACACAAGACATAACCCAAATAAGACAAAACATGGGTCCTATCCTAATAGAAATTGTAAATATGCCATGTGTTTATGTGTAACAGATGCAAAATATGCTCTTGGTGGTTAGCATAAATGTATTTAAACTGAAAAACTTTTTAACAGATTTAGCAAAAATTATATCAAATAAGACTAAATAACCTATCTGTTGTCATAACAAAACCCATTAATTTTGACATCTGTGCAGCTTTGGGTTGCTTGTGGCCTTGTATGCTAAACACTTGACTGATAGTACTATTGTTGTAGAACATTACACTGTACTTAAACTTTTAACTGCTATTCAAGCATCAAATCTGGTAGACTGTTATGTATATCTATATTGTGTGTTTAATTTTGTCCAGGATTGTAGATTGTAATGGTCATTTGTAAACAGCACATTAAATAGCTAACCTTTGTCCATCATTGTTGTTTAATACTTTTTAATACTTTTCGATAATATTTGCAAACATGTTTACATTGCCTTTTGAACTTTGAAGGATCTTGAAAGACAACATATTTATGAATTTGATGGGAAAATGACCCACATCCTGGTCATTTAAGTGTGTCTTACTTTTTTATATAAAGTTTGTAATTAATAAACTTAAAATTTTCCTAATTTGTTTTTAGTCTGGTAGAGTTTCCTTTATTTGTGTTCAAATATAATTTGAGAGGAATTATTTATTTAAATTATTCATTGGAATTAAAAAGTGTTCATTGTCATTTTGGACTGAATTGCCCTATTGAAATTATTGTGAATTTATTCAAGGATATTCTAGATTATATCATTGTGATACATCAATGCTGTTGCCGCATCATCTGATCCAAGCCAAGTGGCATATCAGAACATTCAATACTGAAATCCATTCAGAACAATCAATACTTCTGAACTAGTGATAGAACTTTGAGGATAATTTTTAACTCGATTCATAATACTGTAAGTTTCTTTCAAATTTTCACTTTGTATTCTAGGGAAATAAATTATTTGTTGAATATTACTGTTTTGTTGGTTTTGATTTTTCATATACATAATTTTAGAGCATAACAATAACAAGTCAAACAATCTTTGTCAATTGGCTGAGATAACATTGATCCACCCAATATAATAATTTCACAGATGAATTGTGAAAGAATACTGTAATCACTAACTTCTTGACTAGCTGGGAAATTTTCCAATTAAGATGGCTCAGCTTGAAACAATGCAGGAGTCACTGTAATAATTCAGCTCCCATAGTAAACTTATGGAAATACTATGATATTAAAAATTAAATAACTTTAAATTTTTGAATGCTCATGATCAAATCTATGTATCTCAGTATAAACCTATCCTTGATACAAACTTCTGTGTGGAGACAACCATATTATCTGCTGCATTTGTTTGATATAACTATATGGAAAATGTGTTCTCAATCTCACAAATAAAGAATCAGGTGCAAACTTCCAAAGTCAGGCCTAAAAAGGACTGAAATTCTATCAAAATTACATTGTCTCTCCTTTTCGCAGTGACAAATAGGATTTGTTCTCCAAAGATTATTTTGCTAAATTTAATTTTTCACTATCAAGTAGATATGGTGAGTCAAAAACACATATACTCTATATTATCTTCAGCCTTTTCTAGACTGGCTCCCATTCTTCCATATAATTAGTACCATGAGTCCATGCATGTGTGGCCTGTCTACTATTTTGTCCACATATACATGTTAGACTTTACTCTGCTTTAAATGTTTGGTAATGAAAACATTGCAACCAGTCTAACACATATTTACTAAAAAGATTAAAGGAGTTGACCTAAACTTACCACAAATCTCTGTATTATAAAAACAATTGTATTGAGAGAGATATATATAGAAAGAAATAGAGGTTGTCAATAACTTAAATATTTCAGGATCACATTTAAGTGTAACGCTCATTATATGCTGAATTTCACATTTATAAATACAAAGTACATGCAAAACACAATGCCAGTTTATTCCAATATTTCTGGCAGCTATAATAACCCAGAATGATAGATGATATTCATGTGAGGCTCTTAACTTATTTCAATCATTGTTCATAAAAGAAAAAAATTCTCTAAAAAAATATTGTCATTATTAGTATTAAAATTATCTAAAAAAATTAAGTTTATTCTTTTTATTCTTAAATGCATTCATCACAATATTTATTTGACTTTCGGCACTGATATATATCCTATCTTAACCACTCTTTCCTACCTGACGTAACATGCTATGATGTTCTTTGTAACCAGTCTACAATTCAATGAATTTGTAGTAAAGTCCAGTTTATGCCAAACCAACCAACCACTCAAAAAAAATATCTGTGAAGTTTATGAAGATATTAGCAACATATATGGGATAAGGATTTAACTAAATTAACTAAGCAGTACAACATCTAACAAGTGACATGTATATGTGGGATAAAAATAACTGGACTCCACTGTTTCAGCCTGGGGAGAACCTGCCAATGAAAAGTGCAGGCTAATCAAGAAGATACACTGTTTCTTTCAAAGGCATTGAAATTGCCATATTGGATGGTACAATGTTTGTCAGTAAAATGGCATGGCAAATTGTCATGGTATGTAAATATGAAGCTTGAGTAGCAACTGGAAATTCAAGTATAACACAACATCTTAAATCAATAGTAATGTCAATGGAATGTTTGAACATTTATTCCACATTTATTCCACCTGACATTAAAAAATGATTGCAAGCACAAGAATCTATTCAGCTCATCTATATATTGACCTGAACATGTAAGCAGATTGTGTGTCATTTGCCTTGTGTGGTTTGCTACAACTTACTCACTGTAAAATATAAATTTCACTAATCTGTCTAAAAGATTCAGTAACTGAAAAACTGTTTCAAAATTTAATAACTGAATTTACATCTGACTTGCATTTATTGGTCTTCATTTTTGTTTGATACAGGCATTGACAGATAAATATACAAATCAATGGATATGTTAAAACAAAAGTGAACTCTACCACATGCATAATCTGTTTTATTGGTATCTTATAACTTTTTACCACATACAAACATAACTGACCTCTATGTCACTCTGGTTATCCCGACACAGCCAGACAGACTTTATGGTGTCATTTGAACTTTGAAAGTGGGTGGGTGTAAACTCTCCCTGTCGGATATCAATATACATCATGACATCAGGATCAAAGATTGGTGGAGTCAGATCAACATAAAACCCATTGGAAGATGCTGTTGCTATGGCTCCAGATCCAAGTACAGCTCGTACTGTGAAAGTAAAAGTTTTAAGTAAACTAGAAATATATTCAATGAACATGAATACTCTGGCGCTACGAGTTAATTATTGTGTCTGAAAACTTATCTAAATCCAAAACCTAATTGGGCATATGGACTATACATGTATGTCAAACAGACCCAAATCAAATGCAGAATGCTATGGATCATTCTGGTTAAAAGGTGTTTTGTTAACTGAATTTTTATGGAGGAAAAACATCTGCTGAGGAAGTTTCTGGAAGCTAAACTTTGCTTAGCCACTGATAGATCAAATGAAATACTGCAATTTTTGTTTTTATTTGCCAAAAGGTACTGGAGAAGATGTCACAAGTTATATTTTCATATGGCGATAGAATCTAACATGTCCATAGTGAGAATACCATAAAAACCTTTCACTGGAACAAGTCATAAAATATATCTACATTTAAGCTAAACTAGCTCAGAGGTTATGAAGAAAATATTAAATAAGGAAGCAAATGTTCTATGAGATATTCCTGCAAGATTAATAAATGTTGATACAGTAGTAACGGATATGTCACAATTACATTTTGAACTAGGTTGGTATGGAAGGACCTGCAAGTCACCAATAAAATCTGTCTGAAGATCTTTTACAGTTTATACAGTTAGTCAAAAGTGGCTTAGATGTTTGGGAGATGTCCAAAACACCTGGTTGCTATGGACACCATAAAGTTGCTAAGAAGTCACTCAAGATGCAACATTGGTAGAACATGTATGAAGTTACATTCACACAAAGTTTGATCAGAAATTGCTCCTTGGCTTGAAACAAATGTACCAAAAATATATTAACCAGTTTGATATTAAAACCAAATAGTTGGTGTATACATATTAACCTGGCTGCTATGGCAACCAAACAACTGCATAATAACTGCACACATATTAACCTGGCTACTATGGCAACCAAATAATTGTAATGGCAGTCACTAAAAGTAATCTTTGGTAAAACATGTCCCACAGAATGTTCCCAAAATATAATGTAACACAATAGTTTTGAAGGTGTCAAAAAAACGTTAAATTTTGTGGAAATGTAACCATTGCTAGGGAAGTCAACAAAATCACAACTGTAGCAGAACATATCTTACCATAGTTTTCTGAAATGTTTCATAAACAATGCTATAGTGCTTTGTTTAGAAGAATAAGGTTTATCCTTGTCTTTTATGCTAAGGACTGCTAAGAATCTATTAAAAGACAACTCTGAAAGAAAATATCAACAAAAAAATTCCTATAAAATTGATAAAATATGCCTCAGTCTCCCTCTTGGCCAAAATTTAAAACATGTCTTGGTGTTTCCATTGTCAACTAAGGTGAGTGAACGAATTGATTAAGTGCACTTGAGTGGAAGCAGAAATGAGATTTCAGCTCTTTTCCAAAGAAGGAGAAGTGCTGAAGGTGATAGCAAGTCTCTCAGCAACGATTTGTCAGATCCATTGGTTGTAGTGGCAAAACTTGTCACTATGCAGGTTAGATTGATCCAAGAGAGTTCCTGCAAATTGGATTCGTCAAACAGGACAAAGATCGTTCTTCTAGTGGATGATAATGCACATTTAAATACAGCTATAACAATGTGTGGGGATGGAGTAGGTACATACCAAGGGCTCCTAAGTGTGTGAGGATGGCAAAATGATGATGCTAACAAGAACTGTCATTGAAGAAGGAAGGAAAAGATGGAAATTATAGATGGATTTAATACTTCCCTTCAAAGCAAAGACTAATCCAAATTGCTTTTAAGGTAGAAAACTTCCAGAATACTGGTATTTGATTGTGAGGTCTCTCTGTCTATAGAGTGTGCGACTCAGCAAGAGTGGAAGTAGTAATTGATGTATTCACAGGATTAGGCATCAATTGCTGTTTCAAGAGGAGATAAATCTAACTGCCACCAAGGTGGGCATGTAACACTTAGCTTCTCAGCTGAAATGTTTTAGTCTGGGAGGGCTGGATTTTTGCTAGTAGTGGTTCTTCTAAGGTATTAAGATTGGTTAACAGATTTGATCAAGAAATGTATATTTGATATACCATTAGTAAATGTGTATCATCTGTCATCTGAATACTTTAGAATTCTTACAGCAGCAGGTATTGCCAACTCTGCGAAATTTGTCACTAGAATTGATTCTGATGAACAAAATGCTTTCCCTACCCTCTATACTTGTTCAGATTTTTTGCAGAGTCCAAAGCCATGAAACAGAAGTATAAAAAATCAGTACAGGGGTAAGGCTATGAAACTGAAGTAAAAAATCAGTCTAAGCAATAATATAAATATCAATGTTATATCCATATATTGAAGGCACTTTTTGGAAAATATCAGTGAAATCAAATGTTTCATAATTAAGTTTTTTTTAAATTGCCAAATATTAACTTGACTTACCAGTAATATAATATATAGCTGGCACAATATCAGTCCCATTTTCAGTATCTACATTTATTTCTGGTTCAAGATAGAGATCTTTCAAAGTGAAGTGCAGTAGGGCATCAGTGTTGCCATCACAAGCAGGATCACATACATAATGGGAACATGTATCTGAGCAAGGAAGGCATGGGGAAAATACCTGAAATAAGTTTAAATATGCATAAAATAAATTCAATATTTAACATGTACATTTGACTATTAAAAAAACCAAACAAGAACCAACAAAAGTGAATTTATGTTTTATTGGATATATAAAAATAAAAAAGTGAATAACTCTTTTTTTATATACATCCATATTTGATTGCTTAAGCACACTTTATACACAACAAAAGGTGACCAACACACAAACATTCCTACACACAAAATAGTCTGCATTAATATGGATGGGATTATATTAATACTTCACTCACCAACCAATCATCACCTCTGTCTGTGTGGGTTTGAGTCTCGGATTCGGCCAATGTGGATATGTGAGATAGCTTGCCAGTAGCTTCTCGAGGGTCGGTGGTTCTTTTCGGGGATTTCCCGGGTTCTTCCTCCACCATTAATACTGGCCGCCATGTATAGCCTATCGTGTGCTGAAAAATGGCATTAAATCCTACGGCAACCAACCAATCAAAATGTTTGCAGTTGCCACCTGCAGCATCTTTGTTCAACAAATTGTTGTTGGAGTGGTAAGAGAAACAGCATGTTATATTTCTACTGAATGGTAGATTTATACTTCACCACATTTCCTATGTGCAATTACTACTTGCCTTCAGAACAAGAATTGTTGGATCTACCTGCAAGTGTTGCTTTTTTTGTGCCATCTCCATATTTATTAGGACTGTAACAGGACCATCAAGACATGCCTTAGTTTGTATTCAATGACATCATGCTCCACAAGGAGACAGAAATAATTCCCATATGATTTGAACAATTTATTAAACTGACAACTCAGCACTTCAAGCAGAATTTGAGTCAATAGGCATTAAAAATGAAATGGGCCTTGCCATATTTATATTTGGATATGTCACAATCACAAATTAAAGGCTAACTGATTAAACTGCAGGACAGAATTTGGCCTCCAGTTCCAATATAACACAACACATGTAAAGATGGTGAAAATGCCTTCAACATTTTATATTCCACACCAAGTCAACACAGAGCTTCAGGGACACTGTATATCTGATTATGGTGGAGGGATCTAATTTGGCAGAAGACAATGTCATTGTAACCGGAGTGCAACATACTATTCTGGAAATGGGAACTACTTTTAAAGTGACCACCACAAATCTAAACATGGCATCTACTGGCAATATTATGTTCTCAATCCACTCCAACCATCAACTGATTGTCGACCTGAATCGTATATTAGCTGCATTGTGGTATGACCAGAAACTTCTTCACCAGGTTTATTCATTAGGCAACTCTGGATATGTTCTCTGCTGGTAAATGAGTAACAGTTTTTATGATGTAAGAGAAGCCACTGTTATCTGAATAAAGAGATGCCAAAAAAAGAAATAAACATACACTATAGTATTATCAAGCAGACAAAATGAAAACCAGTTGTTGTAAATTTACATTCAGTATATGTAGTATTCACATAGAAAAACAGTCATACCATGTTTAGTTTTGAATGTACAATATTTTTCTGCTTTCAAAAACATCAATTGTATGCAGTATTTGTGGCACATCATCAGATGATTATGGTTAGCACTTCCCACAACATATTCTGGGTCACATTAAGTAATGAAAGATGTCCAGGACTTAAATCTCCTGCAACTTTTTCAAGCTGGTTGAACAATTGGCTAGAATTTCAGTTTCTATTGAGAAAATAAAATAGGGCTGCCAAAAACCACTGAAAACTTCACCTGGGTACCCATTGCACTGTTTAACGGGTAACCGGGTACCTATTGGAACGTGAAAGACATGTACAACTCTTGTTACCCCACTGTCAAATTTTCACAAACTTGGATTGTTGGAGGGTGACGAAATGAATGACTATTTCATCATTTTGCACATTGTTTACCACACTTTATCCACTATTTTGCATTCTCTTTTTTGCATTTTACCAATCTGCACTTTCATATTTTCACATTCACACTTTACTCACACCCAATGGGAGATGGCTGATAGTCTGTTGAAGGAGATAATTTGTTTTCCTGTTGTACTTCAAATTGTCTATTATAAATTGTTCTATAATATTTTGTTTGATTTTTCAATAATAATGAATTAATATTACAATGTTGTTTCACTTATTAATAAACTTCCAACAACTTCCACAGCGTATTTTGTTATTTATTACTCACAGCGAATGGTGGTGAAAGTCAACTTCCGGTTGAGAACTTGAATGCTAAAGGAGGTTTACACTTAAGTAAGTAAGCAAAACATTACAATATTACAATTTCAAACTAGAATAAAATAACGTCTTTTGAATGTTTTTATGAATTAAAAACTAAAAAAATGAATGAACTAAGAAAGAATTTATCAAAGCTAAATAATACCAGTCTGTCCTTAGTGCACAAGTTCATGATCATTGTCCCCTGCAAAATTTCCAGTTTCTGCTATAAAAAAAACCCCAACATATCGACCGTATCTGGTGACAGCAATGCAAGTTTCCTGTTTACAATGTGTCCAGCCCTAAAAAAGCACTTTCAGATGCAACTGATGTTGCAGGAATACAGAGATATTTTTGCACAAGGAAAAATTATTTTTGTGAATGGGTACTCGTCATTAATTTTCAATGCCCAGGTTTTTCACTACAGTCAGGTACCCAGTTACCCGGGTATCCCTTGACAGCCCTCAAAAAAAAAATACAAGGCATCTTCTTCAACTGTGCAACAGTTAGAAGAGTCATCTTAAGTTAAGCACCATCAACACATGACCTCATAAGAGCTAATGATGCACATGACCTAAAGATAGCAGAAACTGCAGCTATCAAGCAACAGCTGGCTACATTGCCAGCGACTGATGACACATTGGCACAATCTTTAGAAGTGGTTATGATGACATCAGTAGACCAACACCTTGCCAAGCTTTGCTGAGTCAGCAACTCAGGCCACCAAGGATATGTTACAGATGTATATAGATTTCAACCCTCAAATGGCCCTTGCTAGACCCCAATATACTGGCAGTAAACGAGTCTCTCACATCACAATATGTGGTGCCTGTAGACAAAATTCAACTGGTGGACACTGTACCTAGCATTGTCTGCAGAGATATACTCAGTGGTAAGCACATTTATCTTGCCCTTTTGCAGATCACTAGGATGGATTCTATCTCATAAACAAAACTGAAGTGACCAGGGTTGAAATTAAACTGTGAAAAAAGGAGATAATTCTAGTTTCGATGGACTTCTGAGGGCATCAAAGTCTGATATGTTCCAATTCAGGTTGTATGTATAGGTCTGACCCTTTCCAGTGGATCACTGTACTTGTCCCTTTAAAAGCTATAAACATTATCTGTTAATCCACAGCAGGGTGCACTATTTTCAGCCTGCAGAACTAATAATTACATTTAATAGCATTGAACATTTTCTAGATGAAGTCTTTCTAGTAGCTACATCTACTCCTACCTGTGATAGGCAATCCAGATCACAATTCAATGGCCACTTATTCCAGATAGAGTGTGTTGCTTTGACAGCTAATGGAGGGATCAAATACCATATTAATAAAACATTGTGATGTAGGATCTCAAGTCATATGTGCATAATATCAGTACCTCTTAGAATGTCTAGATGCTGTTTTCTGCGTTATCTGTATATTTATATCTGTCCATGTACCTTTTCTACTAAAGTATTATGTTAATTATGTAACTGGTTACAATAGGTTTCCCCACTTAATTCAATTCTTGGGGGTAAAATGGGTTGTTTTCACAAATGTCACAACTGAGTATGCAAATACCCACAATGCAATGCATATGCACCTTGAGCCGCCATTTTGAGTCTCTAACAAACCTTTGTCAATATTAATCATGTATATTCCTCAAGATAATAATCTGATTTAACTATTGATAAGGATATTTACTTTAACGAATTGATACAGAGATTTTACTTGAAATTATGTGCTCTATAACACAAAAATAAATATAAAGCTGGAAGTTCTCTTAATGCATATATCGAAAGACCGAATAGTGAAGTTGAACTGCAATCGTGTATATTGCTATCAAATAGAAATGCAGTTATTTTTTTTTACAAACAGACAATATTGACATTTTTAAAAAGTGTTTCTTATCATATCCCTAAGCTTGTCATCTTTAAAGAATATTTCCAGACATGATTTTTGGGATACAATATCAGTTACGAAGTAAAATTTCATAGCATGTGTTTTATGCCAGAACTTTTATGTACAAATACTTTTCTTGACAATAGGTGTTTGTGCCAAAGACAGCTGACAAACAATTTAATTAGCATGGTCAAATATTGTATTTGTGGTGGAGATGATGGATGTAGGATGATACTGAATGAAAGCGATAACCATTCAAATAAGTTTCATCTTCAGTATTCAAACAAAACAAGTGCCTAACGGAACATGACTTTGTGTCAAATGTTAAAACAAAGTATGAAATACTTTTAGAAATATAAAATTATATATTAACAATTAGCTTTTTAACTTGAACGATAATGAAATGATTGATTTCAGCCCATGAAAATTGAAAATCATTTACATGTTTCTACTTGTTTGTGTATCCATTTGTTTATTGATCGATCTATTTTTTTAATGAAAGAATAACAAAGACGGTTGAAATTTAAATGTTTTACTTGAAGAAAACAAGCAGAAAAGTCATGCCTTCAGTCTTGTATGGCTGATATACATAGCAGAATGTGATTTATTATATTCTCATGCACAAAATGAAACATGCCTTCATAATTATGCAGGAAGAACAATGTTATTAGATGCCGGTTTGTATGGCTAGGGACTCAAAATGGAAGTACACATTTTGTGACATCACTCAAAAACAAGGGATAGCTACTGTTTATCTACTTTCTTTGGGCATTCACTTCAGTCCATTCCATTTTATTCACTCAAGAATCTAAGGTCAGCATGATATTGCATATTCAAAGCCCACTGAGTGACTCTGGTTGACCTGGTTGCCCCAGGCATGCACAAGTTTTGGACAGACAAGTCTTCACTGGGCTTCATCAGTTTCCACTGAAGAAACTTTACTCAAAGGTCATTCATAACATTTTGCCGGGGAGTTTTACAGCCCCGAGTTATGACCTTTGTACTAACATACAGTGCCCATTCTGTTCTCACTTAATCACTCACAGAATGAACTGAAATGCATCAGTAGCAGCAGGCATTTACCTTACAAAACACACATGTTATAAATAAAAATTAAACTGGATCAAGTTTTTTTGGTTGTGTATAAATTATTACTTTATGCAATTACTTAAATGGGGTTTATACACAGCAATAGGTGGCTCATTGACACCATTCTCTAGTACTAAATAGCACTAAATATGGATGAGTTTGTACTGATAAGTAACTTGCCTACTAATCAAAACATTTCCATCTGCTGTGTGCAGGGACTTTGTTCAGTGATTCTCAGTGGCAAAGCAATATCATGTTACATTTCTACTGATCACCAACAGTGTTTAATGGACACGGGATTGTCTTTGATGCTACTTGTTGCTTTCACAAATAAAAGGGCATTCACTACATTCAATTCTGTTTTATTCATCCAAGAAACTAATGTCAGCACAACAATGCATCTTTAAACTAGACCTAACGACAAGTCCACAAAGTTGCCACTGGCATACCCAGCTTTTGCTGGAAACTGGGCTCCTTCAGTTTCTGCCATAAAAACTTTACTCATGGGTTATCCACAGCATTCAGTCAACGAGTTTCACAGCTCAGCTGTGACCTTTTGTACAACCCTGTTGTATAATTCAGCTCTATACAAATCACTCTATAATAGAATGAATTCAAATTTAATCATTGCATTCTGAAGCAGATAGTCACCTAGGCAAAACAAATATATTTTTAAAAAGAAATCAACTGGATCTGGTATTTTTGTTGTGGATAAGATGTATATCATGTACCATGATTCAAACAAATGCATCCATGCAGTCTCAGAATATTTATCTAAAGAGAGGCAATGAAATTCATCAGTATCCATAAAATTTGTATCTTAAATTTATTTTAGTCTTGTCAGATTACAAAAATCTAAATTTAAGTTATTTTTAAGTATAAATTATATTCTACACTTATAGCCCTTACAATAAAAAAGCCCCGAACCAGCGTTCAAAGAAAGAAGGAGAAAAAGATTTCTGATAAGTTGTATGAAGACACATACAATAATAGGATAGCATCATATTGCACATATAAATGACAAAATCAATGCACTAGAGAAATCAAACCAACCTCCCTAAAGCCTGCAAAATCAGTCATCCCATTCTGGGTCCCAATGCCAGCTTCATATCTTATGACTGGATTAGTTCCTGCGCGGAAAGGTTCTCCATAGCGACACAAAGCACCAACACTTGGTGGAAGAATGAGATCCCTAAATGAGGCCCTGACAATCCAAGTTTGGAATAAATCATCCAATGCTGGCAGGAAATTGTCCTTATTCCATACATGCAGGAGAAGCTTTGTGTCAGTAGTAAACTGCGGAATTCCGCACAACTGGCTGAGTACCTGATCATCAGTATACACATATAGACACCATGAGACCTGCAATTGTTTTTACATAGGTTATGCTAGATTTGCTTCATGTACAGAACAAGACTGCATCTAATTTGTCCTCTAAAAGAGTCATATATATATAATAATTTTTTGTGAATATGAAACAAGAACTCAAACTTTTCTCTTACAGTAGAAGAAACATAGAAGAAAATTTAAAATAATGATTCAAATCACTTTTTCCTCACCAAATACATGTATACATAAATACGGCTGTCTACACTTAAGATTAGTAACATTTGTTATTGGAAATTATTAGTATACTTCAAAGCAAACAAATTTCATAATAGTTTTAGGGATGGACATAGCAATGTCCACAATTGGCAGACAATCTGTAAACAGTACTGATACAAAATGAGGAAATAAAACTAATTAGATAATTTTAAAAATAAAGAATTAAAACTATTCTTTTACCGTAACTTCCTCTTTTATAGTGGAAAAAGATATCTTGTACTGATGGAATTCCTCAGCCGGATTAAATGGCAATGTTGTCTTTAGTGACATGGGATAGCTGGAGTCATTGTAAAATCGGCACCAGACAACCGAGTATGGATTGGCTCCTGGCAAGTAAAATACAAACAAATGAATATTCAAGTCTTGGCATTAAAGCAAGTATATAAGTTTTGTTTGGTTAATTTATGTAAGCATCTAAACAATGAAACATACATAAAAATGTCAAGATAACAATAATAACGACAAATAAAAAATACTAGTAAATTATTGAAAATAACGAATGCCCATGCTCCATACAACATGTAACAATTCTGCTTAGTTAGATACTTTATTATACAAATTTTGATTTCGTTTCCTGTTATTTTGTAGTTATACATGTAAAGTAACACAACAGTCATGATCATGGGCAGCATCTCTTTCAGTATTGATGGAAAATGTAGCACATTGTTGTGAACATGCTGTCCATGGTACCCAGGGATTGCAGGCTGTTAAAAATATATGCCAGGGGACAATGATTTAACAGAGTTCATATTAAAATGATAATTCTAAATTGTATCTATGGATGAGTATCCCACATCAAAAATGCCATCCCTGGGTACCAGATATGTTTTACTTAGTACTCTCTTTATGTGTGGCCACAAAGAGATGTACATATGGAGGAATTTGACAATATAAACATGCTGCATTGAAAAAAGGAAGGCCATAACAAAGAACCTAACGTGGATTAAATACACCTTTTAGACTAAAGATCTTTATTCAATATTTAATTCTTAGAATAATTACACTGCTGCGAAATTCCTTAACATTAGCATGAATATTTTTTAAAGGACTAACATTATTATATCGGATCTGAAAATTTCAAGCAAATATTGTAAGCAACTTTTGGAGATATTTTATTTCTAAGTCAGGACTGATTTGTCAATTGTAGTTCTGAAAGTTATTGAATTCCTAAGAACAAAAGTGAATGAAAAAGATACTGATAGCATGAATATAATTTTTGTACAAATTCAATTACTGCTTCTAAAAATGTATTCATTTACAACAAATGAAAATATTTTTCAGCATGATAGTAAATACCTGAATTCATATTTTAAAAGTTCCTTCAAACATCTGCAATAATAAATATAATATCACACAAACCTGTATAGATTTGGAATCCACATGCTCTTTGTGTAATATGACTGGGAATATTGATGTTGGTATTATTATGCTTTAATTGTTGCTTCACTTTGTCATCCAATTTTATCCATGGAACAGTGCTTTTTGTGCCTGTTGTAGTAGCAACAGTAGTAGTGGGTGAAACTGTAGTTTGGTTTTCTCCTGTTAGTTGGTATGCTAGATCTGCATAATAGGCTTTTGCCTCTAAGTACGATAAACAGTCGCACATACAGTTGAAGGGCTGAAATAGATAACATTTAAGATGTTCAACATAAAGCTAAAATTTCAGTACTTGTATGCTATTATTTCTTTTGTATTTTTCTCTCTGTATATCTAAATTTACATGTATTCCATGCAAGTTCAGTTGATTAGAAAACACTGCTTTATAAAATATATACATCTGATCTGAAAAGTATATGTTTTTTTCTTCACATCTGTATATGAAACACTAGGTGACCTTGTGTTCAGTATTTTCAAGGCCACATTACTTGGTGTTTATTCTTACAAATGCATTAGACATTTAAGGCACCTATTGTTATGAAAATGTTCATCTGTCTGTGTCTCTATTTATTATGAATCATACTTACAACAGGGGTGTTAAAGCAGCAGGAGCACACATCAGCAGTCCAGTCCGGTTCCTCCACAAAGTGGAAGGTATCTAGCAGTGACATGTCTCCATCCAAAAACAAGATTTCTGTAACTGCCTTCCCATCACCATTAGCAGCTTTTATTGATACCTACGGCATAAGAAATGTTAGAAAGTTTACGTTTATCCTCGTTGTAAATTTTAGAACTAGAACCGGCTATAAATGTCTTCCCATAACAATTTAAAACTTGATATTAGACCTCTGGATAAGAAGTGTACTTGCATGGTGTGCAAACAAATGAATAAATACAAAGGAAGACATTTTTAATGGATCTGAACTATTTAAAAGAATGGAAACTGAAGTAATGGGTCTGAATATGTCAGTTTATTGCTCCTGTTTATGTTTTGTGATGGCAAGTTCACTCAATATAAGACTAGTTTGAATTGTAACACAACTGAAATAATGAGAGTAATCCGTCACTATTATAAAATACTCCATCAACAAGAGCTATAGAGTCAAATCTGCCCTGAATTAGTTTTGGACACAAAACCATCTGAGACATTCTGGCAAAATGTCCAGATTATTAAAATTCAGTCTGGTATTGAAAGTTTGTATTTTGAGATACTCACAAAATAACACATCAGATTAAAAGAAAAAAAAGACTACCAAATCAGGTGTTTTGAACATCAATTAAAAAATAACAATAGCAGTGTCCTGCAATACTTCATCTACTGTGCAAATGATTTTTTAAACTGTCTTAGAGCAAGAAATTTTAAGCAATTTAAATGATACAATTTCATCCAAATGTTTAAATAAAATTAAGACTGCTGCCAAAAATACAGCTGGAAAAGTGATACTTACATCTTACTAATACAGACAAGTTAATAGTGCACACGAGATAAAATCCATCATATAATAAAATATAAAACTGAGACAAATGCCTGAAACTACAAAATACAATGGCAGTATTGTTAGATTGCAACCAAGAATACTATATAATCATTTTTAGTCACGAGTCACTAATCTTCACATTTTATTTTGGAATCCTCTAACACACAATAGATGGACAGATGGTCTGTTGGTCCAGCATGCTAACCCATGAGTCCTGCTGGCTCCCGTGAAAGACTTCAAAACATTCCCATACAGAAATGTCTCATGGATTCTGTATGGAATACTTAAGGAATCTGTATGGAAGAGATATGGACTGAAAAACTTATGGAATCAGAAAATTTATTCCATATCAGTTCCATAAGTACTTCACAGCAAGTGAAAATTCCATATGGAAAAAAGTTGCAACTTTAAAACATAAGCACTTTTTTCCATATGGAAAGCGGGCTCATGTATTATAGCATCATGGAAAATACTATCTGAAGAATTAATAACCTAAACTATCTGATTCAAATATAAATATCGGTGGGAGTTAGAGTACATGTATATGTTAGTGTAGCAGATTTGGAAGGATGAATTTATACCCATATTAATTTGAAGAAATACATGCATGTCAGTTTTCTTTAATTTATTTCCACAGATGTTTAAAAACAGACAAAGAAATGACCAAAAAAAGCAGGGAAAATGTAAACATGATCAGAAAATTAAGATCTGGTGGTACAAGCATAGATGAATCTTTGGACTCAGAAAATTTGGTGCAAGGTGATTTTGGGCTTGTTCTGATGTTTACTCTGAAAAATAATATTTTTGGCTTCCTATTAAAATATGCTCTACAAAAAATCTTACCCTAGTGAAAATGTGACTGAAATGTCAGCAAAATCACAATGAACATTTTTTGACTTCACTCAAATGTCCTTTTTCACTAAAATTATGGTAATTTAGGAGATTTTGCCAAAATTTCTGAAAATATCAGTGAAAGTTTGTCATTGAAATTTCACTGACTCTGCCATTTCTGAAATTTATCAGTGGGAATTTGTGATTGAAATTACACCGAGAGTTTGTCAAAATTCTGAAAATATAGTGATATCTTGCGATTGTAATATCACTGACATTTCACTAAAAAATATCAATAAGATATGATAAAATTTATTTTTTGTTTCTTGTACAATTTGAATGAATTTCAACAGCTGCATTTATATTTCCTGTTTCTGATAGCTGTAATTTTATTGTTTATTTTGGGCACAATAACTTCTTTCCACACCTTTCCTTGTTATATTTCTTTTTCAAATTTTATTGTTGTTGTTGTATTTTTGTTTAACTTAAACTGAATTTAACTGCCCTCAAAAAGAATTCTTGTTTTCCATTTTAAATCAGATTTTCGCTTTTCTCCTGACCTGAATCTGATTGTCCTCGATACGGACCATATTTTTAATATCGTCTCTGAAACTATTTTTAAATAATACTCTATCCGGTCCCATTCTGCAACAAGCTTTCTAATAAGTATCTGTTCCATTTATTATTTAAAAGATGACTGCTGTAAAGAGCTTTCTGATTGGTCAAAATTTTGTACTTAATCAATGAATCGTCCCATAACGGAAACTATGGGAATGAGCATGCTTGCTAAACATGGCAATTCGAATTTTCGAGCGGGATATGAGATTGAATAACCATTTGAAAAATGTGCAGCAAACAGAATAGCTTGAATGCAAAGTCAATGGGAACGTAATTGGTCAATCTGTATGAAAACTGAATGCCAGAAGTAGCATTTTGCTTTTTGTGCCATAAAGAGCTTTACAGTAGTGCTAAATAGGACAAGGAATTAAACCAGCATGATTTTAAAGTTATATAATTCAAAACTGATTAACTTCCAGAATGAATTTAAGGAGGGACAATGGATAGATCACTGGTGGGAATTGTTGCCAAATACCCATGTCTATCAAAGATAGTCACATCTTTGCGGAATTTTCTTGGCCCACACATAGAATCATCTTTCAATATCTTGAGGCATTATTGTGTATATTATCAAAATAATCTAGGTGTGTTAGAATTCAGTGTAAAATAAGAATAACTGTATCATGATAAATGTTTGTCATGGCTGCTTTTGGAACAAAGTCTAATTCAAGAGACCACAACAGCATCATAGTTTGTACATTACTCAAAAATCAAGTCTGCAGTACAAGTGTCATAAGGCAGGCTCTTCGCATTTCTTCTTTTCATAATCAATGTCTCAAATGGATGCTTTTCTGTAATTGTGCATTATTTTCACAGTTGAATTTTTCAATGCAGATTAATATTTTATATTTTATATATGTTTATTGTTCACAGATGCCTGTGCATATGTTCCAGGCTTGATACTTGGATTTTTACAATCAATTATTTAGTATCAAGCCAGATTCTTCACATCATGTTGTATATATTGTACATAACAGATAGAAGGTCTCAAGGCAGATTCGTTCTGTAACTAAATGAGTTACCTTCTCTAAATAAAGTCATTATTAATATTATTATTATTAACTCCCATATCTCCTGCATTGGATGTCATATAATTACAACATCTATATATTTGTTTGCATGCACACTTAATATCACCTTGGTTAATAAAGTCCCGTTTAATTCATATCCATTATTCATTTGAAACCTTCTGAAATGTCTGAAAAACTATTGAAACTTCAGTAAAATACTATATAATGATCAAAATTTTAGTGAAATCTCAAATGTTTTAGTCAAATTTTTTGTGAAACCTCAAGTTCTCACCACAATTTCAATGAAAGTTTTGGACAAAATGTTTGTGAAATCCCACCAAACATTTCAGTGAAATGAAAAGGACTTAAGTGATACTATCATGGATTAGGTTTTGTATGCAAGAAAGAAAATGAGGACAAGAAAAACCTAAATATTATTTGATAACGTCTACCAAAATAATCAATTTAAAAAAATTATTGTGAATATTTATCATTGATTCCCAATAATGTTTAAGAATTATTATGCAGTTTAATAGAAATCTGAAGCAGATTTTTTATGGTTTAGGCAGAAAGCACTTAAAAAACCCGTCTGAAATCCGCTTTCATACGCCTGGAAAATTTCGTACGGGATGGACTATTACCAAATTCCATATGAACTATTCACAAATTCCATATGGATTATTGCCAAATTCCTTATGAAATTTTAATTTTATTCCATACGGGCAACCTATAGATCTCATGGACTAATTTGCATATTTTGTGGGATTTTCCATAAGGAGTACATAAGGAATCCATAACATTTCCATATGGATGCAATGAAATCCATAACAGTGGTTCAGCTACAGAATAAAAATGTCCTTATCGATATTTCTGTAAAAGTACATATGGATTCCATACCCAATCCATGTGGAAAATTTCGTACGGTATACATCGTCAATCCAAAAGTTTGACTGCTTTGCAATCTTCAAAAAAAAAACACATCAAGGAACATAATGTAGGGCTTAATGGCATGCCAGTATAGTACTGACTACATGGCGTCCATTGAAAGTCAAGTTAAACAAATGTATAGATAAGAATCACTAAAATAATGAGTATTTATAACTTTTCCCTGCTAAATGTAGTCTTCTGATATTTCATAGTTTGTAGACTAGAAAAGCACATGACCTTTTCAAGACATGATTTTCTTTTCAAATATTTTATCATCATACAATTTATTTATGATCATAAAATATTTTATTGTTAAAATTTTGTTGAGGAAATTAATCTCATGTTAATGAATATTATGATTTTATATCAGTTATTGATTTCTTACAGGCTGAAAAATTACTAAAGAAAAAAATCACTTGCGCTTTCTGTGAGAAAGGGATAAAACTTTATCTGCTTGATTGATTATTTCATGTTTCTCAACTATACACATAAGTACCTCATAATCTCCACCATTTTCCATGTCAGCTGAGCCAAAGTAACCACCAGAAAACATGTGTTCCGACTTAGTGTCTCTGGCTAGTTTGATTGTCATTTCATCAGTGAGGTTATTGATGAGAATATTGGCCTCTCTGTACACTATGTTCCAATCTATTCTGCTCTTGTTCCTGAATCCATATAGATTTAGAGCTTTCCAAGTCATCTTGTCTTTGAAGGATGTGTGTCTGCTTGGACAGGAAGGACCATTAGGATTTTGCAGTTGTAACAGTGTACCTGTGGACAAAATGTAAATAGCAGATGAAACTCAAATAGATAAGTAATTATGTAGAATCTGAAAAGGAGAAATTAAAAACAATCATAAAACTACATCAATATTTAATAAACATGTATGTGTTGACATAATTACTGTCAATTAGAAAGGTACTTCTTCCAGAGTTCAAATAATGCTGAGAAAATATGTGGCATATTCAAAATAAGATAATTATAACATTACCAGAACTAAACCATACTAATAGTAAGCAATAATTGTCATCTCCAACTGAAAAAGAATAACTATGGCAAATATTTGTCTTTCAAAATCCAATATCTTGTATGTAAATGAAATGGGACAAAATTATTTTAATTATATGGTATATTCAAATATGTCAATGTCTGGGTGATATAAATAAATTATCATGTGCTCACCATTAACTTCCATGTCTGACCCCCACCACACAACATCTTTCATGAAATCTGATCCCTCCCCAACATGTCCTGGTATGGGATCTGTGGCATCATGCAACACTGGTGTTGTCTGTACACTGACAGATAGGCCAGCTTTATTCACAGCAGTTAGTTTGATGATGTAAGGTACAGAGTGCTAATTTAAAGATAACAATAAATATCTTTACAATAGTTTTAATAATCTATATAATACTTCTTTAAGAGTACTAATTTAAAGATAACAATAAATATCTTTACAATAGTTTTAATAATCTATATAATACTTCTTTAAAATATATACTAAGTCAATATAGCTTAAGCAGATTCATAAAAAGATTCAAGGAATAATGACCATTATAACAGCAGGATATATGTAATCTTGTAACAGTATTATTACTGCAAATTATATTTTAGTACCTATTGAATAAGTAGAGTTTTACTCTGTTTAAAAATAAAATATGGGTGAACCTTATTCTAAAGAGGGCAGATATCCTGACATGCCTGCAATATTAACATATCTTGTATTATCTTGTATGAAAATGAGTTGAATTAAATCTGCATAGCCAGTTTATTTAGCTATTAATTAACTGGACTTACAAAAGTGGTACTAGCAGTTGCCTCACTTGGCACTCAGCATTAAGAGGTCAGTGTTAGGACTGGTTGGTCTGCTCCCAGGGTAATGTGTCTGGGTGGGACAAGATGCTATAAGTCTGCAATTTGATGCCTAAGTAATAGACATCACTATAAACTGCCACACTACAGACATCTTAGTGATACGATTGGAGAATTGTTAAAGCTATGTGAAAGTTCAAATCACACACACACACACACACACACACACATTAAGTGACTGGAGATAACCCTCCTAATCATTTAAAAGACTAAAAAACAATTCGTCTTGTACATACCACGAGATTCAGCTCAACAAAAGCATAATCTGTATAGCTGGAAGACAGCTTTATTTCTGGAATGAGTAGACTCTGTGTTGATGTTTGTCTGTCACAGGTCGAGTTCTGCCAGAGAGAAATTTCATAATGGTCTATGGATGATTCCATATCATCAAATCCCTGCCAACATGCATGGATAATGCTGTTGCTCATAGTGTAAGACACAGGCTGAAATAATGGAGAAAATTGTTCCCATGGTAAAAATCTAATTTATTATTGCAGTTGTATATTATTATTTGACCCAAGATGATGATTCACTGAAACTAATACCCTGACAGAGCCATCCCATTCAGGCTTAAGGACGGAAACTAGGTTGGATGCATCCTGTCATATGTTATGTCATAAGAGGTGGCTAATGGAGGGAGAAGTCATGATGACAAAATGGTTTGTTAGTTGAATCCTAATATGGTGCTTATTTGAGCAAGGCACTTTATTACAATTGCTCCAGTACTAAACAACTTAGTTCTGTTACTGTGCCATAAAACACTGAACCAAACCTTGACTGAGTCAAAAGTTTCTTTTTAAAAAAATAGCTTTTCATCTTTTAAAGAACCTTCATTGTGGTCCACACCAAGAATAAAATATTGTCACCATGACTTTTTAATCTGAAAAAAGTACCAATTCTAGCGTCACTTATTCATTGCACATCTGTATGCATTAAGAATAACTATAAACATGATCTAGCAGGACAGCCACTTTAACTTTTTCTTTATTGAACATTACAGAACATATTACAATGTGCCATAATGTGTGATCTAGAGTTTTGATGACAGAAAAATAGTTTTCTCATTCTTCTGCTTAATGTTTGTTAAATGTTTTGTTATAACTTCAGTATAAGTTGTAAGAATAGTAATCTGCAAAGCCTTTCTTAACAGACATGCACAATTCTTCAAAACAATATTAAACAATACTGTTAATGTCTAAGATCAGTTTCTTTTGTAGAAAAAGTTAGCATTCACTATCTCAAGATAACATTGTTTGACTAAAACAATCTGACACATTTACATAATGTGATAATGACATTGTTTAACAAAAACAATTCAACACATTTTCATAATGTGATGTTGACATTGTTTAACTAAAGCAATCTGACATGTTTTCATAATTGATTCAATATTTGACACTGCATCTTCCATGTCTGGATGAATTAATATTTTCAGGCTTTTGATAAAGATAGTTAATTAGTATACTACCATATCAAAGAAGGGTCCTGGTCGAATCTTGCCCATTGCTGGGGGTGTAACATCTATTGTAACTGAATGGACTGTCATGTTACATTCTCCTGCTTTGTCAGCACCTACAAGAATTTTTATAAAGATGGTTTCATAAGTATCTTTGAGGCTACACCCATTGTTAGGATATCAGCTTGATCTTTCCATAGGATTGTTTAGAAGCTAAATTCACTTAAAAAAGAAAGTTATCTTTATTGCAAACATTATTTGCAGTTAGCTAACATTTTTCCAGACAGGTTGCCACCAACTCCAACATGACAGTTAATTTGAGTTATTTCTGCAGGTACACATACATTTCACAGAACATTTCAGAAATGAATCAGGCATTATCAATTTAGAAATTCTACCATATATCTATATGTCCATTTAATTTGTATTTATGAAAAAGTAGAAGAAAAAACCCCACAAACATTTAAATTTTGTATAAGCATCTGTATAAAGACGGTAAATTTTTCAATGGATTCGGGAGAGAAGGTCAGAGCTGCTAATATAAAGTTGATTCAAAGGAAAACTAGTATTTTAAAATATACCATATGCTTTATTACTTTCTTATTTAAAATGAAATGCCTGGATGCTGGAATAATTTATGCACACAGTAAATAAATGCAGTATTATATTAAGGTACATTTTTTTTATGAATAGTAAATTACAGGTGAAAAATGTTGATTTCCATAAGCATCTGTCATTCAACCACATATGTTTGTGGTTGAAACCATTAAGCATTTAACAAATAAAATAAATGGACAACTACATAGATGTATATATTATTTAAAAAAGTAAGATTCTCATGCATTCTGCTCATATTATTAAAATGTTATAGCAACTGTATCACTGAATTAATCTGACTGACTCATTTACCAGGCTAAATAGGTTGCATTTTGTTCCATGAGCATTGTATAGCAATGCTATCAATGAATTAATTTGAATTACCCATTACCCAGGCAAAATAGGTTGCCCCTTTTTCCAGGAGGATGTTATAGCAATCTATACGTTTTTGTTTTCCAGACAGGTTAATGCCACCAACTCCAACATGACAGCTAATATGCGTTATTTTTGGACCAGGTACACATACATTTTGCAATACATTTCAGAAATGAATCAGGCATTATCAATTCAGATGCAACATAAAAATGGCGGCCATAGTATGAGACTCTTAACCAGCTCCTGAAACATTCAGAAATACAGTGTACAGAAGAAAATATACTAGTTCTAAGTGCTACAGCAACTACCTGGTAATTTAGGCTGTGCATAATGAGTCAGGGTAACTTAGTAAGCTCAGTCTGTGGATATAAGTACAGATTTGCATTTTTGCATATTCAGACAAAAGAACAGTAAAACAAATATGGCCACTTCTTCACTGTCTGACAGTGGATCATTTTTCAAATCAGATTCATCAGATTCATTTTCAGGATTTACCCAAGAGGATCTCTTAAATGATATAAAGAATATAGACACACTCAATACTGAAGAGAAATATACACTTGAAAGAGACTCAACCTACCAGGATTGTGTAACACCAAAATCCAATATGGCTGACTACCTCCTCTTCAAAAACAACTTTTCTTAAAATCCAACATAATATGCAGAGTATACCAATCACAGCTGACCCCAACAAAATTCCAACAATCAAGAAATTCTTGGACGAGACTCTACACTTCCAGCAGGGACACTCATATAATGGACTGATCTATAAATCCATGGATACAGATTCTGCCACAGTTAAACTCTATATATAACTACTGGTAAAATTCATGTACAAGGGCCAGGCTATACAGAATGGGTAAATTATTTTATCAACACTTGTCAGCAAATGGTAGATAACAGCAGTTTGAAATGAATTACCTCTCTGCCAAGGGCTTCAACACCCCTCCCTGAAGCCCACATATCTCAAAATCCACTAATAACAGTTAAACACAGCTAAATTTACATGAAGTAAGCCATCCCATACAGAAAAATCTCACCTATTCACATGAGCTGGTCATAAGCTGCACATGAGAACCTAGTTAGAAATGTATGCAAACTGGGTAGATTTTGCAGGCTCATGTGTCCAGTTTGTTAGATCTTGTGAGCCAAGGAAAAATTAACCTGATTTTCATAATTATACAGATTTTGCTCATGCGAGAATCTAAATTTTCAAATGAGAAAATAGAACTTAGAAAACATTCTTTTCCATTACGATATACAACCATGTTTGAAAATAAGGCAGAGTTCTAATTTCTCACATGAGTTTGAAACCATATCGATGTCACTTTTTGCTGATTATGCCCATACCACGTATAGCCGATTATTAAAATTGCCGATACCAATTATTTCAAGAAGCTGCCTGTTCTACAGTTAGTGAAAGCACTAGCATTTGATTGACAAGTAAACCATGCCCTATTGTTAACAGTTCAAATGTGGTCTCAAGCTACCATACATGTGATAACTTTTTCCCAGTAAACCATGCCCTATTATTAACAGTTCAAATGTGGTCTCAAGCTACCATACATGTGAAACTTTTTCCCACATTTTATATCCCACCTTATTTCTTATTGTTAACTCATACATGCAAATAAAACTCTTTACTAAATAACATTTATTTCGAAATTTTTTTGGGAGGCACATATGCTCTGTGATATGTTTCTTCATTCCTTCTTTTAATTTAATGATGGTAATCAATGCTTATATATATGGTACAGTAATGCCAGGTCAAGTTAACTCGTGTAAGTTTCATTGGTGGGAATGGAGATCATAATTTGCTTGTAGAAAAAAAATCTACAGCATTCAGTGATCATACCTGGGATTTAGGAAGCAGTTCACTAACAAGCAAAGCATGTAAAGCGCGGCAAAATTTTTTTTCTGAACTCCTGGTTGACGGAGATGTACTTTGTGAAGCTAGCCATAAAAAAGGGTGGAGGGGCATTTAATTCCTGAATGTGTGAAATCAACGCTTGCATTATAATTGTCACTTATCTTACATTGCAAAGCACGATCATAGGGTTTTACTATTAACATGTCATTAAGTTTCTTACAAAACTATTATTTGGAAAATAATATATATAATATAGATTTGCTTAATACCTGATGTTTCTATTAAAAAAAAGAGAGACTGTAGGAAAGTAGATATTTTACATATTTCAGGTGACAACAGTTAGACCTATGCACTAACGGTGATGCGCAATGCAAAGACCATGGAAGTAGTGCAAAACAATCATGTAATGATTTATTTTGTAATATTATGGCTGTATTGCTTGTTGTCAGTAAGGTAATAACTATCCCATCTTTTTCAATTTTCATTGCCTATTACATTAATAGTCTTGGAAAAATATTCATTACTTATTCTGGCGACATGTTTTGAAAATTGGTAACAAAATATTGAGATTGGCGATTTTTTTTTTTTGTGACGACTTTTTAAAAGCTAGGACCATCCCCGTAATGTGTATGCTGGAAGTTCAATGGCCACACAAGGCCTCATTGGCTGGTTGGCTGCTGTGATTGGGATGAGTGCATGCATGGTACTGATGATCTGTTGTGAGCAGACAATCAGCGGTAGTTTACAACAAGTGTGTTAAAAAGTACTTTTAAGAATATACTGTCTTTCAATTAACCTCCAAATCAAATGTTTATTCCTTAATTCACCTATTTAATTCTGATTTTAAATTCAAGCCATGTCAAGATGAATGTTATGATTAAATTTATATTTCGGAAATTTGTTTACATTGGCACCGATTATTTCTGCTGATACCGATTATACCGGTTGTTCCAATAATTGGCCTAATTATGAGTATGGACGATTAATCGGTGCAGCTTTACGGGAGTTATCACATGAGAAACTTGGACTTTGATTCTGATTAAACACTTATTTCAAATTTATTCCAAGTTGGATTTTCTCATGTGAGTTATCACATGAGCAATTTGGACTTAAATATTTTGTGTAAATGTTGAATGTTGAGCATCCTGATTATTGTCAAATAGACATCATTTCTATTTTGCACTTGCTGTTGCTTTGTTGATGTTTTTTTTATTATTTTAAAACATCTGTCAACCTATTTTCTCATAGTATGTTTTAGTCTTATTTTGACCCAACAGTCTCCTTGTATTTGAGCATATTACGGTTCATTTCACTGTTCATAAAACGAAACAATTCAGCATTAACGTCTTGTATAAAACAGCCATTAAACTTTAACAACTGTCAAAGAAAAGAGTTAATAACTTGCATAACTGATTGTGGTTGATGTTTAATTCAGTAATCTGTAAAAAGGTGAAATGTTTCTCTCCCAAAAATATGCAGTTTACAAATATAAAAAGGAAATAAAACTTTTGCCCCAAAATGAATGCTATGTACAATAAACATATGATGCAACCCCTTTATTCAGAATTTATCAAACTTCTCAAACTCAACTATAAAAATGCAAAACAAATACATAGCCACATATCTGGAAAAAATAAACACTGATGCACAGTCATTTTGGCCTAATAAACTCTCGAGTCCTTTTCCAGAAAATTTGGAGAACTACATAAACTACGTCATTTTCTTCCATGCCTAGCGTTTGCACAAAAGTCAATAAAATCTTATACTTACTGAATAATGTAATTCGGCTTAGGGGTCATCCATTTAGTACGTATCCAAAAATCTGGAAAAGCTTGACCCCTCCCCCTCCCTGTTTGCATGCATACTTTTTTGTTACCAAGCCCCCCCCCAACTCTATAGAACGGCCTATATTTAATCCAAGCAGATACCAAAAAGGATTAACAATATTAACGTGTTTAATAAAACAGATTGTCCACCGATGTTGACTGTCTGGCATCAAAGAAATAAGATGCGTAACTTTAAACAGGTTGTCTAGTGTCCACTAAAATTCAAACACCGACTGACAGTCGAACAGGTTACGTATTAGAAAAATTATTATCGAGGTTTCACCCCCACCCCATTTCCTATGTGTGCATCCATTATCAGTAGACCCCCCCATATGCAAGCATATGCATTTGGGTTAACTCTCCCCCCATCCATACATACTAAATGGACGACTCCTTACTACATGTAATGATGTGCTCCATTAGTCTTTTTTTTTAGTGACATTATTGTATAGATGTGGGTGTACCTCAACCTGAACTATGGAAGCTCTATTGGTAGAGCAATTTGACTCATAGTCCAAAGGATGAATTTTCAGACTGGGTCGGCTGCATAAGTGTGTCCATGGGAAAACAGTTGGTTCCTATTTTCACAGTGTGAGATAGACATTGTGTTAAAAGTGCTATCTAATCCAAACTACAATTATGTATTTTGCCTTTACCTTGTCAAACTAATCTTCAAAAATCCACTTTACATAATGTCTCAAATGTTGTGATCAGAAGAAAAAAACTTCTACCAACTTTTTCATTTCCATTTCAGGTTTCATTTTTCAACAGTTCAAAACAGAGCCTGCTAACTTAAATGCAGTGGTCAACAGGAAATGCATTAATTCAAAGAGAACAATCTCCAAGTGAAAATATTGTTGCAGACTGGCATATGAATGGGTA
Organism: Sinohyriopsis cumingii; assembly: GCA_028554795.2. Classification (NCBI taxonomy): domain Eukaryota; kingdom Metazoa; phylum Mollusca; class Bivalvia; order Unionida; family Unionidae; genus Sinohyriopsis; species Sinohyriopsis cumingii. The sequence goes on from CM068836.1 coordinate 51,857,857, forward strand.
TATATGATGAAATTCAGAAGCAGGAATGAGAATTACATATTTTGTTTGCTTTGAATTTTCTGGAACAGTGAAGAATGGTCTTCACGTGAAGCAAATTTTCAGCAGTATCTTTCATTATGACCTTAAAGTTTGTAGAATAAATGTGATTTATTAAATATAACAGGTACATACATACATACATACACTAGTTGTCTTTTTTCTCGTGTGAGAAACCTTATTAAAAGATCACTAATTGAACTCAAATAGGCTTATGATTACTAGATTTGAATATGATCTTACTCATTCAGTTTAAGGAGGATGTGTTGAATATTCAGGTTGATTACTTGCAGACCTCTTTTGAGTCTCGAAGGCCATGCAAATCCATGAGAATTTCGATCCTAGGATTTATTTTCAGACAAGGTAGTATGCAATGTATTGTGTTTAGACTTGACAGATTTCTTTTCATTGCCTTGATTATTTACATAAACACAAGAAGATAACATACAAGATCCAGCTGTTGTACCATGACCATGTGTAGTGGACACATGAGAATGTTTAATATAAGACTGATTTACATACCTACAAGAAGACATTGATATATTAGACACTTGAGGAGCCTCAACCTAAATATTCAACACATCCTCCCTAAACTGAATGAGATAAAGTTAATATTACAGCAAACTATATCAGTCAATATTCTAGGTCTGCATGAAACCTTTCTTTCTTATGATACTGATGATTTGGCTCTCCAAATACAGGGGTTCAACTTTGAAAGAAAATATAGGGAATCCATGGGGGTGGGGGTATTCTTCTCTATGTAGACAGTTCCATTAGTTATAACAGACGTGTTGATTTAGAGACTATTGGGGTAGAGAGTATCTGGATTGAGGTAACCCTTGCCCAATCAAAGTCAATACTCTTAAGTTCAGTTTACAGGCCACCTAGTTCCACAGCTGAATTGGATTGATTAGATCTGAGGTGCAAATTCAAAAAGCATAATACTAAAGGAAGATTTAGAAACTATCATATTAGGTGATTTTAACATTGACTACATGAAAACTCCACCATTAACATGGATAAGTAACTTTGAAACTTACAACTTTACTAAATTAATTAACACCCTAACTAGAGTAACAGATAAAAGTGCTACTATCACTGATCATGTCTATACTAATAAACCTGAAAACATAAAGTGAAATTAATGTGCCAGTGTATGCACTGAGTGACCACTGCACAGTCTGTATAACTAGACATGTTCCAAAATCATTTAAAAATGGTCAACAAATTGAAATACAATATAGAGACTTTAAACAGCTTGATGAGGAAATGTTCTTAAATGATTTAGTTTGCAAACCCAATCAGTCTGCAATATAGATAATGTCAACACTGCCTTAGACAAATGGCATCTGACGTTCAATGCAGCCTTAGACAAGCATGCCCCAATTAAAACAAAAAGGGTAAACACCAAATTACACCGAAGTCGATTACCCCTGAGATCAATGAGGCTAGGCACCTAAGAGACAATTTCCACAAGAAAAAAGACATGAAAAGCTATAGAAAGTGGAGGAATAAAACTAAGCTCCTGATAGATAAGGCAAAAGAGAACTACTATAAACAGGATATTGATGAAAGTAACAGTATCATTAGACATTGTGGAAGCCTGTAAAAGAGCTGAACCCACCCAGGAACAGTTGTCTGCCACCTAGACTTAAGCAAAATGATGATAAGGCAACATATGTACAAGACATTGTGGAAATGTTCAACAATTTCTTCATAAGCACCTCCAGTAACAGTATTCAGAACCAGACAACAATTGAACTTGATGCTCTTCTATTATTTATAATTAGAGCTAAAATTCCTGATGATAATTATTTTGTAATAGCTAATGTTAGTGAAGCTGATGTTTTTGATATGCTAATTAAGGTGAATATTAAAAGATCCTCTGGACTGGAAGGGATTGGTCCACAAATTCTTAAAATTGCTGCACCAGTAATAACAAAGTCACTAATGTATATCATTAACTTAAGTATAATGAGTGGTAATTTTCCAGAAACACTGAAATGTGCAAAGGTTACACCTATCTTTAAGAAAGGAGAAAAGGAGGATCCAGGGAATTACAGACCATAATCAATTCTACCTGTATTGTCAAAATTATTTGGAAAGCATGTAGCCATTCAGGTCTATACATTTTCTGAAGCATACTCTCTATTTCATAAAGTGCAATCAGGATTTAGAAAGTACCACTCATGCCAAACAGAACTTAACAAATTAATTCATCTTTGGCGGAAGGAAATGGATAATAGACATACGACTGGGATTGTTTTCCAAGTAAGAAAGCCTTTGATCTTTCTGATCATGAAATTCTGCTGCAAAAGTTGAACTGTTACAGGTTTGACAATCCTTCTTCAAACTGGTTTAGATTATACCTAAACCAAAGGTCTTAACCAAGTAAGCATTGGCAATATTAGCTCTCAAACTCACACAATTCTATCAGGGGTCCCTCAATGCTCAGTTTTGGGCCCTCTCCTCTTCCTTATCTATATCATACCATAAATAATGAATCCACAAAATAATACAGATTTGTTTGCAGATGATACAACCTTGTATACATCTAGTTCTGATACTGAAGTTATCCAAATGAGATTAAACTCAGATCTTTTTAGAGTCCAAAACTGAGCACAACAAAAAAGGATGGTAATTAACGAAGGTAAAACAAAATGTATGATTTTGGGGATGTCACAAAAGCTACACAAGTCAGGTAACCCAGAACTATCTCTTGCAATAAATAATCATCCATTAGAAAATGTCAAACATGAAAAGCTTGTAGGTGTGACCATAGATAATAATTTATTATGGAATAACCATATTGATAAGCTTTGTAAAACACTGTCATCCAAAACTGCCCTACTCAGCAGAATCAAGAAACATTTACCTAAGGAAACTCAAAATCTATACTACAAGTCATATATTCTTCCAACAATGGATTACTGTTCAAGTGTATGTGGAAACTGTGCTAAATCTGAGCTTGACAGGATTTATAAGCTTCAGAAACGAGCAGCATGTGTAATTTTTGATCTATCTATTGATCACCCCTCAAAAGCATTATTTACTGAACTCAAATGGTTTACAATATATGACAGAATAGATTTTCACAAGGCAGTTCTTTTATATAAATGTCTACATGGAACTGCACCAGAGTATCTTCAGGACTTATTCAGGACTTTTTCAACACAATACCAGTTGAGATCAATATCACATGGAAACTTTCTACCACTAAAACCAAGAACTGGACAATTTAAAAAGAGCTTCCAATACTCTGGTACAGTTATGTGGAACATGCTTCCACTACATGTGAAATCTGCTGAAAATATTAGAGTATTTAAGAAGAGATATCATGAGCATGTTTGTGCTTCTAATAGATAATGGAATTTAGTATTTTAATACTAAACCTGTTAAAATAAACAGTATTTATTGCTATCTTCATATAATGTGCATTGTTATACTCTCCTTAGAGGGCCTCGAGGGAGAATAGTTCTTGACTAATGAATCACCCTCTATAAATAAAGCATTATTATTATTATTACTGACTTAATTTGACTTACCCATTATCCAGGCAAAATAGGTTGCCCCTTAGCAATGCTATCACATAATTAATCTGACTTACCCATTACCCAGGCAAAATAGGTTGCCCCTTGTTCCAGGAGGATGTTAGAGAATCTATACATGGTATTAGTACCAACATTTGTCACACCAAACGCACTGAACAATTTATTTTTCTCTTCTTCTGTGGCACGACCTCCATCAATCTGTCAGAATGTAAGGAAAGTAATGCATTGTGTTACGAGTTTAGGCTCGAATAAACAGAAACACAGAAAGAGTGAAAACAGCAAACTTTCTAAAATTTAACAAATAATTTATTTTCCTGGAAAATTCTGAAAAATAAAAAAGGTGAAGAACTTAAGGTTTCAAGAATCAAATCCAAAAATAATCTAAGAATAATCCACAAATTAAATTGCAAAAGTCCTAGTAATAGATGTTCTAATAATTTCAAGTTCGAATCCTGATGTAAAATTCAAGATGGATGACGATGACGTATGCTGTAGTCAGTACTGTCCTTATCTACAGTTCCTTGTAGAAATACAAATAATGGCACTCCAGTGTTGGAAATCCAAATTATATTTGTAAGCAATGTCTTTCCAAAATCTGTGTAAGCACTCTTCAAATATTTCCAGAGAATAAAGAATTAATCCTTTTGAAATCCTAATGATCTGAAGATAATTAACTAAAATCTGGCAGCAACAAAGAAAACAACTTGATACCAAGTGTAAAAGCCCAAAAACTGAGAAATCTCTCTCCAAACAAAGTTATATTTTATCATAAGACGCAATGTCGAAATTACCCCAAGTTGCAAAATTGGGGTGTGTGTCAAGTGATCATATATCACATACACAGAGTATGGCCTTGATTAGACCAATAATTTTCTCTAAGAAATAAAAAAATAAAAAAAGTTGTTTACATCTTACATGTAATCCCATCATGACCTTGGAAACAACCAATCATTTTAAAATAAAATAGAACTTTGTTTACTAATTTTGGATCAAGGGCAGAATTTAGATCAACACCTGATGTTTATAAACTAACAGTCAAGGTCAAACAATTTTCTGAAAAAGTATCATCTCTAGTGAAAAAATTTACATTATAATAGAATAAAAAATTTAAAACTGACAAACAATTAAATTAAAAATAGACATGAATTAAATCAGATATATGTAACAACTGTAAATTATATTTCACTGATTACCCATATTGTCATTGATATTTTGTATGCTTTTCATTAGCATTAATTTTATGATATGTACAAATAGTTAGTGCTGAAGTATTAATTAGAATATATCCTTAAATATAGATATTTGAAGATAATGAGATAATGATAATAAAGTTTTCTGCCCAAAACATCATAGGACAAAAATCTAGCTAATTATCAGTAATATTTTATACACATTTTTATAAATGTTTTTTTCTTCAAATGTACTAATAATTAGAGCTGAAATAATTATCTAAATTTTTAGATATTCCTCCAGTATAGATAAGTTAAAAAAACATGGTTTTCTGTACAAAATGTTCAAGGACAAAAATCACATATTACAACTTAAAGGGTATGAAAATTGGATAGGTAGTGTTCTAAAATTTAAAGGGTAGAGAAAATTGGAAAGGTAGTTTTCTAAAATTTAAAGAGTATGAAAATTGGATAGGTAGTGTTCTAACATTTAAAGGGTATGAAAATTGGATAGGTAGTGTTCTAAAATTTAAAGGGTATGAAAAATAACACAAAACACATTATTTACTCGACTTCACAAGTGCTGTTCAATAGCATTTGTAAAGCTCACTCAACTAAAAGTTCAGTGTTTGCTTTCAAGAATATGACCTAAACTATCAATGATGCTATCAGATCAGTTTACACTTGTTTCCGAAGTTACAGAACTGTTTGACATCCTGTATGGAATTTATATTTCACAAAAATCTTAATGTTAGCATAATATGCAGAACACATTGTAGGTTGAAATGTAATAGCATGGAACATGCAGGGAATGTACAATTAATCTATCACAAAAATGTGAAAAACAGAATGGTAGTGACCAAAACTCACTTTATGCATGGAAACAATGTGAAAGGCCAATCACTATTAACAATCAAACTGCTATATTTATGACTGACTATTACTACTATGGTTACGGTTATTAGTATTACTTACGTAACGCTTGCAGCTGGTTCCATTGGCCAAAGAATTGTTAGACAAAGCAACATAGTACATTAGAATGTCCACTTTGGAGGTGAAACCTTCCCAGTTGACATCCAGGTACTTATCAGTTGGTACAAAGTCAGGCATAACAATCTTTCCAGCTGAATAAAAGAGAAAACTACAAATTCATCTGTGGCCAATATAGCATTTTCAAAGAAGGGGACCAAAACTCATTTGAAAAATCAAAATCAAATTCAATCTTTTTGCAACTAAAGTCCATCAAATTTTTAAAAATAATGTATTATTATATCAAACAAGTCCTTCTGAAGATAAAAGGCAGGAGAAAAAATGTTAACATACAGGATAGTCAGTCTACAGAAGTACTGACAATAATAGTACTGTAAGTGGCTGTAAGGAAGGGAGGGTGTGCAAGATTTCTGTAGTTTTGAAAATTAACAGCACAATAAATATTAGCTTCAAATAAAGATAGAAATATAATGGTGAGCTTTAACACATTAGTTGTGCACAACGGCATTCTAAAGGATGGACCATCACTAATACTATTTTTAACAGCTTTTTATTCCTACAAGTCACAAATTCTGGCTCAGAAAAAGCCAGGCTGCTCAAAGCATCTACTCTTATGTGTCATAAATTTTATTAATAAAAAGAAGATATTTAAGAAAAAACTTGAAAGTTTTCCATTGGTTTAATAAGTGCATTTGTTGTCAATGTATTTTATGTAATATTGAAAATCATTTCTGATTTGGAAAATAGAGTATCAGGAAAATTAGAGTATTCATAGTATTATGGACAGAATTAGGAATGAATTCCTATCAACAGTATTCTAACCTACCTGTAACTCCACCATCAAATACAACATAAAACCCATTTGAAGTCACTTCTGACATTGAATATGATGCACTATATGCCCTGACAGTGAAGTAATACATAGCAAATCCTGGCACAAGGTCGAGATCCCAGAACGTGATTGATGTATTTCTGCCAATTTTAGTGAAGGGTACAACATCATCATGAGTTTTCTTGAAACGACGATCTGTACCAAGGGCAACTTCATAGTATTCAACCTCCTGATCCTTTGATGGGGTAATGTCATCCACCTGCACTCCTGCATTTCCTTTCAAACAAATATGACGAACTTATTATGACCTTTTATTTGTGAAATATTCTCAAGCAGTTTTGTCCAATGTTAAGTATTTTTAAAATCCAACATATTTATAGCATTTTATTTCTATGCATCGTTTTCTTGAAGATAAAAATAAAAATTAAAAAACTTACAATGTAATTACAATGTATGATATCAGCAAGTAAATAATATGCACATATCTTTAATAAAAACTAAAACCATATTCATCTTACCAGTAAGGATGTCAACTTTCTTTACTGCATCTCGAGTAACACCAAATCCTTCCCAATTTGCCATTGCCTTTGATTTTGTCTTCATGATGTTCAAATCATATCCAAATACATCACCATCATAGACTTGACCAGGTACAAGTTGGTGCTCATGTATCGTAACACCGTCAGATCGTATTGTGTACTGATATCCCAATGCATTTGTTACTCTCAACAATGAATAATACCTCTCTCCATTTTTCATCTGTAGCTGACCATTCACACCATGGGTTGTACCTAATCAATGTACAGTGTAAATTATGATTAGAAATGTTCATGAAGCTGAAAATTTTGACCTAAACACAACACTTAATTAAACACACAGATGGGCAGACAATAGTAAAAATATATGCCACTACCATGCTTTCTTGGGTTGTACCTAATCAATGAACAGTGTAAGGTATGTGTAGAAAATTGACCTAAACACACAACTTAGATGAGCAGGAAGATGGGCATACAAAAGTAGCACTATGACACTACCACATATAAAGATTGAGCATGTAAACTAGTACACAGATTGATACTGCTCATGTAATAAGTCTTATATCATTCTCTATACAATATGGTACTAACCTCAGAAAGGTAAAGATGTCGAAAATGTCTAAAAGATAAATTAAAAGATAAAGGTATAAAAAATAATATAGGGTTACAATTTGTTATATAAACTACTTTATTTTAAAATGTGCAACATTTTCTATGTGGTGGTACATCATTCAAAAGTATCTTAATTGAATACATGTTAAAAAAATCTTCTATCACATTCAGTGCAAGTCACTTGATAAGAATACGCTCCAATGTCAGTGAAGCTTTCATTCCACATATTTTGCCAAGTATATAGGACATGTCAATTTATATAATATCTTCTGTCAGCATATGTAATCTTCCATTCAGGAACAGATGACTGCAGGGCTGCTTTATAGGAGTGATTACTATTTTTTAAAATTTAATGAAGGTATCTCATTTCTGATATTAACAATTTGTCCAATTTAAGGTTTGTTAAGGTGTTCAGTACAGAAAGGAATAAAAAAAGAATGTTGAGATTTGTAGATTTTTTTTTAGGTTTCAAAGTAGTTCAAAAATCTGAGTATGGCTGTAAGTTTTGCAGTGGAAAATAAGGCTTTCTCAAGTTACTGGCTCCAAATGGCACCATGAGGTGTTGTGATTGCAGCTGTAGCATTGTCTCCATGTTTTTGACCATTTGTATACAGGTATGGGTACAACTGTAGGATATGATTTGCCTGAAGTTACTCTAAAGAACATCAGGTTTAGTAGAGGACGCTTTGAACTGGCAGAGATTAAATATTGCTTGTGAAGGTTTTATTAAACCACAGTTGTTTAATATTGTAAATGGATTACAGGATAACCTGATAACATTCTATGATCCAATTTTCAAAGAATGTTAGGACACACTTGTCTTAACAGGGTTTCAGAAGGGAAAGGTCTAAATGTCTCATCAGTTCCCTAATTTTAGGGAAAATGTTTAATAGTGCATTGAAAGCTCTTATCATGTGTTTCAGAAGGGGACAATGGATATCAGCTGGTCCCATGGGAGTGTCATGGAGCAGACCGTGTATCAGGTCAAGCATCTGCAGATCAGACTTACAAGCTCATCTGTACATGATTAAGCAATAGTCAAGTTTAGATATAACCAGAACAAGACCTTCCAATTTTCTCATTAGTATATGTTTGCCAAGTACTGGCAAACAAATCCAGGTCTTTTAGAATTTTATGAGAAGAGATATCAAATATGCAGAATGAAAATTAAACTATGTGCTGCAAGTTTGGCCTCCTCTACAACTGGGATTGAAACCTTCAATCAGAAGGAGGTATATACCAAAAGTTTGATTTGTTTCAAATTTCAACTCATTTTCTTCTGACAATTTCTGAAGTTTATTTAAGCACATTTGTAACTGATGTTCAATATAACAGAGTCCATTAATGCCATGGTCTAATTGTTCAACTAGAGGTACTAATATCAAATAAATATCTTTACATTTCGATTTCATTTTTAGATTATTATTTATTAGACATAACATTACATTTATGCTAGGGGTATATGGTTTTGTAGCACATGATCCCATAGGGCTAAAACTTTATGAGAAAAGATTTGAAAAGTGCCACTCTACTTTAAAATTGTCTGTATTTTAACTGAGCATGTTTTTCTTCCTTTTCCACATTTAAATTCAAAATGCTGCTGAAATGCGAGTTTGACTGGCATGCTGTTTGTTTTTGTCCAGTCAGCATGTAAATCAGATTCATATTTAACACCATTGTTGCTGTATTTCCATTAACACTTTTTCAGCTCCTATAATCTATTTCATAACTTTAAAAATAAACTGCCTTCATTTCTAGGATCAGTCAGTTATTTGCCAGTCTAAATTGTCGTCTATGGAAGAATGCTGGGAATTGTCCATTTTATGTCTTCTAGATAGCCCGTGTTATAAATGCACATTTGTACAACTTCCTTGACGCAAGGTTCAAACATCAAACACAATGGTTGTTGTGGAATCAATGTACCAATCAAAACAAGAGTAATAACCATTCATGTCAAACCGAACAAACCAGACGTATAAACAGTTATGAAAATATACACATTGTGACAAGTGCTACAACATTTCTACCATTTCAGCAAGCATTTTAAAAGTAAACAGATGAATAAAGCTGTATACTATAGAAAGTACATTTTCATATAATAATAATAATAATAATAATGAGGACTTTGTATAGCGCCTAATCTTTAGAAGCTCTAAGTGCTTTAGACAACACCTATAACATAAAATACATATAAAATGACATGATTACAAAAACCAAACACCATGAAATTAGAAAAAAAAAAAAAAAACATGCTGAAAATATTTAAGGTAGTAAACTTTTATTAGATCATTAAGTTTGTTCTTGCAGTTGAAATAGGTGAGTTTTAAGAGCACTCTTGAATGGGATCACTGTGTCTTTGTGTCTAAAAATTCAGTGGGCAATTCATTCCATGTCGCTGGGCCCTGGTATGCAAAAAACTTTGTCCATATCACTTCACTTTCATAGTGGGAATAATGAGTATATGATTGTCAGAAGAGGAGCATAAGTATCTTGTTTGTTTGTACACATAGGTGCGGTTGGATAGGTATGTTGGACTGGAGTCTGCCATTTAAATGTAGCACAGAGAACAAATGATATTTTGCATATCCCCTGTTGATCTGCTGCAGATCAAAATGATCTTGACATAATCAGCTATCAGGTCCATGGGTTAAGGCACTTAACTATGTTCTTAATTTTGATGTTGAAAGGGTGACTGATAATATGTTCCATTGAGGTATACTCATATCCTAACAACAACGTTCATAAATGTAGACAGCCTACAGGACCTAGGTTGAACTTGTAATTGCACTGAGGTACACCCACATCCTAACAATAGATTTCATAAATGTAGACAGCCCACTGGACCTAGGTTGAATTGGTAATTCATTATGTCAAACTTACATGAAGTGTCATAAGCTTTCTCAAAGTTAAACAGATGGCTATAACATGTTCTTTCTTTATTGGGGTGTGGGGTGGCCAAATGGTCTAAAGTATTCACCTTTAGTTCACTGACATCTCACTTCTGTCTACATGGATTTGAGTTTCAGCTTGACAAATGTGGGTAGGTGAGATAGTCTGCCAGTAGCTTCATTATGTTTCCCTGGGTCTTCCCAGCTTCTTCCTCCACCAAATATGCTGGCTGCCATGTATAGCTGATAATAGCGCTGCAAAATGGGGGTTAAAGCCCACAAAAATCAATCATTTCTTATGAATGAATCTCTGTTGAATGTTTCAAGTCTGGCTAGCTTGATAATTGTACCTCTGGCATTTGAATCCACACTGAAAGTCTGATAGTAGTTTCTTAAAATGTTGCTTATTCTGTTTATGATTTTGCAACATGTCTGAAATTATGGAATAGTTGCCCAAGATTATGACAGAACCTAAGTTTTTCCTCTTGAAGATCCATAGGAGCAAGTTAACTTTTGATGTAACTGATGACAGTAAAGTTGTTAAATAGGATAAGGATGCCTTTCAGAAACAGTATCTCCTGTCATGCTTGTAAGACATTCACTATGGCCTTCATCTCCATGAGAATGACATGTAATAAGCAAACCTGAAGGGACCAAACACCACTGACTTCTTGGAACAGGTGCAGGTATTAGGTATCCCAGCAATCTTTGTAACTGTCTAAACACTGATAATGGTCTGATGGACAAGTGGCCATGAATAAAAAAAATCAGCTGCTACAATGAATGACAAGAAACAAGAACATTCCAGAGCTCAAAACTGAACTTACCTAGCAAATGGTAAACACTGCAGAAATGATTTTCAACACTTCTTCCATAGCATGACACAATTGTTTAAGAAAGTTTTGAACTCCAAACTTAGGGACATGTTGGAATGGAATAAAAGTGGATTTTTCCTTGCTTACAAGGAATCCAGTGTAAAGCTGAAGAGGAATATGCTATTTCATGATTTGACACAAAGATAACTCATCAGGTTATTTGTAGAATGTCATCTATTTGGATGTCACAGACCAGAAGGTAGTTTGAAACAAGAATCTGTCCATGATTCTTGTGAAAACCCATTGGTTAACATTTAGATCATAAGAAGAGTGCCGTGAATTAGTACATGTATCTAAATGCAAACCTCAGGAATGTGAATAGAAATGAGAAGTGATGCATCTTGTTGGTCTTGGCTTACTATGAAGTCTACTTCCTGAATGGGGAGGGGGCCTCGGGTGGAGAAGTGATCTAATATGTTGGCCTTTACCTGTTACTGCCATCTCACCTCTGTCTGTCTGAATTCAAGTTTCAGACTAATCTAATGTGGTAAGTGAAAAAGTCTGCCAGTTGCTTCCAATGCGTTGGTGGTCCTTACCAGGGTTTTCCTGGGTTCTTCCTCCACCTATTATACTGGCCACCATGTACAGCTTCATCATGCATTGAAAAATGGTGTTAAACCCACAACAATCTATTGAACTGCACTGAATACCAATCTTGAGATCTCCATTATGAACTGTGGTGACCTAACAAAATTAGCTGAGAGAGCTTAGATTTAAGACAGGCTGAAATTTGCATAGCTTTTGGGAACTAAGTCATGTGTAGAGTGAGTCTGCATCATGACCAGTTTTTGAAGAGAAAGGCATATGTTTCCACAAGCTGCAAATTAATGAGTACATGCATCCATTGGAACTGGAAAGTGCATGTTCAGCCATACTAGAGAATAACTCCAGAGCACATCCATCAAGAAGATTTTTGATTGAAGGTTCTAGGCTGTGTTCAGACTGCTTGAAAATAACGATTAAAACCCCAAGCTGACCATGGATCCAAATAGTAAGTTATTTAACTACCTGTGTATCAAGGTATGACTTCTAGCCCATATGTGCAGAGGAAGGTTTGGACATTCACAGGCCTACGACATCTCTGTTGATAGTTGAATCTTCAGTGTGAAAAGCAGGCATGTGTGTCTGGTAGAAAGCCAGGTTCATACTGGATGTATGAATCAATGAGAAAAGAAAGTCTGCTTGTCTACTGAGAAATGACTTCTAGTCCATATGTACTGAGGATGGTTTGGACTTTCACAGACCTGCAACATTTCTGTTGACAGCTGAATCTTTTGTGTAAAGCCGGTGTGTGTGTTTCTGGTGGAAAGCCAGGTTGATACTGGAGGTATGGATCAATGGGAAAAGAAAGTCTGCTGATACTTGGGTCCTGAAACAGCTTTTAAATAAAGTACATCATCAACTTGACCAGAGATGCAATTTATATGACAGCTCATCTTTTTTTATTGATGTGGGAACTTTACAACAGAATTTAGCTGTGGGTGTACAAACTTTGGCAGCTGAAGCCAGCAAATCTCTTCAACTGAAACATGGATGGCTGAGTCTTTTCATTTCCACTGGTGGATGAAGAATGGAAGATTATCCCTATTAGTGTGAAAAGTCAAACATAGAAGAGTGGGTGATAAAGAATCTCCCTGCAATTCATGCAATGACCAAGCATCTAAAAGCAGGTTTTATGGGACAGTAAATACAGATGTAAGTCTAGCCATGTTGGAACACATTATCTTCAGATATTAACTGCTTTGTATTGACAGTCTAGGATTCTTCCTAAAGTCAGAGAAATTGGTATCACCAAAGCCACTACCAAGCTGTATCAAAGCCCAGATGGGACACCATACCAGGCCCAATATGTAGGTTCACAGTGATCTATTCTACTTGTTGCACTGAGGATGACAACAGTACTGGCAATGAGTGAGAGGTCTGCAATGTCATGGCTGGTAAAATTTTCTTCAGGAAAGGTTAACATATATACTTGCTTATAAATCAACCTTTTTTACTTAACATTTTATTCATGCAGAGTCGGGGTCATCTTTTAAGTGCAATTCAAATATATTTGTGTTTTCATGCCTTTATTCACATTCAGGAATGCATATGGTGTGCACTATGTTTATCCATTTCAAGATGTTATTCACTGCATAATACTTGTATCTACAGTTAACTGGAGTTTCGTAATTTAAAATATTATATATTATATTTGGATGTCATATCAATGCCATTTTCATTTAAAACCAACTTGACATCAAAAGAAGTCTTTTGGAGGACACACCACATTAATATCCCTTTCTCTGTTCAGGAAGGGCTGCAATAACAAGATTTCCAAAATGACTAATGTGGTAACCATATTGAATTTCAGATCAGCAACATATTTTTAATATACCAACTAGGTATCATAAAAAGTGAAAACCCCATTTTGATATGACCATGCATTCAGCAAAAACCCAGTTTTCAAGATGGAAGTTATCTCATGGGGGCCATATTAGTTGTCAGATCAGTAACATTTTCATTTAGACCAACTAGATATCATAAAAAGCTTTTAGCAACAAAAAACCTTGTTTACATGACCATCAAATCAGGAGTAGTGATAAGATTTTTAAATTGGGCTCTTTGGTGGCCATATTGGATGCCCAAGCAGCACCATTCGATATAGGACCAACCAAACTATGGGACAAAAGTGTAACATTTTATGGCAATCATCCAGGTAGTTTAGGTATAATGATAACAAATAGACGAATCGACAGCAAACAAAAGACCATCCCAGAAGATCTGTTCTATAATCGGTAGAGCTAAAACCAGCTTTTGTGAAACCTACAGCAACAATGTAGACATGGGATTTACCAAAAGTGTCAACAAAATCCTGGACACGGAAACCATCAAGTCTTTCAATGGCCCATTCGTATTTAACAGCTGGACATGGGTCACCACTGACATCCCATCGTGCATAGAGTGTTGTTCTATCTGTTTGATACTCTCTGAAAAACAAATTTCAAGATTTGTGTTTTAATGTTTCAACAAGACTTAACTGTGCATTCAAAATTTGGGTGCTTGATCCTGAAGTATCATTTAAACATTTCACAAAGGATACACAACTGGTTTTTAATTTTATTTTTATGCACAGAATTATTGTTACAAATCAAATGTTCAAGAAAAACAAATTTACACATCAATAATGATGACAAAGACATTCACTTTTACAAATATTGAATTGAAAATAGCATGTATTGAATGGCTGTCTGGTTACTGAAGAATTCTGGAATTTAAATCGTCTGTTGGAGAGATCAGAATTTGTATCTGAACCAGTACATTTTCACATTATTATTGCAAATGACAAGTTTGACAGGCTTATTATTTTCAAACATTTGGTTAAAAAATGTCAATATACATATAATAAGCTAAGTTGTACAATAGAAAAGATGTCTTTGTGAGCCATCTTTTAAGTTTCAACATAGAAAAATATAAAATGATACCTTATAATATTCAAACATTTGTGTTTTGGTAATAATCTTTACAACAATGCATTTTAGAAACACTTTGTCTGTATGAGTATGGATGCAAGTGTGCATGAATCTTTTTACTGTTTCTTTCTTTTTGATTACATATTGACACTACACTTGTACAACATAAAACATAATGAGACTGGTTATCCTTCCCCAAGGAAAGGGACCATTGGGTTTTTAAAAACGTAATTTAAACTTTAAGGCTAATTTTGTAAAAGATTATCAGGAAAAAAATTCTCTATATTCATTCTCTCATCATCTGAAATATTACTTTTTTAACTAGTGACTCAAATGTTTCTGCATTTTGTTAATTTGTTTTAGCACCATCTTATGAAGATATTTCATCATACTGTTTTCATATATATATATATATATATATATATATATATATATATATATATATATATATATATATATATATATATATATTGATCATAGCCTGTATATTCTTCAAATTAAACATCTTATGCCTGTTCTACAAACAGATGCATGCAGGAGTTTCTAATTTATGCTATGCAAATTTATTCTGCCGTATCCAAAATGATAGCAAGACTACATGCTTTATTGCATTTGGAAGTTTCATTTTCCTGTTTTGCTTACATATCAGCAAATGAGTGTGGATCATCATCCCAAACTCCTCCATGTTTAGGTGGCTTTTCCCCTTGACTTAGGTATGATAGGTAAATGCCATTTGATGTGGACACTGTTGACATTCCAGCACCATTGATTCCTTTTACTGTCACAAACACCTGTTGGTAAACATTAGAACTTACTAAATTTAAAATAAAAAAAATACTCTGGACCAAAATAAAAGTAAAACATTCAGAAAATCTTTGAGTAAATCATTATGATTATCACTATTAACATAAACATAGATATATCAGAGACCACGTCATGAATTGTTATAATGTTGACCATTCTTTATTTGCCACAATATTCAAACTCTGCTGGTTACTTTAAACATATTTTGCAAGAATCAAACAACTTCCATAATTTCTGTATACTTGTAATACTGATAATTCAAGTACAGTTAAAAGATAAAGAGCTGTCAGAATGAAGTCAGACTTTATTTCCTTCTGGATTCCAGTATCACTTTATGACAATGCAAGATTTTCTGTGACTATGAGAATATTCTCACAGAATGTTACTCATTATTTGATCTAAATGTTTGTAAACCCCAGATTTAATTTATATAATGTGTAATTACTTTTTAACAAGCAAATGCCAGATGATATATGTAGCCATTCCATTTTAAGGTGAAAAATTTGTATGTATATTTTTGCAATCTCTTGCTGCCTTTGTTCCTCTGTTTTGATACTGACCTGCTTCATTCCCTTCAGATTCAGACCATGAATGATGTAGCTGTTACCTATTGGAATCTCGAAGAAGGATTTAATCTGGGCACCCCCAGGGCTAGTTCCAACAGCTATTTCATACCTATGGAAAGAAAATCATGGATACAAGAACATTAATTCATACCTGCCATATTTCCACAGTGATGTAGTTCTTTTGAGACTCAAAAGTGTGGTTTGAAATCCCCAAAAAGTGCTGTTGTCCAATTGAGAATAAGCTATCTTTTCATATAATCCTTGAGAAAATGATTAGAAATTCAAATCTGAATACAAAAATGCCTTGTCCTTTTTCTTTAAAGCAATTAATACACTTAAAAACAAAAAAAAAAATAGTTGACAGACTTATCATCATAAATATCAACACCATATATACACATATGTGCAAACATTCACATAATCAAAACCTCATTGACATTAAATAAATACATACACCAATTTTCTGTCTTTAAATCCATTCAATGGCAAAATGTATGATAGATGCAGTCTTTGATGCTATCAGGAGTTAAGTAGGTAGTGTGTTTGAAGGCAATGCAAGTGTCATTAGTGTTCATCTTTACACTGGATGGTACTGTTGTTTAAACTTCCCTGCTGGATTCTCTGGGCAAATCCTGGTCAAAACCAAGTTGATGTTGACAAACACAATGTTAGCATTACCAGAACTTTATCCAATGCAGACTGACCATGATAAATGAACATACATCACATCTGGGACCAGCTATTTCATTGGGGGAGGGGAGCAAAGGAAAAATATTTTTATGTTTAATGGTGGATTTACAGGTTTACAGCAAATAAACGCCTCTGTCCAGTGTGTTTGTTAATGCTTTATCAACAAAAACAAAAATCAACTGTGCAAACCTAAGTTTGTACTTATTATTGTCTTTCTTTCAGTCAGTCTATTTTATGATAAAATCATCTTGAAAAGCATTGGTCAATTAACAGTAATTGAATAAGATTAAGATAACAAATAATAATAATAAAAAGAACTAATCTGAATGTTCAATTCAGCATGTCAAATAAATGTACCAAGAATTAAATGAACTAGCTTGCTGTTGTGCTTCACAAAATAAAACTCCATCAAGGACTTCTGAAATTTATTTTTGCTCAGCTTTGCTTATAGCTCATTCCTTCCAGAACCACCTTTAAAAATGAGCCACACTTTAAGGCTATTCCAACAGATGAAACAATCTTGCTTTAGATTTTATATATAGATTAAGATCTGACTTCAAAGAATGTTGTTGCTGTTCACACACTTGCCAATATTTATAACAGATGGCTTTAACATTCTCATTCAAGACAGTGATGAACTTTGGTTCTTCAACATGCATCAAACATCTCTTAGATTTACCCATTACTTATAATGAACTGGGTTGTTGCACTTTGTGAACTTTACCTATGCAATTTAGCTCAATGGGCTCTATCAAAGCAGTCTTCAAAGGACTTAACACATCACCCAAGTTATTGTATGTCAATTAATACATGAACTCATGGTTATTTATACCTGACCTCATTGCCTTTTAATTGCCTCTATGGCAATTTACTGTATTTACTGCCCCGAGGGTAGTTTTAAGTCAGCTTGGTGCAGACTGTTTATCATTTATTCATGTTCCGGTATATAATGATGTGGTGGTTTTTGTTTCTCTCTTTTATATTTTTTTTTCCAAAACAATTACTGAAAAATCATGTTTTTCAAAACATGACCATTTCATTGGGTTTGGGAGTAAAAAATTGTTTTTAGTGAGTCATGTCATGTTATGGCAGTTATGCTAATCTCCAACTTTGTATTTTTATAAGATTTTGATCTTAATGTATCTATTCAGTGATAATCTCATGCTTGATGATATGCCAACAGTTAACTATCCACTTTTACATAATTTGGCAAATATGTACTATGTATTTGTTTGATAATAAGAAAACCTACAAATTAATTTTAAAAAATTAATGGGCTGGCCATGTGGGCTTATTATAGGACTTTAATTGTGTGCTCCATAAAATGAAATGTGCTCAAGTCTGAAGAAGGTAAACTTAAACTTTCGATTAGCACTATATTTTCATCAAAACTAGGTACTGTTATAGTCTTGACTGAAAACCCAATGTCAGTAAAACAATATGTTCTGAAGTAACCATCAAGAGGTTTCTAAGATTTGTTTGTAATCAATGCAGCCATTTGGCAGAGATATCAGCATCATTTAAATATAACAAGAACTGCAAATAGCAAGAATTCTTTTAGTGAAAACCACCTGTTGATACAATAATCGATTCAGGAGCAAAAGCCACAGTAAGATTTTCATGGCAACCATAAAAGCCATGGTGGAGGTTAAATTTAAAACAATACAATCAAGATATAACAAATCTTCTAGTTAAAAATTCAATGTTAATAGGAGAATCCATCCAAGAATGTAGTGACTGCAAATCTCCAGTGTGGTAGCCATGTGCATCATTTTTCTTTAAAACCATGTTTATATCTTAGCAAATCATTTAGTGTTGGTGTGAGTGTCTGTTTTATTTTTTGAGAAGTGCAGTAATAGCCACCATGGTGGCCATATAGGATGTTAGCAGGGCACCACTAAAACAGCTAGAGCTATGGGTGAAGCTGTAAACCATGTATCATGATTATCCAAGCTGTGTTGCAGAAGCAGTAATTAAACAGACTAACCAAGAATGACTTAAACCAATACAAATTTTAATATGTAATGCTGTACTTACTGGACTATACCAGATTCTGGATCTAGGAATGGTTGCCAGGCTACCGACACAGTTGTAAAGGATTCTTGACAGGTTGCATCAATTGCAGAACATTCTAAATGTTTTATATTGACAAGTTAGCAACATGTGCATGTGATAAATTCACAATGAAAACACAGCAAAACTGCAAATGAAATAAAATGAGAGAAAAAATATGGAAGTCTAAATGACCTCACAAAGTTCATTTATACATTATTAAATGAAAAATCTGTAAAATTAAATACTGTACAAAATGACTCAATTCAATAACTTGTCATTTTTTATTAATTGGACAAAATCATAAATATGTTGCAGAATTTAAGTATCAACCTAACAGAAGAAAAAGAAGCTATTAGTTTGTGATTTATTATGCTATCAATTAAACTGCTGAAACTATATTATGGCAAATAAAATCAGGACAAAAATTTCAAATGAAGATGGCAAATGAGCTTAAATTAAGATCTAGATTGAAGAAAGGCAGGTCATGACAGCTGTGATTGAATATAGTCTTTAATATGCATCCTGCCATGTTCTGTCTGTCTTTATCTAAAAGACCTGATCAATTTCATTGATGTCTGTAACATATACAGTGTATATGGACAAAATATGTTTGATAAGGCTTCTTTAAAAACTAAATAATAATAATAATAATAATAATAATAATAATAACAATGTTCTCTTTAAAGAATGTAACTCAATACAAAACTAATCTGTCTTGATAATTCTCTGTAATATAATTATGTACAATATAAGCATGTAAATCACTTCACATGTAGTTAATACATTTCATCAAGGTACTGAGGGAATCTATTGTTTTGCATTAAAATAGAAGCTGTTCCAAACAAGAACAAGATAAACATATTCTTCATATCAATTGTATTGTCGTACACAAACACATGTATGTAATGTATCATATTGGCATAATTGTGCAATCCTCTTGCATGCCTCACTTCACGTTTCATGAGCAAACAAAAACCACAAATACCAATACAATGAAACTGCTTTAATTTGCCACAGATACACAAGATAATAATTCATGATCCATAGTAATCATAAAAGTAAACTGCAAGAAAAGTTTCTTGGTTGAAAATTCTGAAAGGAAAATGAAGTGATAATGCTAATCATAATGCTCCTGTAGCTAATAATACTACTATTACTACTACTAATAATAATAATTATACCATCAGATGTTTTGCATGCTCTCAGATTCATTAGAACTGTTGCTGTGACATTCATGGTATTGAGCCTGTATTCATCATACAGTTCTACAACTTGTCCTGATACAGGTGGTGTGGTATCAACTCTGATGGAAGCAGAGAAGGAGTAGCTTTGAAGTCCAACCTTGTTTGTTGCCATTACAGTGGCATAATATACGTCTCCATGTTTGGCCTCTGATTTCATGTCTATGGTTAAAAAGAAAGATCAATCATTTCATAAATATTATGTGTGCTATTTACCCATATGAGAAACATTAAAATAATTTTTTTTACATATGTGGATCGAAAAATTTATTTGCTATGCAAACCTAAAATTTTCATAAGAGAATGTAATACTTTAAACAAATAAGATATAAAATCTGCAATTGTCATGGAATTGTACAAATCTCTTTGTTATTTATTAAATACATGTACTCAGGTTTCATTTTTTTTGTGTACAATGATGCCTGAGGGTGATTTATGTATATTGTACAATATTTTGAAACAGTGAGTTCAGTTCATCCTAAGCCGCATGTGCGAAGTGCTTTTGATGGGAAAAACTGATATTCATCAAGTGCACAGATGATGTAGGGCTACAATGTCTGTGTATAATTACCTCACCATAGGAAGAAAACATTACACTATGGAAACTTCTTGTCAGTGAGCAGTCTATTTAAGGACTTGCAGATCTCCAGCTGTTGAGGTATGTGAGTTATTTATTAATTTTTTATGTATATTATAGGTTATAACTATTGTACTACCACATTTATTTTTGTACATTTTTTATGTAACTCTGGTTTGCATAGTATCATGCAAATATTCTATTTTCTTGTATGTGACTTAACAGGAGATCTATATTAGCAACAAAGCTGCATTTTATTAAGTAACCTTAAGTACCATAGAATTCTAGTTGGACTTAGGTAGGTTCACTTCTGAACCTGTTTATTGCTTTGTAATGTTATGCCGATAATATAATTTGTATAGCTTGTTGTTATTGTTGTTGTAGGGTTTAACGCCATTTTTCAGCACATGATAGGCTATACATGACAGCTAGTATTAATGGTGGAGGAAGATCCCGGGAAAACCCCAGAAAGAACCACCGACCCACAAGAAGCTACTGGCAAGCTTTCTTACCTACCCATAATGGCCAAATCTGAGACTCGAACACACGCAGACAGAGGTGAGATGGCAGTGATCTGTAACGGAGAGCACTTTAGACCACTTGGGGCCCCAATTTGTAAGGCTTACCATATATAATGTCATTATGTGTTATTGTATATGCCCATGTCATTCTCAGTACACGGTGTTAGATTTATTTTCAGCTGATCAGAGTCGAGTGGGCAGCAGCTGTAGAGCTGACCTTAAAAGGTGACCACTGCAGCTGTAGAGCTGACCATAGTGATCAGAGTTGACGGGGTAGCAGCTGTAGAGCTGACCACAGAGTTGATTATTGCAGCTGTAAAGCTGACCATAGCAGCCATAGAGCTGACGACAGAGCTAGTTGAATAGCAGCCATCGGGATGACTGAACAGTGGTTAGCTGGCTGATTAGCAGGTGATCGGACATTGCTGACCAATTGGTGGGCACTGACTACCTGATTGACCAAAGTTACTGAATGGTGGTCGGTGATCACCCGTAAAGCTGACTGCTAGCCAAGTATTCTAGTGACAGTGTATTTTGTGTAACTCCATACATGTATTCTTTCAGCCATGGGCTAACATTGGGGTTTGTTATACCCAGTGTTTTGGGACTGTAAAGATTATTGTATGATATCTGTCCCATTTTTACATATTTTGCTAATTGAGTAAAGTATACCACATTTTTCACTATTTGAGTGAATATGTCATTTTTACTATACAAGTATCTCATTTTTCACTGTTTGAGTGAATATGTCATTTTTACTATATTAGCAAAGTACATCATTTTTACTATTTGAGTAAACCACATCATTCTTTTTGTCATGTGAAATTACTGTGAATCATTAACCTTTGTTGTTGTACTATGTAAGGTCATTTACTTGTATTCACATTTATGTTACATTATTAGGTTCATGCGGATTGTGTTGATTTGTCCAATAATTGATCTTTTTTCATTTGAGTCATTCATCAATAAACACTGTATTTGTATCTACCATCATTAGTGTTTCATTATAAATTCGACCCCAACCCAGTTATCTTGTTACAGCAATAATCACAGATGATTCCAGATATGGGCTTGTATAATCTTTGAATATCTATCTTTAAAAAATCAATCAGACAAAGAATAGGATTATACAAACATTCCAATTCTTGCCATTTATTGCATGAAACAACATAAAAACTTTATAGTAGTGAGTAAAATTCATTGTTTACCATTAATAATTAAATTAAATTCCCAAACCAAAATGTAAGCTTACAAGAAGCTCACTGAGGTTGCGCAAGCTAGTAAGGGTGCTGGCACAAGCTTGCAAAAGGAATTTTTCGAAGTCTGCAGGCTTGCAAAATTTAAAGTTCCAGCTTGCGCAAGCTTGCAAAAGGAATTTTCCAAGTCTGCAAGCTTGCAAAATCTAAAATACTTGATGTAAGCTTGCAATAATCAGATGTGAAAGTTGAAAGTTAAATGGGCAGTTCTGCATGAGATCAGTACTTCCTGAAATGATGAAGAATATATGTTGTGACTAGATCATGCTCAGTATAAGAAACCACACTGTCAAATTAAAAAATGTTACCAATAATATAGTTTTTATTTATAGCATCTGATAATGCACTTGAGTTAAACAATATACATGTACGTTTTCAGTGTTGCAAAATGCTAAGAACTTGAATTACTTGTACTTAGCAGATACATAAATAAAATATATTATTCCAACATTTCTCTATGTTTAAATTAACTATGAACATTATTAATATATTTCAAAATAAACTGAACTATTTCTTGACCAAGGCAAAATTTGGAATGTTACTTTTTCTACAAATGTCTTTTTTTCCCATTACAATTTTTTACAAATATTATACATGTTAGAGAAACAGTTGAGTTCTTTTGCATAAAGGAAATTCTTTGAGTAATTGAACACTCAATTAGCTATGCAGTCATTTTATCAGGGAATGGAAGACTGGGTAAAGAATTCCATTTAGTAAAATCCTGTAAAATATATAGTAATTGCTGATTGCAAAGTTATTTACAGACTAACTTAATACAGCAAGATATCTGATGTCAAGTACTTGTAAATGCTTTTTCCCAAAAATGTATGCACTATCAAATATAGTCACAGTAAAAGTTGCAACTAATTAACTTCTGGCATTAAGTTTTTGAAAGAATTGTCACATATTTGTTTCAATAACAATCTGCTGCCAGGAGAAGAATTTTTTTTAATCATTTATTTACTAAATAAAAATTAAAAAATATACACAGTTTTTGTTTTTCTTTGAGAGTGATGCATCCCATTCTGCCGAATTTCTATAAAGAATTGATCTTTGTGAATTTTGCTTGTTTAAAAAGAATCCAAATAAAAGCATGCAAGATGAAATGTAGTTTTCCATGACAGTGACTTAATTCGGTATTGAGCCATTAAAGGTGGTTACTTCCCCCTGTTTATGGTCAGCAGACTGGTTTACGAACTCTAAATATACACACAACATATCTGAGTTGCAAGAACACAAAACAACCATTGTAGCCTTGCATTAAAAAACTAGGTGCAATTTTCAGGGTTGAACTGTCACAATTTAGCTTGTTAATTCAGTAAATTTCATTGCCCGCAGAACCAATATATGTGCAGTAACTGATCCTATAACCTGAGAGATAATCTGAAGCTAGAGAGTTATCATGTTGGTGAGTAAACTCAAGAGTGTGTTGTATTTTGCCAGTTTTCTGGACTGTAGATTGGTGGTAGCGTTCTATTTCACTTTTACAATTTAAATACGTCAAAAAAATGACTTTGTAATGTTGCTTAACCGAATGATTAAGACGACAACTCTGCAGATCATTATTATTTATTGTTGCACTGGCCAAACTGCTGTAATCAATTCAGTGCTGTCAGTTATCGACAATAGGGTTATGAGATTATAAAATAATTAAATGCACGTTTGTTTATCACATTTCCATTATTCTTAGGGCCTTTCTTTCCTCTTGCATATCAGATTCAACAATTGTTCAGAAGTTGTTACATTTAATTCTTTTCATCCTCAAAGAAGATGGCAGTTATTTTATTTCAAAAGGTACCTAATCAGTTTCATCAGATTATTTTATGTTGCTTAAAGCTCTGAGTTGTCATTCGTTTGATATGTGTCATAGCCCTTTCAAAAATGGATGGTAAAACTAAAATTTAGAGCTCATTAAAGGAAGATCTCGAATAACACTTACTGATATTTCTTGGACTTGATAAGTGATTTTGGAATGTTGAACTAAAAATGAAATGTTTTTGCCAAGGAGGTAAATACTCGGGTTTTTTGCCTGGTAACATAGTACATGTTGCTGTAATCCATTTTAGGTGAACATAATACTTATTTGAAATAATGATAGATCATTTACGGACTCTAAATGCTTTAAGAAAATGCAGTATTTTATATCTGACTCTACACTGCTAACAATCGATAACGAAAAACCTACATAAGAATGTTTTTTTTTGTTGACCCTTACACAGCAAGTAAAATAAGTTTCTACAGAACAATATGTACTGCTATTATATGATATTCCAAATATTAACACAAATCTAAATGTTGTTGATTTGGACATGGCTGTCAATACCAGAAAAGTGATACAAAAGTCTTATGTTTCCCATGTGCTGTAAAAGTGAAATGTTTATGATGTCAATACACACCTTTGAATGCATACTGATCCATATGTCCAGGTATCTCGATAGGTGACACAACATCATTCAGCCCTTCATTTGTACCCATGGCGACTGTATACATGGTAATGGGGCTTTCCTTATCAAAGAACCCTGTCCAGTTACATTTAATTGGTGTATGTAGCTGGAATAAGATAAAAGATCATCAATGTCATATAATAATAATTTTGGAAAAGGCTTAAAAGAGATTTTTTATCATCTTGGATATTTTGTTACTGTCAGGGAGATTTGCCAAAATACATTAAGAAAGCATACAAGAAGGTCTTACATGTGTAAACTTATTCAGCAAACCAATTTATTGAGCTTCATTTCATTTACATTGTAATTTGTATTACTGCTGGTTAAAATTCTCTTGTTTTGCACAAGCAGCAAATGACAAAAATGAAGAAGGTGATTTGACAGTCAGCATCTGGTACATCTCTGCATAATATGGTTTCTTAATTTTAAGTTGCAATTTTCATGTTGTTGAATAGTTTTGTTTATTCTGAACAGCAATGAGAGATAATGAGAACAATATCCATTTCTAAAATAACTAAATTTGTGCTTGTAAAACATATATACCCTAAATGGAGTCCAAAAAGTCATATTACTAAAAGTTCAAAAAACATGTAAAATTTTAAAAGCCACTTTAACTGTATGAAGACGTAAATCAGCTCATCTACGTATGCAAAACAGATATGCTTTGGATCATAAGATTTTTCACCTGGTTAACATCTGCATAGTAGCCAAATGCAAGAGCAGATGGTCAAACATTAAAATCAGGAGGATGATTTATGTTGAAATTTCTTCAATAATCATGTTGATCACATAATTTATGAAAAAAGTCTTACAAGGTTTCTCTTTTTCTCATCTGTATTTGATCACTCCTCACCATCATCTGGCCAAATAATGAAAGGTTCCCATGCCAGGATGCCTTGTGTCAAAGTTGGTTAAATTCTTGGTTTTTTGGGATAAAGTTGTGAGAATGTTTTTCTACTTTTAATAATGACAGTCATATCTGATGGCAGAATTACACTGTAAAAGTGTGAAAGCTCTCAATTAAAAAACACTATGTGTGAAACATGGTCAAATTTGTAAAAGCAGTTATTTAAAAGAAGCTGTGGAATGTTATTTTTTTCCTTTGTTGGTAGGAGCAAAGTTATTTAATGCAGATTTGTATAGATATAGAAGCTCTTCATTCCAGAGTGCTTTCTGTTAAATTTCTTCAAATTTCTTGAGTGGGTTTTGAGAAAAAGTTAGTCATTTTTATATTTTAGTAACAACAGTCATATCTGATGGCACATTAACATTATTTGTATAAATTTGAAATCCCATAAAAAACAAAATGCTTTGTGTCAAATTTTGACAAGCAGTATCTTGGAGGTCATTTAAAGTTTTCTGCCCAGCTTTTATTAATTGTGACAATCTCTATGGAAGATCGACTGCATTTGCTCAGTGATAAAAAGTCTGTTAGGATGCTTGCTTTTGGTTCAACTGAATTCAGCTGTTTTAGGGAAGAAGTTCATTATATTTTTAGAAACAGGTAAACCAGCATCATTTGGACATTACAGTTATATATGCCATGATATTTACTGCCAAATTGTTTTGAAATTCTGTTCAGGGGTTTATGAGGGGAAGTCATCTTATTTTTTTATTATTAATGATAGCCACTTCTGACAGTAGTCAGCATAATTTGCACAAACTTGAAGGTCTTAATGCCATGTGCCAAGGTTGGTTAAAACTGATCTGGAGGTTTTTGATTAGTTTAAAATAGCAGTTGTTGATGGATTATGGACATCTTTTTCTTTCTGTGGTAATGGTGCCACTATAAGATGGCAGATTGGCATGATTTGTACAAATCACCATGCTATCTGTCAAATTTGATTAAATTAAGTTTCAGAGAAAAAGCCACTGTAAGGTCTTCTCTTATCCATATTCTAACAAGGTCCAATAACACAATTTCAACAAGAGGCAAGCTTGAGTTGGGCTCACCTTGTTGACATCTGCCAAGTTAATTAGTACATCTCTACCTTGATAACTTGTGCACAATGGCACCCAAACACATGATGATTACACTTAAAATGAACTAAAAATTACAACTAAAAGATGAATTTCACTTGTCAAAACTTATTTAATTGGCATTTATTTACTAAAGTGCTGATGCCAGTGACATTTCCATTATCAAAATTTTGTTGAGTATTGTTATTTACAGTGTACTAAAAATGCTGTTTGGAAAGAAAATTTAACAAAATATATGAATTATTATTAAAAGTCAAGAATTTCATAATTTTGATTCAAATTTCTGGGTGCCATCTACCATTTTTGACAATAAAACAAGCAATATATTAAGGTTTCAGTTATCATTTTGATTGCAATTTTCTTTACATTCAACAAATTGGCGTCAATTTTTTGTATTTTCTAATTAAAAAAATGTGATCCATGCCTGACCCTGCATTATAAGCAGGTTCAAGAATCATTGTGGGAGTTGTGTAATTGGCAAAGAAATATGAATCAGTAGGATAACCTCTCTTTAAATTTATTCCAATGTTGTTGATTGCTTATATTATGAAAACAGTTGTTGCAGGTTTCTATAATTCTTCCCGAGTCCTATTTGGTGCAGCATCAGAATGATTCATCAAATCTTGAAAGGTAATATTGCCAGAATGTTTTCAATTAATGATGTCCAAAAAATATTTAGCAGTTTACTGACATGAAATTGTGTAAATTATTATCTAGCATTTTCGGTGGATTGCCAGAATATTTTCAAATTTGGTCAAATTCATTACAAAGATTTCTGGACATAAATCTACCGAATGTTTTTCTATTTTTAGTAATGGTGCCCATATTTAATGGTGGATTAGCATTATTTCTGTGTGAATTATAAAGATCTTAAAGCATGCATTCTCTCAAAAATGATCAAATTCTGTTCAATGTCTTTCAATGTTTTGTAAAATGCATATCTGCAGATGAATGATAATATAACTGAGGCCATTCTGATCACAACACAAAGACCTTCTCATTCACATCCTTTACCTCAAACAATAAATATCAGCAACACCAACATTAAATTCACACAATCAGTACAAAACCTAGGTTTTACTCTGGACAGTACTCTCACAGTGCACCAACATGTCATGAACATATGCAAGGCTGCATATCTTGAGCTGAGATGCATCAGCTCAATTCACAAATATCTTTCAGATGATGCCACTAAAACACTTGTGTGCTCATTAGTACTAATAGACTGGACTACTGTGACTCAATTCTGTCTGGTTCATCTCAATATCTGCTCCAGAAACTTCAAAAAGTTCAAAACACAGCTGCTCGGATCATACTTAGAGTACCACAATCAGAGCACACCTCCCCAATGCTCTGTACCCTAAACTGGCTATCCATTCGATCCGGAATCAAACACAAAATTTGTTCTCTGTCCTATGTTTCACTGACGGACTCTAGTCCAACATACCTATCTGACCTCACCCATGTGTACACACCAGCAAGATACTTAATATGCTCCTCTTCTGACAGTCATATACTCATTATTCCCACTGTGAAAACAAAGTCATATGGACAGCGTTCTCTTGCATACCAGGGCCCAGCAACATGAAATGAATTGCCCACTGAACTTAGACACAAAGACACAGTGATCCCATTCAAGAGTGCTCTCAAAACTCACTTATTTTGACTGCAAGAACAAACTTAAAGACCTAATAATATTTCCTACCTTAAATATTCTCAGCATGTTTTCTTATGTTTTCTAATTTCATGGTGTTTGTTTTTGTAATCATATCATTGTATGTTTTTTATCTTATAGGTGTTGTCTAATGTTGTAAAGCTCTTAGAACTTCTAAAGGTTAGGTGCTATACAAAGTCCTCATTATTATTATTATTATTATATCTGATAGCAGATCAGCAGGAGTTGTAAAAATTGCAAGGCCTCAATGCCTGGATGCTTTGTGGATAAATTCTGTAATGCAGTATTTGAAAAGTATTGATGACCTATTTAATGATGGATCAAGATTATTGGCACAGAGGTAAAAGGTCTTTATGCAATGATGATTTCTGCCATGTTTGGTTAATTTTACTCAACAGTTTTGGAGGTGTTTAAAAGTTTTTGGATTAATAGTAATGGTGAACACATTTGAAGGTGGATCATCATTTGTATAAATTAGTAAGAACTTCATGCCAGAATGCTTTCTATCATATATGTTTAAATTCTGTTCAATAAGTAGTTAAGGAGAAAAATTAATATTTGTACTATCATAGAAATGGTAGACATATTCGATGGCCAATCAACATCACTTGTACAAAGTTAAAACTCTTTCTGCCAAGATGCTTTCAACTTTTGCTCAAATTCTGTTGAGCATTTATTTTTTTGCAGAAACAAGTTTCAGTAACAGCAGCCATGCTTCATTATGGATTGGCAACATTTATAAAAATTTAAAAGATCTTCATGACAGGATAATATCTATCAATTCTGGTAAAATTCTATTTAACATGTTTAAAAAAGATTATGCATCTATTAGCAGATAACAGCACTTGAACAAGAAGAAACTATTGAAAGGTTTTATTAAACTTAGTAATGGTGTTCATATTTAATAATGCACTGGCATAATTTATACAAATATGAAAGGTCATTATGTTAATATGCTTTCTATCAAGACAGGTCAAACTCTATTCACACAGTTTTGGAGAAGTCATTTAAAGATTTTAAATTTTTTTAGAAAAAGTAGCTTTATTTTTAGTAACAGTGGCAGGAAAGTCAGAATCATCTGAATAAACATTAAAAGTCTTTCTTCTCAGAAAGTGTCACATTAGATCAAATTTTGTCAATGGTAGTCATTTCTGGAGCTTTTACAACTTGTAGTAATGGCAGTCACTGTAGAAGGTAGATCAACATTATTTGTATGAATATAGCAGCCCTTCATTCCAGAATGCCCTGCACCAAATTAGATGAAAACGGGTCCACTGGTTTCTGAGAAGTGTAAAAAGCAATTATTGATGCACACACATTTTACACAGGGCTATATAATATAAGCTTACTTGGCTTTATGGACAGGTAAGTCTTAAATATGTAAAAGATACATAAAAATTGTTGTAATGAATTAAGCACTGAACAAATCATTCCCATATGCAAACATGCTACCAAAACTGTATTAGTCTACAAAGAATGGATTTTGCAAAATTTTGCCTAATGAGCTTGGTCCTGATAGAAAGACAGGCAGATGTACCAGCAGGCTCAAATCATGTTGTCCAAATTACTAATAGTGATGCCATACAAATAAAGACAGTAGGAAATTATAGCAAGAATTCATTGGTTCAGATAGTTCAGAAAAAAAACAATAGGAGGAAAATGTTTAAAACTACATCCTTTCTAAATACATTGCATCATCAAAAGTAATATTATGTACTTTAAATACTTAAAAATATGCAAAAGACAGTGATGCTATAGGTATTTCAATCATTTGGTTTGACTTGTATATACAAATTTACTAGGCAAAAGCTGAAACTGTATTACCTTAGCAAAAGATGGACAAGTTACTTGTCCACTGATGGGAGGAGTCTGATCCACTACAACTGATACCGATGCAATCTTTCCTATAAGCCCTGCAGAATTCCTTGCCCATATACTCAGTAAATTAGGTTTTCCTGTAATGACACAATAAAACATAAGTTCAACAAAATCAAGTTTGCTGGAAAACATAATGTTGTGAGTTTAGGAACCTTGCTATGTTTTTGTCTTCCTGCATAGATAATTTAAACTACTATTTGTACTCTGTTTAATATATCAGTCTATGTTAGATATAATAAGTATGAACAAATTGTGACTCTCAGAATTGATAGTGTATGAAAATAGAAGAAACATTGTACACACACACACACACACACACATTGATATTTCACTTCATGTCAATCAGTAAGAAAATGATCTACTAGTTCAATTTCATGTCAATCAGTAAGAAAATGATTTACTAGTTCAATGATTGCTACATATCTAACTATTATGATGTCATGTCTTCAACAACATGCTGCAGGTCATTTATAGACTGCTTTGTTTATCAAATGGTCAAGCTAATGTATTGATATAAATAGTTGGCATTAGCCTTTCTGGACCAGACACTATATAATTTGTAGTCCCCAGTATATTTCCCTAATATATTAACCTGAGGATTCTGGGTGTATCATGCCTATAGGCAGAGATGCGTAGAGATTTGTTGATATGGCCATATCAGTCACATTCAAAATGTCATCTCCAAAGGGGTAGGTCCCTACAGAGAACCATGCATCATCCATGTTGTCAAGAACACCATTTTCCAGAAGTTCTGTGTCACTGTAGTGCCATCTAGCAGTCAGTGAATCTGCTGAGCTCTGGTACAGTGTCAGTACCTGGCCTGATTCATTACCATTGAACTCGACTTCAGCAAGACTGTAGGGAATAAAAATAGCATAATGTGGAAGCTCAAAAATCACATGATCTTTATCACTTTAACGAAAAGAAAACAGATCAATTAGAAATATTAAACAAATTAAATAAAAGAATTAGTAACTCCATGGAAAGAAACATGAAAGTAA
This sequence comes from Sinohyriopsis cumingii, assembly GCA_028554795.2. Lineage (NCBI taxonomy): Eukaryota > Metazoa > Mollusca > Bivalvia > Unionida > Unionidae > Sinohyriopsis > Sinohyriopsis cumingii. Next base: position 51,889,486 of record CM068836.1, read on the forward strand.
AACAAATCAGCCCAGAAAGATTTCTCGATTGGAAATTGAACAAGTCCACTTTACTTTGAATAAAACCATAAAGTCCAATGTTAAACTAAAATTGGTTCAGGTAACTAAAATGTAAATCATAAACTATTTTTTTAAAAATTTGCCCTTTTGAAATTTGTTAACTTATCTTTGTAGTTTCATCTTTACATTAATAATAATACATTTTTAAAAATAAAATTGAAATAATAAACACTGTACCCGTCAATAGTGATCTTTGGTGGTGTGACATCCACCATCACTCCATCTGTTATGGCTTCCAATATTTTTCCAGCATTGGTAACAGCTCTTATAGATGTGTAATACTGGGATCCATGCTCCAGGGGAACAACAGTCTGAGCAAAGCCTGAGCTGGCAATGCCTATAAACATAGAACTGTGTCAGGTTAAATGTTTTTACAAGTGTGAAAACATGGTTCAAGCAACAAAAATGAGATTCTTTTTGATTCTAAAGTTTGTTCCTCTTCTTATTTAATGAAAGCAGCTAAAACCGAACAATTTCTAATAAAACAAATAATTGAAGATAATGGGTGTAACAGCACATAAACAAAATTCTAGCTATATTGTGTGATCAAAGGTAAAAGTTCTAAAATGTAATAAAAAATTTCAAAAGTCAAACTGTAAAAATATTTAAATTCTAAAAAACATATACACAAAAATATATGAGTAAAACATACTGTCAAAATTTTGTATACAATGCACATTCAGTCAATGAGTTTCACTGGTGGTACACTGTACATCATTTTAAAGATCTTGAGTTCACAGAAAACACTTTTGTCTCACTTGATGGATGCTATGGTACTTGGCAAAATGTTACACTATCAGTGGACACTGGCATTGTATACATTTATTTTGATTCTCACCCTTTAGGAGGTATACATTAATCCAGTATGTGTGTATAATATTTTCAGCACAATACCACCTTATTCCTGAACCTTTTTTTCTAATTGACAGGATGCCTTTCTCAACTAGTTTGATATTCAGAAGATTTTGTGGGGTTTTCAGTCAATGTGTTTTGCTAAGCAAGAAGAACTTGCTTTCTCTGCTTTGTCTGCCCTTTCATTACTCTTAATATAAATGTGACTAGGCAGGCAACAATTCTGAATACTTTTTTCTAGACTGTATGAGCAAATCATGTTTCTCTGCTATAACATTCACAACTTCAAATATGAAATTTAACATAAAATCTTATAATAGCTGTCTAAGCTGCAGTTGCAACTAGAATAGTAATACCAGTGTAATTTCACCATTTTTTTCTGGAGAGTTCTGGAAATCCAATACAAATGCCAAGTAATTTCTTATCAATTATGCCAGAGTTTTCTGGAAGAGAAGTCAATTACCATACACACTCAAGTAACAGAAGAGCTTTCCAATTATATGCTAGCATACAGAGCAATTATAACTGATATGACTTATTGCATGTATGTGATGCCAATAGTTGCATTCTGCTATGATTGATGTATGCAATACAATAAACAAATTGCATGTGGCTTATTATTAGGAAATAATTTACCATCTCCTGCCACATCATCTGTCTCTGTATGGACAATTCCAGTATCTGTGTATGGTTGGATATCCTCCCCACCTGCCACAGTGCCAATGGCCCACTCAAAGCCCATAATACCATGCTGACTGCTTTCAAATCCAGAGAATGCCACAGTGATGGTACTCATGTCAGACTGATAGTCAATGTCATATTCGATGCCAAAGGCTGGTCCATCTGTCACAATGCCTGTTATGTATAAAATATTACACAAATCCATTGTCTTCATATAAATTGAGCAAACCATGCATAAATATCCTTACAATAAAGCTGAAAATATGTCTAGATCATCATAAAGTAACACTGAATAGTATCTGCAATATTATTGATATTTAGGTGATTTTTGTCTATTCCATTCTTTGGTTTCATAAAAGTTCTTAATAATTACAAGAAGACCATGATCAAAACATTGCTGTAGAACATATGACATTGATTCCAAGGTTAAAAGGATGAGCAAGTGTATTTTAGAATTAAAAGTTCAATGGGAATTTCAGTGGTTGGACTTAAGTTCAAAGGACATAAATATTCATTCTGCCCTTCTCATAAGGCTGATTTTAAAATTTGATACAGTAGCAAGAATGACATTATATGCATCATTATGAGACCTCACTGGGATAAGAAAATTTAAGACATGGTCCACAAGGAAAATTCTACCATTCTCATTAAAAATCCTCCCTCTTCTGAAGCTAAAACTACTGCTCAAAGTTTGCAGTTTGCAAAAGTCCTGATTTGTCCTAAGCTGATTTCTCTTTTCTGTGACATCGTATATTATAAAAGCTATATACAACCATACCTCGATTACTGAAATGTTATTTGAGGAAACACTTCTGACAAGAATATTTACAAATTTATTCTGCTTGGATACATGAACTTGTGGGCTCATCCTAGATAATGCTGAACACATCACAAATGTAATGAAGGATATTAAAATGTGAACTTTAAGTGAACAAACAGTTTTGAGAAAGGTTAAACTTTTGCAAAAAGTTTAAAAATAATATGGACCCATAATAACTCAATTTCAAGCGTGAAACAAGGAAACACTTCCAATCTGAGATTAAATAAAGCTAACCACCTTTCCATTGCAAAATCAATTTAATACTTCTTAAAAAAGTTTTCATGATTTGGGGCCACTAATTTGGAACAGAATCCAAAGGTAAACTAGAGAAAGTAGAAATTTAAATGGATTCAATTATAATCTAATTAACTAGATGAAAGGTAGAACCTGTTCTGATTTGACAACTACATTACAACTTAAAGAAAAAATTCTTAAACCTTCCACTTTGTTGTCTCTCTAAATGTAGCTTATTATCAATGCTTTTTATTATTCTATGTATTATGTATGTAAAGATACATATAACAGAGTACCACAAAGAAGATTAGTTCCAAGCAACTAATCGTGCCTTAAACTTAAATAAGGTCATTATTATTATTATTATTAATGTACATGTATGTCAAATTTACCTGTGACATCCTCCGGGACAACAATTAATGGATGCGAAGCTTCCACTGAAGAATACTGTCCAGCACCATTCTTAGTCTTTACTGACACATAATACATTGGGGACTTCAGTGTTTCATTGGTAGTCTGTAGGTTCAGGTTCTCAATATAGTAGTCTCTCAGATCACCTTCCAGATATGTCCAGCCCATGATATTGCTCTGCCCTGAATGAATAGAGTCTTGAAAAATCATGTTTGTTAACTGGCTTAAAGAATTTATTAACCATTGTGGATGCTTTTTAGAATAACTGCTATTTAGTGATGTAAAAACAACATACATAGTGCTGTGTCAATTTTGTGGTCCTGTATATATTGGTATGTGGGGTTTTAAAACATTTTCTCAGCACATGATAGGCTATACATGACTGTCAGTATATTTGTTGGAATAAAGACCCTGGGAGGACCTAGTGACCCATTGGAAGCTACTGGCAAACTTTCTCACACAGCCACATTGGTTGAGCTGAGATGTGAACTCATGAAGACAGGTGAGATGTGTGAGCGAAAGGTAAAGGCATGTCCTTACAACACATAGACACATGAGGCCCTAGTCCTGGATATGCAAAAAAAAAAAAAAAGTGTTTAAAAGGAGTGTGTCCTCAGTGACATAACACCTGGTATTACTGGATGAAGACAACTGAAATAGGATGTAAAAAATATTATCAGTCATAGGCACCTGAAACAGAAGAAATTTTATGTACTGATGTTGTAATTGTTAGCAAGAGCAGATAATATATATTGAACAATCCTTTATAAGATCAGACTAGTATGGCCATTGTCCTCTTTTGTCACCAAAATGCTAGAGGAAATTAGGAACTTGTGTATTATGAAAGTGTAATAAGTCATATGCTAACAAGTGTGGAATCTAGAGTGTTCACATGGCTGTGAATTAGCAATGTCTAGGCATGTAGTTCAAGGGACATAACTGTACAAAATATGTTCAAGCTACATAACTGTACAAAATATGCATGGAGCATGCTCATCACTATATTAGCTCGTGCACCTGCCAAGGTGAAGCTTCATAGAAACTCTGAAATCTAGTATAAAACTGGAAGCTAGAATATATGAATGTAACATCATATCAAGACAATTAAGATTATATTTAATTCTGAAAAGGTAAAGACAAAAGTGGACCCCAAAAATTAAGGAAGACAAAACTCTTTAAAATAAATAATAACATATAGTGTTAGAAAATAAAGAGAAATGTAAAGAATGTTAACTGTTCAAAAGATAAATAGAATAAAAGATACACGTTAAAAATATAAATCCCTAGAATATAGGTCAACATTTGTTACAAAAATTGCAATGTTTTAAATAGTACAATTTATTTAAGTATTTCTTTGCTCTCAAGTCAAAGTTCACCCTTCGGTATGCATAAGTCAGGTAAGCATGTCTTGTACGCGAGTGTCACAATACCACCTTATCCCTGCAATTTGATCTGTATGACAGCTGCTAATCTCTAATGATGGGTTTAATTTTCTAAAGCTTCTTAATTGAATTCTTTTATTAACTGTTCACAAGGCTATGCTCTAACAGTGTCTACATTAGAATGATAAAGGACCATAACTCTATAAGTAAATGCAGGATAGGCTCATCAACAAACTTGTTTGCGCTCTTCTGAAGTTAATGCCTGACAGCCCATTTTGATTGATATTTAATCCAAGTGCAGAAACTAAAGTGTCCACCAGGTTGTAAACATGAAAACTCAATGCTAAGAAGATCCAGTCAGGAATCTAAGGAATATGAGCTCTTGTTGAAATGAAGCTTCTTTTTAGGTGAAATCTAATTATATATGTGGAAGCTAGAAAGTTCAGAAGGTCCCATATTAGTAGTGCCCACTCTAAGATCATGGGACACAATTTAAAGAAATAATTTTTCACAGACAATGATCATCACTGCACTCATCTCAGCTGTTGTTGAGACAAAGCTTCATAACATATTTGGTTAAAATCTCATAACAAGATTTCTTTGAAATGTGATGTCTCAACTACATCCATATGCCTGTATGCATAGCTATTGTATCTGTTATTCATGAACCTTTACACTCAACTTTAACACTGTTGTCCATGTGTCAGTATGTGCAAGAGGCAAGACTGGAAAACTATGCATATCAGCTTGTAAACTTTAGACTTATAGTAATATTATCCTAATGTTTCAGTTGAATAGAGCAAATGCTTTAGATGATATTTCTGACTTTCAGAGAGCTTTACACAAAACATTAACACTGCTGACAAGATCAAACTTCCTTTCTGCTCAAGCAGGTGAGACAGGCAAAACAGAAACTCCTAGCATATCAGGTTATTACCCATCACAATACTGTAGCAAAGTTTCAGTTCTACTTATGTGATTTTCAAAACCTTTAACACAGGACTTATATATTGTTTTCAGTGCTGAACTGAAATTTCTGATCCAGTGAATGAGACAAGCAACACAGGCAATCATAGCATATCAGCATATAATCCATAGAACAATAGCAATACTATATTAAGGATAAGCTTAATTTAGCCATAGAAAATGCAAGACTTTCAAAAATGCAAGTATAGAACATTGTTTACCATGATGCTTAAGCAGGCAAGACAGGCTAATCATAGCATAAACATTAGATTTATAGTACCATTAAATGAGTTTCAGTCCAACACAGCAACTAATGTACAAGATATGTAACTTTAAAAACCTTTTAACACAAAACTTTAACATTGTTGATATGGGTATCAGTAGAAAAGTGCCTATTACTATTATATCTCACCATGTTTATGCAGGTGAGACAATAAATGGGTATGCTAGAGAATTCGTATGGTGGACTGTAGTGTAGACTGATGTCCAGAGACCATATTTATGTTCTGTCCTATTAGCAGGGTTGAAAACTGTAAACCATAATAAATTACCTAAAACATTGACAGTCATATTAAATTGAATTCTGCAATTAAACTAATTTTTGCATAAACTTTTATTCACAATAAAAAGTTTGCAATCAAAAGATCATGGGTATGTTACAAATGCAGATGACAGACAGTTAGTTCTGGACCACAGATATGATAAGCCACCATTTTGCTGTTAATCAAAACTGAATGTTGTTTTGTTTACAACTGTACTGAAATAGTGGTTGATTTTATTTCCAGTTTTAAAGTCCTTATTGTCTTTGGAATAAAGCAACATTATTTACATGGCACATAATGCAAGTGCACTGCTTTTAATTGGGCAGTGCAGAAAAATTACCGTTTTCATTCATTGGTAATTTGCTAAAATTTTACATTGCTTATACATTGTGAAATTAAAGATTTGCTAAAATTGTACGATGAATTAAATACTGTGATTTAGGACATTAAAAGTGCATACATATGACAATCTCTATTTTTAAAATCTTAGAGACCTAATGAGCATATTTTGTTAAAGATGCCATCTAAAAATGAAAGTAATTCCAGAAAAGCATTGGATATATTTTGTATGTCCTTTAATTGCTTGGTACATTATGAATAAACAACAAAATGACAACTTCTACAACCTGTACACAATGGCTGTGGTACCAATTAGACAATATCTTGGAAAAATAAATAATATTCAAAATATTCCAGAACAAGTGACAACCCCTCACCTTTATCTGTACCCACAGCAACCATGGCACCCTGTATTCCAGACTCATGGTCTGAGGTAAACCATGAGATTTTGATGCCAGCGTGATCTGACTGATACACAAAGCCTTCTACAACATCTTCATCCTCTCCTGCCATCACACCAACATGGATCCAATGAAACTGCAGAAAAAGAACCATACCTACAATAACTTACTACTGATAAGATAGTTCATGTAGATTTCATGTAGTATATTGTTAATCTTGAAATAATGTTTATATATCCAGGGATCGTCCTAGGCTTTGCCAGTGTCACAAACTGTGATTTGTTTCCCTTACTGGCGATAAAATATACCATCTGGCAGTCTTTTTGGTAACAGCCTTTTTGGCTGTTTAATTTGTACATACAATCATGGATTTGGAGTGGAGAAATTCGAAGGGACCACAAAAAGAAGCCACAAACTTGGATACACAATGCACTGGAATCTATCTGTTACATAAACAAATCCTTTGTTAATACTGAAAAACTCATCTTTACAGTGCATTGATACATCATAAGCCGCTTATGTTGAGATCTGGCCTGAGTACTGTATGCTGTGATGCATTCAGTCATGTTACCTGACTATACCTACAATCGAATAAACTCTGAAGACGTGAACAGAAACAGCTACAATTAATTAACGACTAATCCTTCTGTTTTTTTGTTTTTTTAAAATATACCAATAAAATAGTTTTGCTGAAAGTTCAGAGAAAACTGATTATCTTTGAAGTACCAATTGCTGTGTATAAATACAAAACAAATTGAAAAAGTTCTCAATCAAAATATACTGTCAACAGTGCAACTTTATCATGGGTAAACGTTAAGTCAGACGTTTTGTGTTCATCATCTCATCCTAAAAGTAAGTTAACAAAATTAACAGCATTTGGATTTAGTGCAAATTCATCAGACAACACAGTCACTGAACTTGATGTTATACCTGGCAGTCCAACATCATTTACATGTAGATGCTTCAAGTATAACACCACATCATGAGGAACGGGTAAAAAATTCTGGAAAATTTCTTGACAGCTGGAAACTTGGGCATCCGTGACTGAGATATGATACAAAGTTAAAGAAGATGTTCAGTGATATATATATATATCAAGGCACAAGTCATCAATTCATTTACAACTGGTTGTTATATTTTGAAGGAGTGTATCACCAAACATAAGCCCAGACAGGGTAAGTAATATATGTTAATTTTGCTCATTGATCTTTTATTTTTGCCATCAATCCCATGTTAAGACTTGATGGACTTAAACCACGCAACAAGAAATAGCAAAACAAACAAGTTTTGCATAACTGAAAATAATTTATTTCTCAAAATACAGGAGTGAAAGAATTAAGTGAACTTACAGCATGGTGAATGAATTCCTATTTCCTAAAGTCCTTTCAATTCCAATAATTCCAAGAAATCTGAATACGTTCCAATGAAAAGTGCCCCTTCTGTGTTGAAGTTTCAAATGTATAGAAAGATTTCCAAAGAATTCAAATAGTCATTGAATAAATTTAGTTAATACCAAACAGTTATTCTATCATGTCATGCAAAAAATAAATCTTTTCATAAACCAAGTTGTGAGATCGAATTGGAAAACACTCAGAATGGGAACTACCATTGGGAAGTTTTTGTGGCATATTTAAGCATCATTTTCACAAAATAACAACCAATTTTTCAGATCTAAAACACATGAAATTCCCAAAGGACATGCCATTTCTCCATGTGGAGTGTGTTATTCCCCCCTCCATGTGCCCCCATTTCATCTTCTGGTCAGCTGTGCCTAAACTGCGCAATAGCTGAAGAACAAACAGGCAGAGTAGGCATCCGCCTATGGGCCACACGCCTTTTAGGGGCCCCATGACATTAATTATTTAATAATTTTTGTTTAATAACATAAAATGTTAATTTGTTTAATAACATTAATAATTGGTAATATTTGTTTTGTGTAATAAAATGGGTTTATTAAAATTGTTGGTAGGCAAAATTAAAAACGTATTAGGAGATAATTTGTGAGGGGGGCCCCAAGATTTCGACTGCATACGAGCCTCCACAGGGTTTGATCCGGCACTGCATAAAATGGTGTGAATTTATGTTAACAGTTCAAATGTGGTCTCAAGCTACTATACATAACTATTTCCCACATTTTATATCCCACCTTATTTCCTTATTGTTAACTCATATATGCATATAACACTGCTTACTAAATAACATTTTATTCTGAATTAAATTTTGGGGGCACATATGCTACGTGACACGTTTCTTCATTCGTTCTTTTAATTTAATGATGGTAATTAATGCTAATATATACGATATATTAATGCCAGATGCTGACTTGTGTAAGTTTCATTGGTGGGAATGGAGATCCTTGTCGAGAAAAAATCTACAGCATTCAGTGATCATTCTTGGGATTTAGGAAGCAATTCACTACAAGCAAAGCATGTAAAGCACGGGCAAAAATACATTTCTGAACTCCTGCTTGATGGAGATGCACTTTGTAAAGCTAGCCATAAAATAGGGGTGGGGGGCCAGGGGCATTTAATTCCTAAATGCATGAAATCGACGGTCACATTATACGTCACTTATCTTACATTGCAAAGTATGATCACAGGGTTTTAGTATTAAAATGTTATTAACCAAAGGTCCTTACAAAACTTTTATTTAGAAAATAATATACATAAAATAGATTTGCTTCATACCTGATGTTTCTATTAAAAATGAGAGAGAGAGAGAGAGAGAGAGAGAGAGAGACTGTAGATGTCAGGAAAGCAAATATTTTACATTTGATAATGCATTTATTTCAGGTGACAACAATTGTACCTATGCACTAATGGTGATGCGGGATGCAAAGACCATGGAAGTAGTACAAAACAGTCATGTAATGATTCATTTTGTAACATAATGGCTGTATTGCTTGTTGTCAATAAAGTAATAACCATCCCATCTTTTTCAATTTTCACTGCCTATTACATTAATATACTTGGGCTCAGCCCATGTGGGTATGTGAGAAAGCTTGCCGGTAGCTTCTTGTGGGTTGGTGGTTCTTTCCAGGGTTTTCACGGGTTCTTCCTCCACCATTAATACTGGCCACCATGTGTAGCCTATCTCTTGTGCTGAAAAATGGCATTAAACCCTATAATAACAACATTAATAAACTTGGAAAAATAGACACTACTTGTTCTGGAGACATTTTTTGAAAATTGGCGACAAAATAATGAGGTTGGCAATTTTTTGGCGACAACATTTTAAAAGTCAGGACCATCCCTGTATATCTAAATTAGCCACTGTGCAAAAGTGAAATATGCTTAAAAAAGGTATACAGCATTAAATTCCTACATAATCATTAATTTCTTTAGGTTTTGTTCTTGCACTTGCTCCAAGAGGAAGCAGTCTGAAACCTATCATCACATATGAAATGTTATGGCAACTGATAAATCCCCAAGCTGTACTGACCTATTATGTTAGTCACTTATTCAAAATTTCAGTGGACAACTGCTTATTTTGTTGTCTCTGGACAGGTGATTAATTATTATTTTATTTTAAAAAACTATAGGGTGCTAAACCTGCCTGAATATCAAACAGCATGGTTAACCAATGGTTGGTCACCATTTTACTCAAACAGATTTACAAAGACAAACAGTTGGTAAAACTGTTTCAATGTAAATTTCACAAACTTTTCACTATAAGCAAATATTTGCTTCTTTTAATGTGCTAAAATTTTCAAAAGAAAATCTCTGAGTTTAAAGACAATTTGAAATTCCAGAAGTTTGCATAGCTACATTTATTTTTTTAAATGACATCTGCAGTAAAGTTTTTTTTTATATATGAAATGAATGAATATTCATCAACCTAAAGATAACATCATACACATCTCTCAATTACAGTAAATATCAGCTGTATCTTGTACAGCTTGAAACAAGAGAGCTGGTAGTAAAATTTCATGAAAACATACATGAGGGCTGGTCTGTTTTACACACAGGTCATAGTGGTAAGCATGCATTGTGTGTATTATGCTCTATGAATCATATGATCACAACTAAATATTAAACACAACTAAATCTATGCTTGGAGTGGAAAAGGCATAAATATTTTAATGAAAGTTAATTATGAATATATATATATATATATATATATATATATATATATATATATATATAATAAAGAGTAGTATCTTGCATCTAGATGGATTGGTTCTTGGTTTGTAACACAGGTGTAAAAATTAATATATGTCACACAATGTATTTTCAATATTCAAGGTGAAACTTACAATAGGTGGGGTGTTGTCTACAACAACCCCATTTGTATCATAGGCTGCAATAAAGCCAGCTTGATTCACTGCACCAACCCGTACACTGTAGTGGGCACCAGCTGACAGGTGAAGTCCAGTCTGGGTGAATGAAGTGATACTTGTGTCATTCTTCAATTCTATCCAGGAACCATCAAGTGCTGAAGAGAAATTACCAAATGAAGATTAAAATGAAGAAAATCAAACATTACTAAACATACATCTACATTATATGACACTGAAGTCCATTTGACTAATACCTTTCATCTGGGCTATTCTGGCCATGAGAAAACATACAGAAGAGAGAAAACACATTAAAGAAAGTCAGAAAACAAATGTGAGCAATAGTACTTCACATGTCACACAATAAGCCCAGTTTGTGTCTTTTTCCAACAAATGAGTTTGACTGCTAAAGGAATGGAATATTGCATAATATGGTATCGACCTGGTAAAGTTTATTAAAATCTTTGTACTGGTTAGAAAGTGACTGCCTGGATAAAGAAGCAGGCCACTAACATGTCTTATCCCTCATCCTAAGACTGAGGACATGGCTATGGGACATGCCATGCCATATAATCATGACACATACAAGGGACATGCCATGCCACATAATCATGACACATACAAGGACAAAGTTGCCTGAAAATCTCCCCAATTTTTACAATGTTACAAGCCATGCATGTACACTGCATGTGACAAGGGCACATTTCAGAGGATTACATTTTCCCTCGCTGAGACTTTGATTTTGAAGCAGAGGATATTAGGCTGCAGTACAGAATCCAATGTCCAGTCATAACAGATACATAGAGAAAATTTTATGAAAGTATCTTCGGTAGATCAAACGAGGCACTATGGACATGACTATGTCACATAATTACATTTATATGCACTAAATGTTTAAAAATCTAAAGACTGATAAAGGAATTATATTTCATTAAAAAAAGAAATGCTCAAGCATTTATTGCTAAAGTCTAGGCCCTGTACTCATGAAAGTCTCACCAAAACTCAAAAATTTCCTTTGTCTCGAGTCTAACAATTATTAACAAAATAAACACACATTTAATAGAAATCTGTATCTAAATGTACTGTTACTTGGAAATCTCTGGGATTTCAATTAGCTTACTTATTGTATTAGCTATCACACTCTGAATATGAATAATTGTTGAGGAGTTTCATGAATACATCTCCTTTACCTAACACATGCATATAGAATCCATCTGTCCTTAGCAACCACCATTTTCAGGCATGTCCATCTTTTCTGATAAAATCTGACTGTATATAGCAACCACCTGCGTGATGACACATATGACCACTTTGTTTTGATCCCATGTCTCTTATACACTTGGTATAGCAATTGCAGGTCATGCTGTGATGTTTCTTTGCTTTATATTTTACATGAGATATCACATTCACTCAAATCCATGTACTTTCCTTCAACATATATATTTTCAGATGCCCATGTATAATGAAAAATTGTAAATATATGTACAGATTTATTTGGTTCTGTGATTGGCTGTTACATATAAGACCGATTTCCCTTTATAAATATTCTGAAAGGAATCATAATAAAGATCTAACATTTGCTGCAATGTCAGATTCTAAACAATACACAAAGTCAGTCTGTTCTAATTCTTTGTCTGTTCTAATTCTTTACCAAGTGTTCGAGAAAACATGTGAGAATAGTTTATTCTTAAATGATCAGTTTCTAAATAACAACATTTATGAATCATATGCAGTCTTTTTATGAGGCCTATTCCATTTAAACATACATGGTACACAGTGGAGGCAGTTTTGATTAAAATGTATGCCAGGGTATTCTTTTAACTCCAATGAAAATAAACATAATTATAACTATGAATGACTACTCCACACTGAAAGTGCATTCCCAGGGTCCCAAGTACAGTATGTTTTAGTGGAACAGCCCTGCAGAAAAAAATGACAATCATAGCCATACTAAAATACCTTATCAATGTTGATTATACTGCCAACTTTAAAATTGCAATTGCTGCCATAAGAGTGATACACATGCTAGGAAATGTATGAATTACATGCAGTAATTTGTTTTGGAAAGAAGAAAAAATCTGTTCTCCATTGGTGCACGTAATTCTGACATTTTACACCTGTTCACAACACAAAATCAAATCAGGCCAGAACTCACTTATATACACAAGTGATTCAAGATATAAAATGTCTCACCTAATGTATTTGTAGTTATAAATTTTCTGCTTACACATGAAATGTAGGAATTCCTAACATATTTATGTACAACTGTTAGACATACAGTAGTATATACCCAACCATAGGTCAAGCTGACACAGCAACTGATGTAGAAGAAATTACGATTTTCAAAACTTTAATAAAGTACCTTAACATTGCTATTATATTTCCAGCAGGAATGTAATTGTCAGCATAAAAGTGATACACAGCCAAGATAATCAAACCAAGTAGGACTTTCATAAACATTATTCTGAATTCTGACTGGCTGAACAACTTACGAGTTTAACAGTAATCATATAAAACTGACATTATGCTTATCTGGGGCTATGTTTTGCTTATGGGTTTTCCTATCAGAAGAACCAACCAATTCTTGTACAAATTCTTACATCTAAATGGTTCCCATGAAGCATGTGACAATCCCAAGTGAATTATTCACCTGTGAACTGTTATGTGTCAGTATTTAGATGGTATGACAATAATAAAACAATTATGAACTTTGGCTTTCATCAATAGACTGTTATATTTGAGTCATGGAATATCGATACTGACCTCTACTCTGTGCAAGTCAGTATTTTATAGTTCAGTAAAACAAGGTAATATGCTAATTAAAACTGCATACTATTTAAACTGAACATAATCAGAAGCGATCTGCCAATATCATATTAAATACAACAAACCATGAAGAGCTAACCAGTATATAGGTTTTATTCCTATTACTTTATCTACCTGGATACACTTGATGCCTGGAGCCCTCATTCAGCTCATATACTTGAATCTTGTAATGGTCAAGTCCTGACTCCTCATCCACAAATTTGAAATTTGCTGACAAGGTTGAATTGTTCACCTGAAAAATTGGTAATTACAAACTTTCATCATATCAGTTACAGATTATACTTGCCATATAAATGAGCCACTATTCCTTTGGTCTTGGCACAAAATAACAATTCATCAAGCTGGATATTGCACTTGTCACAGTCAATATCCCACCTGATTTGATGACATGGTAAGTCTGGGCATCAAATGATTGAGAAAACAACCAAATCACATTTGTGTTTATCAGCAGTGAAATGCAGACACATGTACACACTGAACACAAATTCAAAATATAAAATTAACTATGAAATATTTATCATGCACATCTAATATTCTAACATTTAACAGGTACATAAATAGTTGCAAGTGTTACAGTCTAATCATCAGTGAAAAAAATCATTATTTAAACTTCAAAACAAGATGGATATTTTAAGATTTTTAGAGTATAAATATCTCTTAATAGGAAATTAACTGTATAATGTACATCTTGATGTGCTAGGCTTAATAAAATGTATGTCATGTAAGGAAGGGTGTGTTGGAAGGTAGGAAATTGTGCTCAAATGTATGGCAGAAGGTGGGCAGGTGAGGGTGTTACCTATCAAATACATGTCTAAATGTACATCAATCGATCAATCAATCATACACTGGTGCACTGGGAAAGAAGGAAGATGAGATAATTCAAAGGTCACAAGAACATGACTCCTAAGTGGTTGCTGTCAGATCTGATTATAATCAGATTGATAAATAGTTGCATGCATTATAGCCTGATGATCAGTGAAAAGAAATTAATATTTAAACTTCTAAACAAAAACAAGATGGAAATATTTTAAAGTAAAAAAATAGGAAATTAACTGCATAATGTACATCATGATGTGCTAGGCTTGATAAAATGTATATTTTATTTGAGGCAGGATTTGTAGGTAAGTAGGAATGTGAGTACAGAGGTAGTTGGACAAGTGCAAGGGACACCTATCTGTTATATATGTACATATTAATCAATCAATCATACACTAACTATATGCTGGTGCAATGGAAATGAGGTATCATAGGAATAAAACTGAATAACGGTTTCCTATGCAAACTGAAATATACCTGAAATTCAATATCTGATTTATCCGTGTTGCCATCTCCAAGATAGAGTAGAGTTGGTGGTGTAAGATCAACAATAAAACCATCAGTATCTCTTTCGACTGGGTTTATAGCACCATTGGTAGCCCGGACTGTGGATTTGATTCTGTCCTTATGATTAAGATGGAAATTCTTCCATGATGCTGAACTTGTGTCATTCTCAAATGTTGTCCAGTTCTTTAACACTTCCCATTCATTATTGTCATGCCTACAGAATATAACATTTAGCAAACAAATTAAAATTGGGACAGGCTCTGCAAGGGTTAGTCTCTGCTATATAACTGTACCAAGAAACAAGGAATACCTGGTCTGGTATTAACAGTGAAAGAATTTTAATTGCTGACCAGTCTACAGAAACTACACATATAGACAGTCAAATTTAGTATCATTTCAATGAGACCTGAAGCAAGTTGGAATTAATGTATATTTTGTTTTAGTCTGTCGATTATTTTTTTAATTACGACTTTTTAAAATGTGCTGTTTACAAGAAAATAACAGCCTTCAGTTTTCTTGACTTTCATAGATTTGATAAAATAATTCCCATCTAAAAGAATAATGTGTCTAATACCAACGGGTGGGAGTTGGGAGACAGTACTCATTATACAAGTGCCAAGTGACCACTCCTATTACACGTCCAGATTGTATTATAAGTATGAGGAGTGCAGGACACTTGCCACTGAATTTCTTTTGTGTATGATCATTCTCTACTTACAATGCTGGGATGGGGAAAATACTTCCAAGGCAAGCAATAAAGAACTAATTATTTTGAGCTCTGTACAGAACTATATGCTTTGGTTGTGAAAGAACTAAGCTTGACCCGGCTATAATTTGGCACAATTTTCTTACATTTTAATATAAACATTTAAGGTAGAAATTTGGTACAGACAAGATCATATATCTACAATGGCCTGTGTTTGCATCATTGTAATGACTATGCAGTTTGCTATGGAGTATATAAATTCAACAGTAGAATATACACTTTGTTTGTTGCATGAGAATAATACCTAAAACACAGGAAATAGATTCATTTTGGAGTTGCTTGTGCTTCATTAAATTCTGAGTAAAGGATAAAGCACTGTCATTCAGAGTGGATGAAAGTGCACTGTTTACACGAATGGGAAATTGCTAACTGTCACATTATATTGAAGATCAGTTTGACACATACTCTCTTCCCCCTGTTACTAATAACAGTAACTTATAATTGCTAGCCATCAATGTTCAATATTTTGTATAAATCATATTATTAAAAATATTTTTAACTTGCAATTTAAATCTTTGGATGCATTCAGATTTTATAATTTGTATGACTGACAGCATTATTTGGATGAGTTAATTTATTAGCATTGGTGTTAGTCTTTGTCGGCATCTGGTGGCCATCAAATTTATTATTTGGTTAGCATGACACATTTCCACTGACATTCTTATTTAGCTGTAGCTAGAAGTACTTCATCAAACGTGGGCATGTGCTTACCATATAAGGAAGTGATGAATAGATTTACTTAACTATAGTCAGTAACTACATTAAACAAATTCATGAAGTATCAATTCATAAGAATCTGTCATTGAGCTGAACTAAAATCTATGTTTGATTGACGAATATAAGGGT
Organism: Sinohyriopsis cumingii; assembly: GCA_028554795.2. Classification (NCBI taxonomy): domain Eukaryota; kingdom Metazoa; phylum Mollusca; class Bivalvia; order Unionida; family Unionidae; genus Sinohyriopsis; species Sinohyriopsis cumingii. The sequence continues at coordinate 51,906,211 of CM068836.1, forward strand.
AACATTATGTGCTCTTCTCAATAGTGGGTGGTAGTTTTAAAAAATATCCTTATTTCTGAAGGGCAATGTGGAGTGAATATTATAAGTTTACTTAGAAATTGTATTTATAAAACATGTATACCTCCACCACTAACATTGTAAGTGCAGTGTTAGTAATGTATTTCTCCAATTATAAGCCTATGAACTGCTTTAACATTTTAAGCAGTTTAATACTATGTCCAGTAGTAAAGACTGCCTATGTCCAATAGTAAAGACAGCCTTCTCCTCCAGTTTTCAGATCAACCTGACTTGCCAGTGGTCTTATCGTGGATATACTGTATTTTAAAATATTCTGATGATAGGTCATTCTCTACTGAATTCACTGAAAATGCAAGTTTACATTCAAAAGGTGCATTAAAATGACACAGTATGAAAATAAATGGCTAATGATATTGGGATCTGATCATAAATAATTTATACAAATTAATGAATCAACAAGGAGAATGGCAGAAATTTGGCATAGAAAAGCAGATGTGGACAGGTCATTTACACATAGCCATCAAAGGGTGTGAAAAATTTCAGGTCATAGGTTAACTAGTATTTGCAAAACCATGCTGAAATGGTTGACTCTTGAAATATTAACCAACAGACAATACAGAAATTTCACCCAGACCTTTCCACCTTGTTACCAATAGGTTCCTTCCTTGCCTGTTGGTGAAATTTATTAGAGAATGGTCAGAAATTTGAACTGTCTTTATCTGGATAGTGTGTATCTATCTAGTAGTGTTTTACAGCACCATAACACTATGGTAGCCATATGGTGCCAAGTAAATGTAAAGTTCAAAAAAATATAAAATGAATAGTACAAAAATTTAGAAAAGATAAACCCTTCCAAATCAATGTAAACTTACAAGACAAGATGTAAAGTATAAGATGTTAAAATTCTGTAAAATGCATACAAAATAACAAAATAAAAATAACACATAGAATCTTTAACACAAATAGAAAAAATTTCTTCCATAAACTTCTGAAATAAAAGATTTTCTCAGGCGGTATTCATGTTACTTCTACATACAGTTCATTTCACAATACGTCTGTCTCATGGGTGAAAATCGATATACTCAACAAGAATGTGTTTCAGTGTTAGTGGACACATTTTTTTAAAATGTAGAATGCACAAGCCCAAGATTTCTTTTTTAGTGGGGCATCATCAAAAAATTCTTATCACATAAAACATCTACCTCACAGGGTGAAAGTCAATATAGTCAACAAGACTGCATTTCATTGTCATTAGACACTGACAACGTATGCATTCTAGTAAATTTTCACCCTTTAGGATATATTCTTAAGTCAGGAGTGTGTCCTGTGCAACAGTGGCACAACACCACCTAATTCTTGTGAATAGTTCTGTAAGGGGGGTGTCAATCTCCTATAAAAGGTTTTGATGCTCTGAAGCAAACAAGCAGAACTTTTTAAGAACACAGAACATAACAATTAATACACAGCCATTTAATCTTACATGGCTGATTTAGTGTTTGATACAGATGTTAAATTCTGTATTGAATATTCTATATTGCACACTTAAAAATTCCATATTGCACACCCATCATCATCATCATCATCATCATCAGTCTCATGACCTAGTGTGGTCACTGAGGCACTGTGCTGCTGAACATCTGACCAGTTCCCTCCACTTGTCTCGATCAAGTGCCAATGCCTGTGTCTCTGCAAAACTTTTCCTGGTCCATTCTGTGACGTTGTCAGTCCACTTTTTTCTCTGTCTACCTCTCCTTCTGCCACCCTGGATGCTGCCCTGCAGGACTGTTGTGGATAGACTGTTGGCTCTAGTGACATGGCCATACCATTTCAGCTTTCTTTTTGATGGTGGTGAGGAGGTCCTCATATTGGCCTACTTCGTGCCTGATGGTGTTATGCACTTCTTCATTTGTGATGTGGTCCATGTAAGAGATGCCAAGGATGGTTCTGTAGCATCTAATTTCAAGTGACTGGATTCTTCATTGTAATTCTGCTGTCAGGGTCCATGCCTCACATGAGTACAAAAAGACTGAGATGACTAGAGCTTGCAATAGTCTGATTTTAGTTTTCAGAGAGATATTCTTGTCCCTCCAGATGGGTCTTAGCTTTGACATAGGTGCCATTGTTTGTGCTGCTCTTGACAAAATTTCTGCTCTTGATCCCTCTTCAGTGATTATGGAACCAAGATATTTGAACTGGCTCACTGTTTCCAGTTCATGTCCTCTGACTTTAATCTTGGCTGAGATTTGTTTGCCACTATTTGTCATCAGTTTTGTCTTCTCAGCACTTATCTCCATGTCAAATCTGGAAGATGTTTCATCCAGGTTCTTCACTAAGGTGGCTAGCTCGTCTTCACTGCCTGCCAGCCCATCAATGTCGTCTGCAAAGTGGAGGTTGGTGATATTATGCCCTCCAATGCTGACTGTCCCACAGTGGTTTTTCAGGGCTTCGCTCATGATGCACTCTAAGTAGATGTTGAAAAGCATGGGTGACAGGAGACAGCCTTGATGCACTCCCACTGTTGTCTGGAACCAGTCCTCCACAGCACCTTGGGCAATTACTGCACTGGTAGCCTTGTCGTACAACTGCTTGATGGTATTGGTTAACTTCTGACCCATGTTATACTTCTTCATTGTGGCCCACAATGCCTCATGCCACACTCTGTCAAAGGCCTTTTTGAAATCTATGAACACATGATAGATGTCTTGTTGGTGTTGCGAGTACTTTTCGCACAGAACCCTGAGATTGAATATTTGTTCTGTTGTGCTTCTTCCACTCCGGAACCCGGCCTGTTCTTCAGCGATTATTTCTTCTGCTTGTGGTTTCAGTCTGTTCAAGATGATCTTCAGCATTACCTTACTAGCATGGCTGATCAAACTGATAGTTCTGTAATTTTGGCACAGCTGGAGATTGCCTTTTTTGGGAAGTGTTGTAATCAGTGACTGGGTCCATTGCGTTGGCCATTCACCTGTCTGCCAGATCTTGTTGCAGATTTTTGTTAGTAGCTCTTTCACTCATTCTCCCCCATTCTTGACAAGTTCAGCTGGGATGTTGTCTACTCCAGCTGCCTTCCCATTCTTAAGTGCTCCTATTGCTGACTCCACCTCTTCTTTAAGAATGGGGAAGTCATCATCATTTGAGGATTTTGGAACTTCAAGCACCTCTGGGTCTCCTGTGGACTGATGGTTGTAGAGTTCTTTGCAATACTCAGTCCATCTTTCTGCAATGTCACTCTCTTCTGTGAGGCATTTTCCATTTTTGTCTTGAATGGTGCTGACTCTCGGTTGTTTCTATCTGGTGAGGTCTTTCACAATTTGGAATGCCTTTTTGCAGTTATTCTTTATCAGACTATTCTCCATTTCTGTGCACTTTTGTCCAATCCAATTTTCTTTTGCTTTGCTCAGGTTTTTTCTGATATTCTTGTTTATTTCTCGGTACTTCAATGCCCCTGTTGTGTGTTTGGTGTTTTTTAGTTCTCTTCGGGCATCACACAACTTCAGAATCTCTTCTGTAACCCAGGGTTTTTTCTTCGGGCGATGAAGGCCAATGATGTCCTTGGCAGTTGCTGTCATGACTGTGTTGAAAGAGTCATCTCATTGACATCACCATTCATCACAAGGAGTGGAGCAAATTTTCCTCCAATTGTGGCTTGGAATGCCTTGCAGATGTTAGGGTCCTTCAGTTGTTCAAGGCTGAATTTGAGCCTGATGTCCTTTGGCTTGTTAATTTTCTTAAGCCTCACTCAGAAGTTCATAATCATGAGGTCGTGTGTTCATAATCACGAGGTCGTGATCACTCCCAACATCAGCACCTGGGAATGTCCTTGTTTTTGCTCTACTGATGCCAGATCGGTAACGGTTTTGAACCAGTATATAGTCGATCTGGTTGTGATGGGTTCCATTTGGTAAGTGCCATGTCCAGCATCGTGAAGCTTTATGTTGCACACCCAGTCTAGAACTACTTTTACAACTTTAAATATTCAATAATAGTCCACTTATAAAATATTAGGAATGATTTATTGGCATACATTTTAAATTATTCAAAAAAGTCATATTTGTAGTTTTAGGAAATGCAGCCATATTGGGTGAAAATGGTCACTTTTGCCACTGGGGATAATGATAGGGTACCAAGTAGTAATGAGAAGTTTATGTGCATTTCATGGTGTCTAGGCCAAGAAATTAGAGTTTGTTCAAGTGGCCAACAATATGTTTGACAATGAGTTCTCTGATGAAGATGGTGTGTAAAATGACATCAAATATATGAGAGAGAGAGAGAGAGAGAGATTACAGACAGCAGCAGTTGTTTTGATTTAGACTCAGATGCAGAAGAATTACATATTGTTGAGAATTATTTCAAGACTGGGGCACATGGAGGACACTATATGTTTTCATTTAAAATTATTGTGACTGTTCAAGTAGAAAGTAATGAGAAGAAAACAGAACAATATTACAATATTATTTAGAATTTTCTTGTAAAAATATATCCATGTGAATTTTTAAAAATCTAGATGACATTTTAGAAAAAGAATGATTTTATGATTTCTTAAAATGTATGCTTCAATTATCACTTTAAGTTCAATGTATCAATAACATTTTGTATTAAATGAAAACAGAAAATGAGGGTTTGAATGTACAAGTAAATTAATATACAAACTATAATACATTTAGTTACTGTTAGGATGTGAAATTTGTCCTGAAATTTGCATGGAAGTAGAGTACGTCAATTCAGATAATACAGTCTAAGAAAAGGGGTCTCTTACTGGTCCAAAACCTATTTCATTTGAGAAGTAAGGAACAAATCCACTTGCCTGTGGTTGCAGATGACCTATACAAAATTTTTAAACTTCAAAGCTTAAGACTAAATCCATATTTGCAATGCAGATAGACCAATGATGCAACTGCACAGCATGTATAGGCCTGTTCGATAATGGCTGTCATGTCCCTTGACTTATTAATTCCCCTAATTTACCCATGATGCAATGCTCTTCTGGTGAGCAAATCTATATGTTGTGATGGAGGCCAACAAAGTGAAGAATTAAAGATATCCAACAGTATATAGTGTGTGTATGTATCTTATTAATCACATCTTCATTTTATATCAATGTATAAGGTTCTCATCAGTCTAAACTGATCTATGCCAATAAAAATGTGTTAAAATGCAAAATTAATTTAAATTTTGTTTTTTAAATCAGTATCACATGCGAATTTACCAATTTTCATATCTTTGCAACATACCTCTACCCAAGCCGTTTTGCAATGGTATCACATATTTCGATGCTAATACCATAGAAATCAAGCTATACAACAGTATATAATATATGCAGATATGTTATTTATTACTTCTTCATTTGTCTGTCCATTCGCTTAATGCTTTCTTATACAAACATTACCAATCTTCATATCCTTGCTACACGCCTCTACCCATGCCATTTTGCAAAGTTGCCACATATTTCGATGCTAATACTATAGATGTGAAGCACAGAGTCCAAGTTATACAACAGTATATAATATGTGTATGTATCTTATTAAGTACATCATCATTTGTCTGTCTGTGCACTTAATGCATTCATACATAAATGCTATTTGCCTAGGCTGAAAAGTCATACCAATCGCAAACAACCAATGATTTGGACAATTCTGATATCAACTGATAAGTTTCCCATCACTCTAAAGCCATCTGTGGCAATATAAATTTGTACAAATGCAAAATAAAAAAGTTTGTATTTTTTTTTTATCTGTCCATGCACCTTCACATACGAATGCTACCAATCTTCATAACCTTGATACATGCATACATGCATGCCATTTTGGGATGGTGTCACATATCTCAATGCTAATACTATGGATGTGAAGCAAAAAATTAACGCATTCCTATACAAACGTTTTCTGTATAGGCAAATAAGTCATACCAATTGTATATAACCACTGATTATGACAAATTTTATTTCAATTTATATGGTTCTCATCACTCTAAATCGATTTATGCCAATAGAAATGTGCAAATATGCAAAAATATATTTGGTATTTTTTACTCAGTGTCGCTTAGGGTTAGCAACTTTAGCGATCTACCATATCCATGCTATGTGCCTCTACCCTTGCCTTGTTGCCATACATTTCAATGCTAATACTATAGATTTCAAGTGTAGAATTCAAGCTATCCAACAGTATATAATATGTGTATGTATCTTATTAAATACATCTTCATATGTCTGTCCCTGTGTCTAATACCTTCCTATGCAAATGTTTTCCATATAGGCAAATAGGTCATACCGTTCATAAACAGCCAATGACTTTGATAAATTTGATATCAATTTATTTTATATGTTTCTCATCAGCCTAAATCAATCTATCCCAAAACAAATGTGTGAAAATACAAAATAAAATAGTTGGTATTTTTTTTACTCAATACCGCTTAAGGTTATTGACTTTACTGATCTATAGATCCATGCCATTTGCCTCTACCCGTCGTTTTGCGATGGCACCACACATTTCAATGCTAATAGTTTAGATTTTAAGCATTGAATTCAAGTTATCCAACAGTATATAATGTGTGTATTATCTTATTAAATACATCTTCATTTGTTCGTCTGTGCCTAATGCCTTCCTGTAGAAACATCTTCTGTATAGGCAAGTAAGTCATACCTATCGTATAGAACCACCGATTATGACAAATTTGATATCAATTTATATGTTCCTCATCACTCTTGATCAATCTATGCCAAAAGAAATGTGTAAAACTGCAAAATAAAAATGTTGGTATTTTTAACGCAGCATCGCTTAGGGTTAGCGACTAGCTAGCTGATACATCCATAACATGAATATTGCTCACTGGAAATAGGGATTGTAAATTCACACACACAGAGTTTCTGATTTCAATGTACCAAAGAGCTCTTCAAGGGAGCCTATCGTCAGAGGCAGTAACAACACTTATCAAATAGGTGTATTTAGGCCTTGCACCAGTTATGTACAGGAGGGACATTTCATAAAATAACAAATGCCTAATTCAGTTTTTAAAATGTAAGCATTAAAAAAATTAAAAGAATGTGTGAATAAAAAGGAGATAAAATACAAACACAAATGCACATAAGTGTTTTATTCTGAGATGGAGGAAAGAACTCATTTGACATGGCATAGGAGCCTAACATCTCAGCATGACAACCTCAACATTTCCATGCTGTATCAACCTCATTCTGTTATGTATATTTGATTTAATTATATCTGATTTAATATATATTTATTTCAATTTAATTGTTTGTCAGTTTTAAAAAAAAAATATTTTTCATTACAATTGTAATGTAAATTTATTCACTAGAGATGATATGGTTCTTGTCAGGATTTTCCCAGTATTATGTATATTTAATTTAATATTTAGTTGGTATTATTTTCATTTTTTCCTAATGTTTATATGGTATGTTCATCTGTATCTTATACCTGACCTTTTCTAAAATCAAGTTAATGGTGCACCTGATCTGTGGCACACATTTTGTAAACAATACAAAGCTAATATTTTTCAAAAAGAACAAATTAAATATTCAGATTATCATTAATAGCAATGGAGTTAAATATAGTCTTCATTCTGATGTTAGAAATGTCCAGAATGGAAAATTCCTATTAAGTGACAGAATATTTTCAGACAATGGTAATTGTGACCTAGGTCAAGTAAAGGGGTATATAATCTTGTTAACTTGATAAATTACTCGTTCTTGCCTTAACAGCTGAAGCAGAATAAGTCTTACTGTTGTGATAAATTTTTAGTTTGGGTGGAATTATTTATTCAAATTATTATTCAACTGAATTGCAAAGTGCTCCATAATACTCTTGGATAAAAAAGATTAATTTGGAATTAACAAATGTGGTACTAGCAGCTGCCTCGATTGGCACTCAGCATTAAGAGGATAGTGTTAGGACTGGTTGGCCTGGTGTCAGGCTAACATGACCGGGTGGGACATCATGCTACATGTCTGGCATGATGCCCCCATGCTAGACATCACAATAAACTGACACACTGGAGACATAGTAATGATATGACCAAACGTTTTAAAGCTATGTTAAAAGCTAAATCTATCTATATCTCTCTCTCTCTCTCTCTCTCACACACACACACACACACACAAAGTGAATTCAGATAAGGACATTTTGGACTATATTACAGTATTGTGAAACATCAAAAGACTGTTAATACATTGCCACAATCCAGGCCACTGGTATATTAGCACACTGAAGACTACATGCACATCAACACATTCAATATTGGATTTTATTTGTAATACTACTGGAATTCAATTGGAAGTTTGAACATTTGGACTTGTGATAGAACTTTTAAGACTATTTGAAATTTAATTCACAATACTTTAAGCTACTTTTAAATTTTCCCTTTGTATTCTAGGAAAATAAATTATTTGTTGAATTTTACTAAATTCATTGGTTTTTGCTCTTTTCTGCTATTGAATTTAAGACCGTAGAGTTGTAACACTGGGTTCTCCCTCCACCAGTTATACTGGTGCCATGTATAGCCTATAATATGTTAAAAAATGGTGTTAAGCCCACAACAACAACATATATTTTAGAAGAGTCCCTCAAATGGTTTGGTTTGGTTTTGTGGGGTTTAAAGTAATTTTTCAGCACATGATAGGTTAAGCATGGCAGTCAATATATTTAGAGGAGGAGGAACCTGGGACAACCCTTGGACAAACCACTGACCCATGGGTAACTAAATTTTAGAGAAGTAATGATAACAAGATTTTTAAGATGGTTGCCATGGTGGTCATATTGCATATCATATTGGTACCATTTCCATTTAGGATCAACTAAGTATCATAAAAAAATCTTCTGTTGAAAGCACAATGCCAGTCAGCTAGGAGAAGTAGCCATAACCTTTATTCAAGATGACCTCTGTAGCAGTCATATTGGAGGTCAGATTGGCACCATTTGTATTTACAACCAAACAGACATCTGCAAACTCCATGATACAATCTTTCAGAAGTAGTGATAACAAGATTTTCAAGATTGCCAATGTGGTGGCCATATTATTAAATGCCTGAGCATGGTAATTTTGGAGGAAACAGACATCACAGAAGTTTTTCATAAAAAAAAAAAAACAACAACCTATGTTCATATAATCAGTCATTCAAGAGTTGTTGTTGCCATTTTTCAGCATATAATAGGCTATACATGGACACCAGTATTAATGGTGGAGGATGAATCCGGGAAAACCCCTGGAAAGAACCACCGACCCATGAGAAGCTACTGGCAAACTTTCTCACATACCCACATTGGCTGAATCTGAGACTTGAACCCACGCAGACAGAGGTGAGATGGCAGTGATCCATAACGGAGAGCACTTCAGACCACTCAAGACCCCATTCATTCAAGAGTAGTGATAACAAGATTTTCAAGATGGCTCTTGGTGGCCACTTAGGACATTAAGAACCGTTTTATTTTAGGAGTAACAAGACATTTTCATTAGTCTTTTAGTTTAAAAAAATGACCATCCATTCAGAAGGAATAGCAAATATATGATTTTCAAGAAGGCCGAAGTGGCAACCATACTGGCTGTCCAAACAGCTTCATTTTCATTTAGGACAACTAGAGGAAAGTATATATAAAGTTTTATGGCTATCTTCCAAGGACTTTAGAAGAAGTAGTGATAAACTGTGACAGCAAATTAAAAGATGATGGATGACAGACAAAAGACTCTGCCATAAGCTCTCCTGGTCTATGTCCAATAGAATTAAACATGGGTTTGCTGAGCAGTTTAAATAGCCTACCAAAAGTATTATAATAGGTTATTTAGCTTTCATAAAAACATTTATCCATTTAATTTATGAATACTGCATATCTTCTTCTCTGCAATGCATGTACCCCACAAATTTTGCATCGGGGGGTAGGTAATAAATGTGGACAGTAAAATACTTGCTTCATTGGCTCAGTTACCATCTTAAATCGATGCATATTAAATGGAAAATATATATGTAGTGCAAACAGAGAAGGCATATACAATATTTTATTTTATTGAGAGAACCACAGATTGGTACATATAAGTGCATACTGTTTATATATACATATCTAACTGTAAAGCATGAATAGAGAGTATCAACACCATGTACTCAGCCGCAAATCTCATCAGATACATTGAATCCACAATACGAGTAATTCCACCAAAAATATGCAAACACACATATTTAAAATATTTAATTATTTTGTCACAGGTCATATAGGTCTGAATTCAGTGGATAAACATGGCACAATCATGTAACGAATGATGAAGCACATTTACTTTTTAGTACGTCCTAAGCTGGTAAAAGTTAGATTGCATTTTAAGCCACTTTTGGTAGCATTCGTAAGCATACACTTTCACCCTACAAAAAGGAAACTTTCACAGCACAGTAAACATGTTCCAATCACATTGGAAAATAAAAAAAATTCATCAGATTCCATTGCTTTTATTTAAGTTTGGTACCAACTAAATTCTTTGAAGAAAAGTTCTTTGTTTTTATTGAAGACTGTAGTCAGCTTTCTTTGATGAAAGGTGCATGCATTATTGAAGTCACCGCTAAAGGACAGCATTGGAGAACCAAACAAATGCCCATTTCTTATTGTGGCGGCAACATCAAATAATGTATTGCATGATTAAGACTGAATTTTTTTCCACTTGCCAAGTACGTTTTCATAACAGTCAGCGGTTAATAAGTAATGTTTTCTTTGAAATTTTAGCAAACTATTTTACCTGGGTACATTTTTAAAAAAGGAATTGGACATCATTTGGTTGATTGTAGCTACCATTCCTCCTTGCCTATTGAACAGACCAACAAGTAAGTTTTTTTTTTTATCTTAAACATTTTAGGTAGCAGAGTGATACTGCCTTCCATGCATGTGTCGGAAATTTAACAAAGGGTCAACAGACAATAGATAAGCAGGTGTTCTGGTCTGATGACTGGATTAGTACAAAAAATGTGAGTGTTCTGAAGGATTTAATTCTGAGTGAAAAGAAGAGGCATTTTACTTACCATCCACATACAAATGACAGTCTTTGTAAATATATTAATTACTAGTGAGCGGCCAAAAATCCGACAAAAGATAGATTACGAGATAATGCCTCATCTGGTTGAACTCTGCTACCAGTAATGTCAACAACAAAAAAAGCTAATATCTCATAACATACAGTACTCATGCTCTATGTCAACATAAGTAGATTATGATATAACAATGCACTGTTAAGATGGTTTGTCAATATGGACAAAGAAATTGACAATGTAACAATAGATAAATTTCAGTGCATTTTATATCAAGTTTGCAGCTTCCTTTCATGGGGCCTCTGAATTTCTCCACTCCAAACCAATGGTTTTATATATAAGTTTAAACAGCCAACAATGTCGCCAATAAAAAAAATCGCCAGACGGTATATTTTGCTGCCAATAAAGAAAATAAAATTGCAGTTGGCGACACCCTATGTGATCCCGGAGTAAACTCTGCACACATTATTTTTCGTACTTTTAAGAAGAAAAACTATTTTTTTGTGTACAAGAAAAATACATATAAAATTTCAGGAGCCATGCCATGATAAGTCTTGTATCATTCATGTGTGATTTCTCCCCCAAAAATGACAATAAACTTTTTTAAGTTTTTTTCATACTTTTAAGAAAGAATTGTTTTCGTGCATGAGAAAAATACATATATAAAATTTTGGGAGCCATGCCACGACTGTTATATCCAAATTCGTGTTATAATGGAACGTGCTATAGCAGGGTCACGCTGTACCTAGTAAAGTCACTGGGGTATAAAAGCAAGTCAATGTGGGCCTACATTTGCTCGTACTGAATATTTCTCTTTAAGACTATACTAACTACAACAGTGTCAGAGAAACTCTGTGCAATGCATATAACATTGACAAAGAATAAAAACACTGCCATCTATGCTTTGTAGGAAAGAAGACATGTTGCTGATGACAGTATTACAGTGAGGTAATAATACCAATGCCTCAGTACCTGTCATGCAGGGAAGTTAAAAAATCTAGTTAGGAAACTCACTGCAATCTGAGTATCTGTATATCATACTGACGAATGTTTGACTCTGGGTCATGGAACCCTCGCCATTGTAGATCTACTGTGGATTTTGAGGCGCTAAAATGTACATCTTTAAATTCTGTCCAATTTCCATCTATCACCTCACCAACCTCAGGCCTTGTCAAGTCCACAATAACTGCAAAAAAAAAATTAAGTTTTTTTCTTCTTCCTTTTGGTAGGCAATTTTTATTGTCCTTTCCTTTTAAAACTGCTGAAATTTGAATAAGTATTATTATAACAATGAATCTAGCGAAAATAAACAACTATATAAAGGATTAATTCAGATATCAATGACCTTGACCCTCAGTAAAGGTGTGTGGTTTTGAACTAAACATGATGTGCAGAAACCAATATCTACTTATTGGATACATCCTAGATGTTACGTATATCTATAATTTTTTGTAGCTAAGACTTGACAGTTTTCTTATTCTTAATTCTTGTGCTCTTGTTGTAACATCAAGTCTACTGATTATTTTTGATATTATTTGAGAGGAAAGACAATTGTTTGGAATATTCAGTGGAAATACAAAGTGCTCATCTGACTATAATATTATTTTGAAACTACTGTGAATTATTCAAAAGAATTCTAGACAATGCTATTTTGATACATCAGGACTGTTGGCAGACCAGTATATTCTTGGATCTGAAATTTTATATGGAACATTTCATTCTTGTGGACTTAACATAACTTTTTCAGGAACATTTCGGATTCAGAAATCCTGTTCATGACATTGAATTAAAATGAGTTTCAGTAGCAAAAGGCATGGAAAAGTGAGCTTAGAAAACTTGCTTACAGAAGGGAGACAGAGTTTCAATTTAGAATTTTGAAGGTTTATGCATTGTACAATGATCACACAGGTTCCTAAATTTTTGAAGTCAGAATGTAAAACATACATTTCCAAACAAAGTCATTAAACAAAACATAAAAAAAAATATACAACTGTATTGGACAAGAAAAAGATATACTAAGGAAAAAATTTAGAAGGTTATTCTATTATAGTACTGCTGAGTTTAATTTAACAAAGCTACACTGATTATATTATTTTTCAATATATTTTCAAGGAAAAATAAAATTCTTCATTAATATGATTTAAATTTCAGTGAAATTTCAGTAAAATTTCTCTGAAATTCACTGAAATGTCCTTATTTCACCAAAATAAAGGTATTTCACAAAATTTCATTGAGATTTTGCCAAACACTATCAGTGAAATTTTGACATTGAGATTTCACTGAAATTTCAGTGAGATTTTCCAAACATTTCTAAAAATATCAGTGAGATTTTGTGATTGTGATTTTTAATCACTGTAGTTTTACTGAAAAAAATATCTGTAACTGTACTTCAGTGATATAAAAAAAACTAACCTTCATTTCATTTCAATATATTTTTTCCTTCTTTCACATTTTGAACAGCAACAGTACTTCAGTGATATAAAAAAACTAACCTTCATTTCATTTCAAAATGATTGTTTTTCCTTCTTTCACATTTTGAACAATTTTCAGTAAAACTTGTACATGTATTTCCCATTTCCGATATCTCTAATTTTATTGTTCATTTTTTAAAAATATTTTTTACACATTTTTTTGACGTTTCCTTTATTTACAATTTGATTTTGGTTTAACTGCTCACAGACGACAAGATTATTTATCATTTTAAAGTAGAATTCCACTCTTCTCCTGACGTGAATTGGATTTTCCTCAATATGGACTGTTTTCTTTTGTGTCTCTGATCTAGTTTTCAAATAATGGTCTATTTGGTCCCATTCCACAATGATCCTTGTAATAAGAATAGTATTTGTTCTGTACATTATTTAACATATGATCACTGTAAAGAACTTTCTAATTTGTCAAAAGTTTGTACTTGCCCAAAGTTTCTTTGTGGAATGGAAATTGTTTTGTTTTCTTTTTCTTCAAGTCAAATAACTATCAGCATGGACTTTTCAACTCCAAGACTGACAAGCTTTTCTTTCTACTTAAGTGCAAGTCATCAACAACATTTGGTCTAGGCAAGCGACGTTGGTTGATTGGTTGTTTTGGGTTTCTTTGCCATTTTTCAGCTCATGATAGGCTATACATGGCAGCCAGTATACTTGAAGGAGGAAGAACTGAGAGAACCCTTAGAAGAACTACCAACCAATGGAAAGCTATTGGTAAGCTTTACCACATACCCACTTTGGCAGAGAATGAGACTTGAACCCATGCAGACAGAGATGAGATGTCAGTGATTGTAAAGACATGTGCCTTAAACCACTTGGCCACTAAGGGTCCTGGCAAGTGATGTTGAAGTAATGTTATTTTAAACAAACCATTTTCTTCTTTCCATTACAATGACCTTTACATCTGATCTTTTTGATCCCAAATTTAAAAGGCTTACTTTGTACCCCAAATGGAACTCTTCCACACAGTTTGGAAGCTACACACCATGGACAACTGAAATTATGCAGAAACATTTTCTTTTTCCAGTCCGAGTAACTTTGACCCTTTGACCACAAGATTCATAGGTGTCTTCCTTACTCAAGTGCAAGCCATCAACAAAGTCTGGCATCAGTAGATTGTGCAGAAACCGAATTGTAACAGACAGATGGATGCACAACATCACAACACAATGGGCTCAGCCTTTTCATACAAGGATACAAAATTAAAAGTGTATGTCTTTTTTAATTTTCCACCCAACAAATTGTTTTATTAAATGAAGCCTCTTGCACAACAATGAATTAAAGTGATTTGCTCTAATATAGTATGAGTATTGCATAATTCTTCAACTAATGATTAATTTAATAATATAATAATCTAATTTAGAATAAACCAATTGCATTTTAAGATATTCCTTTTGTACATAAATTGCATTAAAATAAAAATTATTTAGTCAGGCCTCACCTCCATCTGATACAGCAGAAACATTTCTCTGTTTAATGGCCCTGTTGTATGCCCATACAACTGTGAAGTACTTGTGTCCATGCTGAAGTTGTTTGTCATCTTGTAAAGCAAGGCAAGTCTCATGTACGTATGGCTCCACCATTGTGAGGTTTGCAATGTCTGTTTGGCCTGGATTTGTTCCAACACCAATGGCATATTTACCAATACCAGATTCAGGGTCAAAGAAGTTCAGCCAGTTAGTGCAGATCTGGAAAAGAGATGGAACAATACAAAGGTAGTGACAGTTCTTCAATACTGAGTCTCTGAGGACACATGGCAGTAAGTAAAAACATCAAGGTCAAAGAATAACTTCTTTTATTCTATAATTTTTTTTTCTTGCAAGATTAACATGATTATTCTATAGAAAATATTTTATTTATTAGACCCTGGTGCAGCATACAATATATACAGCAAGTGCTCACAATAACATTGTCATGAAAGTGTATTGTGATAAAGGTGAACTTACCTTATACTCAGGTATATATTAGGCACTAATGTCGTATACAACATATAGTTATCTCCCACTAAAAATGTGGTAATGGGAGTCATAAAAATGTAGCATGGTAAAGGTGAGATTGTTTTATACTGGAGTGTATATTAGGTCCTACTGTAGCATACAACATAACACAGTTATCCTTCATTGTAACATTGTTCAGGAAAGTCATGTTGTTGTTATTGGTTCTAACATTTTTTCATAACATGATAGGCTATACATGGAGGAAGAACCTGTGGAAACCCTGGAAGAACCACCAACCTATGGGAAGCTACTGGCAAGCTTTCTCTTACACCCACATTGGCTTAATCCAAAACTTAAAACCACAAGGAAAGGAGAGAGCTGTCAGCAATCTGTAAAGGTGAGCACCTTAAACCACTTGTCACCCAATGACTTCTGGGAAGTCATGAAAGCATACTGTGATATAAGTAAGTCTGCATTATACTGGGTGTAACAGTGTGAATTTTGAAAAGGATAATTACTGCACAATGCAATTTTGTTGCGGTCAATGTGGCATGTAAGAATTAACATTGATGTTTGGGTTAGGCCTGCAATAAATCACTAGCCTGTGATGGGGCTGATGTTCCTGCTGGGGCATGATTGATTTTAATTGAGATAATGGTTTGAGACATGGAGAAGTGAGGTTAATAAGTAGCATGAAAATGACAAAGTGGAGATAATTCAGAGACAATTTGTGCCATTTGAAGTAAGTGTCATAAAATTAAATTTTCCAGAAAAAACTTTTAAGGAAATGCAGTTACTCAAACCCTAGATGTGGATTAATTTTTGATTAGATAAGTTTAATCCTGATTGGCTAAGCTAACTATGGGGTTTGTGTTTCCTGGATGAAACTCAATATTTAAGTATTCTTCTTCAAAAGCTGTTAGTACAATAGTCCAAGTTTTTCTGCAGAATGGGAAGTCTTGATCCTGAGATTAGTAGAAAGTACTTTCTTGTTAAATTTTCCAGGAGACAGGGGACTGTAGGTTGAGAACGTAGAACTTAAAAGTACAAAGAGAATTGACTACATAGAAAAGAGTGAGTCTCAAGAAGGCACAAGGAAACAACTATGTATAGGCACAATTCAGTGGCCAAAGACAGCAGACAACCAAGTTACAGTTGATGAATCAAAAGAGGCTGGAGAGAGAGAGAGAAAAAAAGGAATATGGCAACTCTGACCTGTCACCAACATTGACTCTGAAAGGACCAGAAGCAACCAGGTTATGCAGGTACGCTGAGCAAATGAGTTTGATCATTCGCTTGATTCAGTGATGAAAATGTAGATTTTTG
Organism: Sinohyriopsis cumingii; assembly: GCA_028554795.2. Lineage (NCBI taxonomy): Eukaryota > Metazoa > Mollusca > Bivalvia > Unionida > Unionidae > Sinohyriopsis > Sinohyriopsis cumingii. The sequence goes on from CM068836.1 coordinate 51,922,983, forward strand.
TGGGGAGTAAAACTAATTTTAATTATGCAATACTTATCCATAGCTATTGTTCGGCTTCTTATTTGTGCTGAAAAAAAACACACTGTCTGTCCGTTTTATGTGCATACCTCCTTCCTTACAGTAAAGAATTGTTAGTATAATGATAATAATGATAATAATAAAGATGAGGACTTTGTATAGCACCTGATCTTTAGATGCTCTAAGCGCTTTACAACATTAGACAACACCTATAAGATAAAAAACATATAATGATATGATTACAAAAACAAACACCATGAAATTAGAAAACATTAAAAAACATGCTGAGAATATTTAAGGTAGGAAACATTATTAGGTCAAGTTTGTTCTTGCAGTCGAAATAAGTGAGTTTTGAGAGCACTCTTGAATGGGATCACTGTTGTCTTTGTGTCTAACTTCAGTGGGCAATTCATTCCACATATCTGGGCCCTGGTATGCAAAAGAACACTGTCCATATGACTTTGTTTTCATAGTGGGAATAATGAGTATACGATTGTCAGAAGAGGAGCGTAAGTATCTTGCTGGTGTGTACACATGGGTGAGGTCAGATAGTTATGTTGGACTAGAGTCCGTCAGTGAAACATAGCACAGAGAACAAATTTTGTGTTTGATTCTGGATCGAATGGATAGCCAGTGTAAGGTACAGAGCAGTGGGGAGGTGTGCTCCGATTGTGGTACTCTAAGTATGATCCGAGCAGCTGTGTTTTGAACTTTTTGAAGTTTCTGGAGCAGATATTGAGATGAACCAGACAGAATTGAGTCACAGTAGTCCAGTCTTGAAAGTACTAAAGAGCACACAAGTGTTTTAGTGGCATCAACTGAAAGATATTTGCGAATCGAGCTGATGCATCTCAGCTCAAGATATGCAGTCTTGCATATGTTCATGACATGTTGGTGCAATGTGAGAGTACTGTCCAGAGTAACACCTAGGTTTCGTACTGATTGTTGGAAATTTAATGTTGGTGTTGCTGATATTTATTGTTTGAAGTAAAGGATGTAAATGAAAAAGTCATGCAATTCATCATACAACTCACCTTGTCTTTGGTATGTTATGTGCAAAAGAAGCAAAACTAGCTCATCTTTTTCATAGCTGGCAGCTACATCAGGATATCAGAGTGGGGTGGGAGGAGAGCATTTGACAATAGCTATGAGTAAGTATTGCATAATTGAAATTAATTTTATCCCTAAAAAAAACCCAACATTTTAGTAGCAGCCATAGCTTACCCGCAGCTACTGCTAAGCTGAATTTGTCAGCAAGGACTGTTGGTTGATGCTCCATTAAACTGATAACAAAACAGAAAATGGAAAGGACTAAGCATTGGTGGAAAGGTCCACGTTCTGGAATTGTGTTATTTCTCAAGGCCAGATATTGCACCATAATGATGGGACCCTGAGAAAAAAATGCCTGCACTTTGTTGTGAAAATGAGCCGAAGGAGGAAAAGGTAGTATTGGAACGCCAAAATGCTGCCTTTATGATGTCCTCCAAGGAAGAGTGATGAATGCAGGCCCACGAGGTAGCAATAATGTGAATCTCTTGGGCTTTAAGTTTCATCTAGGAAAGGTCTTGATCAGTAAGAGATCTGTATGCTCTTTTGATTGTGGTGACAATCTATTGTGAAATAGTGCAGTGAAATAGTGGCAACTGAAATATATATGGAGCAATTGTGAGGGAGGAAAAGATGCTTCCTAGCCTTTCATTTTCCTAAGGAATCAGTCGAAGGATGGGAAGGTGTAAGTGAACAGCCGATCCAAATAAATGCATCCACTGCCCATGCTCCTTAATCTGGGATAGGAGAAACATAAGATGGAAGTTTGTTGTTGAGCCTGGTTGCAAATAGATCCACCAGGGCCTTCCCAACATTGAAAAACAGACTCTGTAAGAGAGTGCTGAAGAGTCCATTCTGTCAGTATGCTTCTGCCAGTTCTGGAGAGACTGTCCACCAAAACATTCTTCTTGCCCGGAATATGCCAAACTTTAAGCAATATGTTCTCTGATATGGCCCAGTGCAGGAGGTTCTAGACTTCCACACAAAGAGAAGAAGCATGTGTGCCACCATTACATTGGAGATAAGCTATGATGGATGTGTTGTCAGAGAGATACATCAACTCCTCACTCTGTCAATGCACCTCTTTGCAATGCTAGGCATATAGCCTTCATTCATTATGTAGAAGAATGATTTAGATGGGGTTCAAAGACCCCAAAGAATTATGCCCTTTAGTTCTAAATGAGCATCCCAACAGAAATCTGATGCATTGGCAAACAGATAGGAGTGGGGTTTGGGTGCATGCATGGGGACTCCAACTATGAATCTGTCCAAAATCATCCATCACTGCAAATGGTGATGAAATGCTGGTCCTAGAAAGATCAGCGTTTATAGAGAATCTTTGCGAGATTTCCACTTTGCAGTAAGGAGGAACTGATGAGCTTGCATATGAAGATATCCTAATAGAACAGCAGTGGCAGTGGCATTCAAGGATCCCCGAAGGAACAGGTACAGTCAAGTAGACAAAGAAGTTTTTGCTCGCAGTGTTTCTAACAGCCAGGATTCAATCTATCTGATCCAGTGGAACTCTTAAGTACTGGTTTGTGAGGAAATTCATCCCCATGTAAACGAAGCCTTGTATTGGAGTGAGTTCTGATTTCTTGAGGTTGGGCAAATGGCCCAATTGCGTTACCATGGACCAGATTTGAACATTGTGGATCAACCAGTCATCAAAATACTAGAAAATTGGTCTTCCCAGTAACTGTAGGTGTCCCGCCACTATTCTCAGAAATTGAGTGAAAACTTTGGGTGTGGAAGAAATTCTGAACCTTAGGACAAGAAAAAGGTGGTTTAATGGGGAGAGGTACATTTTGAATGTGAAACTTTCCACTTTTCTTGGTGACCAAGAAGATACAAGAATAGAAGGCAGGTGACTGATTGTTCAGGACCCTCTCGACTGCCCGTTTCTGTAAAAGGATGTGCACTTCCTCATTCAGTTTCCCCAGACTGGATTGGTGAAGCATGATGGGGGTCCTGGATAGAGGAGGTAGGGCCCAAAATTGGAGTTGGTACCCTTTGTTCACTACTGAAAGGACTCAACCATCATCTGTGATGTTTGACCAGGCCTGAGAAAAGAGGCCTAGGTGAGCTCCAATGGGAATATCTAGAATATGGATGTGTGGCAGGAGAGGGCTCAAGTCCCAAGGGATGTCTCCCACCCCCCTCCTTTGGGAAAAGAAGGGTGCTGTGAAACTGTCTCCTTTCCATTCCAGGTTCACTGGGCATGTCTGTCTTTTGGTTTCCAGGAGCCAGACTGACAAGGAAGAGGAGGTTCCATTTTGAAGTTGCATATTGGACTGGGACTGTGTCTGTTTGAACACTTGGAAGAAGGCCCTTGAGGGTGATTCACACTGACACACTTCCTGGCCGATTGCGATGGTCCAGGAGTAGATGTGAAGGGTCTATGCTTATGATGCAATAAAGTCTTGAGAAACACGATAGGAATGAGGCCTCCAAACAGACTATCGGTTTCAGGCAGAGCAGCCCTAAGGATGTCTCTAGTGTGATTGAGTAGTATCTTTGACGAGTCCAAAGCATCATGGTGGATGTGAAGAAGTTCCACTGACAAAGCCATAAAAACAGAAAAAGCATGCCAAGATGCCTTGGCCAGATTTTGTTGTTGTAGTAGGGTTTAACGTCATTTTTCAGCATACGATAGGCTATACATGGCAGCCAGTATTAATGGTGGAGGAAGAACCCGGAAAGAACCACCGACCCACGAGAAGCTACTGGAAGCTTTCTCACATACCCACATTGGCTGAATCCGAGACTCAAACCCATGCAGACAGAGGTGATATGGCAGTGACCCATAATGGAGAGCGCGTTAGACCACTCGGCCACTCGGTGCCTTGGCCAGAACTTGAAACACATGTCAAAGGGCAGCTTGGTTCAAGGATGCTTATTTCAGCATACTAAAAGAAGCAGCTGAGATGAGGTTGGCATGTGAAACTATAGCTTCAATTCCTTTAATGGAAGGGTACGCCTAGGCTCCACTTGAAATAACCACAATGGCCACACTGGCATCAATTTGGGGAGGTTTCATGGGCCACTTTGGGGAATGTACCCGATACTGGCAGAAGAGACCAAGGGTTGCAACACTGAGGAGGGAATTGCCCACCCTCAACACTGTCGATTAATATTTTTGGTTTGTTGAAAACCTCTCAGCAATTTCCTCAATTGTAGAAAAATAATGAAGGTGGAGGAATGGTAGAGGTTCAGCCCCCTAGATCTTTTCCAGACTGGAATGGATCTTTCTGTGCTTTGTGGCAGGTTTTGGGTACAAGTCACAGGATAAGAGGCAATAGACTTCATTTACTGCCTTGTCAAAAGACCATATCTCCTCTTCCACATCTAACAGAGATGAAGGAGCAGGCATCACTTGTGGTTCCTCCAAGTCAAACTCGTTAGAATCTACCAGAATGGAGATACCATCATTGAGAACACTTGATATGGGCAATAACACCATGGTTGGTCATCCTCAAGATAACAATAACCAAACCACAGCCACAGAACAAGTAACAAGTGGTGTGTGTGTGTGATTTGGATTTTTAATGTAGCTTTAACAATTTTTTCAGTCATATTGCCACAGTGCCTGCAGTGTGGCAATTTACAGTGATGTCTAGCACTAAGGCATCAAGCCACAGACATGTAGCATCATGTCACACCAAATCACATTATCCTGACACCAGGCTGACCATGTACTGAATATCTCACAAGTTCAATATATTGCCTGAAACAAATGGGCTGTAAAAAAAACAAGTTATTTAATTAACTCTCATTGGGATATTCATGCAATTTCTTTGCTAATTAGTAACCCTGATGCTTACCTGGTCTTTGTCCTTTGTGAACATGAGATCAGTTTTATATATTGGACCATCATACACTGTCCCTGCTTCAGGAGGAGTAATATCAACAATTATGGCTTGGTCTGCATTACCCTCTGTTCGCAGCTCAACTGTTGACATAAAACAAAAACCTAAAGCATCTCATATTCTTGTTCCTGCTAAAAAAAGCACATATAAAATACAAAGTGATAATAAATGATATTATGGGGATTATAATTTCTTTTAATAGAAGGTAAGTACATGCATGTGATACCAGATATCAGCTGGTTGGTTTCATTCAAAGTACATTTAAATAATTAGAACACATTCACTAGACCCATTCTTGTAAGAATCTTGGCATACCTGGGACCACAACTTTCTGATAGTGTAAGCTCTGTATGACCAATTGTTGGGTACAGAGGTTCAATATATGAGTGCAAATATTCACCAGCGTAAGGTGGATTCAGCAACTGTATTCAAGAACCTCCACTCTACTACTGCTGTTCTATTTTGGTCACAAATTGGTTAGCTGAATCAAAAGAAGAAATGAACTGAATCACTTTGGTGAGAATTCTGCTATGTGCTTATCCTGCCATTTTGGACTTAAAACTATTTGAAAAATAGCACCTCCTTGATATGACATGTGACAAAAACAACATGTAGATAAATACTGACTGATCATTAATTGATCATTGAATGGTTTACTCAGTTTGATGGTTGATCACAACATTTAGTATCTGCACTGTTCTCCATATACATCAAATTATTTTACATTTAGTTTATAGGTCTAACTTATTTTATCTTGTAAGTAAAATAAACAGTATCAATTAAGTTAAATTTTCATCTCATTTTCTATATCCTACAAGACCCCATGAGATGATGCACATGTCACATGCCTGGACAGTATGCAATTCCAAAGAAAAGTCAGTTTGTGCCTTCACTAATGATGAACTTTTATCATGTTCTTTCACATTCTGAAAATGTCTGTAAAAGACAATACTCTTCTTTTATTGGCCTGATTTCACCGTGATTCCTTCCTACAGTGATATCTTAATTGGCACACTGCAGTCATAATTACAAAGGATATTCTACTTGTGAACAAAACTAAAAGCCAGCCTCCTGTGGAACAGGGGCTTTTGCAAGATATTATGGCCAACTGAGCATGCTTACAAAGTATTTTATTCCAGTATAGAACCCACGACAACCATATCTATATCAATATGGCCAGTGACAACAAGGTTGAACCAGTGTTGAGTGCTCTTGGGTTGCCCTCTAGCTCATGAGAGATATATGAGCAAGCCATGAGATGCACATGGTCACTTAAGAACAAAATAACAAGTGATCTGCAAAAGTGATCTACTAATGTGGGGTTGTTTCAGAGGCAATGGGGTTGTTTCAAAGGCAATGTTGGCTTTAACATCCACTTAAAAGCATATGCATAATTAGTCTTTTCCAATAGCCATAAATACTCACCATGACTACGAATTGGAGAATAACAGACTGCCATGTTAATTACTGATAGTTTTAATATCAATGCAATTATTATGTATTTAGTGGCTGAACTGAAATTAACATCCATGAAACTGGGGACATTACCTTGTCAGCCAAACTGATAACAGGTGAAACAGTGGTGCCATCTCAGCATATAAATTGCATAAGCTGATAAGGGCTGTTCCAGTAAAACATGTACCCTACGGGGGGAAGGCACTTTCAAGTTCAACCAGCCCACAACAGAAGTAAATTAAAAAAATTATGATCCACCGTCAGATGTGTTTTAATCGAAAAACACTGCTCCCTACAGAAGCATATTTTTTAACATAATTTCTGGCTAAGGGTTAGTGAGCAGTAGAAGCGATTTTAATATTGGGTTGGGGACAGAAGCGATTTAAATGACAGCTGGCTGGAGGTAATCTACTCAATTCTTATAGATCATATAATCTACTGTATATTTTTATTTGTATTCATTCATTATAATCAATCTTTTGTCATTTTGTTTGTTTGTATATCATCCAAATATGTCTCTGATACTGTGAAATCACAAATTTTCATGGTGGCTTAATATTTGTAGATGTCATTGATCAATCCCTTAATACCTACATGGTGCTTTTGATTAGAATATTAGTTAAATCTTGTATTGCTTTAAATGTGTGGTCAGATTCTATGATTCCTTGTTATTATTTTTTTTTAACAAATGTTTTGGTAAACTTATAATACATGATTTGTCAGAAAAAAACCTATTGATGCCTGTGGAAGTGATGTTGCATTATTTGTCTACTTTTACACTATATCATTTCTTGTAAGAACATCTTTTTCAGTTACTGATATTTTATTTTTATAGCTTGTTGCAAGACTAATATAAAGTTATAAAAAAATATAGCAAGTCAGATATTTTTATATCATAAGTTAGATTTTAAAAAATGGATGAAAGTCCAGGAAGCATTTTTCCCAGAGTACTTATAAAATCAATGTCGTTGCAGTTAACTGTATTGTCAACAGCATCATCATCACTGATGGCCTAGCAGTAACATTCTGCACTTTCAGTCCAGTTGTCACAGGTTCTATCTTCCATTTCTAGTCTTTCATATGAGACTTGTACCTATGGCCTGAGGGGCTTTCATGGCAGTGTGGTATAAGATGTTTGTCTTGTGATACAGATCTGAGGGGCTTCCATGGCAGTGTACAAGATGCTTGTCATGTGATTACTTGCCTTCAATGTGTAAATGAGAATGTTGCCAGTTGTGGAAGGTCAGTGGTTCTACATAAGTGGTGTTTGGTGTCTCAAAAGGACTTGGATTTTCTTCAGCAGTAAAACTGGCTGCCATATATAGATTCTCTTCATCTGAAAATGGTGTAAAGGCCATAATGATCTACTGAAACCTGAGATCTCATGTCTAAATGACTTCGGCTGTTTGAGATAAACATCAAATCAACAGAGGCTCCATGTGCCCAAGTGTACTAAGGTGCTTGCTTTTACATCACTTGCACATCTCACCAAGTGAGTTTGTGTCACAGAACAACCAATTTGGGTTGGTGGTCTTTCGGGGTTCTTCCTCCACCTAATACAATATTGTTAAAAAATTTAAAAAAAACAAACAAGTCAAACCAAACTAAATCAACCAATTATCTGTGGCAAGAGCAGCAAAGGTACTGGTCAATCATTTTTGCCACAGCTGTATGAATTTATAACTTTTGACTTGAGTAATTTTTGTAGACCTTTGAATATCGACAACTATGCCTTTCTGACAGTTACCTTAAAGGCATCATCAGTTGGTATAAATGGATTTTTCATGGTAAGCATATGAGATGGAAAAGTCCTGAGCAATCCTGCATCACACACTGCCGAAAAGTTTACATATTAGCTCACTTAAAGTTTCTCTAACAATGTCCATTGTTCCAGCTAGAACTGTTATAACATATTCAAGCTATATTCACCAATACCTGGAGATGCATCTGTAATAAATATTTGTAACAAAGTATGAGAATGCATCAATGTTTTTCAGTGATGCATTTGAACTGAGCAACAACCACAATCACCAAACCAAGAAATAAAATTATTCACATCTCTCAGGCAGAAGTAGTGTATAATCATAATCTGCCAAAAGATTTTCCAATTTTTTAATTTTGCCAAATATTTTTCCAACCATACTGATTCAGTGGACATATCACCAGAATGGACAGAAACAGACCAGAAGGTTAAAATCGATTTGATACATCTTTTAAGTAGCTAAATTGATATTGGTTTAGTTAACTGTACACCCTTTATTGTCTTCCTTTTAATGAAATTTCTTACTGAAGCTGAGAAAATGATGTTGCACATATACAAAAGTGGCACACTTCTACTCATTGTTTTTATTATACTTCTCCATTCCAGCCTGTTCTTATGATCTTGTCCCTCCACATACTGTGTCTTGTTTATGATATGTATCTAAATTTCACACTTACTTTTCTTACTACTATACAACTGTTCTGTCAATATGCATATCAATGTGAAACGCAACAGGGAGACTAAATCCAAGATTGAAAACCTCTACATTTCTGGATGTATTCTGCTTGGATTCCATATTTCTGCACAAAACTCAAGAGTTAAGGACTCTGTAGTAATTCAGTTCCCACTGCAAACCTGTGCAAACACCATGATATTAAAATTCAGTAACTTAAAATTTCGAGTGCTCATGATCAAATTTGTATCAGTATAGATGCATCCATAACGACAGGTTTTGTGAAAAGAAAACCATAAGAAGCCGCACCATTTTCTTGATCTATACAAATCTAAATGTGTGCTTTCAATACTGCACCGAAGAGTCAGCTGCTGATTTCAGTAATGAGTCATGCAAACTCAGGTCTGTAAAGGGACGGAAATTATGTTAATAAAACAATGTCCCTCACTTTTTTCAGTTACAAGTAGGACAAGCTCTCAAAAGATTGTTAAAACTAAAATCTTACTTTCATTATCAACCAATCAGGGACAGTCGAACCCATATATACTCTATTTTATCTTCACTGATTTATAGTATGGTTCTCTTTCTTCCATATCAGTAGTAATGTGAATCCTTTAACAACTCTCAATGGTTGTAAGCCTTTTTTGATCTCCAGTGAGGAAGTGGTGGTGGAAGGAATAGCCATTGTTAAATATCACCCTAACACTTAAATATATGTCACTCTTTCTTACTGTTCCACTCTGTTACAGCTCTAATGAGATCAAAATTCTCGAAGAGATGTCATCTCTAGTTGTATAGTAATTATTAATGTGATGTCATTGGGCATGGTCACGTGGTTGTGGCGGGGCCTTGGTTGGGATGGCAGAAAGACCATAGGCTTACTCCATATTTGACAGATAATTATGATTTTGTCAAAAGAATTAAAACATTTCTAACAATTAAGTTGGATACTTGATTCATAGTCAATGAACAAGTTCTAAAACTGATGTGTTTATTTTGGAGCTATGTTCCTCCATCACAGTCAAGATTTGGATATACCAAAGGTGAAATTAGTACAGTTGCAGCCTAAACTACTATCATTGTTACTTCAAATGTTATTTAATGTGAAACTTTAATGCAAGAACTCATAGCTTCAGTCATTTTTGGGTTAAAAAATTTAATTTCTTCTCAAACAACTCAATTTGGTGCAGATTACATTGTTTTTTAATGGTACTGTGATAATTCTTGATGTGTAAATATTGCACAAGAAATGAACAACATCAGATCAGAAAATTACTACCAGTGGGAAAATACTGATATGAATAAACAGAAATAATGATATTATTATTTAAGTAGAATATGTGGTTACAATACGAGCACTAGTTCTACAACTTTGCAAAAATACATCTTTTACAACTATTCAATGCTTCTAACAACACTGTAATATGGCATAATTTCTGCCCACTTTTTACTTGAGTCCCTTGCTAATTAATAGTTTTAGATTTGACAATACTAAGCACATTTTACCTTTTGACAATAACACATCATTACAAATATTTAGATTGCAAGAAAATAGAAGTTACAATTTTATTAAAAAGCACTGGTACCAGTAAGACTAAAGGAGATGGTAAAAAAAAAAGAATCAGGATGAACAGATTAGTAGTGTAGTAAAGAATCCATATATCAGAATGACATCAAGTATTTTTTTCATCATTAGTTAATGACACTGCTTAAAAATGTGTACTAGATAATATACTTTTTTAGTTATCCAATTTGTAATACAAATACCAAATGATGGCTTGGAACCAAGTGCCAAAAGGTCTGCAGAAAATACCATCATGGTCAAAACATACATAGGAAGAACCGAACCAAACAGGACAAATTTTATCCATCTTGCTTTGAGTTTATACAGATCAGTCAGTCTCTCATGTTTAATATCATTTAATTATTGCACATAGAGGGCATGTACTTCTTATTTGGTCATACATCTGCATGATATAAAAGTTTGTCTCTTTATTCTTTTGTTCCCATAGTTGTTCTGCCAACTAGAGATCTATACACACTTAATTATGTTGTATGGTGATTCTCTGATGTTCCCTATGAACTTTAATCTGTTAATTGTTTCTGAATTTAATATGATCCTCCTCTTTTTATGAATATTATTATGTGCTGTGAACTCCTTTCATTGCCTGCTGTCTGAAATGCATATGCATAACTAGCTTGAACAAGTTACTGTTCTTTATGGCTGTGCAATTGTCAAAATCTCACAGGTATGGCCCCATGGGTATTCTCTCTTGGATATCTCTGTTCCAGAAAGAAAAGTTTTGAACTACAGGTCTCATTAGGATTTTAAAACTAAGAGTCCATGGCTCCCATTTTGGTAAAAATATGAATCCCACCAGCAAAAGTTGCATTTCCCTCCCAGAAAACTATGCAAATTATAAGAACTACTGGTTTAATTTCTACATTCAGTATAACACTGACATAGCTCTGGTCTGTCCATCAGAACGAGTCTGACTGATTTTGATCCAAGGAAGGTTTTATTCAAAGCACTAAACTAGGCATCACACACTTTCTTACACTTGGCTAATGTCCCATCCAAACTATCAGTTCTAGCAACTTTAGCACTCTCCTGAATCTCATTACAATCTTCGTCAGTTTGCTGTCGAACCCCAAAATACTCATTGAAGTCCAAGTCTCTACATGTCATGATTCCGAGGTCATGTACACTGCTTTTTCTGTTACACTCAGAAATGAACAAAATAATGAAAGCTAAAGTTGTTTATTTGATGTACTGTTATAAATGACCACATGTACATCTCTGGTTTTTTTCTGCTTCTGAATTCAAGCACTGTAAATATCAGCAGATTTTCCCACCCAGCTGCCAGTCAAAGCCTTTGATCCTGCCGCTCAGCTACTGCAGCATTTTCTTTTGATGTACTCTTATAATGGTGACAACTTGGGATGGGTGGGCTTTCAGCCACTAAATTCTGTCATTGTAATTATCAGCACAGCTAACCGATCAACATAATTTTCCCACTATGCAGGTGACTGAAGGAGGACTGGCAAGTCTTTGAATTTTACCACCCACCTAAATTAAAAAAACTGGCCTCCAAATACATGTGATGATAAACGTTTCCGAGACCTCTGTCAGTTTTCACTAACATGAACTCTGCCAAAGATTCACTTCCTTGAATCAGTGCTTTGCTGCCTCTTATGCCAGATTTTTCTCTTCCATAATGCTGTATTAGGGTTTTAAGTCCAACATTCTCGTAGTCTGCTTGTTCAGACATGGGTATCTTGAATAAATATAACCGGCATATTGTCCATCCAACATGTACATTGGACCCGCACTCAACATCAATTTTGGGCTCAAAATCACACACTGGTATTTCCAGTGACATTTTCCCAATGTCCAACAGACCAATATACATGAAATTCATTGTCATCATAGCATTCACCAGCCAGCATTTGCCGACTAAAAACGTCGTCTGAGGACAAACCATGTTGTGATTCAGCCATTTTGGTTTCCTGTGTGACCCTATTCGAAACATGCATTTGTAAAACTTCCATGATGAAACGAAGCCCAAAACTACTATAAAATGCTTGTTCCAGGGCCAAATGAACTAATAAAAATTAGTTTAACAGCCATTCATGTCGAACCGAAGTATCCAGAGATCTGGATGTCACATCAAGCATTGTGAGACAGCTGCGGCAGCGCACATTACATCGTGAAATGCACTTTTAAAGTTAAAAGTTTAATAAAAATTGCATACTGTGCAAAGCACATTTTTTATATCTGCGATGTTGATGTAATTTGCTGAATGCATATGACTGCTTTAAAAGTACGAGAATTTGTACAAATCACGTGCACTTGCGTGTATTGGCATCATTTTCTGACCCGATGTTTCATTCACGTTAGACCACTAGGAGGGGATTAGATGTGATTTTAAATATATATTCGGTTTTTTTTCTGACAACCCCACCAGCGATTTCTCATTTTGTTAACACAACCCACAAATGAAGTGATTTTCCTAACCAACCTTCCATTGTCAGAATCAAAATAGTTTGAAACACAACCTCCTACAGAAGTTTTTTGGAAGTGACGTCCCCGGGGGGAGGGGGGATATATGTTTTACTGGAACAGCCCTAAGTGAGTACTGCTAATAATTCAAAATAAAACATTTGCCTTAAAAGTGACTAAAGTGAAAAACAAGATTACGTTTCTTTCAACAGTTACACTTGCATTTCAAGATTTTACTGGGATATAAAATTTAATCTTGCTCATTTCCAATGCAAATATTTCACCCCAGAAATAGCTTCAGTTATATTGAAGTACTTTATTAATAAAGGAAGTTGATAAACCGCTTGTGAATAAAGTTGCCAGCCCCTCCTCCAAATTGGCAAAAAAATTCTCTTTGATATATTTCTAAGACCAAAGAAGGATGATACAGATTAATTCTTGATAGCAAACACTTCAATAATACACAGAAAAATATCATTTCAAATTGAAAACTTTACATTCTGCCATCAATCTTATGAAATAAGACTACTGGTTTGTCTCTATATATTTAACTGATGAATAATATTCTGTACTAAAACTTGCTTTCCACAAATTTTAAGTTTTGATGGAATAAGAGTGTGAATTCACTTGTCTAACACTTCATTTGTCTTCAGCTCTTATGTATTCACAAAGTTCATGAGATCAGATTTTGCATCTATGTAAATTTCTTCTTGTTAATGATGTATACATGAATGACAGTTTATATGCATCCTGTGTGACAACTATGTATGGCATTGTTCAATTAGTAGATACCAGTGCATTCACTATTAACCTTGTTAAATCTGTTTTCTTTCCAACTCAAGTTAATATGTTGGTTGGATTCATTCTCATTCTATCGGCATGACTGTGCACCTTCCAGATGCTGCACATTTGAAATCTGATTGCCAACTGTTCTTGAGGTGACATTCCTTTCCCATTTAGGATTTTGCTAAGTTAATTTGGAACATGGTAGTCAGTGAACCTGAAGCATTGTATGCACCCCTGTACTTTGAGGCCTGAAGACAGGGAAAGACTATCTATCTCAAATTACATAAGGGTGAATGGACATACATATTATGTGGTGACAGACAACCCAGGCCTGTTCAAAGACAGATTAAAAAATGTACATTTTGATTTTTATCCTGTCTCTGTAACCCAACATCATGAAGTTCTCACTGAGTGTCTTCTCTAATAATGGGTGGGGATGGTTGAACCTCAGTTATATCTTATGAACAGGGAGCCCTTGGTCCCATGAAGAAAGACTGTGATGCATTCATTTCCTTGAAACAAAAACATTATTTCTGCTCAGGAATTAAAGGTCAACATGTACGACAGTTTACAGATAATACTGCTGCTGTTTTGTATATTATTAAAATGTTGGCTGGTACATGATAATCTAGCACTAGCAAAATATGAATGGTGAAGAGCATGAAATTTATAACTCAGTACTTGACATCTACCAGGCTCATTAAACATGGTGTTTAATTTTCAATAATGCAGAAAAGGTCATGCTTCTGAATGGCTGTTGAGGCTCGACATTTTCCAGAAATCTGATTATATATTTGGTAAATATAATATTTACAAATTTGCCTCATGACTAAATCATCCACTACCGTGAGATATTGCCTGCAAACCAGACTGTCTAGTTTCACTTGTTGATCCTTTTCTTATATCCTGGAGTATATTTTCTCTACCAAATATTTTTGCTCCTTTCAGTGTAATTATCAGAGTTGTACAATGGGACTAGTACATCCAGTGAAAAAGTTTTGCTGCTTGAATGTACTTCATTTATTCAGACACAGAAACTCACTGTTCATGGTTTTACTGCTATTTATGCTCTGGTAGGAGGCAATATAAACAATCACAATACAGTCCTACAAATACGGCCAAATTTGTTATTGGCACAGTTCAGATTATGTTGGATGGTATCAATTACTCTCAATACCCACTGCTTGCACATTTTGTCAGTGTTCAACAAGAGACATTTTCCAGAAATGATGTCACACAGAATACTTACAATATCTATTACCAGTTCAAAGTTTTCTTTAAAATATCTTTCATGAAAATTTGGATGACATCATCTACCAGCTTATGCACCAGACAGATGTTTCTGTACAGTCCCAACTCTTGTTGAATATACAGACAGGACAAATGGTATTTGTAACAAAGAAGCATCATTATTTGTTACATACCAGACCCATTACTGGGCAGTGAGCAGGGAAACAGTTTTAACATCACTAAAATACACCTTTGCAAGCAATGGTTATTGGGACATAATTTACCCCACACAGTACCAGAATGGCACCTAACTGCTGCCATTTATGCCAAATGCTATAGTATTAAAAATGGTTGGATCAAAGGCTCTGCATTCTGGAAATATTATCAGAACCAATTACATCTGATTTCACATACAGTGAAAAACTTAGAATTTGCTTCAAGACATTGTCAGTCCGTTTATTCCCTGCATATCTCTTGAATTCCTTTGTAGAACATATTCACATGAATTACAGTGGTCTATAATTTACTTTCTTCTGCATTCTGCTTTTGTCACAAAATACATTTTCTAAACATCTGGGGTCTCTTAGGGTATGGAAGGTTTCATGAAATTAGAAGATTAAAGGATACTTAACAAGTTAAAGCTGGATGATAATTTCATTTAACATGCACACCCACCCTCCCAGTTTCCTTCATCATGTATTCTGTGATTAACTTAAAGCCTGACCACTCACAATACATATGTATCATCTTGTGCAATCCTTGAGATGACTACAGGGTCAATGAAATTATTATTAAACTTTAATTTGGTAAGTATTTGTTTAATTTTCCAATTAAAAAACAACAATAATAATAATAATACCTTTTACAGCTTTCTGATTACAGACTGAGCACTTTTCTTCTTATCAAAATTATTTGAATCTCTTTTTATACTTGTATACATATATCATATTCCAAGATCCAATTAATTTATTATTATTGCTTACCAGACTTGAAAAATCTCGTTTACAACAAAACAATGCAAATGCCACATACCATTATTAATAGCTCTAAGTTTGACCCAAGCTGGTATGCCATTAGGGATTTCAAAGGTATGAGTGATATTTGGTCCATATGGATATCTCTGCCACTCCATCAAATTGCAGTCTCTTGTTGACTGGCCAAGACACAAATCTAACTGAGCTATGCCTGATTCTGGGTCACTGAAAACAAAGACAAAACAATACAAGCTGGTACTTGAGATAATGTAACATCTGTATTAAATGCTTCATATATATAAATGAAATAAAGTTATAAAGGTATATGTAAACTGAACAAGAAATCACTGCCAAGATGCATTATCTGCTACTTTATCAGTTATTTATTACACTCCATATCTCATTCTCCTTATCTTCAGGAAATGGAAAAAAAAATTAACAACTTTAAAAAAAATGTAAGCATATCATATATTTTAAAGTCTATCTCTGTCTCTATTTTTGAAAAAAAAAAAGAAAAAATACATGGCATTACACATGCATAATACACAACCAAATGAGAAAACAGCATAAAATCCCTGAAAGAGTTTGTACAACTGTAGATACCTTGTATTATGTTCGGCATAAATGAGGAATGTTTCCTCATTGTATTTGATGTTGAAGATCTCATACACAAATGGAGGAGATGTATCTACAATGTAAGGTGTTGTATGACAGATCGTAGTGGCCAGAGGTCCACCATACTGAACATTGTTCAATGCTCGCACTGTGATGTAGTATGCTCCATCTGTAATAATAATAATAATAAATAATAATTTCTCACAAAGGTTGCTGTTGGAAAGGTTCAGCATACTGACAATAGTGAGAGTTGGTGAAAATGATGGTGCAACAGTGTACAAATTTTTTCCCATTGTCTTATTTTCAAACTGCATGAAATATATCTGAATATAACATAGTTATATAAAACTGCACTTTTATAGACTTTGTATAAGATAAATCATTGTATAAACTCATATAACTGAACAAGATTATAAAGCTAAAGTCAATGCTCAAATAAATATTTTTTCACCTTCCAGTAAAAATATTAAAATAAAAACATTTCTTTCAACTTTGCCCTGCTCCCCTCCTTTAGAAAATGAGGATCTATGTACCAACTTAAGTGCACTTAATACTCTTGAAAGTAAAATGCTGACGATCATGTTTAAAAATGCCTGAGATTTAACAAACAAGTGACAACAAACATGGATATAATACAGTTTGAAATGTACAGTTTAGAGATATTACCACAGGTAAAAAGGAAAACTTTGTCCAATAAAAGATGGAATGTCTTTTTAAATCAAGCCCACCCATTTTTAAAGCCAAAAGGTCAATATATCATCACAAACTATTTCAGATATTGTCTCATATACAGTAAAATTACCTGCACTGTATCAAAATGCTGTTCATGCTGTCTCCTTGTACAGGAATGATGGAGATTGGTCAAAACTATGTAAAATATGATGGAGGTTAGAAAACAATTTACAGTTAGCAAAGGAATACATAAATGTTTTGCTGCAGAAAATGTTTCACTAGAGAAATGACTATGCAAAACCTGATTCAAAAACACTATTTAAAGTCCTGCCATTTGTAACATTTAACATAGCTGAAGGAATACTGGTCATGATAAAGTAAACTACCTACCAGGAAGAATAGTGTATGGGGCTGGCAGAGGGTAGATCTGTCCAGAGTTTGTCCACTGTGACCTGTCAAGAAGATGTTTGTGAGGGTCATGATGTGGGTGTATCAATTCCTCACAGACTTTGGTGCCAACTGTCCAGGAGTATCCTAGAAGACCAGTCTCTTTGTCATGAATTCCATCCCAATTGGCTGTAATAAACCATAAAGCATAATTTAAATACTAGATTATAAAATCTTAATAAAAATGACTGAAGGTGAATAATGAAGTCAGACCATTTAACTGTACAAATCATGGCTACTTTCTTCTCAGGACCACTTATATAGACCTTTGTGTTCTATTTAAAATCAAACTAAGATGTGCATTCAAAAAACATTTTTGAGCACGAAACTCAAACAAAAACTTAACATTTTTAGCAATCAGCAATGTCATTTAGAATAAGTATCACATAATTTTCTAGATTTTCAAACTTGTATTCCTCAGATAACTTAATTTCAATGATATAATCCAATTTGTGGTTATGAATCAAGCTTGAGTTCCCAACTAGAGACAATCGAGAATACAGCTCATAGATTCACTGTGCAAGTCTGACTCTTAATCAACTTTTTGTTTTACTAATTCAGCGAGTACTTGCTTTACTTCAGTTTGGAGTGTTACAATTACCAAGAGAAGTCGAGAAATTGTACAAAATACAGAAGACCGCTATAATAGCCTTAATTATCAGCTAACCAGAAACAAAGTTGTTTATTCTTGTGTACAAAATGTCTTGCATTGGTTTGTCACCATTGAAAACTGTTCTTGATCCTGGTCCATCAATTATTACCCTAAAATAAAAAAGATGGTTATTAAAAAAAACCCCACTAAATATAAAAGACACTTCATTTTATGTCAGAGTCAAGCAATTCTTAGCAAATTTTTCTTTCACCATGTTTATTCTAAAGTATCCAAAAAGTATTGCCTTTATAAAATTTGAAGAAATCTCTAATAAAAATGTGTAGAAAATAACTTTTTATTAGATGTTTTATATGAGGTTTAATTGTGGCCAAGTTATAAGTTTCAAAACCTGTAATCAACGAACTCATCAGAATAGCATAACAGAATCATAAAATTATGACTAAATTTAAACTAAAATGGTAAGAATAACAAACCGAAATATTTTTTTTCTTCTCCAGATAACTAATTAAAGCATTTTAGAGAAATGTGTTTGACCATGATCCAATTTTTGCTCACACCCATTGAACAAAAGCATAAATACTCTTGCATAAACACTGCAATTCTGAATTCATCACAGAACATTCCCTAAGATTCCTTGCCTTTTTGTTAAGTCTCACCTATGATTTTTCATGGAGTTTGATACACCAATGCAGAACATGTTCCAGTCTGGTCTGTCCTTTGGGATATTGTCAAGGCAGGGCACAGTTTCAAAGTAGTCTTTTGATCCATTCTTTATCGGACCTGAGATGTAATTATTAAACTTTATGATGAACATTACCCATGATATTGACAAGTAGTTACCTGTTACAACATTGTTTATGACAACTGTCTGCTGTAATAATAATAGTTTCCTAATGCTCAGTGCTTCAAATCAACCCAAAGAATCCACTGATATATGGGTCATTAAATTCTGAAGCAAACAAAAACATTTATTGAAAGCTACAGGTCCACTCTGAAAATTTCCAGCTTAGGCAATTAAAATAGTGGTAATTTTTCATACTTTTTTATATTAAAACATTAATTGATGCATGTGATAAAAAATTCTGCTCACTACTGGTTATTCTATAGGGTTTTTAACAGTAGACTTTGCCAACCCCAAAAAACAGTAATTGGCAAGACAAAAACCATAAGGTCATTAAAATCAATGAGATGCAGCACAAGTGAAATTACACAAAATATGTTCAGTGGTGCCTGAGCTGGATCCGCTCTGGAGGTGATGAAAAAACCTATAGAAAATGGCAATAACTCCATCAAAATTGGACCCCCTGAAGACGAATGCTTTAAAAGGCACATCTATGTCTAAAGGTCAGTTCTCCTATCATATGTTACCTTATTATGTGAATGGGTTGTAGCACTTTGATTGTTACAAAAAGTGTAAACAAATGGGCAGACAGTCTCATGGACAGACATAAAAGGTGATAACTACTGGGCTGCCAGGCCCTAAGTAGCTGATGAATTTTTGGGCAAGAATATCAAGCTGAAATACCTTAAAAGACTATCTTTTGATGAAGATGACACTTTTATAAAAATTTACTTAGTTGGAAACACAAAGTAGTACTAATTTTCAACACCTTTTTTTAGATGCCATCTTTAATTTAGCTAGGAAGAAACAAAATATTCCACTGAGCTTAACCAATTAAGCAACCTTTCCTTAATTTAACATTATGGCAGATGGATAGTGTTATGGATATGCATAAAATGATTTATCTTACCTTTTAAATTAAAGAAATAGTCCACTTCCATCTATATACCAATAGCTTGGAATTCACAAGGAAAGCAAATGAATACAACAACAGCAAAACAACTTAGCAATTGATTAGTGAATCCATAAAATAAATGAGCAATAAAATTAAATAAATAAATAAGATATAAATTGATGATTTTCAAGGCCTAAATTATCATAGCACATAATTCTTAAGTTTAGCCCTCCCATGTCCAATATATTTTCAATTAAATGCTGTACTTGCCTATATTTGTACAACACTGACTTAATTAGTATCATTTACTAGCTGTTTTGCATAAATGCAAGTTAAACTGGAGTAGACGTTTGGTGTTTGTAATGCCTGTTTCACTGGTAAAGAGAAATAATACATATGATAGGCCTAAAAATAACCAGTGTCTGCAACAATTTTAAGCTGCGGATAACCTGTCTAGTAACATGCAAGCCAGCTGGAAAGAATATTAATTTCAAAGTTCGTTTTCTTTAGAACTGAGTGTAGCCTCATTTGCATGATCAGGCAGCTTTCCTGGCAAAAATTATATGTGTATACTTAGAATGTAATCTGATATCCAAATACCTGGTTCTGGTGGTGTAAAGTCCACTAGTATCCCCTTTGTAGAAATGAAGTTCTTGTATCCAAGCTCATTGATCAATTCAAGGTTGAAATAATAGTATCCATTGTGTTCAAGCACAAGATTTTCATAGCTGAATTCCAAGGAATGGCCTATTCCAAGTCGTTCATAATGACAGAACAGGCCCGACTGCAAAGATAAATTTGATATCAAAAGTATAGTATCCATATTAAGCAGTAACAAAAGGCTACTATAATAAACAGATATCATATAGCAATTTATGCTTAGTTTCTCTTAAGGTACCAAATATTGCTAAATTTATATCAAACATCTACCTCTTGGTGGAGGCACCTAATAAAATAAATAAATGACTGAGGTTTATAAATATTTAAAATGTTATTGTTATCCATGTTGTAAGAAGTTTAAAGCAGTTACTTGTATTTGCACATCTGACAAACATTACTGACACTACCCATGTTTGTAAACAGGTTTAAAGCAGTTACTTGTATTTCCACATTTGACAAACATTACTGACATCACCTATGTTGTTAATTTCAAAGTGCAGTTGTTTTATGTATTTGTACTTCAGAAGAATGTTATCTCTGAAGTTTAAGGTAATTAAAAGTACTTTTGTGTATCTGAAGAGGTAATTTATTTAAGAACTGATTACAATCTATAACAGGCTAGTTCTTGACTGTAAGAGAAATGTTACTATTAAAAAAAAAATCTATTCCTCTGATATGTGATGCTAATTCATTGGTGTGAGATTGGTTAAATATGACATAAAGAAAGCCCACTTTATTAAAGACAAAAGTGTTAGTGTTGATGTATCATACTTCCCCTCTTTTGAAGGCAAGATGAGGCATGATCTCCCTTGATTCCACACCTTCAGAGTAGATTTGAATTATTACCAATATCTGAGTACCTATGAGCAGTAGCCTGTTTTGGCAATGAAAGCAGGTCCCTTCACTTTTGTTACTGATCCATCCTGTTTGAACTGCATGTAGATGGGTCCACCAATAGGAAATGTATTCTGCCTGTCAATCACCAATGCAATGAGGAGCTTGAACTTATACAAGAGGTGAATTAATAAAGTTTCTGAGAGCCGTTCAAATGGAGTCTTGTTCAACCAGGTGAATACCCATGATAAATTCCACTTGGGCAGGTGCAATCCAAAATGAACCGAAGATTAGATGGGTCTTAATTTTGTGCTAATCCTCTCTTCCATGATAATCCAGTGTGCCAGCAATCGTGAAATGGCAGGTTTAATTGTAATTGGTGCTAATTGTTTCTCATTGAAGAGCCATATTAGGAAATTAGCTATTGAGGTGTGGATACCAACAATGGTATTCAGTGCTCTTGTGCACCCCCCTGAGACTACATGTACATGCAAAACTTGTTATAATGCAATGTTTGGGGTCCAAAGAATAACATCGTGATGTAAGCGGGATCGTGTTAACAAATTTTTAAAAAGACTTCCTCATAAAAAAATGTGCACTGAAATTTCAATGTCATCAGTTTTAACTAACCTCTTGATCATATATCATTCGTTTTGTTTGCCAGGTTTCATCAGACATCAAACATACTCCAGTTTTGAACTGTATACATGCCAATATGGTGGAAACATTGCATGGTGAAGTTAAGGCAACATTGAACGCAGTGCTGGGATTACAAATCTGCTAGGGATATGAATAATCAGCTTTTCCAAGAGCATGTATTTAGGATGTTAAAAAGATAGGTCACCTTAAAATAAAAAATGGGAGCCATGCTGCCATCATGTTACAAGCAGAATTGCATTATACTGGGTTTAACTGTATATCGCATTGCCTACATATGACTCTGAGGTGGATGGCAATCCCATTTGAGGGATTCTCAAACACTTGTTCTGATAAATGTTTGTTCTTAAGGGCATATTTTAAAACAGTCCAGACGTGCAGGTTCAGTAACTCTGGGTTTGGATGACACACATGCCATCTTGGTTGCTTAAAACAGATGAAGGAATATCTCAATTTCTGGTGATTCTGTTCATGAGATTGATGAGGTTGATCCAAAATTTCCCATTTGAGTCGAGTAATCAGGATGAGACACTTCCTGTATCAGCTTCAGAACCTGAGGTATTCAGGAAGTGAATATATTTGGCCATTCAAATCTAAAGAATATTGATCATAGGCCTTCTGGATCAGGGATTTGTGAGAAAATGGCCGGGATTTGGGCATTCCACCTTGTTGCAAACTGGTCCACAATAGGTTGATCCTATCGAGCATCTACTGAGTGAAAAGCGAGGGATGAAGTGAACATTCCATTTGTATTTGGTTTTTGCAAAATGAGTCCACCAACATATTTGCTAGCCTAGGATATGTTGAACTTAGACATGGATTTGTCTTTGAGGAAACCGCTTTAGAAAATCCGAAACAAGAATACAGAGATCTGTGCATTGGTTCTGCTGTTTGAGATAAGTCACCAGAAAGGAGTTGTCAGACAGAATGAGAACTCCATTCCCATGTAGGTTTTCTATCCACCAATGAAAAGGTTTCAAATATGGTTTCCATCACAAGAATGTTCGTATAATTTAAATAATGACTGTGAGGAAGCCACACTCCTATGGCACCGTGAAGTGGTTGGAGAGTTGCTCCCCAAGTCCTCATGGTTCACATCTATCAAACTGATGGAAGATGTATTTGCAGAGGTATCCCAGGTACAAATCCAGAGCAGTTTCCTTGCCTTCAACATGCAACCTCATATGTGCAGATTGTGAAAGTTGGTCTAATGATAACTGCTTAGAAGCATATGCAGGTTAGTTTGTAACTGGGTTCATGAAGTGGGTTCTTGGGTATTGTGGCACTGAACTGGACATCATATGCAGGAAATGCCTAGCAGCACCATATTAGTGGGTTTGGACAAGTTAGTTCTTTGGTAATTGATACTATATGAATGATTGTGGTCATGGCCCAGTGCAATCAGAGTTATGTGGCTGGATCTGTTCATGTAGTAACATGGCCATCTTGGATGCATCACACTGTCCAGTTCTAGATGCTGAGACAGAGTATGGGATACTGATCCATGTTGCTGGTCTGTAATAATAGTCTAGTATGCAAGACTGAAACTGCGACTGCTGTTGCTCTTTATCTCACTTCCATGTAAATGATATTATTTTGACTTCTGTCCAAAATATGCAAGTGTCACATGTATTTAAGAAATGACAACCAAAGAAAACAACACAGTGACTGGTTGTCAGACTGGTCTTGCTTATGATCTGAATCTTAACATGATAGAACAGAAAATTGATATACGTAATGCATTTATGTCCTGCTTTATGAACTTACATAGAGAATAAGAGCAATGTTATAAATATTTACAAAGTGGATGCTAAATAATCAATTCCTAGAAAAGGAAACTGTAGGAAGGTCAGTTTTGACAGCCTACCGTATTTCATGCATTTTTTCGTACCTTTAAGTTTCTGTACACAATCCATTTATCAAAATAATAATTATTTAAATGTACCACAATTTTTATACATATAAACTTGCACTTTTCAAAAAAATTCCATTAAATTATTGGACATAAAATTTCTACTAAGATTTATATTTCCAAAAATATCGAAAATAGGGTATTGCCATTTTGTTTTAACAAAAGTTAATCATTATTTGTTGGTAAGAAAATACAATGATTGATGCATAAGTACAGATACCTGCAGCATAAGTCAAGGGGGTCACATGACCCCCCCCAAATCATACTGCATATATATATATATATATATATATATATATATATATATATATATATATATATATATATATATATTCTGACAAGTTTAATCATGCAAATGAAGCTGAAAATATGTTGCAAGATTCTGTTAAAAATGCTTAGCAAATATTAGCTTTAGTTTCAGACTACTTTCTATACTAATTCTCCAGGCCATGACTGACTATACCCTCCAAGCAAAAAATCCTGTGGGCGCCCTTGTGCATAAGCTCTCTTATTGTCATTACAATATCTACTGGTGTTTATTAACAAATGGACAAAGGACTTCACTGACCATACCTTTAAATATTATCGTTAATTACTTCTCCTCATTAAGTCTGTCACTGTAACAAAACACCATGTGCATTTTAAAATGAATTCAGAAGATCGTTGATATTTTCTTATCCAATAAAAATTACATCTCAGTATATGCTTAAGTGAAGACCAAAGACCATTGGTCAACTAGTGTTATTGTTTCATTATAGTCATATAAACATAAAATATAAAAACCTAGTCATTTTCTATCATAAATATGAAAGTGACTGACTCCATTAAATCGATTCATATATATATATATACATATACAATCTTTTAAGTACTTGTTCTGTTTTGACTTGGATGCAAATCTATTCTACGATATATCCCACTATTATCTTTACTGGCAAGTTTGAATAACAAGTAATGTGTATGATCGCTTGTCCTTATAACATCTGCTGTATGGACAATGGCTTCAATAGCACATTGACAGATTTTCAATGATAATCTATACAGGTAAAATCAGAAAAGCATCATGTATACAAATATGAAGAAAATTTTAAGGCAAGAAAATGTAGAAAACTTGTCATATTTATCCAGATACTGTGAAAATTATACAGCAATATTAAATGAGTTTTCTATATCACATGCCAGACCTTCACTTATTAATACAGTTATAGCAATGCAAGGGGACACCATCATGACCTGTGCAGGTATGTACCAAGGTGCTCAAGTGTGTGAAGATGGCAAAAAAGTGATACCACTGTAAGTTAGAAAACTTTGTTGGTGATGAAAGGAAGAACAGAAAAGTTGGAATTTATAAATGGAATATACTTCATTCAATGATGAAAATCTTCCAACTTCTTTTGACGTAGAAAATTTACAAACTGCTTGTATCTTTTATAGATTTTGAGAGAAGCCTCTGTCAGTAGAGAGCATTCTTGTTGTACAGCTTAAGTATAACTAATGATTTCACAGAATCTGGTGTCAATCCCAGTTTCAAGGAGAGATCACTCTATCTAACTGCCACCTATTTGGGCAGATAGCTTTTAATTATGAGTTTAATGCTGATTTTCTGAGTTTATTGTGGTGTAAACTGTCAGTTACCAAATCACACAGCAAATAACGCCTGAAGGATTTTATTTAAGTTGTGTTAGTTGGCAAATGACAGATTATACTATAATAAACTCAGGAAAGGACAACATTAAACTCTTATTATTGCAATTCTTTATAATTTTATTAATTCTTTAAGTTTTATTTTGTTTATTTTTAAAGATATTTTCTATCATTTTTAGAACCTTATTTAAGCATATGAATTCCTGTTGAGGGAGTCTGCTATGTACTATTCACAGTAAGAGCTACATCAGCAATAAACAAATAATTCTATCAGTGGTTGGTGATCTAAAGTTTGAAACATTCCACAGCATGGTCCTAATATTTTATCTAAATTGGCATATGTATTCTGAGTAGAAGTTTTATATACAAAGCAAAGTATGTGTTTTTCTGTTTGACATACAAATGACATTTGCATGTGATGCTTTCATGAGTTAATTGCTACTTGGCTGAATCATTATTTTCCAGACACATCAGTAGCCAGTTTTTGATACTTTAAATATATTTTTGTGTTCATTAACAGTTTTTTGCTACCTACAGGGTTATTGTGATGGGGGTCCAATAGTTAAACAGTATAAGATATCAACACAGACAACAATGATTGGGGGGGGGGGGGTAGCAGTCTCTATCTTCCAGCAAACCCCATATTGTAACAATCAGGGTCAGCATCTTACACTGTAAAACTGTGAGTCCAATGGTTATAATGTTAGTCTTTTAACCCCCCTCTTCCCAATACCTATATCCATTTACCTACATTTTTAAATTCATCTGTAATGAACCACAGAAAAAGTGCTGTAGCCCAAATGTTTTTCTTGGCAGATTTTTAGTTTCCCAGTTTTTAAAAATCTTAGTCAAAGAAAGAATTATTTTGATACTGTCATATCAATTTATTCAATATTCTAAATAAACTATAAATCAACCATTTTTATTTCATTTTAAAGGCATGCAGTATGTATGCCTTTTGATTCATTGTTTACTTTAGTTTCTTAGTTACCTGTGAAGTAGTTGGAGAAGAATACTGACGATGGTGGACCACTACACTTGCAGTGATTATAAGCCAGATCAATTACTAATCACTAAGTAAAGTCTCTCTGGCAGCAGAAGCTTGAGGGTGAGTGAAGAGAAATCTCTTGAAAACTGAGGCCTCAAGATGGACATCATACACTGCAAGTGTTTTGAGGTACTATGTGGGTAAGATTAATCCATGAGGGTACCTATATAAACAGTACACCCTCCACAGGAAGTTCCTAGCAGCATTATGCAGTTCGACCGATCCATGAGAGTGCCTGTACAGACTGCACATTGCCAGCAGAAAATGCCTAACAGCACTATGCTAGTTAGACTGATCCATGTGTAACTGCTTTCATTAAGTGGCTTCCTGGGTACTATTACAGCAGTAAAGTAGTCATCATATGCAGGAAGAGCTTGGCAGCATGATGCAAGTCATGGAATCAGACAAGTTCATTACTGGTGGCTGATACTGTATGATCAATTGTGGTCATGGCCATTGTGATCAGAGTTATATGGCCAAATGTGGTCATGAAGGAACATGTCCATCTCGGCTGGCATGATGCTGTCCAGTTCTTGAGGTTGGGACAGGGTACGTGATATTGATCCACATATCCAGTCCATAATTTTGATATGCGAGACTGTAATAGATGCTTGTTCATCTCACTACCCAGAAAGATATTGTGCAAACCCTTATGTGCAATCAAATGTTTTCATCCCTCAAGCTCTGATAGACTTCTGTCCATAATAAGCAAGTCCAACATGTATTCCAGGAATGACAACTGGGCAAAACTACCAGATTGGTCTTGCCCATGGTCAAAATCTGCGAGACAAAACAGAGCAGACTCTATATACATTTAGGGTAGTGAGTGTCCTGTTTTTTGCATTCATAATTAAGAATCCATAACCTGGGTTACCCACTATGATAAATAACTGAAATGGGCTATTGTAAAGTGACACCAACTAATCAAGAGTTTCTCCAAAAAAAGATACGTGGATGGCATATTATTTTCCATAATACAGCCAAATTTCATATCACCTTTCTATAACTGGGTGTATTGAAAAATATGCCAATGTGATTGGCAGATGATATTTTTCGAATTTACCACAAATGGGAATAAACGTGACTGTCTCCTGCCATTTTGGAAAAGGTTGTGGACACATTTGCTAATTATTGACATTTACAAGTAAATAAAATATACAGCAACCAAATACTTTCACTAACCAGAATCAGGACTTTCATATTTTAACAAAAATTACGTTCCCACATAGAGTTTTAAGTAATCTAAGATATATACTATTCATTTCAACTGTAAGATCCTGATAAAAACTGACTTTACGGCAAAACTGAATGTGTTCCTGCTTTCTCATACCTGAAATATCTTGTAATCGAGTCCCTCAATGGCCTCCAAAAGTTCACACATCCCACTGGGACCATAGTCAAAGTTAAAGCTAAGACATTTGGTCTCAGAAAAGTCTAAGCACTTTCTTGCACAGTCACCTGCAGTCGTAATCTTTTCATAAACTTTGAATTTAGGCCCCATCAGCTTTCCATTCTTCATTCCAGTAAAATGCTCAAGAGTGTGCAAATTCATGGGATCATTTCCTATAAAATATTTACCAATGTGAAAATCAGAAAGGATTTGACTTAAGTTTCCTCATGCAGTCAATTAATAATTTTTAAAGGAAAAAGCATAGACATTTTCATTGTTGAAAACATAAAACAAAACAAAATCCAAAAGACACAACAACCTAACAATAATACATAATAATCTGAAAGCAAAGGTCATCACTGGATTTTATTTAGAAATGTGACTCACTTGCCCCTTGCATTGTGCCTGACAATCAGACTCTGATGTCTATGTAACCAAGGTGTCATGGAGATTGGATGGACATATGGAAGACCATTATAAAAAAATTAATTTTCATACATTGTATGATGGGTTATACGCATTATTGCTGCAGATTTGTGGTTTTAGAAACTGAAGTAGAAGGCCAAAGTATCCGAAACTCTACAACTATAATGCAAATAACACTTAGAAAAGGTTACACTATTTTTTTTATATTGCACAAACAATGAAAAAGGAATTTAAAACATAATCTAGAAATAATGGACAGTGGTTAGCTGAAGTTGTGATGTTTGTTATATGTGGTAATGTAACAGCCAACACACATGATTGCCATCATAGCAAACAAGAATAAACATCATAAACGAGTTTTTAAAAAGTAACCATCATTAATGATGTAACTGAAATGATACAACTTATTTAAAAACATATGGCTCAGCAATTACTGTTCTTTATAATCAGTATCACAAAGTGAGAATAAAGCATATTTGATAAATACCCAAACTGAGACTGAACAATATCATCATTGTGATGCATTGCTATAAAATCAGTCCTCAAATGATGTTCTTTTAATAGCAATCATTAATGCAGCCTAGTGATAGTAACACAGAACATGAATTAAACAGGTATAATGCCCTTTAGTACCTGGGTGTTTGACTAACAAAACGTTTTTTTTTTAAATATATGAAATTTTAATAAATGGCGCAGCAATTGTTTTGGTGGGGCATAAGAATATGATTTTCATTACTGAAAAGATTGAGAAATCAACTTACCAATTTAAAGACTGAACATTTCTTCCATTCAGTGGAAGTTATGTCATTGAGAAGGATTTGTATGCATACTAACAAATCTATGATATCGCTTTTACATAAAAGTTTTTGCCCTTCCTTAAAATGATGTACTTAATCTGCAACAATGCATCTAACTATGACTTAAGAGTCCATAGAGAAAATCTGCAATAAAGCACAAGTTTACTATGCTTTTCCTTGATATACTGCTGGTATCATTACAATTTTCCCTTTGTAATTATGAAATCCTTTGATAAATACTCTACCTGTCTGAACATTGCTGGTCCTTTTCACCAAGTTTATGTCAGTCCAAGTAACCAATTGATCACCATATATGCCCTTTCCAAACCCTACTCCAACTTGTATTTTCTGAAGTTTGGAATCATCAACCACAAGGACTGATGCCTTGAGGGTTGTTGGATTACTGGAGGTGATGAAATCCGCAGAAAATCTCCCTCCTGGTACTGTAACATCATATGTTTCAAGTTGACAGGCAACACTTGACCTAGCTCCTGCACTGTTTTCTGCATACATTGTAAAGTACAGTGGAACTCCAGATGGGCTGAGTTTCTAAAGAAAAATCATACCAGCATCATGTTGGACATACAAGCAGTTAAATTTTATTGAGAAGAAACAATTCCACCATATGCACATAAAGATAAGCACACATAAATTTAAAACAGAGATAGTTAGAGGGAGAGAGAGAAAGAAAGAATGGAACAACAAAAGAAAGAGATTTAGAGACAATTCACAACTTAATGTACAAACCTACATGCAAAATCATCTATGTATAATTAGGAATACACAAGCCTTGGCAATGTTGGAGATTTTACACAAGAGTAATGTGTACATGTTTAAAGAAAACTTACCCAATTGACTATGCTGTTATCCATTGATCAATTAGTTAATATTACAGGTAGATTAACCATCTCTTCACTGTCTCATAAGAGACATCTGTGTTACCGAAAGTACAGGAATACTACCAGCTTATTTGTAGCAAGATCATAGGAAAATACCCTCATGGGGCCATTGTCTCTGGATATACATTAAATCAACTTTTATAGAACAAAAGTTTTGCTATCTGCACACAATGATAAACACGTACAAATTAGAGAAAGGGAGCAAGAAAATGAAACATTAGGAAACAGATTCAGAGACACTTAACTACATGCACACACCACATACAAATATACATGCAAAACAATACATGCATTATATGGAACAGAAAAGCATTATAATTCTTGGAGATTTTATAAAGAGCAAAGTGTAAATATTTAGAGAACCCAACTTTTGGAGTAATATGTTTCTTTGACAATACTTACCTGTTCATAATACATTTGGAGCACAACCACTACCTCACAAATCCAGCCCTCCCATGCCAATTTTTAGCTTTTAAAAAGCCAAAAGGTCTCTGTCCATGTAGGTGGGAGTCAAACATGAGTATTTCTCTTTTGTTACAGTGACCGACATGAAATCCCAGCCATACTTCAACTACTATGGGATAATGTGCAATAAAATTGTTTCATCTTGGGCTAGTTCTCTATACAGAGAGTGAATAAACCATCACATCTTGGATGATAGGGCTGGAACTGAGATGCTTATCATACCTCTATCAAAGGTATACATAAATGAGATACTGAAGTTGTCATTACTCTGAAAGATGAATAACAGTGAGATAAGCAGGCTTATAAAGCTAAAAGAAAATGTCCAGAAAGAAAATGATAATTCCAAACCCACTCAGAATATAGGGAGTTCCTCAAGCAACAGTGGAAGCTCTCTACCAAACAATGTCACAAATGGCAATAAAGTGTCTTTCCATCTTAGACATAACACCTTTAGATTTTAAAAAATGGCAATGAAGAGAGGGCCATAAGTCTAAAACCAAACACAATTTTCCAGAAACTTCAAAACATTCTATAAGTTCAACTAAGTGTGATTCTCTGTGATGACAGAAAACAAACTACAGATACCCCAGTGAGTGATAATGTTCATGGAATTACCTCTGGTGCAATCCCATTAAATGCCTCCATCAATGTGACCATAATGTGTTAACTGCAACTGAGATAACTGCTAAATGTGCTAATGTTTCAAAACTCATTAAACAATCTTCTGAAGAAAAAAAAACAGTCAATAGTCATGATTTAGGACACCATATAAAATAATATTTAGAGGAATATCATAGTTCATATATTGATATTGAAAATAATAATTCTGATATTCCATATCATTCATCTCAAAGTCATCAAAACTTAGAACTATCTCAAAATCAGTGGCTTAAGCAAAATGGTCTCAAAATTTTCCAACTGAACATTCATTATCTCTTTCCAAAACTGGATGAAATGAAATTATTTCTTTAAAGAAATAGTAATCGATATTTTTACTTTCAATGAAACCTTTTTACATGAACTTTATCATAATTATGAACTTGAAATTCTGAATTACAGTTTTCAAAGAAAAGATGACTTTTCCAAAAGGTGATGGACTGCTTGTTTACATCAAGGATGGCATTTCTTTCAAATGACAATATGATCTTGAGGAAATTGGTATGGAAATTAAATTTGGCTACAAATAAGCATAATGACAAAAGCCATTTGTTTCAGGCTGTGTATAATAGCCACTAAACACTGACAATGCTTGGTATACTATATTTCCAAATAAGCTTGAAATCTACTATACAGAAAATAGAGAAGTCTATTTAGCAGGTTACTTCAATTACAATTTGCTTTATGACACCAAACAAACCTGGTTTAAAACCATGAATTCCCCAAATTATCAACAGCTAGTTCATGTAGCCACTAGGGTAACAGAGATAACTGACACAGTAATTCATCATATTTATAATAACAATGCCGAGATTACAGAAGTTGCAGTTCCCCAATATTCCATAAGTGATCATTATCCTAGATGTTGTACATGAAAAATTAAGTAAAACATGTAATACTTAACATTACAAATAGATCAAGTATCAAATAATGAAAAGACTCAATTCACAAATATTCCTTAAAGAACTGAAAGATATCCCTTGGCCAGTAATTAAATCTTTGTTGACCCATCAGATGATCTTGACATCTGGATAGATATATTTACTGACACCATACACACTCATGCTCCTATTAATTTAAAAAAAGTCAAGCAATAAAATCAACCAGATTGGATTACAGGTGATACACTGAATGCTATTAAGACAAGGGGTAGATTTCATAAATTAAAAGATACTGACAATTACAGATTATGGAGAAAAAGAGTCAAGTCATCGATTCAAACGGCAAGGAAAACTTACTATTCCACTGAGATACTAACAGTATTACAAAAATGAACCCCAGAAATTTATGGAAACGCTTCAAAGACTTTGAGTTGCAAATCTGTCAATAACCTAACATTTACATGTATTAGTGATTATAATGGTGATATTCAGCAAGAACCTCTTGAAATTGCAAATGCACTCAATGATTACTTTGTACATATAAACGAAAACCTTGTGGATCTCAATGCTCATAAAAGATTCTTTAGTGATGAAGTAATGAAGATATTTCCTCAAAACTTAGCAATGAAGAGTGATTCAGAATCCCCAAAATAAGTTTTGAATTCATTTTAAATGAGTTCAACAAACTTGATGTTAGAACAGCTATAGATCTAGATAATATAAGTACTAAATTCCTAAAACTCTCATCTTAATTGATTGCACCTTCACTTGCATATATCTTCAATCTAAGTATTTCCTCAGCTTTTTTTCCATGCAGGTTAAAACTGGCAAAAGTAACTCCAATACAAAATAATTATAACCTATATCAGTTTTATTATCGCTTTCAAAGATATTAGAAAGACATGATTGTAACTAGGATGGTGGATGATTTGTTAACAGCAGTAGATCAAAGTAACCTAGTAGGCATAGTTATTTTTTTACCTTACAAATTAACCAAGAAAGCTTAACTTGGTTTCAAGTCTATCTTGAAGGCAGACAACAAAAGTATCTATTTTTAAAATAAACTTTCAGATAAGAAACTGATAAAGTAAGGTGTTCCACAAGAATCAGGTCTTGGACCATTACTCTTTCTGCTGTACATCAATGATTTACCATATCACATTGAGTTATCCACCACCAACATGTTCACAGATACTACAACATTATATAACACTGGATCAACAGGACAGAGATAAGCACTAAATTAAATAAAGATTTTGTAAAAATAAATAACTGGTGTGAGCACAATGGTATGAAGATAAATGCAGCCAATCTAAAGCCATGATCATATGTACTCAAACAAGAGCAAAAGATGAGAAAATTATTTCAAAGTATTGATAAAAGGAATGGATATACAACAGTTGAAAATTAAAAATTACTTGGCACCAAGATAGACAATATCTTGTGCTGGAAAATGCAAGTTGATAAGGTCATTAAAAAGTCAGTCCACTGCTTTATCTCTTGAACAAAATAAAATCCTATCTCAAGAACAGAGAAAGATATTCTACAATGCATCATGCCACACCTAAAATATTGTTGTTCTATCAGGGGTAATTGTGTTACAGAAAAATCAGGAAAGGTTATGGCTGTTCCAGTAAAACATATAACCCCCCTGGGGACGGCACATCAAAAAAACTTCTGTAGGAGGTTGTG
The DNA here is from genome assembly GCA_028554795.2 of Sinohyriopsis cumingii. Lineage (NCBI taxonomy): Eukaryota > Metazoa > Mollusca > Bivalvia > Unionida > Unionidae > Sinohyriopsis > Sinohyriopsis cumingii. Next base: position 51,956,845 of record CM068836.1, read on the forward strand.
TTTCGAACTATTTTGATTCTGTCAGTGGAAGGTTGGTTAGAAAAATCACTTCTGTTGTGGGTTGTGCTAACAAAATGAGAAATCGCTGGTGGGGTTGTCAGAAAGAAGAAAAAAACCGAATATATATTTAAAATAGCATCTACCCCCCTCCTAGCAGTCTAACGTGAATGAAACATTGGGTCAGAAAATGATGTCAGTACACAGGAGTGCACATAATTTGTATGAATTCGCGTACTTTTAAAGCAGTGATACGCATTTGGCAAATTACGTCAACGCTGCAGATATATAAAAAAAATGTGCTTTGCGCAGTATGCAATTTTTATTAAACTTTTAACTTTAACTTTGAAAGTGCATTTCGCGACGTAATTTGCGATGCCGCAGCTGTCTCACAGCACTTGATGTGACATCCAGATATCTGGATACTTCGGTTCGACATGAATGGCTGTTAAACTAAATCTGATTTGTTCATTGGCCCTGGAACATGCATTTTATGGAGTTTTAGCCTTACTTTCATGGTGGAAGTTTTACAAAATGCGTGTTTCCAATAAGAGCCACACAGAAAACCAAAATGGTTGAATCACAACATGGTTTGTCTTCAGACATTTTCAGTCCGCAAATACTGGCTGGTGATAGCTATGATGACAATGAATTTCATGTATATCGGTCTGTTGGACATTGGAAAAATGTCACTGGAAATACCAGTGTGTGATTTTGAGCCCAAAAGTGATGTTGAGTGCGAGTCCGATGTACGTGTTGGATGGACAATATGCCGGTTATATTTATTAAATACATGTATACCCATGTCTAAACAAGCAGACTATGGGAATGTTAGACTTAAAACCCCATTACAGCATTTTGGAAGAGATAAATCTGGAATAAGAGGCAGCAAAACACTGATTCAAGGAAGTGAATCTTTCTTTGACAGGGTTCATGTTATTGAAAACTGACAGAGGTCTCGGAAATGCTTGTAATCACGCGTAACTATTTGGATGCCAATTCTTTTAAATTTAGGTGGGCGGAAAAATTCAAAGACTTGCCAGTCCTGCTTTAGTCACCTGCATAGAGGGAAAATGTGTTGATCAGTTAGCTGTGATGATATTTACAATGACAGAATTTAGTGGTTGAAAGCCCCCCCCCCCATCACCATTATAAGAGTACATCAAGAGAACATGCTGCAATAGCTAAGTGGCGAGATCAAAGGCTTTGACTGGCAGCTGGGTGGGAAAATCTACTGATATTTACAGTGCTTGAATTCAGAGGCAGAAATACCCAGAGATGTACATGTGGTCATTTATAAACAGTACATCAAATAAACAACTTTAGCTTTCATTATTGTGTTCATTTCCGAGTGTAACCGAATAAGCAGTGCACGTGACCTCAAAATCATGACATGTTGAGACATAGACTTGAATGAGTATTTTGGGGTTCACCAGCAAACGGAGTGTAACCGAATAAGCAGTGCACGTGACCTCAAAATCATGACATGTTGAGACATAGACTTGAATGAGTATTTTGGGGTTCACCAGCAAACGGACGAAGATTGTGAGATTCAGGAGAGGGCTAAAGTTGCTAGAACTGATAGTTTGAAAGGGACATTAGCCAAGTGTAAGAAAGTGTGTGATGCCTAGCTTAGTGCTTTGAATAAGACTTTCTTTGGATCAAAAAAATTCAGACTCACTCTGATGAACAAGCAAGAGCTATGTCAGTGTTATAAAGAATGTAGAAATTAAACTCTGGCAACTAATAGTTCTTATAACTGGCATAGTTTTCTGAGAGGGGACTGCAACTTTTCCTGATGGGACTCATATTTTTACCAAAATGGCAGCCATGGACTCTTAGTTTTAAAATCCTAACGAGACCTCTGGTTCAGAACTTTTCTTTTTGGGACCGAGATATCCTAGAGAGAATACCCATGGGGCCATACATGTGAGATGTTGAAAATTGCAAAACCATAAAGAACAGTAACTTGTTCGAGCTAGTTATGCATATGCATTTCAGACAGCTGGCAATGAAAGGAGTTCACAGCACAGAATAATATTCATACACAGAGGAGGAGGATCATATTAAATTCAGATAAAATTAACAGATTAGTGTTCATAAGGAACATCAAAGAATCCCCATACAACATAACTGTGTGTAGATCTCAAGTTGGCAGAACCACTGAGCAACAAAAGAATAAAAGACAAACTTTTGTATCATGCAGATGTATGACCAAATAATGTACATGCTCTCTATGTGCAAAAATTAAATGACATTAAACATAACAGACTGCCTGATCCCAGTATACTCAAAGCAAGATGGATAAAAAATTTCCTGTCTGTGTTCGGTTCTTCCTATGTATATTTTGATCATGGTGGTATTTTCTGCAGACCTTTTGGCACTTAGTTCCAAGCCATCATTTGGTATTTGTATTGCAAAATGGATAACTAAAAAAGTCTATTATCTAGTACAATACATTTTTAAGCATATCATTAACTGATGATGAAATTGATGAAAAAATACTTGATGTCATTCTGATATATGGATTCTTTACTACACTACTAATTTGTTCATCCCGATTCTTTTTTTTTACAATCTCCTTTAGTCTTACTCAACTGGTACCAGTGCTTTTAATAAAATTGTAACTTCTATTTTCTTGCAATCTAAATATTTGTAATGGTGTGTTATTGTCAAAAGGTAAAATGTGCTTAGTGCTGTAAAATCTAAAACTATTAATTAGCAAGGGACTAAAGTAAAAAGTGGACAGAAATTATTGTCATATTACAGTGCTGTTAGAAACAACAGAATAGTCGTACGAGATGTATTTTGCACAAAGTTGTAGAACTAGCACTCATATTGTCACCATATATTCTACTTAAATAATTATATCATTATTTCTGTATATTCCTATCAGTATTTTCCCAGTGGTAGTAAGTTTTTGATCTGATGTTCATTTCTTGCACAATTTTCACACATCAAGAATTCTCACCGTATCATTAAAAGAACAATGTAATCTTCACCAAATTGAGTTGTTTGAGAAGAAATTAATTTTTTTAACCCAAAAATCACTGAAGCTATGAGTTCTTGCATTAAAGTCTCACATATTTAAATAACATTTGAAGCACCCACGATAGTAGTTTAGGATGCAACTGTACCAATTTCACCTTTGGTATATCCAAATCTTGAATGTGATGGAGAAACATAGCTCCAAAATAAACACATCAAGTTTAGAGCCTGTTCATTGACTATGAATCAAGTATCTGAGTCCAACTGAATTGCTAGAAATTTTTTAATTCTTTTGACAACATCATAATTAGCTGTGAAATATGGAGTAAGCCTATAGTCTTTATGCCATCCCAGCCAAGACCTCACCACAACCATGTGATCATGCCCAATTACATCATAGTAATAATCACTATACAACTAAAAATGACATCTCTTCAAGAATTTTGATTTCAGTAGAGCTGTAACAGAGTGGAACAGTAAGAAAGAGTGACAGATATTTAAGTGTTAGGGAGATATTTAACAATGGCTATTCCCACCACCACCACTTTCTCATTGGAGATCACACACACACACACAAACACACAAAACTTTGAGTACATCCTGAAATCCTGGCAGCATCCTTGCAGAGGATATAATCTGACTATTCAATTTTATTGGTCTCTGGTTATCCGATGGTATTTCTGTTACTTGAACATTATCTTATAGTGTGTCCATTCAGCATGGTCGAAAAAGGCTTACAAATATTGAGAGTTGTTCAAGGACTCGCATTACTACAGATGTGAAAGAACGAGAACCATACTATAAATCAGTGAAGACAAAATAGAGTATATATGTGTTTGACTGCCCCTGATTGGTTGATAATGAAAGTAAGATTTTGAGAGCTTGTCCTACTTGTAACTGAAAAAAGTGAGGGACATTGTTTTATTAACATAATTTCCATCCCTTTACAGATCTGAGTTTGGACGACTCATTACTGAAATCAGCAGCTGACTCTTTGGTGCAGTATTGAAAGCACACATTTCAAATTTGTATAGATCCAGAAATTGGTGCGGATGTTATGTTTTTTTTTTTTCTTCACAAAAGCTGTCATCATAGATGTGTCTATACTGATATAAATTTGATCATGAGCACTCCAAATTTTAAGTTACTGAATTTTAATATTATGGTGTTTGCACAAATTTACAGTGGGAATTAAATTGGTGCAGAGTCCTAAACTCTTGAGTTTTGTGCAGAAATATGGAATCCAAGCAGAATACATCCAGAAATGAAGAGGTTTTCAATCTTGGATTTAGTCTCCCCATTGTGTTTCACACTGATATGCATATTCATAGAACATTTGTATAGTAGTAGGAAAAGTGAGAAATTTAGATACATATCATAAACAAGACAAACAGTATGTGGGGGGAGAAGATCATAAGAACAAGCTGGAATGGAGAAGTATAATAAAAACAGTAATGAGTAGAAGTGTGCATCTTTTTTTATGTGTGCAACATTATTTTCTTAGCTTCAGTAAGAAAATTCATCAAAAGGAAGACAATAAAGGGTATACAGTTAACTAAACCAATATGAATTTAGCTACTTAAAAGATGTATCAAACTGATTTAACCTTCTGGTCTGTTTCTGTCCATTCTGGTGATAATGTCCACTGAATCAGTATGGTTGGAAAAAATATTTGGCAAATTTAACAAATTAAAAATCTTTCGGCAGATTATAATTATACCCTACTTCTGCCTGAGAGATGTGAATAATTTTATTTCTTGGTTTGTTGATTGTGGTTGTTGCTCAATTCAAATGCATCATTGAAAAACATCGATGCATTCTCATACTTTGTTACAAATATTTATTACAGATGCATATCATCAGATATCGGTGAATATAGCTTGAATAAGTTATAACAGTTCTAGTTGGAATAATGAACACTGATAAGAGAAAATTTAAGTGAGCTCAAATGTAAACTTTTCGGCAGTGTGGGATGCAGGATTGCTCAAGACCTTTCCATCTCATTTGCTCACTATGAAAATTCCATTTGCACCAACTGATGATGACTTTTAGGTAACTGTCAGGAAGGCATAACTGACGATATTCTAAGGTCTACAAAAATTACTTGAGTCAAAAGTTATAAACTCATACAGCTGTGGCAAAAATGATTGACTAGTACCTTTGTTGCTGTTGCCACAGTTGATTAGTTGGTTGATTCAGTGTGGTTTGATTTGGGTTTTTTTGGTGATTTTTTTTTACAATATATTAGGTGGAGGAAGAACCCCAAAACACTATATATGGCAGCCAGTTTTACTGCTGAAGAAAATCCAAGTCCTTTTGAGACACCAGACACCACTTATGTAGAACCACTGACCTTCCACAAGTAACTGGCAACATTCTCATTAGCACATTAGAGGCAAGTAATCACATGACAAGCATCTTGTACCACTGCCATGGAAGCCCCTCAGATCTGTATCACAAGACAAACATCTTATACCACTCTGCCATGAAAGCCCCTCAGGCCATAGGTATAAGTCTCATATGAAAGACTAGAAGTGGGAGATAGAACCTGTGACAACTGGATTGAAAGTGCAGAATGTTACTGCTAGGCCATCAGTGATGATTATGATGCTGTTGACAATACAGTTAACTGAAATGACATTGATTTTATGAGTGCTCCGGGAAAAACGATTCCTTGACTTTCATCCATTTTTTTTAAATCTATGATATAAAAATGTTTGACTTGCTACATTTTTTTATAACTTTATATTAGTCTTGCAACAGAGCATAAAAATAAGACATCAGTAACTGAAAAAGATGTTCTTACAAAAAATATATAGTGTAAAAGTAAACAAATGATGCAACATCACTTATACAGGCATCATTGTTTTTTTCTTCTGACAAATCATATAAGTTTACCAAAACATTTATTGGAAAAAATAATAACAGTGAATCATAGAATATGACCACACATTTAAAGCAATATAAGATTTAACTTATTATTCTAATCAAAAGCAGCATGCCTGAGAACAAAGAAAAATAGCAAGACATATTGATCACTTTAGGAAACACAGAGTTTAGTAAGGATACAAATTCATGATTTCTATATTAGAATAGAAATATCTATTACAAAATCTGTATTTGTGGATGTTAAATTAGTAGTTATTTAGGGACTGATCAATGACATCTACAAGTAATAAGCAGGGATAGTCCTGGCTTTTAAAAAGCTGTCACCAAAAATATCGCCAACCTCAATATTTTGTCGCCAATTTTCAAAAAGTGTCGCCAAAACAAGTAGTGTACATTTTTTCAGGTGTTAATTTAGTCTATTAATGTAACAGGCAATGAAAATTACAAAAGATGGGTTAGTTAATACTTTAATTACAACAAGCGTTAACAAAATGTTACATGAAGATCTTTCGCGATTTTAGGACTGCCCACTTGTTGAATGCAGTTTCAAAGTCTAATTTTTCACATCTGTACATGCTGATTCTCATTAAATTCTCAAGAGATGAGATGCAGAGCTTATTTCTGATGTCAGTTTTTATGAGGTTCATCTTACTGAATCCACGTTCAGTCTACTGTGCTGACAGGTGACACCAGTAGTCTCTCAGCAGCCCCACCCCACCCCCCACCCCTTTATGGCTAGCTTCACAAAGCTTGTAGTGAATTGCTTCCTAAACCCCAAGAATGATCACTGAATGCTGTATAAATTTTCTCGACAAGCAAAATAGGATCTCCATTCCCACGAATGAAACTTACACGAGTCAACACCTGGCAATACTGGACCATATATATAAGCATAAATTCACACCCAATTTAGGGATTTTTCACTCCTTTGTTTTGAGAAATAAATAATTATTATTAATTATGCAAAACTTTTTTGTGCTATTTCTTGTTGCGGAGTTTAAGTCTCTGCAGCCGTAACACGGAATTGATGGCAAAAGGAAAAGATCAATGAGTAAAATGCAGCACTGGTGACAGATATAATTGTGATTTAGATTTTTTCCATTTGCTTTGTATTTATACACAGTGGGTACTTCAAACGTTATCAGTTTTCTATAAAGGTTCAGCGAAACTATTGTATTGGTATATGTGAAAAAAAACAAAAAAACAGAAGGATTAGCCATACAATTAATTGTATCTGTTCTATTCGCGTCTTCAGAAGTCGGTCAGTTGTAGGTATAGTGCGGTAGCATGACTGACTATCGCAGCCTTCAGTACTCAGCCCAGATGTCAGAATAAGCAGATTATGATGTAACAATGCACTGTAAAGATGGGGTGGTCAATACGAACAAAAGATCGTTTGTGTAACAGATTGATTCCAATGCATTGCTTAGTCAAGTTTGTGGCTTCCTTTCGTTCTCCCTTTTAATTTATCCAGTCCAAATCCATGATTGTATGTACAAATTAAATAACCAAAATGTATGTCGCCAACAAAATCGCCAGATGGGATATTTTTGTCGCCAATAAGGGAAAAAAATTGCAATTTGCGACATTGGCGAAGCCCAGGGCGATCCCTGAATAAGCCACCATGAAAATCTGTGATTTCACAGTATCAGAGACATACTTGGCTGACAGACAAACAAACAAAATGACAAAAGACTGATTATAATGAAAATTTGAATACAAATAAAAATATGCAGTAGATTATATGATGTATATGAATTCAGTAGATTACCTCCAGTCAGCTGTCATTTAAATTGCTTCTGTCCCCAACTCAATATTAAAATCGCTTCTACTGCCCACTAACCCATAGCCAGAAATTATGGTAAAAAAATATACTACTGTAGGGGGCAGTGTTTCTCGATTAAAACACATCTGACGGTGGATTATAATTTTTTTTAATTGCTTCTGTTGTGGGTTGGTTGAATTTGAAAGTGCCTTCCCCCTGGGGGTTATATGTTTACTGGAACAGTGATGTGATGTGTGATTTTGATTTTTAACGTAGCTTTAACAATTTTTCAGTCATATCGCTACGATGTCTGCAATGTGGCAGTTTATAGTGATGTCTAGCACTGGGGCATCATGCCGCAGACATGTAGCATCATGTCCCACCCAGTCACATTATCCTGACACCAGGCCGACCAGTCCTAACACTAACCTCTTAATGCTGAACGCCAAGCGAGGCAGCTGTTAGTACCATTTTTTAAGTCTCTGGTACCCACGACCTCCTGCATCCGAGGCGGATGCTCTAACCACTAGACCACTGGAGCGGTTTTTACTGGAACAAGCCCTTATTGACATTTCAGAATAAAGCAGCAAGACTTAATCTTGATGCTAATTTAGATTCACCTAAAGAAATCTTTTTGACACCCAAAAGTGGCTTCCATTTCAGCAAAGAACAGTTTCAAAAGGGTTTACTAGTCTATAAATCTTTATATGGATTAGATCTGATTATCTTAAATGGAGATTTAAATTTGTTAAAAATATACATATGTATGAGCTAAGACCCAACTCAAACAGCAAGTTATATTTACATAAAATAAATTCAGAGCATTTTAAGAAGAGTTTTGATTTTTCTGGAGCCACACTATGGAATTCAAAACCACCTTATATAAAGTCAGCCGACTCATGCCAAGCTTTCAAAAACTTCTTAGTCAACATCTAAAGAAACAATCATTTGTATGATCTTGTTTAATTCAGTACTAATGCTATTTAAAACATTGCTATATCATGTACTCACCTATAATGTTCTACACATGTTCACTACTACTATTTCTAAGAATCCTGTATGTACTCATCCTTGAAGCCTTGTGCATATTTTATTGTAGCATTAGATCAATTGTTTTGTTTTTTAATAGCATTTATTACCTAAAGGCACCTGGTCTTGTATAATTGTACAACATATATATATATATATATATATATATATATATATATATATATATATATATATATATATCAGACCTATGCAAGTAAGGAAAAGTGGGAAAGAGCTGAAAAAGTGCCACATTAAAGACAGATTAAGTTCCCAATGATTTCCAGATGTTTATTTTAAATCAGCTTCATTCCCAAGTAACTTTAAGATGATTTTTAGAAACTGAACAATCAAAAACATCTCAGCAGAATTATGTCTCTCTAATGTTCATCCACATTAGTGTTATAAGTCACTTACCATGATACATTTATGATCAGTGCATAATGATTTTTGCGATAAATACCTGTTCCAGTGTAGTTGTGGCACCACCAAGTGTCTGATTCTTCATGACATCGTTACCACCAGGAACAGTTCCAATATCCAGGAAGAATTTAACTTGACTTTTGTCATCAACTGCATGGACTGTTATCTCAAATGCCGGTTCTGTGTAATCCCTCTGTTTCAACTGCTGAACCTGGCACAAAGGCCCAGCAGATCGTTTTGTTTTACCACCCTGCATGCATAAAAAATCACTTTCAGAGTTTCTTTGTCAGATCTCAATTTCATTAGGACCAGCATACCTATTGTCCTAATTAAAAAGTACCCTGATAAAATGACAAATAAATCAGTATACTTGTAACAGTCTGGTAATCAAGTGGCTTTTCTCAGCTCTCAAGGATGGACTTATCAGCAACACATTAACATTTTCTTCAATATTACATTTCATTTTTGTAAGTTGTTTTCGCTTGTGCAATTATCAATCCTATTACAAACTTATTTAAGGACGTACAAAGATTTTTTAAATATAAAAATTATTGTTTCACTGAAAGAAATGTACATTGCTTATGCATATGTCTAGTTGAATCCAAAGTCTGTGTTTTCCATGTCTAGAATGTTAAACAGCAGTATATATCTATTTTACTTTCAGTTTGTAAAGAATTTGTATACTTAGATTTTTAAATGATTTTCCATTGATAGGATTATTTTCCACTGAATGTCCTATGATTTTTTTTAAGAAAGAGAATCTGATATACCTGCCATGGTTTAGAAATGTTTGTGACAATGTTTCAAAACTGACTGTATCTAAGTATGATGCCATCTTTTCATTAGACAAAACATTGTGTTACGTATATCTGATTTAATATACATACATACATACATACATATATATATATATATATATACATATATATATATATATATATATATATATATATATATATATATATATATATATATATATATATATATATATTAATTGTTTGTCAGTTTTAAATTTTTATTTTTCTTACATGCTATTGTAATGTAAATTTATTCACTAGAAATGATACTTTTTCAGAAAATTGTTTGACCTTGACTGTTAGTTAATAAACAACAGGTGTTGATCTAAATTCTGACCTAGGTTCAGAATTAGTAAACAAAGTTCTATTTTATTTTAAAATGACTGGTTGTTGTCAAGGTCATGATGGGACTACGTGGGTTTAAGACATAAACAACCTTTTTTTATTTCTTAGAGAAAATGATTGGTTTTATCAGGGTCACACTGGATGGACGTGATATTTTACGAGAATTTCCATCTAGAAACTTCCAGGGGATGATCACATGACCCTTGTTGATGTTTTAGAAAGCCCATATAACTCAATGTTTTAGAGAATTGATTTTTAGTAGACGTTGGGCAGTTAAAGTGTTATGTTGTGCTGTTTAGAGTTATTTCAAATTACTTGTTTGGAGTTATTTCAAATTACTTGGATTCAAAAGGATTAATTCTGTTATTTGTCTGGAAATATTTTGAACAGTGCTCACACAGGGAAAGACATTACTTACAAATTTAATTTGGATATCCAACAGTGGAGTGCCATTATTTGTATTTCTACAAGGAACTGTAGATAAGCACAGTACTGACTTCAGCATAAATTATCGTCATCCAACTTGGATTTTACATCAGGATTCGTATTTGAAATTATTAGAACATTTATTACTAGGACTTTTGCAATTCGTGGATTATTCTTAGATTGTTTTTGGATTTGATTCTTGAAACCGTAAGTTCTCCTTTTTTCATTTTTACAGAATTTTCCAGGAAAATAAATTGTTAAAGTTTAAAAAGCTTGTTGTTTTCACACTTTCTGTGTTACTGTTTATTCGAGCCTAAACACGTAACATAGAACTTGGGTAGCTTGTCCGAAATATTTGTATTTAGCTCAAATATTTCAGAAAAGTTTTTTTTTTTTTAAATTTGAATTCCCTTAGTTTTTGAAATCTTTAGTGAGATTGACAAGCTTTTTCTAAAATGGCATCAAAAGTGGAAATCTTTCTTTCAAATCCTACCCAGGAACAATTAGATCTTTTCAAAAAAGATGATTTGATTCAACTTGCCAGAAAAATATGATCTTTCTGAGGTAAAGGTTTCCTTAACAAAACAGGAGATAAGAAATATTTTGGTTCAGTATTTGGTAGAAAAGAATGTTTTGGTTAAAAGTGCTTTGGTTTCAGTCGGTACGTCTGTATCAGACTCTGACATAAAAATTAAGGAATTAGAATTAAAATACAAGATGGAACTGGAGTTGAGAAAGCTGGAGCTTCAGAAAGAAGAAAGAGAAAAAACAAATGCAAATGCAGTTGCAATTGGAAAAAGAAAAAGAACAAATGAAATTAGAGAAAGAAAAAGAACAAATGAAATTACAAGCAGAGGAAAAAGAATGACATATGCAAGAAAAACAATACCAGTTACAATATGAAAGAGAGGAGAGACAGGAAAAAGATAACGAAAAACAAATGCATTTACAAGCAGAAGAAAGAGAGAAAGAAAGACAAATGGAAGTACAAAAAGAACAGAAGCAAATACAGTTACAAGAAAAACAAATAGATAAGGAGAGTCAGAAGGAAGAAAGGGAATATCAATGTAAATAAGAAGAAATGGAACCGGCAAGTGAAAAACAAATTCATACTTCAAATTCAAATTTAAGTTTTGATCTTGCAAAGAACATTAGGTTAGTGCCCCATTTCAGAGAAAGAGAAACAGACAAATATTTTATTCGTTTTGAAAAAGTTGCTGAAAATTTGAAATGGTCAAGGGAGCACTGGACTCAGTTATTACAATGTGTACTCACTGGTAAAGCTAGTGATGCTTATTATTCACTGTCAGTTCACCAAAGTGGTGACTATGATGTGGTTAAAGAATGCATCCTAAGGGGTTATGAGTTGGTCCCTGAAGCTTATCAGCAAAAATTCAGAAACTATAGAAAAGAAGCTGGACAAACGAGATTATGAAAGTCTCAAACAACTTGTATTACTTGAAGATTTCAAGAACTGTGTCCATAGTGACATTAAGTCTTATCTTGATGAGCATCAGATTGAAACCTTGGAAAATGCTGCTTGTGCTGCTGATGAGTATTCTTTAACTCATAAAGTTCCTTTTGTAAATAAGACTTCTACTCAACAGTCTTTTGGCAGAAAAGTATTTCAGCCTAATACAAGCCCTTCTAAAACTCAAACTGGCACAACTTCTAAATATCAAACTTCAGAGAAGCTTGATTCAAGATCCTTGTCTCTTCCTATGTATACCTACTGCAAGAAAAAAGGACACATTATTTCTGATTGCTACAAACTGAAAAATAGGCATCAGAACCAAGACAGACCTATTTCAAATGATCTTATTTCTAAGAGGTCAAGGTCACAGTCATATACTGAAGGCAATACATTGGTTGGGTCTAATAAACCGCAGGCTGATTTTATTATGGAGAATTATGAACCATTCAAATCGAAGGGTTCTATATCACTCTTGGGTGATTCGGCCAATCCGATCCCTATTAAAATTTTAAGGGACACAGCAGCTTCTCAGAGTCTTTTATTGTCAGGTACTTTGCCTTTTTCTGAGAAGTCTTCTTCTAACGGGAGTGTTCTTATTCAGAGAATAGAGTGTGGCTTTGTTGAAATTCCTCTCCATTGTGAAAATTCGTCATCAGACTTAGTTTCAGGACCCGTGACAGTCGGAATGGTCTCTGTTTTACCTGTTGAGGGCATTCATTTATTACCAGGCAATGACCTAGCTAGAGACAAGGTTGTGCTTAACCCACTTGTAACTGACAAGCCTTGCTTGGATCAGAAAGTCGATCCAATTGAAAAAGAATTCCCTGATGTATTTACAGCTTGTGCAGTTACCACAGCTATGGCAAAGAAAGCTCTTGAGAATGATGTTGATAAGGGCAGTTTTCCTTTAGCTGACACATATACTGCTCAAGCTTTTGATGAGGTTACTTTTACTCCTTGTTTGGATCAATCAAAAGGTATTGATTACAGTGATCCTCTTTTAACAACTCATTCTCTTTATTCTAATCAGGGCGATAAACGACAATCACTTGTCATTGAACAGGAAAAAGATCCTGATATCTCCTGTTTGTTTGAGAAGGCCATTAGTGAAACTGAAGCTACTGAAGTTCCTGTCTGTTATTTCATTAAAAATGGAATTCTTATGAGAAAATGGAGACCTCCCGAGGTACCTGCTGATTACAAATGGTCAGTGAACTATCAAATTGTAGTTCCAAAACCTTACAGACAGGAAATACTTAGTCTGGCCCATGAAACTCAATGGCTGGTCATTTAGGGATCAATAAAACTTATCACAAGATCTTAACTCATTTCTTTTGGCCAAAAATCAAAAGTGATGTTGCCAAATACTGTAGATCTTGTCATACTTGTTAAATGGTAGGAAAACCAAATCAGAAAATTCCCAAGGCTCATCTACAATCTATTCCTGCCTTTGACAATCCATTTAGTAGAATTATTGTAGATTGTTTTGGTCCCTTACCTAAGACCAAGTCAGGTAACCAATACCTGTTGACCATTATGTGTGCGTCAACAAGGTTTCTAGAAGCAATTCCCTTGAGGAATATAAAATCTAAAACAATAGTAAAAGCTTTGATAAAGTTTTTTTACTCAGTTTGGCCTTCCCAAGTCTGTACAGTCTGATTAAGGCTCATATTTCATGTCTGGAATTTTCCAGCAAGTTATGTATGAATTAGGCATTCAACAATTTAAATCGTCTGCCTATCACCCTTAGAGCCAAGGTGCATTAGAAAGATTCCATCAGACTTTAAAAAATATGATTCAATCATCTTGTTTTGATACAGGTAAAGATTGGGATGAAGGCATTCATTTACTATTGTTTGCTGTTAGGGAATAAGTTCAAGATTCTTTAGGTTTCAGTCCTTTTGAACTAGTTTTTGGACACACTGTGCATGGACCATTGAAGTTATTGAAAGAAAAACTTCTTTCTAATGAAGATTCTGAGATTAATCTTCTTGATTATATTTCTAATTTTAAATACAAGTTGTCAAAGGCTTGTGATGATGCAAGAGCAAATCTGCACTCTACTCAATCCAAAATGAAGATATGATAAAAACTCAAAGGAAAGGAGTTTTCAACCTGGTGAGAGAGTCCTGGCTCTCTTGCCAATACCACAAAATCCTCTTCAGGCCAAGTATTATGGTCCCTACACACTTGACAGGAACATAAAAGATTTAAATTACACAATAAATACTCCTGGGAGGCATAAACAAAAACAATTTTGTCACATTAACATGCTAAAAGGGTATATTGAAAGAGATAGCCAGGTTAAACATGCAGTTAATTTAGTTGTACCTGTCCCACTCAGTGAAGATTTAAGTGAAGGAATATCATCGGATTCTACTGACATTGGAGTGGCAAATCTTCAGAATTCAGAAATTATGAAAGATCTGGACCAGAAACTTTCACATTTGCAAGAACAAGAAAGAAGTGAACTTAAACAGTTATTATTTGAATATGAGCACTTATTTCTAGATGTTCCTGCAAAGACAAACAAAATTTTCTACAATGCTGAAATTGTAAATTTCAAACCTGTCAAACAACACCCGTACAGGATGAACCCTCTCAAACAGGAATACTTGAAAAAAGAAATTCAATATTTGCTGAAGAATGAATTTATAGAGCCCAGTAAAAGTAACTGGAGTTCATCATGCATACTTGTTCTGAAACCAGATAAAACTTTCCATATGTGTACTGATTATAGGAAGGCGAATAGTGTGACAAAAACAGATTCATTCCCATTATCAAGAATCGATGACTGTATTGATAAGATTGGGAATGCCAAGTATGTCACCAAATTTGACCTTCTGAAGGGATTTTGGCAGATTCCACTAACAGAAAGAGCAAAGGAAATTTTGGCATTTGTGACTCCAGATGGACTTTACCAATATAAAGTAATGCCATTTCGGATGAAAGGGTTGCCAAGAACATTTCAAAGCCTCATAAATATGATCACCTCTGGTCTAGACAATTGTGATGCTTATATCGATGATGTCATCATCAACAACAACACCTGGAAAGAACATTTAGCAACAATTTGGAAATTCTTTGACAAACTCACAGATACATGTCTATAAGTGAGTTCTGCCATGCTAGTGTTACATTTCTGGAACTCATTGTGGGACATGGACAAGTTAAACCTATACATGCTAAGGTCAAGGTATCTCTGCATTTCCTGTGCCTGTTAATAAAAAGCAACTGATGCAATTTTTGGGTATGGCCGGACACTATCGAAAATTTTGTTCCAATTTTACTAACATTGCTGAACCCCTGACAAATTTATTGAGTAAGAAAAACAAATTCCTTTTGACTGAAAAATGTCAGGAGTCCAATCTTTTAAACTGTCTTTGATGCAAGTGATATTGGGTTTGGAGCAGTTTTGATTCAACAATATGAACGTGATATTGATTGTCCAGTGTGCTATTTTTCCAAGAAATTAAATAAGCACCAAAGGAATTATTCAACAATCGAGAAGGAATGTTTGGCTTTGATATTGGCATTACAACATTTTGAGGTTTACCTTAGTTCAACTCCTTCTTCGATTGTTGTATTTAGTGATCACAACCCCTTACTTTCATCAGCAAGATGAAAAATAAAAATCAAAGACTACTAAGATAGAGATTGTTGTTACAGGAATATAATCTTGACATCAGGCACATCAAGGGAAAAGATAATTTAATAGCAGATGCACTTGTATAGAAATGTATTATTTCATATAGACTGTTTGTAATTCATAAGAGTAGTACTTATGTTTTTTTTTACGATCTCATGTATTAATCTATGGTAAAAAGAAAGCTTTATCATATAAATCTTTCTTTTTTTGGGGGGATGGTGTTATATATATCTGATTTAACATATATATCTTAATTTAATTGTTTGTTTGTCAGTTTTAGATTTTTATTTTTCTTACATGCTATTGTAATGTAAATTTATTCACTAGAGATGATACTTTTTCAGAAAATTGTTTGACCTTGACTGTTAGTTTATAAACAACAGGTGTTGATCTAAATTCTGACCTTGGTTCAGAATTAGTAAACAAAGTTCTATTTTATTTTAAAATGATTGCTTGTTATCAAGTTCATGATGGGACTATGTGGGTTTAAGATGTAAACAACTTTTTTTTTTATTTCTTAGAGAAAATGACTGGTTTTCTCAGGATCACACTATGTGGACGCGATATTTCACAAGAATTTCCATCTAGAACTTCCAGGGGATGATCACATGACCCTTGTTGATGTTTTAGAGAGCCCATTTAACTCAGTGTTTTAGAGAATTGATTTTTAGTAGAAGTTGGGCAGTTAAAGTGTTATATTGTGCTGCTTAGAGTTATTTCAAATTACTTGGACTCTAAAGGATTAATTCTGTTATTTGTCTGGAAATATTTTGAACAGTGCTCACACAGGGAAAGACAATGCTTACAAATTTAATTTGGATTTCCAACAGTGGAGTGCCATTATTTGTATTTCTACAAGGAACTATAGATAAACACAGTACTGACTACAGCATACAACATCATCATCCATCTTGGATTTTACATCAGGATTCGAATTTGAAATTATTAGAACATTTATTACTA
The DNA here is from genome assembly GCA_028554795.2 of Sinohyriopsis cumingii. NCBI lineage: Eukaryota > Metazoa > Mollusca > Bivalvia > Unionida > Unionidae > Sinohyriopsis > Sinohyriopsis cumingii. Next base: position 51,973,587 of record CM068836.1, read on the forward strand.
GGACTTTTGCAATTTAATTCATGGATTATTCTTAGATTATTTTTGGATTTGATTCTTGAAACCGTAAGTTCTTCTCCTTTTTTCATTTTTACAGAATTTTCCAGGAAAATAAATTATTTGTTAAATTTTAAAAAGCTTGTTGTTTTCACTCTTTCTGTGTTACCATTTATTTGAGCCTAAACACGTAACAGGCTTTTCAAATTAAGTTGCTTCTTCGAAGTTTTGTTTCTGTTGTCTTGATGAAGAAAAAAGATACAGTTAAACTTGTCTTGTGGGACCACTACTTTGAGATACCATCTGTCTTGAGAGTAGGTTCTCCATGCACAGATTTAAGGATTTTACAGTAATACGTCAATGACCTGTTATGAGACCACCTGTCTTGAGAGATCATTATCTTTTGGCATAATGGGTAGTCTTTCAAGACAGGTTCTACTGGTACTAAATTATGGAAATATTCTACATCTCTATGGCATTAATTACACCATATCAGATTCAGCCCTTCAACAAATATATTGGTCTAGTATCCCATACAATGTCAGTAAATGCCTGTTTAAGATATATTTCCAGGGGGTGTATACACATGATGAATGATGAATACAGAAATTTGGGCATATTGGTATTTAAGGTAAGATATTATTAATTCCTTTAAAAATCTCAAGGTAGCGTGTCATATACACAGTAACTGTAAAAAGCTCTGAGGTCTTTTTCCCTTAAAAGTGCTGTAAAATTAACTAAGACTTGAGTACAGCCTACGCTATGCACTATACAATTATGTGCAAATCACTTTGATAAACATCTGTGAATTGAATTCAATGTTTCAAATAAGAGATCCCCATTTGGTTGAGACTGCTCTTTATTCATCTGAACAAAAACAAAATCAATGTAGGTAGAGACATGCACATGGATGCCAAAATGGTTGCTATGTTGAGTTCTACCAAGGTGGTCTTAACAAAAAAATATTAAGATTGTTTTGAATGAATTTATTGAAGGAAAGAAATTCAAATATATTCAATTTCAGTCATGATGGTCTTTTCTCCCTGTTGGTATGTATCTTTCATGACATAAACTACACCTACCATGATTACGTGAATGATGTCGCATTCTCATATTGTAGGGATATTGAAATGAAGTCTAATATACAATTTAAACTTTCAATAGTTATCTTTTTATACTGTATAATTTTTTATTGGGTATTTTTGCTGGGAACAACCATGATTAGCCTATGACAAACAATGGACTGTTCAAGTCCAGAATATTCTTTAATCAAGATCAACCTTGTGAAATTCTCATGGATGACCAAAATGTCTCTTCTGTTCTACAGTCCAGCTTCAGACAGAAAAACTAATAAGACAATACATTGTTGTCCCTTTAAGAGAGATAGAAGAAAAGAGGGCTAGAAGGGTTAGAGGTGAAGACAGTATACCGGTGAATCAAGAACATTTCCAAATTCTGGTGGGCTCTTGTCCTCTTCAGGACGAGCAACATCAATTATTCTCTTTATTATGGGTTGAGCAGAATACTCCCAGAGCGTGTGGTCGAACAGGACTTTTGTAATATGAATGAATAGAAAGTGTACCTCCAGAGTAACCAGCCCATGCATTTCTATTCTAAAAGGTCTGAGATCCAAATCCATTTTCAGTCTGAAAATATATGGATTTTCACATAATGAAGAATTAAATAAACATGATATAAGTAAATAAGAAAATATTTCATTGAATTAATTGGTCTCTGTATAGTTAATGAAAATTTTTGTGATGTAATTAGAATGAAGCTATAAACCTGAAAGCAATTCTCAAATATTATGACTCTATGGTCTTAAAATAAGTAATAGAAAAGCATGAGAAGCAACAAGCTTGGTAAAATTCAACAAATAATTTATTTCCCTAAAATACAAAGTTAAAATGTAAAGAAAAGGAACTTACAGTATTGCAAATCGAATCCCAAATAATCCTAGAATTATTAACACAAGTTCTAATGATCAAAGTTCTGAATAAACTTTAGTGGAAATGCAAATTAAATCCAATGTTAGAAGTGTTGATGTACATGTGTTGGCCCATGTCATGGTGATGTGCCAACAGTTTTTTGTTGAATCATATTAATACAATCCTAGAATAAATCCTTACTTGAAATTTCACTATAAAATTCAAGTCTCAGTTTCCAAGAATGTTATTCTTGATGAGCACTTTGTAGTTTCAGTGAATACATAATCTGAATAAATAAAATTCCAACCCAAATGAACAATAATATAACTGATTCTGCTCAGAACTTAAAGCATGAATGAATAATTTCATGAAAAACAAGATTATATAGTCCTCTACTTGACCTCAGATCACAATTAAGATTTTCTAAAAAAAAAAAGTATTGCCTATTGGAAAATAACCTTCTAAAAGGTTACTGGTACTAATGTTTATGAGATAAAATGTTAGTCATAATCAGAATATAAAATGTGGTAAACACAATGTCCTTGACTCTGGCCTAACAGTTAACGGATACTTATAGGAAACTGTTTGCTATCTATTAGCTGTTTACAGAATAAAAAATCAATAATTTAGGTCAAGTAAAAAATGAACTTGATTTTGGACAAGGTCAAGTCCAACATATAATTTTCCACAGCATATGATGAAACATAAAAAAATAACCTAACGAACAAACAACGCAAATTAAATAAACACAACACAAAATAAACCTACTCTACTCATCTAAAGATAACATTATCCTATGACATGAAAACAAACAAAAAAAGAAACCCCTGAGAAGGTGAAAAAAGGAGATCTACCATTAACATCAGTCTGGTTTGGTTCAGTTGTTTCAAAAATAAACTGCTGATATGTTTTGTGATAAATGGATTTACATCATTGATTGACGATACAAAGAGACCATCATGTCCCCGTCCTTTAAGAGGCATAGCTCGTCATAAGATATGGGATTAGATGAAAATCTAAAACCATTTTTCCTTGAAAATCTCACATTTGATAAGTATGTTACATGTTTGTGATATTAATCCATTTATTTCTAACTACATGTGCTATTCTTATGATGTGTAGATGATTTATCAAGCACTAGATTTTCACTTACGCTACATTGAGAGGAAACTTGCTGAAAATTATCTCTGCTGTTGTTGGGAATCGAGTATCCATGATGTAGCCAGTAATCTTCAATTTGCCATAAAGGAGAAACCCAATACCTATTTCTCCCCATGCTTGGAGACCAGCATAAGGAACAACTTTTGCTTCTCCTTTCATGCTCATTAGATGTGCAGTCAATGTGATGTCTACACCATAATACCCTCCAGCTCCAAAAGCTACAATATATATATATATATATATATATATATATATATATATATATATATATATATATATATATATATATATATATATATATATATATAGAGTTAATATGTTTTGTGGGAATTCTAGGTACAAACAATATCCAATTATCTTTTCAAAACATTTTGTTTTGTTTTACCTAATTTTATATGACAGCACATGTGATGTGATGTGATTTTGATTTTTAACGTAGCTTTAACAAGTTTTCAGTCATATCGCTACGATGACTGCAATGTGGCAGTTTATAGTGATGTCTAGCACTGGGGCATCATGCCGCAGACATGTAGCATGATGTCCCACCCAGTCACATTATCCTGGCGCCAGGCCGACCAGTCCTAACACTAACCTCTTAATGCTGAACACCAAGCGAGGCAGCTGTTAGTACCATTTTTTAAGTCTCTGGTATGACTCGGCCAGGGATCGAACCCACGACCTCCCGCATCCGCTTTAACCACTATGCCACCGGAGCGGTATGACAGCACATAATAAGGTACTGCCTTAAATAATCTGTAATAAACTCTGAAACATGAATAGTTCAAGTTAAATACATTAAAATACTTCATGTTCACACCATAAGTTACCTCTTGGAGTTATTTTCTCTCTATCTTGATATGTTGTTGTCTCCTCTTTCTTATGCAAAACTGCTCCTCACTATGAGCATCCTCAAGTTTACAAGTTCTAAGATAAGTATACATTCATTCTGGATCCACAAATACACGTAAAAGCTTATAATATGTTAGTAGGATATACAATTATAATTCTGAACAGTTCTTCTTCTCAAAATCTTCTGCAGGTCCAAAATAATTCATCCTAATGAAAACATGAGTAAATGATTTTAACACCTTTACATTTTCATGATATTATTTACAATAATAATTATGCTTTGGAAAAGTAACAAGAAAAAAGTCACAACTTTAATTTCTGCGACAAACTGAAAAACATTTCCAAAAAGCACACTTACATTCAAAGAACAAAGGGTATCTGCCAATCAAAATGACTTTCAAGATATGCAATAGAATTTTACATATCATTTAAAGTGGTAATCAGACTCTAATATGCATTATGATTGCTTAGGGCCACTGCAGATACAATGAAGCCCGATTCAGTAAACATAATCATGCAATATCAGTTTTCTTGACTCCCTCAAACTTTTAGTTTTACTTTCATGTTATATCTGAAATGACACATGCACTTTATAACTACAATGAAAAACTAATTGCCCTAATAGGCTACCTCTACCTAACAGTACAACTGTCATTAATTCCAAAGTGATGTTCATTCTTTAAAGATATTCACTGCAAGTTTTTGCAATCTGCTTAATGCTTATCTGTTGACATAGTATAAATTTGTACTTTGGGGATTTCTTTAAAGCAGGTTATGCAGTTTAATTCACCATTCTCAGGATGGTCACTTACTATGAAGACCTTAAACATATTTTAGGCTCTTGTACAACAAGGGTATTGGCATAGTACATTATATTGCATCCATTTCATTCTTTCATTACTACTTCATTTATTTAACTTTTTTTAGTTTATTCTTGATAAAAACCTATTGTTTTGTGGTTTTATATTTTACACACCATATGCATAATTTCACAGACAATATAAACCATTATGACATGGCCTTGCTTGCAAAATATCTCATTATATGGTGGCCTTCCAAAGACAGGTATGCTTTCATGGTTCACAATAACCTTGTTACATGAATAATGTGAAAATAATCAATAAAAAATGACACAATTTACCCAGAGTCAGTTCAATGAATCCTCCAAGGAAGATGCTATAATGCTGGTCCTCAAAAAGGTCAATGTTATGACTGGGGAATGGGAAAGACCCATTGAATGACACATCAAAGGACTCGAAAGCATTGCCAAGTTCTCGAAAGGAAAATTTTTGGATGAAATCAGAATACTGAAATATTAAATTGTATGATGTTATCAGAAAAAAGGATGCTTTCAAACACATTATTGTATTTAAAAAATGCTTTGATGCATGTCATATGACTTACATTTAAACCTTAGCTTCGTTAGCAACGACAATGGTACCATCACAGCTACCAATGAAAAGTGATACTTATGTTTTAATATCTGCTAGAGCTGGCAAATTAATACAGACAAAGGGCACTAGAATCATCTTCAGCTAATATAAAATATAATAATAGAATAATTATTATTCATGAGAGAAACTATTTCACTGAATATGATGAAATTACTAATTACAGATGGATAATTCTTTTAATTTATATAATAACTGCAACTTTTTGTACAAAACATAAACCAAAAGAATTCCAATTAAATTTTAAGACCTAAGAATATGATCTTGAGGCACTTTTAAAATGATTCTTCAGAACTGCAGATATTTATAGATTCAAACTCTTGCATACTCTTGCATATGTTTATTATATATATTATATAGAGAGGATCTCAAATGGGTAATGATTTATTGAAGTTATGAATCTCATAATGTCCAGCTTTTGCGAACTTTGTTTATAATATAGTTTTCATTTTAATGAAAATGGGAAAGAAAGAAGAATAAGTTCATTCATTCTAAACCAGATACAGCAACTTTCACTTGTTACACATACAAAAATAGTCCCTGGCTCTAGTGGAATATTTGGCAGTTCTATAACCAGTAACATTAGAATTTTTTTTCAATTATAATTTAAAGAGCAACTGTCCTTCTGAATAAACAGAATATTTGACTTAGATATCATAATTTCTCAAAAAATAATGTCTAAGCATGTTCAGCATAATTGTCATAAAGCTTGACTAGAATTTGGTTGGAGTAATATTTAGCAGCAAAAGTATGTCAGTTTCACTTCTAAGGATTCCAGTTGTTGGACATTCATTTGTAGGGATGATTATGGATGTTGATATTCCAGATTTATTAGATGCATTATAAGATTTGGAACAGGATACATTTTTTATTTAGAATTCTAATTGTGTCACATCATAAGGAACATCAAATTTTTTTAGCTATTTTACTGAATAAAAATGCTGTAGTTGGATAATGTTCTCTCTGGAGACTTGTTTATATCCACATTCACTTGTGAGCAGAGGTGAGTTTACTTACTCCTACAAGTCAATGTTTAAACCACTCTTGTATACAGGGTGTATTCCATGTTACAGGTATACCCACCCCACTTCCCATGCTCACTATCAACTGACAAATTCCCTTTGTTATACTTGTTGTTGTCATTGTTCTCTTTCATGGTGTAATGCCATTTTTCAGTGCATGATAATCTATAGATGGCATAATGAGCCCCTGAGGGGTAAACTGGCCATATCCTGACAGACGTAACCTTTTATTCCCAATTCCCTTTGGGCAATCAATTTGAAAAATGGCTGCCAAAATGTTGACAGTATAGTAAAAACAAAAAGTTCCTGAAGGCAGGGTAAGGAAAATATTCACATGATCACAGCCAATCAGTAAAGAGAATACTGAACAAGAATTTCATGGACACATTTGGAACAATCAGAATCACATAAAGTGATAGTTTAACATGATGTCATGTAAAAAAACATGAAACTGCACATACTGAGTATACCAACTATGTCAAAAATATTTATACTGAATAAAAAATATACATTCAAATGGAAAGGTATAATTGGTAAAATGAACACTGTAAGCTATGTGCTCTCAATGTAATGACATAAGTGCCAGTTAAAATCGTAGAGAGACTTTCTACCTCTGGTTTCAGTGGTTAAATAGAATAAGACGCCAATTATAAACTTAAGAAAGGTCTATTGTGCAATCACTCAAAAGAGAGTTGATTGTACTGACTGTCAAAGAAGCAGATTTGTGTTGCATTAAAAGCTGGTCTAAATCTTGAGGTGAAAAATCATGAATGACTTTAATGAAAATTTACACATGGATATATTGATGAAGAATATGAGTAAAATATAATAATCCTCACTCCACAAATTATAACCCTATGAAATTTCTTGCAACATGAAGCAACACCATTGTAGTCAAATATTGTTTTCTAAATCCACTGTACAAGAAGTTTCCTGATCAGTGCCCTCCTCCCAACCGAAGAAATTCAGTGAAATTGTGTCCCTTGCATGGGACAGTGATATTGTTACACCTTACAATGGTTAGTATATAATAAATTGGAAGAGACAATAAAATGGTAAACTTAAAATATTAAGTCGTAACTTTGGCTTGTGAAAATAGCAAAACCAAAGTCATACAAAACAGAACTTACTGCAATAATAAAGTTTTATCCCTTAATCTCAAAACAATTTTAAAGTTAAGGAGTAGAAAGAAATATGATCAAAATATTTTCAGCCATGACCAAAACCCTGAATACAAGACCTATGATGTGGTATGGGACCCAATTTCATAAATTAATCTCTAAAGGATTTAATGTTACTGTGAAGAGAACATCTGATGAAAACAAAATGTGAAGCCATGACCATGACATTCAATATAAGATTCTGACCATGGTACGTGATAAATCTTCTATTAATGATGTATAAATATACTAAGTTTCATCTCTTAATCTCTAAAGATTTAAAGTTACTGTCTCTATATTGATCACCATATCGGGGATAGAAAACTTCAAATACGAGACATGAACTTATGACTCACCCTTTCTAGTGATGATGTACAAGTAAAGCAAGATCATCCCCATAACAACAAAGACCTTAAGGTTATTGAGCAGAGAGCAAAAATTTATGAAAAAATATAAAATATTAAACCATGACCTGGTCTTAGAAGATAGCACCTCCAAGGTGATATGTGTCACACTTTCTGTGGATGATGTACAGGTATACCATGTTTCACCTTTACTCTCAAATGGCTTTGAGTTATGAAACAGAAGGGAAAGTGTAATGGGAAAGATACATGAGCCACGACCTTGACCCTAAAGATAGCACACCAATTCTGGTTCATAGCATATTCTTTAGCAAAGATGCAAAAAAATATACAAAACTGCATGTCTTAATCTCTAAGAGCTTAAAAGACATATAAAGGAAGGGAAAGTGTGATGGAACAATTAATATATTGGGCCCTAACCTAGACTGTAATGAGTGAACCTTCTAATTACCTCAAAAGAACACTCTTAATTTTGTACTCCTGTTATAGGCTAGGTTCACCATCCAGCAAATAATGTTTCATCATAAAATGCAAATTTGTCTTAGAAGATATTCATTGCAAACTGATCCACAGTTTCTATAATATCATAAAATATTTGTATTCACACTTGCTTAGAATGGTTCTTAACTATGAAAGACTCTCAATATACCACAGCCCCTTATGCAAAAGGGTGAAATAGTACAGTATATTGCTTAAATTTCTCTTGCATTACTACCACTTTTATTTCACTAGATTTTACTTCTTGGCTGACAAGGACCAATTATTTTGTGGTTTCACATCTTACACACAATTTTGTTGTAGTTTCGTGAACAATATACCCCACTATGACATGGCCATACTTGTAAAATATCTAAATTATCTGGTGACCATGGCAAAATCTTCCAAAATAGGCAAGAGCAAAAGTTAAAAAATACACAAAAGAGTGATCTTACTAGAGCTTTGGCCAGGTCTCTCAGATCTTTCCCAAGTTGTATTACTTTTAGTGGGTCAATCTTATTCATTTCCAGCACTGATTCTAAATCTCCAATGGTCATATCAGCCAGCTGATCTCCAAGAAGTTTGACTCCTGCTCCAGACAATCCTTGGCCTACAATAAATAGCTGTTTTGTCCTTCCAACGATGTCCTTCGCCTTTTCAATCATACTTGTAATTAAACCAGCTATAAAGACACAAAAATAAATCACAAGCATAAGTCACAACAAAAACGATAATCTAGAAACAACAAAGAAGAGATATATAATGACAGTTATAGCATGACTAAGCAGTCAACCAAGGAACTTGACAATCTCTGGCCTACAATAAATAGTTGCTGGTCCTACTTACAATGTATCAGCTATAAAGATACAAGCATAAATCACAATGAGGAGAATAATCAAGAGATAAAGTTAGCACACAATGTAGAGACATACAATGACATTTTAATAATAAAATTGTGCATTATGTGTATATATATATATATATATATATATATATATATATATATATATATATAATGCACAATTTTCCAAGATGAGGTGTCTTTAGACAACAAATACTATTAAAAACTAGACATCTGATCTATTGCTATAATAAAATATGCACAACGATTTATGGATGAGAATATACAGGATTTATACAAATAGAAATATGAACATGTGTAGAACATTATAGGTGGGTACATGATAACAATGTTGCAAAAAGTAGTTCTGTCTAAGAAGCTTGTTTTGAAAGCTAATGGCATGAGGTGGTTGACTTTATATAAGGTGGTATGGAATACCATGGTTTGGCTCCAGAAAAAGCTAAACTCTTCTTATAAAACTCTGAATTTGGTTTAGGTAAATATAACTTGTTTGAGATAGATCTTAGTTCATACATATGTAACTTTTTAAAATTTAAAGATACATTTAAGATAATCAGGATGCATGCCATGTAAAGATTTATAGACTAGTAAACCCTTTTCAACCCGAGTTCTCTGCTAAAATGGAAGCCACTTTGGGGTTTTAAAAAGATTTCTTGATGGTGTATCTAAATAAGCCTCAAGAATAACTCTATCTGCTCTCTTCTGAAATTTCAGTAATCTTTCCTGATTTTCTGTACCACTATTACCCCAGACAGAACAACAATATTCTAGGTGTGGCATGATATATACATTGTAGAATATTCTTCTATGTACTTGAGGGATACAAGCTTTTATTCTGTTCAAGAGATAAAGCAATGAGTTGACTTTCTTAATGAATTCAAGACTTATTTTAAGTATTCTGAAGTACTCTTCTTTGATAAGTTTTGAAAAAGTATTCTCATTTAATTCAACACTGGATAATCTTTTATGAACTGTGAGATCCAGGAGTTTTTTGTTTATATTCACAAAGTAATCATTGAGTGCATTTGCAATTTCAAGTGGTTCTGGCTGAATATCACCATTTTAATCACTAACACATGTAAATGGCAGGTTAGTGACAGATTTGCATCTCAAGTCATTGAAGATAAGATGAAGCAGTTAACCAAAGAACAGACCTCAAATTGATAAGAATATTCATGTGAAAGGATGATTACTAGATGCAGAAATTCCCATATATACCGTAAGGAATTGTGAATGGATACATGCATTGATCTGGAACAGCAGACTACAGATGACATAAAGAAATTTTGAGCTGGAATTGCATCACATATTTGCTGCATAAAAATATATTGGTTGGATAAAGTTCTGTCAGAAGTGAGACCGGTTTATATCCACATTCTTATGTGAACAGAGGTGAGTTTATTCACTTTAATAAGTCAACATTTAATAATGCTTGTATATAAGGTGGATCCCATGCTGGTATATGTCACAGAATAAGGCAAGAAATAACTTGGTTTCGCCTATGAACAATTTGACCATTTTTCATCATACATGCATACAACATTATCTGGGGTGGATAATTGTTGTTTTTAGTTAAGTGACTGAACTAGCATGTATCTGGTCATAGATTGCTTGCAGTGAGAGGCACAAAAAGCATGGTATGCACAGGTATTTTACCCTTATCAATTCTAATTCTCCTGTAGATTTAAGGCAAGTTTCTTTTCTACTTGACACATTGGTCTTTTGGGATCTTGTCAAGGAGATTACATTCACCATTTTGTTCTACAGCCCTAGGGGTAAGTGTTGTATTTTTATTTTACTTAATATGTGAAGCATATTAAGTTTAAATGTTGTAGCATGAAATGTTGCCTTTACCACTACAAGGATCTGAAATGTGAATTTTTGAACTGTTACAAGTTGCTATTAAGAGTTTAATTTAGTAGCATGTGTCTACAGATTTTACTTCCGTACCTGTTATTATGACCAATTTAGTTTTATTGTAGCTGTCTGTGTGTATGTGCGGGTGTATCAGGTTGTTGGTCTGGCTGTCCATATGGGGATGGAAGCAGGTGTGAGCATCAAGGCCATACAAGGACGGAAGTGCTGATTTGTAAACTTGTGTGCATGGTGGATCCATGAAGGGGGTGTGTGGCCAATACAAGTGTGGGCCAACCCAAGAATTCAGGAGAACTGGGTGATTTGACAATGGACATGTGAACCAGGTCAAAATGTTTTGTTTGCAAGTTTATACAAGTATTTATGAGTCATACATGGTTATGAATTGTACGAACTGTACAAATGACCATGAGTCATGAGTGATATATTTGGCACAATTTTTATGTGGATTACAATTGATCATGTTTGTTTCAATTATGTTGTTTCAAATGAGTACATGGAACATATGGTGTGTTTCAATTAAGTACAATTGAGTTACCTTCATTATATGAGATTATATGAATCTTACTTTCATTATATGACATTATATGAATCTCACCTTCATTACATGAGATTATTTGAATCTTACTTTCATTACATGAGATTATATGAATCTTGCTTTCATTACATGAGATTATATGAATCTTACTTTCATTACATGAGATTGTATGAATCTCACCTTCATTACACGAGATTATATGAATCTCACCTTCATTACATGAGATTATATGAATCTTGCTTTCATTACATGAGATTATATGAATCTCACCTTCATTACATGAGATTATATGAATCTCACCTTCATTACATGAGATTATATGAATCTTGCTTTCATTACATGAGATTATATGAATCTCACCTTCATTACATGAGATTATATGAATCTTACTTTCATTACATGAGATTATATGAATCTTACTTTCATTACATGAGATTATATGAATCTCACCTTCATTACATGAGATTATATGAATCTTACTTTCATTACATGAGATTATATGAATCTTACTTTCATTACATGAGATTATATGAATCTCACCTTCATTACATGAGATTATATGAATCTTACTTTCATTACATGAGATTATATGAATCTTGCTTTCATTACATGAAATTATATGAATCTCCCCTTCATTACATGAGAATATATAAATCACATTTTTGTTTTCCCATTTGTGAATGTTTGTGTAAAGTAACTGAATGAGTCGTGTGTTTCGAGCTTGAAAGAATCACAATGTATTTGTAGAGGATAAACATAATTTTATTAATTCATTTCATAAATTTCCATCTTTCATTACACTGTGTTGTGTCATGATTTAATCCAAGCATCAGTTAAGGTCAAATCCTGTTACAGTATACAGCCCACCCCTACCCACACACCTGCTATCAACTGAACAATACAATAAGTTCAACTTGTTGTCATTCTTTTCTTTGTATTTTATACCATTTTGCATAGCATGATCTGCTTTAAATAATTAAAAGAACCCCTGTGGGGGTAAATTGGCTATATTTTGACAGACATGGACATATTTCCCCAATTCCCATTCTGGAATCAAGTTGAAAAATAGCAGCCAAATGTTCACAGTAATTGTGAAAACAAAAAGTTCCAGATGGCAGAATACCAAATTTTTTTCCCTAGTCTCAGCCAATCATTAAAAGAGAATACTAAATAAGAATTTCATTGGCTATTTGGACCAATCATTATCATATAAAGTGATATTTTAACATGTGGTCATAAAGAAAATAAAACTGCACATGCTATAGGAAAAATGTACCAACTATGTGATAACTCGATATAACAAATGATTTGTATTGACCCAATCTCTTGTATTACAGCAAGGGAATACTGTATATCTAGACTGAAAACCTCTAAAATATAGTTCTACAGTACAACACTGTTCAGGGCAGCCATAAAACTGAACTGCTTAACAAGTGAGATCATCTTATACTGATGTAGGTTCAAAATCAACCAGAAAATTATCCAGAAGGAATGATCAATGGCAATCAACGAATCATTTTGTTTTCAAAACAATTATATTTCCTCATAATAATTCCTTGAAAGTTTCAGATGTCATTTTGAATAATAATACTTTAAATGCACTTGTTTTTGGACCTGCTTGTGGTTCTCAAACAATATTTTTAAAAATTCAGACTAATACAACTTATGAAAAGTGAATAATAATAATAATAATAATAATAATAAAAATACTAACAATAATGATGATGATGAAGACTTTTTCAGAGGGTGATTCAGTTAGTTACATATGAGAACTAATCTACTTTGAGAGCATGTATTATGTACATGCAAAATACACACTAATAATATGTTCACAGTCACACACACACACACACACACATTAAAGCATTGAATATGCAGTATATAAACAACTGTTCACATAAATGCTATATTGCTGCAAAAATGAGAATGAAGCCCAGGAGGCGGGTGGTGTAACACATACTTTAATAAGTAAACCATGGCTTTAGCAAGTATACCATTTGTTTTAATCACCATTGTTATTTTTTACATGAATGATTTGCTTATCAAACATAGCCTTGATATGCTCACAGACTGGGAGAAATATGTTTTACTATTCATACAATCACTGACACTAATACAGTTGAACCCGGTTATGTCGCCAGCCTAGGGGTTTGCCAAAAAGCGTCGAGATAACCGATGATCGAGATAAACGAAAACCAATATGGCGGCAATATATTAACATGTGCTTGAAATTTCTTTATGTACATGATGTGCGTTAATAAATGAGAATGTACATGCACGTGTTTTTGGAGGTTTTTTTACACAACAGCGTTGCCGCGATTTGTTTGATGAAGCGATCGGCATGCTATAAAATGTACATACATGTTTGCTAACAACAAATGGCATATGTGCACCAACTAACAGCAGAGATTTACCAGTATACAATACAAACCACCGTCGATTCTCGATACAAACCTTTATTATATTCTCCAACATTGCAAACACAAAGATCACTCACAAAATCACAAAAAACGTGTGGGGTGTAGTTCGTTTTTACAAAAAGCTAACCAGTGTCAAAATTAAATTCGCGAGTCATTTCACTCTGACACAGCTCTGAAAAGTATCGTACACGCGGTTACTATCAAAAGACCGTGTTCTTGCAAAATAGGATCTCCATTCCCACGAAAGAAACTTACACGAGTCAACACCTGGCAATATTGGACCGTATATATTACTGTAGCATAAGTTAACACCCAATATAGGGATTCTTTCACTCCTGTATTTTGAGAAATAAATAATTATTTTTAATTATGCAAAACTTGTTTATTTGTTGTTTGCTATTTCTTCTTGCGGAGTTTAAGTCTCTGTAACCGTAACTTTTATCTGTTCTATTCGCGTCTTCAGAAGTCGGCCAGTTGTAGGTATAGTACGGTAGCATGATTGACTGTCACAGCATATAGTACTCGGCCCAGATGTCAGCATAAGCAGATTATGATGTAACGATGCACTGCTAAGATGGGGTTGTCGATACAAACAAAGCGATTGGTCATGGGGATCGAGATAACTGACGTTAAGTGGCAAATTTGGCCTTCTTTTGTGCTCGAGATATTAGGGTTCGGCGACATAAAAGAATCGACATAACCGATGAGAAAATGCTAAGACAAAGAGAGAATTTGGCGGTTCCACTTCAAAAACGTCGACTTAATAGGGTTGGCGAGTTAACCGAGGTCGAGATAAGTGGGTTCGACTGTATAACACATATCACTTGTTTAAAACTATATTACCTACCTGTATAACCAACCTCCAAAACAGTGGTGAGAAGTTTGAAAGACTCAGATGGGAAGGGGGGGGGGGTCAGCATGCATCACAAAACCAAAAAATGAAATGTCACACAATTGAATAAAAATAGCAATAGCAAATGTCTGGAAATTCAAAACTGAATAAAAGAAAATGACGTCTTTTTTTACTTTGAAGCTATTGTTTTCCTACAAATGAAAAAACAGTGTCAAATATCACCACACACATCCGTTCATGTATATGCCCACAGTTACTTAATCACAACCAAATTGACGTTTATCAAAAAAAGCAAACATACAAAGCTTCTGTCCTTAAAATCAATTTGATATTGGAATACATTATTAATTAGATGCAGTATTTTATGCTCTCAAAATAAGTTTAGAAGATGGTTTGAAGATACTAGTTTGAAGGTAATGAAGGAGTGACATAATCCAGAATTACTACTGTCGACATGGGTTTGCAGTATCATACATGCCAACTTCTAGTGAGGTATAGCATAATTATTACTAATATAAGTGGCAACAAAATGTAATCTGAGACTAAAAAGTGTAATCTATATATTACATGCAATATGTACATGTAACTTATTTTTGTTACTAGATTTGATCTGCAACAGGTGAAAATTCTTTTCACAAATGGGCAAAATCCATGTTAATTAGTACCAAAATATAAACACAAAACATACTCACAAATTATTTATATACAATGTGACCCCGCTAAAACGTGGTAGTTGAGAGCCATAGAACCTGACAGTATTATAGACCGAACCGTGTTATAAGCAACCAGATCAGCTATAGTATGTATAGTATGAACAGAGTATCAACACCGTGTACTCACCCACGAATCTCATCACATACATTGAATCCACAATACAAGTAATTCCACTGAAAATATGCACACACACAGACTTAAAATATTCAGTAATTTTGTCACAGGTCATATGGGTCTGAATTCAGTGGAAAAACATAGCACAATCATGTAACGAATGATGAAGCACATTTACTTTTCAGTACATCCCAAGTCGGTAAAATTTAGTTGGCATTTTAAGCCGCTGTTGGTAGCATTCAGTATGATAAACATTTTCTCTGCAGAAAGGAAACTTTCACGTCACAGTAAATGTGTTCCAGTCACATTGGAAAATGACAAAAAACCATCAGATTCCATTGCTTTTATTTAAGTTTGGTACTGACTTCCTTGGAAGAAATGTGCTCTGTTTTTATTGGAGATTTTAGTTGGCTTTCTTTGATGAAGGGTGCATGTGTTATTGAAGTCACTGCTAAAAGACAGCTCTCGAGAGCCAAACAAATGCCAGTTTCTTATTGTGGTGGCAACATTAAATAATTGTATTGCATGATCGAGACTGATTATTTTTCTCCATTTGCTTAGTACATTTTCATAACAATCGGTTCTTCACAGGAAATCTATTTTCTTTGAAATTTCAGCAAACTCTTTTATCTGGGCACATTTTTAAAAAAGGAATTGGCCTTCATTGGGTTGATTGTAGTTACTGTTCTTCCCTGCCTATTGAATAGACCAACAAGTAAAATGTTGTTTGTTTGTTTTTTGTATTTTTACATTTGTGGTAGCAAAGTGATGCTGTCTATCATGCATGCATCAGAAATTTAACAAAGGGTCAATGGATGATAGAGACGCAGTTGTTCTGGTCTAATGACAAGGATTAGTGAGTGTTCTGAAGGATTTAATTCTGAAGGAAGACGAATTTTAGTTACCACCTAAATACAAATGTCAATCTATGCAAATATATTAATCACTAGCAAGCAGCCGAAATTCCGACGAAAGATAGATTACGAGATAATGCCTCATCTGGTTGATCTCCACTACCAGAAATGTCAACAACAAAAAAGCAGATATCTCACAACATACAGTACTCATGCTCGATAAGCAGATTATGATATAACAATGCACTGTTAAGATTGTTTGTCAATATCTACAAAGAAATTGTTTATGTAACAATAGATAAATTTCAGTGAATTTTATATCATGTTTGCGGCTTCCTTTCGTGGGGCCTCTAAATTTCTCCACTCCAAACCAATGGGTGTATTCACAAGTTCAAACAGCCAAATATGTTGCCAATAAAAGAGATCGTCAGAAGGTATATTTTGGCACCAATAAGGAAAATAAAATCGCAGTTTGTGACATCGGCAAAGCCCTATGCGATCTCAAAATAAACTTTTTACACATTATTTTCATACTTTTACAAAGAAAAAATTATTTTTTGTGTGAAATCATTATTTGTTTTCATGTACGAGAAAAATACATGTATATAAAATGTCAGGAGCAAGGCCATGACCATGTTATATCTAATTTCGTGCTATAGTGGGGTCACACTGTACAACTCTTTAACAAGTATAACTTTCACTGAATGATCGTAAAGCTAAGACCACAGATTCTGCAAAGAGCATGATGATGTGCTCATTATGAATGCTGTATTGTATCACTCTTATAGTCTTCTTTTTAAATTTGTATGGCACTATTAATGTCTTTTTTCTGACAGTATTATGTTTTGAAGTTTTAAAAAAGATCCCTCTCCTTTGTCAGTTTTCAGTCATACAACATCCATGAGTCACAACGATAAAGGCTGTTTCACTTAACATTCAATTACAGACTAAATAAATACTGTTTAAAATCCCATATGTCAACCTTTATTTAACTGAAAATGTGTGACATACAAATTTGATAAATCTAAAGGTAATATTGGAAATTTTATGTTTGCAGTACATAACAATACTATTAATTCAAATATTATTATGTTTTCACATTCATAAATGCATATATGGTATGCACTGTGTTTATTTCGTGACAGTATAAGATAAACAAAACTTGTATCAACAGTTATTTGGAATTTAATAACATGAAAATATTACCAGTAAATTAAATACTGCCCCCTGTAAGTATATTGTTTCCATTTTTGTGCAAGTGCAAACAAACTTTATTTGTATAAATATTTAAGTTTTGCTGTTCAAACTCTGTGTTTGATGTAACAGAAGTTATAATTTAATTTGTATATTCATTTTCCTTCAGTCAGATTTAATTCCCAAGTAATAATTCCCATGTTTTCTGTCAGTTTACATGGCCCAATATCCTTTTGGTTTCCAAGCTGACAATCCTTTTGATCAGGCTTCAAATTTAATACTTGTTTAGTGCCTCAATAACTTAGCTTGTAAAGGCAGCATCCTCTTTATTTTCCCATGTGACAACCCTTTGATCACATCAGTTTCATATTTGTTCAGTCCCAAAAATAATGGTGGTTATTTGAACTGTGATCTTGCCACAAAAAACACGTTAAAACTACATTATACATTACAATGTATGGAAGAAGACTTGCCGTATTTGCTGCGCATTCGGCGAATATGATTTTCCACATAAAGAACATGATGACATTATGAATTTATACTAGTAATGTAAACTTTCGCATTATAATTGGCAAAAATTACAAGTATGAGTAACATACATCTGTTGAAAAGGCCATAATATTTACACTGAATTGAGGTAATACAATCGACCCACGACGCCATTTTTTATGCAGCCGTGGAAAACCCCTCTACGTATAATTGGTCGGTTAAATTTAGATTTATAAAGTTCTGATGTTAAGTAATACGTCATTGAAATCGAATGTTAGTAAAGATGATTTATTTTTTGACCAGCGTTTGGTTACCTCACGGCGAATCAACGTTTAAATGGAAACTTGTAACCTATTCATAATATATATTGTGTAATGCGTAGAAATGCGTAGACGGGGGGCAAAGGTAAAGACGTAGAAAAGCGTACTTGGGGAGTAAAGGGTTAACACATGTTCAGTTGTAGCCTTTAACAGATGTCACAGACTGTATCATTAAATTTATGTAGCCAATTTGTAAGTCTGTACATAAGTACTAACATATGACAGTAAAACTGAGGAAATGGAGTCGGACAATATTTATGATGATTATATAATGATTTATGATGACTATACGATGATAGAGGATTTTAGAATTTATCACACAATGTGGATTAATTCTTGGACATTGTACATGATGAACTAAGATATTGCCTTGACAGGATCCTGTGAATCATAAAAACGTGGAACTTTAATTATTTGTAAGACATATGGAATTAACATATTACATATTATGGGATATTTTGAATCGTATCATTCTGAACAAAAATTTCTTAACCAGTATGTGACCTATAAATGAATTCATGGATTTATCATACACTGTATATACTCATGAATAAACCCATTCCCATATAAGCTGACCCCCACAAACTGAATAGGTTTAAACACTAAAAAGTGCATGACCCATCATGCATAAGCTGACCCAAAAGTAAGAGACATCACAAGATATACGTGGCAAGTTCTTATTGAATTTATTTAGGCAAACTTACCTTAGCAAAAATTACCAGTATAACTCACTCAGGGTTGGCATATAAGATTATTACATAGAAATGATATAAATTTGTTTGAAAAGTAAAGAAATTTATTTGATTTTCTGTTTTCTTATTGCTTTTGCCTAATTCAGAATTGTATATAACTTGACTGAATGATGACAAGAACTGAGCATTCATGGGTTGCTGTAATACTACTTCTCACTTTTGACTCGATTGTTGTTTATTTATGCGTCATTGCATTAGACTTTTTATATCAGTGCACCAGTAAATGTTTTCATTTTGCCTTGAAATTGTAAATACCTAACTCATTAAAATATTATCCCAGTATGACAACAATGAACAACAATAAGGTTTGATTCAATGCTCACAATTAGGCTAGTGAAAGTATTTACATAATGGCACCACCGCATGTATATTGTAGCTTTGAATACTCTGAATGAAATACATTCCGCTAAATGATGTACATCCCTTGGATTAGAACCATGGGTACCACTGCACTAAACTTTAATGAAAAATCCAAAATACAATAATGAAGTTTCAGAAATAATGCTTCAAAAATTATGCTAATACCATAAACACTGAGTTGTAGTTTGCTCTGATGTAAGCTACCTTATACCCCATTTTACAAACTATGATAATTGTGCTAATATTACAAAGGGAAAGGCAATTACTCATCAAAGTACTCATATAATTGCCAGCCAAAATTCTCTCTTAACCCAAGTCAGTTTCTGGGTTTTAATGTTTAACTGGCCTGTATTGCTGTCAGAAAACAAAAGACAAATCTGCCAATTATAAACTGGGGAGACACCAAAACATCCAGCTTTCCACTGTGTAGAAAATTATGATTTTGTTCAGCCAAAACACAAAAGTAAAATAGACTGATGATGATCTTAGCTGATCTATATTCAGAATTTTAGCCTTTAGCATTACCATTCTTTCATGAACATGTAGTAATGCTGGTTGCGCCTTGCACAATTGAACATGTGTACCTTTTCATAAAGATTACCTCAGTCTGTAACATTTCTAATATCAGTGAAAAAGTGTAACTTGTGAGCATATGGATCAATGTAAATGAAAGAGCTATTACCGACTAGATGAAGTGTTATATGTAAGAATGGGATTTGGTTGAAAAAATGAATAAAGCAAAATCTGCTTCTAATATGTTTGGGAATAAACAATGATGAAAGTGATGCTAGGCATGATTTGCACTGTGTAAATACTGTATGTTGTACAGTCAGCTCTTCCAGGTAAGCTTGAACTGTCCCGTGAATTATGAAGTCTTTATTTACCTTTATTTAAATAATAACAAAAGCAATCATAGTGGTTTATAACAATTCAGTAAGTGTTTGGACAGCGAGAATGTATTTTTTTCACATGCATATGCATCTTAAAACATGGAAATAAAATTATTTTTTTTGTGTCCCAAGATATACAGCCATTATGGAAGTCAACAAAAAACATCTTAAAGTGTTTAAAGTTTTGACCTTGGCTCATGGATAAGCCAACATCCTTTCTTCTAGGCCTTTATTTTTTCCAAAATTATTTGGCTTATACACGAGTATATATGGTAAATGGATTTAAAATGTCAAAGCATGGATTTTAATGGATTTTATTACAAGAATTTAAGTTGTCAATTTATATCTAACATATTTAATTCAATAATATCATTGTATTTTACACTGGTTTGGTCTGAATTTTTCCAATCAATCTAGCAAAATACCCTCCGACTTAACAGAGGACCAAAGAGAAATTGGCTTTTTGTAGCCCTAAAATGGGGTGGGGGTCGAGTTATAGTCAAGTCGATTTATATGTGAGTATGTACAATATACTATCAAAATGTAATGAATTTGTAATACAAATTCTGAAATTGAACCAGCCTGTTTTCTTGCTATAAGCAGAAAATAAGGAAAGTACTGGGAGGTCTCCAACTGAGAAATGTACTCATATAATCTTATGCAGGAATATGTGCGTGTGTGTGTGATTTGGATTTATAACATAGCTTTAAAAAAATTTCAGTCATATCGTTACGATGTCTGCAGTGTGACAGTTTATAGTGATGTAGCATGATGTCCCACCCAGTCACATTATCCTGACACCAGGCCAACCAGACCTATCACTTGAACCTCTTAATGCTGAGCACCAAGCGAGGCAGATCTTAGTACCATTCCAAAGGAATATGGATGTATGAGCATAAAAATAAAGTGTATAATTGCTATTTAAAGGTATGAAGAATTAAAATTCTAAAAAATGACACCCATTACTGAAATAATCAATGTTGAATGCATACATCACCTTTATGACTTTTACTAGAGAAGAGTTAGCTCTCTCTAGCAATGTTGATAGATCCCATGCCTGGAACATTCTCTTATAAAAAAAGAGCACATACAAGATATGTCTTAGCACTGATTTACTGTCAAGTGGAAGACATCAGGCATGTATTATAATGTTTTATGAAAATCATTACATTGTTATGTTTAGATTTTAGCAGCCAATTTCCTTTAAGTCTTACTGAAGTTGACATATTTTCAGCAAGTTTTGAACAAAAAGAAGTGCATGCAAATATTATGTTGAATATGATGTGTGCTAATGCAAACTGTCTGAACCTGAATGCATTCAGAATAATATACAGTAAAAACTGTTATGAGCGACCTCTGCTATGAGCGACCACCTGTCATTTCCAACCACAATCGTAATGCACGGATCGATGTTATTATACAAATGCTGTCATGAGCGACCACCTGCTGAATGTGACCAACGACCATGATGTCTTGGCAAAATATGCATTTTGACAATATAATCCTCGGACCTTTATTTAATCCTTGTAACAATGACCACTCATACCATTCTAAAACAAAATATATAAAAAAGACTGGCTACTGATATCCAAAATTGTACAGGTATGCTTATAGGTTTTTATGATTTGATTTGTAAACCATACCAAAGTACATGTAGATTATTCCTTGTCTGGTTCCTTGTGTTGTTCTCCGCTATTCATACAGGGGAGAGTAACGCAGGGAGCATATGAAGCAGGGAACAAGACAAATTATTTCTGCACCTAGCCTGCTTCCCGACCTTATTGTAGACCATATGCATGAGTAGGACCCAGCATCCCTATGAATGACCATAAAGCGAGAATGTAGACACCACTGACTTATATGTAATGAATTGTTACAACGACCACATAATTAGTAATGATTGTTCTGATAAAAAACAAACATAACACAAATAATAATTAAAAAAAAGAAAAGACTGTGGCAACTAGTGGTAGACGCTACAGTCCATAAACCAGGTTATTGTACATGTCACGAGTTACCATTGTAAAACTGATGTAGTGGTTGCGTATATTGTTTGTTTTTAAAGTTAATCCATATTGCTTGAGGGTGAATAAAATCACTGTCTATTAAACCAGCAAGAGAGAATCATTTGCGGGATTCAATTGATAGTGTTCAAGACTTGTGATGATTGTTGTTTTATCCCCTGATGTAAGGGATTACATCCCAATCAAAGCTGTTGTCTATTCAAGTTGGTTTGACCGGGTTACACACTTTGTTTATTGAGTTAATCCCTCTATGTCTTCTTGGAACGAAGCTGTTCACTTATGGTTCTGTTTATGGATGAGATAGTTGTTTCTTTTTATTTCATTAATTGTTAGAAATGCAATGCAAATGTATAGATTTTTCATATTTTCCCAAAGCCCTGTCAAAACCGTCTTCATGTTCGATATTACAACTGAGCACTAAAAATGTTAACACATAGAACCTTAATAACAATGGACAAACCTCCAACTAAAAAAAGAGACAAATTTTAATGCTGGAGAAAATAATTATTGTAACTGAAAGAAGTAAAAAGAGCAGACACTTGCAAAAAAGCAGTTTAAACGTCAGTAAAACAAATTAGGCTGTTAAAAAGGAAATGGAGTAAATCAGAAACAATTTCATATGCTAAAATATGTGATTTTCAAATGTAAATGTGATTTCATGTTTAATGACAGAAGTATATGTATATCTTTATTGCTATTTAATTCTGTTTTTAGATGAATGCATACAATACTTTAGCAAGAACTATTAACAAAGAATAGAATATATGTACAGTGATTGTGGTTATTTTTCTTTAAATTGTTCTGAAACTGGACCTTGGGAACTGGTCTTTTTGTACAAACCTGCTATGAAAGACCACCTATCTTGAGAGACCGTTTTTTTGTTGGCAGAAGGGGCAGTCTCTCATAACAGGTTTTACTGTACAACCAATATAATTTTTAAATTCAAGTGTTGCTAAATAATGATATTAGGTAGGTATGTAATACAAGTAAATGAATTAAATGAGTAGTTACCTCCTGGAATAGTTGATCCAAAGCTGGCACTGGGTGCCCTCATGAACTCTATTGTTGCTGGATTTCTATCTCCAAGTGCTCTTATGGTGCTTCTGTAGCCCAGCTCTTCATTAGGATTGGTAGACTCATAACTTCCAAGGTTTTGCTGTCTGCTTTTGGCCTAAAATTTAAATAATCTACTATTTAATCTGAATGCCATTTGATGCATGGATGTCTCAGTTCCTTTCAGTTTTCAAATTAACTCTCTCTTGTTTGCTGTTGTAATTGCTTAAGCAATGTTTCTACACTCACTACCATTCAAAGAAACAGAGTCCACATTAATATGCATTAGTATATATACATTTATCACTCACCAACCAATCAAAAGAATTCCATATGTCATGTCTTTGTTTCAAGGATTAATTGTTTGGACTGGTGAATGATAGCAGCAATATTTTTATTGATATTTATATTGACCACCACCATTCCTACCACAACACCTACAGAGTTCAATGGACTATGGATTGGCTGGGCTGCTTCATGTTGCTTTTCCTGTAAAGGGCATTTAGGCTTAAGCAAACACCTAAGCATAATAATTTATAAACAAAACAAAAAAACTGATCCAGTTAAAAAGAATTTATTCAAAATCATATATACTGTCCTGGGGGACTGTCTGCTGCTATCCATAATAGTTTGTTCATTTTGTCAGTGAATGATTCAGTGGATAACCATTGAGTTAAGTTTCTGGTGGAAACTGATGAAGCAAAGCAAAGTCTGGCTGTTCAATGACAGTTTGGATGCCAGCAGCAACTCTATGGACTTCACTTAATGGGTTCAGTTTGAATATGCAATATAGACCTGGCATTAGATTCTTAATGCCCAAGGAGAACAGATGCATAGCAGATGATGTCCCCGCAAGAATATAATAAAGTGGGAATGCCTTCAGTGTTCAATGAAAAAAAAATATTTTGTTTTGATTATTCAAATCAGTCATTTTAGCAAGCAGAAAGAAAGAATAAGAAATTCTTGGCACAGGATAATGACACTGAATACTGTCCTCAGAAAAATAGAAATGTACTATTTATGCATGAAAATGGCTAGGCTGTACCATGATAATATTGGAAAATGTGGCAATGGCAAGCCTGTCATACATAATGTTCTCTCTGTCAAAATTAATGTATCCGAATGGTCCCGTGCATGCCAAAAACTGCTCTAGCACTGTCACATAATGGCCTACAAATGGTTCATACATGATGAATCCATGTTGCCACAGCATGGGACGCAAAAGCATATATAACAATAGAAACTACTGCAAGGAAGAAATTTGTTTTTTTATTTACTGATTGATAAAGTTTCAGTGAGTCTAAATTTGCAACATACTTACTGTATGACAAGACTGCAACTGAGGTATATTTTGGATTGTTTTCAAATAGGTTTGCATATATTTATTTGAAACTATATGAATTATATATTTAAAAAAAAGTTATTCATTAAAAGCTATTACAAGAGTAGGTTGAACTACCTTCGTATATCAAAAACAGTTTTTTTTAAAAAACTGCAAACAACCAATCTTTTTTGCTTATAAACATCTTGCCAATTTAAGGTCCTGAAAGCTTTCAGTGGGTAATAAGAATCAAAGATGGAATTCATTTTCTGAGAGGTTTCAATGTTTGATTTTGAGTAATACTGTAATTTGTATAGAACAAATAGAGGCTATACCCAGTATCTGACTCAAAGTGCAGTGTGGTGTTACCATAGCAGCTGCAAGCATGTATCTATCTGTTGTACAGTCTGTATACACAGGGATGTAAATTCTCAGTTGAATGCTGTTATTTCACTAAATCACTGAAAAACTGGATAGACTGGATGAGACATTTTGATTTGGCAAAGAAAAAATATTTTGGGGTTGGGGTGGGGTTAAAAACCAAGGTAGTAATTTGGGAACATAGAACTTTGCATCAATTGGTGAGTCTGATGTTTACTGCTTCTGAATTTGTATGTCAAAAGGTGGAATAAAATTCGGTTTTTGAGCAAACAAGGTTTTGCATTTGGATCTAAATATGATATTATTTGTTGGATTTGATGGATTATAGTTTGGAAGAATACTGAAAAGCCAATTTTGTTCATCTGAAATAAAGCTATGATATATTTCACTCAAGACACATTTTCAGAGAAGTTCTCAATCATGCAGACAAAATCTCAGTCTGAGACTTTATTTAGGATTAAGATCTGAAGGAGACATTAGTAAGTTCATCAAGACATAGTCATGTTTAGTTAAATAAACCAACCAAGTAGCATACAAGATAGAGTTATGGACAGATAGCGATTATCATAATACATCCATTGCTAATATGGGTAGATAGAATAAATATACTGAGAAAGTGAATCTTGTCACAAATCACTTGTTTGATCTGACAAAAAATTCTGAACATCTTTGACATCTTTGTAAAGTCACCTCTGCAGGTGACTTCAGGATGATTTATGTAATATGCAACTTTGTACACAATTCATATCACATAACATTGTTTCCATCTGTGACTTAATTCTGAGTTGAGTAAGGAACAAGATATGTGTCAATACAACATGGGTGCCCCACTAAAATGATGCAATTTAAAGGGCAAAATTTTATTTAAAACAGAAACCATAACTCAGCTAAATTGTGCAGAAAAATGATGCAAGTCAAACTTGGTCTAACTATTCATATTGTGAAGCAGTATTATTAAATTTGTTTGTAATCAATACAGTCCCTCTTAACTTACTGAACTGAAATAAGCATGACAGAAATTAGATGCGAAATGAAGGAACATAGTGAATGGACATGTGCAACAGTATGCTCCTTCAATCTGAGCAGTGGGAAGTATTAAAAAAAATATCACAGTAATATTTCTTTTGCTTTAACATTTAATATTTCCTTTGAATACATGTGTATATGCTTGAAATTATATTGCAGACTAATTTCACTTTTCCTTCGAAAATCACTGTTGTTTAAAACATAAACATCTTAACCTATCATTCTGATATCCGATCTCAACAAGATTAATCTATAAGTTTACAATTATTTTTTGTACTTTAATTTTTCAAAGAAAGAACTCCGTATTAAGATTTTGCAAACATCTCCATTTCAGAATTGGCTAAAAATTATGACTCATAATTTTAACCAAAATTATTCTTACACAATAAGATGATTAATAAAGTATAACATAAATTATAAACAATATTGTTGACATAATTATTAGATAATAAAATTTTATCTGAATGACTTTCAATTGTTTGCATTCACCACATCAAGTATATGCTATAATTAGGCAAATGAGAATGATATGAACCACATTCAACTGAACTGCTTTTCATGTAATAATTCCTTCAAATATCTCTCATCACTGTTGAGGTTTATAATCTTTGTTTTACAATGCTCCAAAAGTCTATAAATTTTTCATGAACTGGTAAAAATCATAAAAATTAAACACCACAAAACTTCATTACCAAAGAGATGTGAGCAAATTACATAAATGGAAATTTGTGAGAATTTACACAAATTGAAATTGTTAAAAATTTAAAAGTGCAAAAATGTATCCATTCATAATACCTCTTTTTGTTGATACTCTTCTATGTAGCTGTTGATTTCTGAGTCAGAAGCCCCACTAGACATCAGCTTTTTAAGGTCTTCTATGAAAGAGGTACCACTGGAGAAGAAAAATTAAGTAAATAGGTTACATTTTTTCAAGTACCCTCTACTATTTTGTATCATGTCTTAGATAAATGTACTAAAATAATGTGAAAATGAAAAAAAGCAAACAAATAAATTCATGTTTTTTCTGATAAAGAAAATAAAATTTGTTTTATAAAACTGGTTTATGGGAGAAAGGGATATGAACGAAATAATCATTTTCACCATTTTACATAAGACAATACTCAATGTGATCAATACCAAGTGACAATGAAGACACAAATGATGTAGATTGCAATAATTTTCTAAAATACAGAGATAATGCACTTTTCAGGACTTATGCTTGCATTCAGATTGATTGTACAAGCAACAGAGTCAAACTCACCAAACATCAAAGGTGTACATAGACAATGAAGTCTAAAACAACATACATTTCACAACATGGTGTAATACTCTTCAGGAAGCTGGCAAATATAAGATATTATGATTGTAAAGCAACAGTGTGCAAAAACCTCATTTTGACATAATTTCTGTGCTTGATTGCTGAAGCATGAACAATTTCATACAGTTGTGTGTACATTTCAGGATTCATGCATTTATCTAGTTTTATGACTATAAAGATAACACATTTCCCTGAAACTGAACTAAATGCAAAAATTCATGATTGCTGATGCATGAAATCTAGGTCAAATGATCTACTTTTGGTATAGTGCTATAATACTGCACAAAATGGCTTTTCTGTACATATGACAAAGCAACACTACAGAGAGACCTGACTGAAATGGATTTGGACAAAGTGGCACTAATCTTCTGATCTGTTTAGTTATCAGTTATTAATGCAAGCATGTATTCATAAATGGGACTATTAAGTGATTTGGGAAATAAAGAATTGTTTTGGATTGTTCACAGATGAATCTGCTGTTATTACAATACCGTACATCAGGAAGAGCCATTACAATATTACATAAAATTTCATGTTTATGAAATTCTGCATTCAAATTAAAATTATAATCAATCAGTCAGTTTCAGTGTTCCTCATCATGCATGAACTTATCCTAATTATATTTCACATTCTCAAAACTATAGATAGCCATAGTATTTAAACACAAGAAACAGGAGAGACTTTTATTTGGATATGACTTCAGAGGAGGGGGGGAATGAATATTGGCTTAAGTGACTTTAAATTCATGGTCTAGCTCATGCTCAAAAACAGGAATTAAAGATGTTTTACAGTATCCAAAATGTTCTATAAAGTCTGCAAACCTCAGTACAATATGCTAAACTCTCCAAACTTGAAAACAACACCCTGGTGCAAAATCATAATTTTATTCATGCTGCTTATGCCATTTCAAAAATGCAGTAACTACTATAATTTCTGTGTAAAGTATATTATCAAAATATCAGGAACATTTCACAAAGAGAATAGATGACATTACTTAATTAGACATTAGTAATGAGACTATGTATTTGATACTTCACAGACAAGTGCTCACAATATCTGTTATTTAAATCTCATGCAAAATGAGTATAGATGTCCATATGCCGTATTGGGCCTAAAAAAGTATAACCACAGATGATTGGCAAAGCAGGATACTAATTTCTTTTAATATGAAATAAATGAATCAACATCATCAATATTTTATCCAAATTGTCAATTCTATGAAATTGTTTTGGATTGTTCACAGATTCTATGCTGCTCTTGGAAATATTAGTGTGTATGTGTGTGTGATTTGGATTTTTAATATAGCCTGAATTTTTTAAAATTCATATTGCTTTGAATTTTGCAGTGTGGCAGTTTATAGTGATGTCTAGCACTGGGGCATCAATGGCCACAGACATGTAACAGAATGTTCCACCCAGTCATATTATCCTGATACCAGACCAACTGGTCCTAACACTAACTTCATAATGCT